>CM038672.1:198155806-198755806 GCA_021605145.1 Aegilops bicornis | reverse complement strand
GGTGCTTAAATCCTCCAGCACTTGCTATTGCACCAGAAAGTATGCATCTGAATTCTGCAGGGACTTCCTTAGTCCTTCAGCTTCCTGTCGCATAACATATGATCGATGTCTTTCAAATTGAAGTTGAGACTCAAGAAGCCGAACTGATTCAGGCAACGAGTACGAAGAGATGTTGCCAGCAGAAGTAGCCAGTAACTCGAACACTACATCAAGACAGGACTTTGGGGTTGTCTCAGTGTCTTCAATATAGTTTTTATCAGCTTTCTTGGAGAACAACAGGGATGTCTCACTATCTTGAACCTGATCTGCATTACTTCATTTACCATTGCATAACAGGGTACTCTTCTCCAATATTTTATCCGCGTTCTAAAGGAGAAACAAACAAACACATCACGGAGTTTACAATGTAGTATATGAAACTCATTTTGGTAAACCTGTTCGAGTAAGGTGGACGGGATAATAGCATGAAACAAACATATATCTATGTAGTATGGTCACCGTATGCGGTCTATATCATTCTAGTTTATGTTGCCAAATCAAGATAGATACAGTTTGAATCATATCTATTTAAGACAAAGCAGCATAGACATAATATAAGTGTGGGAAACTACACAGCAATAACAACACTTGTAATGTGCATGGCATGAGAACATAATTGTTTATTAAATTGAAACTGAAATCAACATAGAGCAAGTTACAACAGCAAACACGTTAAAGAAACATGTTTAAAACATACTTGTTGCGCCATTGGAGTTTCAATTGCATCCTTTAAATTTGAAATTAGTTGGTATGAGTAAATACAGTGATGCAAGAGCAAAGTAGTATGAACCATAGCTACGGAACTGACACGAGAACAATTCTTCTTCTGCTTTAAGCGTTGACTTGGGGTTCGGAGTGGTGGTCCTCGTGCTTTGGGCACTGCAATTGCCTTACTAACTGCTCGTGTTTGGGTGCTCTATGGTGGAGACGGTGCTCTGCCAACGGGAACTGGGTTACTATCTGCTGGGGTTGGGGTTAGAAGGGGTGTAGCTGGTTCTCTGCCCAACTGGGTAAGGGTACAATCTGCGTGAGTCTGGGTTATGTGTCATGGGGCTGGTTCTTGGGCAAGTACTACCGTGGTTCTATCTCCATCGGCAGGTAGCACGATCGTTTCTGAAGACCGTGTTTTTACTCCCACAGATACTGCCATCACCCCCTCCAATTGAAATGGCCGATAAACAAGAAAAGTAATTGAATGTACATACACTGTAAGATAGACAGGTGCAATGGATAGTAGGGAAGAAAACAGGGCATGAAATAATTCACATTTATGTTGTCTAACCAAACAGAATAGGAGGACATAATTTCAAATATATGATGGCTAATTAAACAGGATAGCATGAAACAATTTCAGATGTATGATGACTAACTAAACAGGATAGAATGACATACTTAATGATGACTATGTAAACAGGATGACATGATATAACTATACGATGTGTCTAGTGTCTATTAAAGTGGTTGGCATGCCATAAATCATAAACATGCCATCGATGGAAACATGATGGCATGATATAATTCACGGATAGAATGACATAATTCAAAATATGATGACTATGTGAACATGATGAGATGATATAACTATATTATGTCTTTAGAAAATGGATTGGCATGCCATAATTCAGATACATACTGTCTATGTAAACATCATGGCATGATATTATTGAAATATATAATTTATATACTAAGGAAGTGAGCAGAGGGCAATCGCATATATGATGTGTCAACTAAGGAGATGGCATTCAATATCGTGTATATGATGTAAAAACTAAGCATTGCAATACAACATATGCATGATATGAGTAATATAACCCTGCCAAGTTTGAGCATACACCTCGGGATAATAGGACTGGTCATCCGCCTCTGAATCCTCCTCTGAAGAGCTATCTGTAACCAGCAACATATCTGCTTCACCGGTAGCATTATGCGCTCTCAAGACCTTATTTTCACTCCAGATTTCTCCATCACCAATTCAAATGGCTGATGCACAGAAAGAGCAGTTGAATATATAAACATTGTCGACAAAATCAATGAGAAATACAAAAAAAAGGACGGCATGATATAATTCACATATATGATGCTTGGCTAAACATCATGACATTGTATAATTCACATATATAATGCCTTGCAACAAGATAGCATTGCATAATTCACATATATAATGTCTTGCAAAAAGATGGCATTGCATAATTCACATATATGGCAATTAGACACTAAACAGGTGGCATTCACACAAATCATGTCTGAACTAAGAAAATGACATAGCAATGCAAGATACCATACACACAATATGAGCAACATAACCCTGCCAAGTTAGAGCATGCATGTCGGGGGGGGGGGGATAGGACTGGTCATCTGTCTCTAAATCCTCCTCTGAGGAGCTATCTATAACCAGCAAGACATGTGCTTCTTCAGATAGCACTGTCTGCTCTGAAGACCTTGTTTCCACTCCAGATTTTTTTCCATGACCGTGTCGAATGGCTGATGCACTGAAAGAGTAATTGAATGTACTAAAATTGTTGACAAATTTAACACGTAATAAAAAATGATGTCATGATATAATTCACATATAAGATGACTGGCTAAACCAGGGTGGCATTGCAAAATTCACATATATGATGCCTGGCTAAACAAGATGGCATTGCATGATTCACATATACGATAAGGAAACTAAACAGATGGCATTGACACAAAGCATGTCTAAACTAAGCAGATGACATCTTTGATGTATCTGATAAGCAATGCAAGGCACCATATGCATGATATTACCAACATCAACATGCCAAGTTAGAGCAAAGACCTCATGGGGTAAATAGGAGTGGTCTTCTGGTTCTGAATCCCACTCAGAACAGTTATCTTCCTCTTGATTACGATCCGAAATGGGTGGAGGGGGGCTGCCTTTGCATCCACCATGGAGCGCCGTCTGCATGAAATTTTATTGCCACGCAAGGCTCGTCCCTTTTGCTCTACATATTCAGTTCCATTGTGTACAATAACTGACATGCATAAGAATAAAACATAGTGAGATTATGTAAGGAGTGCATGCACAAATCCAGAGTGAAGGTAGCAAACTGTGGATAGATCCAAAACCAATGATAGCAGGCAGATAATAGCTTTAGTTAAAAAATACAGATAATGGCTCCTTTAATGTTTGTTTGCACCCAACATGAAACTCATAGTAGACACCCGAGATTAACCAGATATTAGATAGATAGTACTGATTGCTGCCCCAATATGTACCCCACAACCATTTAAAAACTCAAGTTTCAGCATAAGTTTGGACCTGAGTCGGAGTCTAATAGGTGAACACGACGATAAAGTAGCATGTCATCATATTAAGAGATGCATAACGTAAGCAGACATGGAAGAGTGCAACCTCTCTTGCGGATCCGTGTAGTCCTCAAGGTCATCTGCTCATTTGATTATGGTAATGCAGTTGTCGTGGCTGCCGGCTGCGGGGAAGAAGATCTGAGGCGGCGAAAGACAGTCTGGAGAGCGGATCCCTGCTGTGGTGAACCCTTCCGTCATTGGAGTAGCTGAGTTGGGGTGGAACACATCACCGTAGGAGCAGGACAAACCACACGAGGTTTCTTTGACACATATCTGTAACAGAAGTAATTGTGTAAGGTCTTGTTTGAATTTGAGGATGCTAACAGTGCAGGGATATGAAATAGATAGGAATAGGATAGGAATGCACGTGCAAAACAGAGAATTTAAAAACACAGGATTTGTGCCAATCTGGGTGTTTGGTTCACAAGAATTGGAAGATCACAGGATGCAAAGAAGCCTGGTGAGATTAAGTCAAACCACAAGAAGTGTACAACATCTTTGGCGAAGCCATGTCGATCTCAGCGTGATTGGGTTGGCCGGTGAGGATGCTCCTGCTGACTTGGCTGTCGGAGGAGGGGAAGAAGATCTTAGGCGTCTGGAGATAGAGCCCGAGGTACTGCTTCACTGTGATGGAGGGTTTGGTCGTTGGAGCGGCTCGGTGAGTCAGATGTGCCGAGGTCAAGCGGGACAAGAGAAACAATGTTAACCTGAGTGGAATTCTAATAGCATCTCCAATAGATGACGTAAAATACATAACCACAAAGTGCTAGATGTATACATCAGCCGCTCATCTCTGAACTTAACTGTTGAAACTGAATTTTGCTGTCGAAACTGAATTTTACTATCGAAACTGAACGCACTCGAGGTGAGGCTACACGTCAGTCGACTGACTTTTTCTTCTCTGGTCAGTGATTTTGCAGCCGTTGGATACGAAATCAAGGGCCTGCAGTTCATCTTCAACCTCCACCCCCCTGAGCCGCCAGCCACCACCGGCCAAACAGCTGCCCCCCGACGCCCGCGGCCGGTGGTGCACGGCCCCGCAGGCCCCGATAACACTCCCCACTATCAATCTGCTGCCGCCCCGGCCATCCCGGTACCCCCCCCCCCCCCCCCGTGCCAAGCTTTTTCTCCGGCGATCCGCACGCCACCGCCCCACCACCGCCGGCGACCACCGCCCCCACCCTGAACCCTAAGATTGATAGTGCGGTACCTCTCCAGCGACCCCCTCCCCGCTACGACGGGTTCTTCCTTAACTCCAGTGAGCCCCCCACCCCCTGAAAATCGACTGAACCAAAATTCGATTCAGTCGACTGAAGTGTAGCTAAATCGGAGCAGCATCGCAACCAAGAGCAAGAGCGAGAGTAGCAGCACGAGCAAGAGCAACAGCAAGAGCAAGAGCAAACCAGGCAGGGGATCGAGAGCAAGAGCGGAGCAGCGGCGCGAGCGAGAGCTAAAGCAGCAGCAGCTCCTACTGATGTGGACGTCGCCGCCGAGGGAGCGACGCCGTGGAGGAAGTGGCCGGAGACGCCGCCGTGGATGGAGTCGTGCCATGTCGGCTCGGGATCGAGCGCCGGCAGCACCGTGAGGTCGAATCAAGAAGAAAATGCGGCGATTAGTGCCTCTTTATTGGCTCCGATTAGGCCGCAGCTTCATCCTAGGAAATGATGATGATGATGCTCTTCCGGTGGTGCAGGTGAAGACGGCGGTGTGGGAATGGAGATGGCGCGGAAGACGAGGGGAACATCGGGGCAGCTCCTTGGATGTGGAGGACGGGGTGGCTGAACCGGTGGGACGACCAGATCGAAGACGGATCCTCATCCGGTACGGTGGATGAGGGATGTTGAGGTGTTGCTATGGATGACGTCGTCGGGGAAGAGGCTCCGGCTGGGTGGCGGACGGTGGAGGGTGTTGGGCTTCGCGGGGTTTGCCGGCCTCGGTCTACGAATGGGTGGGCGGATGGGATTGGAGTGGGGAACCATGGCTTAGGGACGCGCTTGTCCGAAATGTGGGGTAAGTTACGAAAGTACCCCTACCAATTTGAGGCGGTTCTTTCGGTTCAGGGGTATCACGGGCATTTCGCTGTAGGGATTCCACAGGAGGTGGGAGTTTTCGCGCGCGTTGTAATTTTGGAATAGTAAGGCGCGGGTTGAGATGGAGGGAGTTGTCGGAGCACAACGAGACAAATATGTATCTTAAATATTTCGGGCTAACAAGGCGCGGGTTGAAATTTCCGGACAAGCCTAACGTGTACTGTACCAAATCAATTTGCACTACAAATGTCATTCAAAACTTTGAATTCATGTTATGTTCAATTAAAATATTTCGCTACGTGTATAATGCATGCAACCTAGTACTCAAATTAACGTTTTAGTGCATTCCAAATGTATATACTACCGCTTCAATATGAACTAAATTTGAATTCGTTTCTCTATTTGAATAAGATCTACAATAATGATTGTTGTGAAATCAAAGCATTTGAATTCGTTTCTCTATCTTAATAAGATCTACAATCGTCATTATTGTCAAGTTAAACCGTCGTTTGTGTATATCTTCACAACACACCACATGATTAGTTTCGAGTTACATATGAAGTATGTGTACAATATGAATTCGAACTCGATTTTTGGAATCCACTTTATGTTGATTTCAAATCATAGTACATTTCAAGCTCTAGCTAGATCTTCACAAACTAAACCATGTCTCATATGTATAATGTGTTTATCACATTATGTATGGTGCCCCGCCCCCTACGCCTACAAGTATTTAGATGTGAGTTGAAAACACCACACATTACCACAAATTCAAATAAAATGTGAGAATGTTTGATATATAGTATTGTTTAGATTGTTCGATATTTAGTTGTAAGCTGCAAACACCAACCATTATCACAAATTTAAATAAAATGTGAGATTGTTCGATGTATAGTATGGTTTAGATTGTTCGACATTTAGCTGTGAGTTGCAAATGCCATGCATTATCACATTATGGTATAACATGTTCAAAACCACAACACACATATCACCACTATATTTATGCGTGCATATGTTTAAAACACTATGATCTCCTATTCAAATATATGAATCCACTTTCATATCAAATTATGATCTTTGTTAGTCTCTTACACCCACACAATCCTCTAACCTTTGTAGCTACCACTAACTTTCTCTCAGGCATGCACATGCCCTCCTCCCCCTCCCCCTCCCTCAGCATTCTATCCATCGTGCACTTTCATTTTTTTCTTTAGGTCCTTCTCCCACAGTCTCCACAACTCCTTTCCGACACACACCGATCGATAAACCTCTCCAACGATGTCTGCCTACAACATACACACGCACCTTCAATCTCCTCCTTTATGTGTCCTTGCCCTGTGTCTCTCATACAATCCCACACACGTATAAACTCTCGCCCCTCTTTTCATCGATCTCACAACCGCACACTCCTCCGCCTATCTAGCTAGTAGCTGGGCCTCTCGTACCACCTCCTAGCTCCATTCTCTCTTTCTATCCGTCTCGCCGGGCCTTATTTGCCTCTAACAAATGGACGTACACCGACCGATCTACCGCTATACATATAGCTAGCTAGGTCCTTATAACTCGTTTTTCCCCACGCATCGATTGATCTACCTCATTAGTTATGTCTCTCCCTTCCTCCGACAAACAACAATTGATCTACCGATCTAGTTAGGTTTTGTTACCAAACACATGGTTCCCCTTCATCATCCATGGATGTGTCCCGACAGATCTATCACGCACAGGCACACACAAAAACACATCCCCACTCCTATTGATAATATTGCAGTTCCACCCTCAGTTTGTCTAGTAGGCCTCTCCCACCATCTTGAGAAGCAACTCCATCACCCATCCAAGACTCTACCCCTGTCCCTCCCTCTCTCTCTCTCCTCTCTCTCTCTGTCCCATCCTATTTCCCGTCCTTTAGTTATGTATGGATGTCGACCAATCTCCCTCAAGACATAGCTGGGTCTCTGTAACGCCCTCGATGCGGCTATATCTCCCACGTGTCGAAGCACGACTTAGAGGCATAACCGCATTGAAAGCAATGTCGCAAGTGAGGTAATCTTCACACAACCCATGTAATACATAAGGGAAAGAGATACATAGTTGGCTTACAAATGCCACTTCACACAATACATAAAAACATCCATCATCCAGATTACACTCAAGGTCCGACTACAGAACCAAAATAAAAGAAGACTACCCCAAATGCTACACAGATCCCCGATCGTCCCAACTGGGCTCCACTACTGATCATCGGGAAAAGACACACAGTAACGACCACGTTCCTCGTCGAACTCCCACTTGAGCTCAGTTGCGTCATCTGCACTGGCATCGTTGACACCTGCAGCTGTTTTGGTAGAATCTGTGAGTCACAGGGACTCAGCAATCTCACACCCGTGAGATCAAGACTATTTAAGCTTATAGGAAGGACAGAGTTGTGAGGTGGAGCTGCAGCAAGCGACTAGCATATATGGTGGCTACATTCGCAAAAGAGAGCGAGAAGAGAAGCAAGGCACGGTCGTGAAGCTAGTAGCGATCAAGAAGTGATCCCAAACTACTTACGTCAAACATAACTCCAACACCGTGTTCACTTCCCGGACTCACGAGAAGAGACCATCACGGTTACACACGCCAAGTTGATGTGTATTAATTAAGGTCAACTTCGGGTTTTCTACAACCGACATTAACAAATTCCCATCTGCCTCATAACCGCTGCACGGCTTTGAAAGATAATACCCTGCAGGGGTGTCCCAACTTAGCCCATTATAAGCTCTCATGGTCAACGAAGGATATTCCTTCTACCGAAGACCCGATCAGTCTCGGAATCCCGGACTACAAGACATTTCGACAAAGAATAAAACAAGACCAGCAAAGCCGCCCGAATGTGCCGACAAATCCCGATAGGAGCTGCACATATCTCGTTCTCGTGGCACACCGGATGAGCAGTCCGTACAACTAAAACCAGACCTCAAGTTTCCTTGAGGGGCGCTAAAGCGCTCTAGTTTGGGCCAACACTCAGAGGAGCATTGGCCCCGGGGGGTTTAAGTAAAGATGACCCTCGGGCTCGCGAAAACCCGGGGGAAAAAGGCTTAGGTGGCAAATGGCAAAACCAAAGTTGGGCCTTGTTGGAGGAGTCTTATTCAAAGCGAACTGTCAAGGGGGTCCCATAAATCACCCAACCGTGTAAGGAACGCGAAATCAAGGAACATAACACCGGTATGACGGAAACTAGGGCGGCAAGAGTGGAACAAAACACCAGGCATAAGGCCGAGTCTTCCACCCTTTACCAAGTATATGGATGCATTAATTAAACAATAGATATTGTGATATCCCCAACAAGTAAACATGTTCCAACAAGTAACAACATCTCCATGTTCCAACAAGGAACAAACTTCATCTTCACCTGCAACTAACAACGCTATAAGAGGGGCTGAGCAAAGCGGTAACATAGCCAATCAACGGTTTGGTAGGAAAGGATGGTTAGGGGCTTGACATGGCAATATGGGAGGCATGATAAGCAAGTGATAGGCATCGTAGCATAGGCATAGCAAAAGAGCGAGCATCTAGCAAGCAAAGATAGAAGTGATTTCGAGGGTATGGTCATCTTGCCCGCATAAAGTTCTCGTGAGTTGTCGAAAGCTTGATCCTCGTAAGCGTTCTCAACAGGTTCCTCGTTCACGTACTCGTCTCCCGGCTCTACCCAAAGCAAGAACACAAACAATGGAACCACAATAAATCACGGTGCAATGCACAAGCAACATGATGCAATACATGGCATGATATGCAAGATGTGATATGCAATGCGTACACGTGCTCCGGAAGGAAAATGATGAACTAGGCATCAACTTGGCAAACCAAGTATGCCTCTGGAAAGGTGAGATGATTTCGGTTGAAATCGATATAAAGATCACCGGAATCGGATGCACAATTTGCAAATGACAAGCAAAACAAGAATGGCACAAATCTGCGATTAACAGCATGATGCCACGTAGCAAGCAATAAGAAATTAAGCTACTGCACCCAAACGTACCAGAAGAGCATATGGCAGTGATCTACTCAAGATGCTTGACAAAAGATGAACACTGAGCTACGGCTAAATCACACCATAATAGGTCCAAACAAGCATGGAAAAAGTGCAAAATATATCAGCTTCACAGACTTGGAGAAAATACTGAACATGGCAGAATCAGCTTCAGGAAGCAATGTTCAGAGCAAGCAAACAGCATGCTACAGGAACTTATAATAGCAAAACAAGGCAAGGCATGAATCTACTCAAAGCATAAAACAAAAGTCCCTTACTGACATGAGACAAAAGGGATCAGAAAATGTAATAACACCCATGTAAACATAGCAAGTTTCGTTAACAGATTCAGCAACAGGGCATGACAAAAACAGATAACAAGTAGGCATGTTTAAGAGCTCGATGCACTCACTACAGAGCCTTTCATGATAAAATAAGCATACATCCATCAATAAGACATGGAATAGAAGCTACACATGGCAAGAACAACATCATAGCATACACGGATCAACTACAATAACCTTGGCAAAATTGAATAAGATGTAAACAATCTGCCAGGAAACATTTTATAGCAAAAGTAGAGCTCGATTGACTCAAGCTATGGCACTCCATAATTGAAAACAAGGGCATGGATGGATATAGCATAACCATATGTTCAAAACATCCTTACTGAAGTATCTCAAAATATGCATGGATCTCTCGGTAGCATCACGTTTACATGGCATAAAAATATCAGCAAAACAGGGGCTGAAATCAGCAACATCATGAAGCCTAGTTTGCATGCTTGTGCTTGTCACCACAGAGATCACAAAAATACATGACATACACCCCTGTAAATATGGCATGGCATATTACAAAACACATGTAGGACTCAAGTTCATAGGATGCACACATCAATCATGGAAAAAATGACAAAAGTGCATGTCCTGATAAGAATCTAAAACTAACATCACATAGCCCTCTTCTAACAGCATTTCGGGCATCAAGATGAGCTCAAATGAAAATGATGCAATGAGACTAAATGATGTACTCATCGATGCGAACATTCCGGTATGCTACACGCCGAAATCGGAGAAGTCAACCCTGGATCGTGACGGATCCGGCGTAACCGAGAAGGCCGGCGGCCACGGAGAGGAGGAAGGAGGGACCGGGACGAAAGAGAGGAGGCGAGGCGGCGCCAGCGGGCGGCGACGGTGACCGGTGGCGACGGCGGCGACGCGGCCGAGGACGACGGTGGCCGGGCGACGGGATGAGGCGGCCGGGCGCGCGCCAGAGGAGGAAGGCGGCGGCACGGCGGGTCAGCCAGCAAGGCGGTGCGGTGCGGGGCGGCGGAGGGCCTCCGCGGCCTCGCGGCGGCGGCGGCGGCGGCGCCACGTGGCGCGCCATGATTGGTCGGGCGGCGGCGGGCGGACGTGTCCGCCCGGTCCGGATCGTCCGGCGGAGAGGAGCGGGCTAGGGTTAGGGTAGGAATTGATCCGGATTTCGGGGAGGGGTGTTTTATAGGTAGAAGGAGCTAGGAAGCTCCAAATGAGGTGTAGTTTTCGCCCACACGATCGTGATCGAACGGAGATGGACATGGAAGTGACTTAGATGGATTATTGGGCTGTTTTGAAGGGGTGTTGGGCTGCAACTTATAAGAGGCCTTTGCGAGAGTGCGGTTAACCGTTGGAGTACCAAACGAGCTCCAAATGACCCGAAACTTGACAGGTGGTCTACGGTGGTGTACCAAGGCCACTTGACAAACCTCGGTCCATTCCGAGAAAGTTTAGTGCCCGCTCACGGAGAATGTAAAAGGGGACGCCGGGGACATAGGAGTGCGGATTTCAAAACGGACAACTGGGAAAATGCTCGGATGCATGAGACGAACACGTATGCAAATGAGATGCACATGATGACATGATATGAGATGCATGACATGGACAAAATGCAAAAACGAAAGACAAAAACCCAACCACGAAGGGAATATCATATCACAATGCCGAAAACGGCAAGAGTTGGAGTTACAAATATGGACAGTTACATCCGGGTGTTACAACACTCCAAAGATTACAAGAGGATCTCGTCCCGAGATCTAGGACTGAAAGAACTCCGGATATTCGGAACGGAGGTGATCCTCGCCCTCCCAGGTGGCTTCTCGGTCGGAATGGTGTGACCACTTCACTTTCAAGAATTTGATTGACTTGTTGCGAGTCTTGCGCTAGGTTTCTTCAAGAATAGCAACGGGGTGCTCATGATAAGAGAGATCTTCTTGGAGGTCAATTTCTTGAACTTGATAGTGCGCTCAGAGTCTTGAAGCACTTGCGAAGGCGTGACACGTGAAACACATCGTGCATGTTCGTGAAGTTGGACGGGAGCTCAAGTTGATAGGCGAGATCGCCTCTTTTGCCAATGATCTTGAAAGGACCCACGTATCTAGGGGCAAGCTTCCCTTTGATACCGGGCGGCGAGTGCCTTTCATTGGAGAGACGCGGAGATAGACATGGTCTCCGATTTCAAAAGCCACATCACGGTGCTTGTCATCATAATAGCTCTTCCGGGCGCGATTGCGCGGCTTTGAGATTCTCACGAATGACTTTGCACATTTCTTGACTTCGTGATCAAGTCGTTGTCAAGAAGTTGGCATTCACCTGTCTCGGACCAATTGAGAGGAGTACGACACTTTACGCCATAGAGAATTTCGAATGGGGCCTTGCGAACTCGCTTGGAAGCTGTTGTTGTAGGAGAACTTCGGCATATGGAAGACAATCTTCCCACTTCATACCGAAGGAAATGACACAAGCCACGAGCATATCTTCAAGGATTTGATTGACTCGCTCGACTTGCCCACTTGTTTGAGGATGGAAAGCTGTCTTTGAAATGAATGTTGGTGCCCATGGCCTTCAAAAGAATCCCAAAACTTGGACGTAAAGATGCTGCCACGGTGCAGAAGAGATCAATTGTGGAATGCCGTGCAAGGAGACAATCACGAGGTGTATAGCTCGCCAACCGAGCTGCTGTGATGGATTCTTTGATAGGAAGAAAATGAGCCACTTTAGTAAGCTTGTCAATGACAATGAAGATAGCATCATTTCCACGCTTGGACTTTGGAAATCCAGTCACGAAGTCCATTTCAATATGATCAAACTTCCATTCTGGAATAGCAAGAGGTTGGAGGAGACCAGCTGGTCGTTGGTGTTCTGCTTTCACCCTTCTGCAGACATCACACTCATTCACGAATTGAGCAATTTCTCGCTTCATTCGAGTCCACCAATATGACTGCTTGAGGTCATGGTACATCTTCGTACTTCCAGGATGAATGGATAGAAGGGTATTGTGTGCCTCGTTCATAATGACTTTACGTAGATCACCCTTTGGAACCACAATCCGGTCCTCGAAGAAAAGAGTATCTTTGTCATCAATGTGGAAGCACTTGTACTTGGAAATGCCCTTGTCGATACCACGTTTCACCTTTTTCACCATGGTATCCAGGAGTTGAGCCTCACGAATTTGGTCTTCCAAAGTAGGAGAGACTATGAGGTTGGCAAGAAAGCCTTGAGGAACAACTTGAAGATTCAGCTTGCGGAAAGCTTCACAGAGATCCGGTTGGAAGGGCTTGAGAATTAAGCTGTTGCAATAGGCCTTCCTGCTCAAAGCATCTGCAATCACATTGGCCTTGCCCGGAGTATATTCAATACTTGGGTTGTACTCTTGAATCATCTCGACCCATCGAGTTTGCCTGAGGTTGAGGTTGGGTTGAGTGAAGATATACTTGAGGCTCTTGTGATCGGTGAATATGTCCACTTTCCTTCCCAACAAGAGATGTCTCCAAGTTATTAATGCATGGACAACTGCCGCCAACTCAAGATCGTGAGTGGGGTAGTTCTTCTCGTTGGGCTTCAATTGACGAGAGGTATAGGCCACAACTTTCTTCTCTTGCATTAACACAACACCGAGACCTTGAAGAGAAGCATCACAGAAAACTTCGAATGGCTTGGATTCATCAGGAGGAGTTAAGACAGGAGCTGTGTCGAGTTTCTCTTTGAGAGTATTGAAAGCAACGTCACACTCGTGAGACCGGACATATTCACATGCTTGGAGGAGGTTGGAAAGAGGCTTTGCAATCTTAGAGAAGTTCTCAACGAATCTTGACAATAGCTTGCAAGTCCAAGAAAACTGCTAAGTCGCTTGACGATACGAGGAGGTTCCCAATTCACAACTGCAGACACCTTCTCGGGATTAACAGCGATGCCCTTGGCGGAGATGATATGACCAAGGCAAAACACTTCATCAAGCCAAAATTCACATTTGGAAAACTTCGCATAGAATTGATGCTCTCTGAGCTTGTCGAGCACCAATCGCAAATGTTTGGCATGATCCTTCTTATTCTTGGAGAAGACCAAAATATCATCGAGATAGACCAAGACGAATTCATTGGTGTAGGGGTTGAAGATGAAGTTCATCATTCGAGAGAATGTTGGAGGAGCATTGACAAGGCCGAAAGACATGACAGTATATTCATAAGAACCGAAGCTTGTTCTGAATGATGTCTTGGGAATATCTTGTTCACGAATGCGAATATGATGATAACCCATACGAAGGTCAAGCTTGGAGAACACTTTAGCACCTTTGAGTTGCTCGAAAAGCTCATTGATGTTGGGAAGTGGATACTTGTTCTTGATTGTCTTCTTATTCAATGGACGGTAATTGACACAAAGTCGGTCCGTGCCATCCTTCTTCTGGACAAAAAGAACACCACAACCCCAAGGAGATGAACTCGGTCTGATCAAACCCAGACGCTCTTGTTCATCGAGCTGCTTCTTCAATTCCTTCAGCTCATTAGGTCCAAGCTTGTATGGACGCTTGCAAAGCGGGTTCGATGCCGGGCTCAAGATCGATAACGAATTCAAGCGGCCTGTGAGGAGGCATACCGGAGCTCTTCGGAAAGACATCTTGATACTCACAAACGACCGAATCGAGAGATAGCATCCAACTCGCCCTTCTCATTGAGAGAAAACAACCGAATGGTTTCATCACGAAGCGGCATAGATGATCACATCATTAGAAGAGTGAGTCAATTGAATTTCCTGGCAGCACAATCAAGCTGAGCTTTGTCCGAGAAAGCCAGTCCATCACAAGAATAAGATCAATATCCGAGTCACCAAGGACAATTGGTTTAGCCAGAAATCTATAGTCGCCCATCTTGATAGAAACATCCGGGACATAATTATTAGCTGTCATTTGCTTACCCGGGGACACAATTGATAAAGAACTAGGCAATACTTGATAACCCAACTCATGCTTAGATGCAAAAGGTCTTGAGATGAAACAATGTGATGCACCAGTATCAAATAAGACTTTTGCAGGAATATCATTAACTGAGAGATTACCCATTATCACGTCAGTAGATTCCTCCGCTTGAGTTGCATTCATCATGTTCACCTTTGCAGACTTGGGATTATGCTTGACAACTGCATTGCTTGAAGACCTCACAGGAGGAGGAGGCGGAAGGCGCCTTTGGTTGAAGCACTTGTTCGCGTAGTGACCTTTCTGCTGACATTTGTTGCAAGTCACCTCTGAGAGCGGACGGTGATAAGGAGCATTTGACCTTGGAGCTTGAGAATTAGACTTGTTCTAATAGCCTGGGTTGGGTGGGTGGGAAGATCCGCGACCACCTGAGTTCTTCTGCTGATAAGGCTGACGAAACGGAGGAGGAGGAAGGTATAACTTCTGCTGCTTAGCTGTCACTTGAGAGGAAGAAGAAGACTGAACTGCATCCCTGATTCTCTTCTTAGAAGCCTCACATTTGAGCTGGTCAGCTTCTTGCTTGATGCCATGTTGTAGAATTCATCATACTTTTACGGCTCAAAAAGCACGAGAGCTAATTGCGGATCTTCTCTGAGACCACCTCCGAATTGATAGATCATACTCTTTTCATCGTGGACGTCTTGCTTAGCAAAGCGGCGAAGTTTCGGAACTAGATATTGTATTGATACACGTATGTTGCCTTGCTTGAGATTGCGGAACTCCTCATGCTTGCTCTCAACAACACTTTTTCGGAATGTGGTGAGCTTTGGCGTCTCGGCGGAACTCATCCCTGTAATGACACGACCTCCTCTGGAATCTTTGTATTGCCGGTACCACTCAGCAGCTTGGTCCTTGAGTTGAAATGAAGCAAACTTGACAAAGTCCTCGTGTCCGACATTGCTACATTCAAAATGTTTGCAGATGTCCACAAGCCAATCGTCGGCGTCTGTGGCCTCAACACGTGGTTGAAAGACTTGGCTGATTAGCGAGGAACCGATTGAGGGTAGCAAAGTGCGGCTGGTTGTTGCCTTGGCCTTGATTTCCTTGATTGCCTTGCCCTTGGGTATGCTCTTGCAAGAGTTGCAAAATCATCGAGCATTTGCATTGGTGGCTGCCATGATAGCTTGCCATGCCTCCCGGAGGCGTAGGTGGAGGTGGAGGGTTCGACCGACTCCCATCATTGCGTTAGGATTCAGACGCGTTGGCGGAGCCATCCTGAAGAGGGTGACATCCGTTAGCACTTTGATAGACGTACGGCATGCAAGTTGAATCAACGGATAGAAATTGCAACATATAGTCTTCACAATAACCATTCGAACAAGGATGAACGAATGAATTCCAAAAGCTAACATCACACGTCCATTAAGGAGAGAAGCCACTTGATTAAGGGTTGATGAAAAAATAACAAGGTACGACTGGAACAAATAAGTGGTAAGGATTACCCAATCGCAAACCAAATATTTGCGGGAAGAAATGCTAAGAGCTACTTGAATCCCACCTATAAACTCCCGAAACTTTCTTGTTATGCAATCTGGTGTTGGGGATACAGGGGACACAAAATATATCACCCAAACTAACAATACCTAGATCCAGCTGTATCCATCCGTCAACACATAACCAAGAAACCATCGGAAATCGTGTACCTCGACCTTCGAAAAGCATCCGTTATACGAGTCATGGCAATACTCCCGAGCTCGCCCGATCTTTGGGTTATCGGGTTATCTCACCAACAATCGCACAAAAGAGATTTTCGATGTTGGCAAAGCTCGTGTATTCCGAATCGCAACGATAAAATTGTGACGACAACACCTCGGAGCTCAACTCCCGGGACACCGCCACAACCCCTAAATGTCGAGGCACCAAGAACAATGTTCTCGTCACAAAACCATCTAACGATTCCAAGATACCAGTGATCCTAAAATTTTTTAGTGAAATTTGAGGAGAGGAGAGTCAAAACTTCTACGTCAGAGACCTCACCAGAGCGACGAAGGGACCGGGAGTAAAAAGAATCCTACTCTCCGATATATATAATCCTAAGACTCAAAACATTTTTGTTCTAGACTCAACAACGCCAAGAAACAATCAAGCGAGGGCTCCTAAGTCGGGATGGCTCTAATTACCAACTTGTAGCGCCCTCGATGCGGCTATATCTCCCACGTGTCGTAGCACGACTTAGAGGCATAACCGCATTGAAAGCAATGTCGCAAGTGAGGTAATCTTCACACAACCCATGTAATACATAAGGGAAAGAGATACATAGTTGGCTTACGATGCCACTTCACACAATACATAAATAAACATCCATCATTCAGATTACACTCATGGTCCGACTACGGGACCAAAATAAAAGAAGACTACCCCAAATGCTACACAGATCCCCGATCGTCCCAACTGGGCTCCACTACTGATCATCAGGAAAAGACACATAGTAACGACCATGTTCCTCGTCGAACTCCCACTTGAGCTCGGTTGCGTCATCTGCACCGCATCGCTTGGCACTCAAGAATCAACTGTTTTGGTAGAATCTATGAGTCACGGGGACTCGGCAATCTCACACCAGCGAGATCAAGACTATTTAAGCTTATAGGAAGGACAGAGTTGTGAGGTGGAGCTGCAGCAAGCGACTAGCATCTATGGTGGCTACATTACAAAAGAGAGCGAGAAGAGAAGCAAGGCACGGTCATTGAAGCTAGTAACGATCAAGAAGTGATCCTCAAACTACTTACGCCAAACATAACTCCAACACCGTGTTCACTTCCGGACTCCGCCGAGAAGAGACCATCACTTACACACGCGTTGATGTGTATTAATTAAGGTCAACTTCGGGTTTTCTACAACCGGACATTAACAAATTCCCATCCGCCTCATAACTGCGGGCACGGCTTTGAAAGATAATACCTGCAGGGTGTCCCAACTTAGCCCATTATAAGCTCTCATGGTCAACGAAGGATATTCCTTCTACCGAAGACCGATCAGTCTCGAATCCCGGACTACAAGACATTTCGACAGCAATAAAACAAGACCAGCAAAGCGCCCGAATGTGCCGACAAATCCCGATAGGAGCTGCACATATCTCGTTCTCAGGGCACACCGGATGAGCAGTCCGTACAACTAAAACCAGACCTCAAGTTTCCTTGAGGGGGCGCTGCAAAGCGCTCTAGTTTGGGCCAACACTCAGAGGAGCATTGGCCCCGGGGGGTTTAAGTAAAGATGACCCTCGGGCTCGCGAAAACCCGGGGGAAAAAGGCTTAGGTGGCAAATGGTAAAACCAAAGTTGGGCCTTGCTGGAGGAGTCTTATTCAAAGCAAACTGTCAAGGGGGTCGCATAAATCACCCAACCGTGTAAGGAACGCGAAATCAAGGAACATAACACCGGTATGACGGAAACTAGAATGGCAAGAGTGGAACAAAACACCAGGCATAAGGCCGAGTCTTCCACCCTTTACCAAGTATATAGATGCATTAATTAAACAATAGATATTGTGATATCCCCAACAAGTAAACATGTTCCAACAAGGAACAACATCTCCATGTTCCAACAAGGAACAAACTTCATCTTCACCTGCAACTAACAACGCTATAAGAGGGGCTGAGCAAAGCGGTAACATAGCCAATCAACGGTTTGGTAGGAAAGGATGGTTAGGGGCTTGACATGGCAATATGGGAGGCATGATAAGCAAGTGATAGGCATCGTAGCATAGGCATAGCAAAAGAGCGAGCATCTAGCAAGCAAAGATAGAAGTGATTTCGAGGGTATGGTCATCTTGCCTGCAAAGTTCTCAGAGTTGTCGAAAGCTTGATCCTCGTAAGCGTTCTCAACAGGTTTCTCATTCATGTACTCGTCTCCCGGCTCTACCCAAAGCAAGAACACAAACATTGGAACCACAATAAATCACGGTGCAATGCACAAGCAACATGATGCAATACATGGCATGATATGCGAGATGTGATATGCAATGCGATCACGTGCTCGGAAGGAAAATGATGAACGAGGCATCAACTTGGCAAACCAAGTATGCCGCTGAAAGGTGAGATGATTTCGGTTGAAATCGATATAAAGATCACCGGAATCGGATGCACAGTTTGCAAATGACAAGCAAAACAAGAATGGCACAAATCTGCCATTAACAGCATGATGCCACATAGCAAGCAACAAGAAATTAAGCTACTGCACCCAAACGTACCAGAAAAGCATATGGCAGTGATCTACTCAAGATGCTTGACAAAAGATGAACACTGAGCTACGGCTAAATCACAACATAACAGGTCCAAACAAGCATGACAAAAGTGCAAAATATATCAGCTTCACAGACTTGAGAAAATACTGAACATGGCAGAATCAGCTTCAGGAAGCAATGTTCAGAGCAAGCAAACAACATGCTACATGAACTTATAATAGAAAATCAAGGCATGGCATGAATCTACTCAAAGCATAAAACAAAAGTCCCTTACTGACCATGAGCCAAAAGGGATCAGAAAATGTAGTAACACCCATGTAAACATAGCAAGTTTCGTTAACAGATTCAGCAACAGGGCATGACAAAAACAGATAACAAGTAGGCATGTTTAAGAGCTCGATGCACTCACTACGGAGCATTTCATGATAAAATAAGCATACATCCATCAAGAAGACATGGAATAGAATCTACACATGGCAAGAACAACATCATAGTATACACGGATCAACTACAACAACCTTGGCAAAATTGAATAACATGTAAACAATCTGCCAGGAAACATTTTATAGCAAAAGTAGAGCTCGATTGACTCAAGCTATGGCACTCCATAATTGAAAACAAGGGCATGGATGGATAGAAAATAACCATATGTTCAAAACATCCTTAATGAAGTATCTCAAAATATGCATGGATCTCTCGGTAGCATCACGTTTACATGACAAAAATATCAGCAAAACAGGGGCTGAAATCAGCAACATCATGAAGCCTAGTTTGCATGTTTGTGCTAGTCACCACAGAGATCACAAAAATACATGGCATACACCCCTGTAAATATGGCATGGCATATTACAAAACACATGTAGGACTCAAGTTCATAGGATGCATACATCAATCATGGCAAAAATGACAAAAGTGCATGTTCTGATAAGAATCTGAAACTAACATCACATAGCCCTCTTATAACAGCATTTCGGGCATCAAGACGAGCTCAAATGAAAATGATGCAATGAGATCAAATGATGTACTCATCGAGGCGAACATTTCGGTGTGCTACACGCCCAAATCGGAGACACGGTTGCAAAGTTATGGCATGATGAAAATGCACCGAAATAATGACAGATTAAAAGACCCTAGATCGGATCGGATCCGGGGCGCGCGAACCGAGGCGGACGGCGATGGCTCGCCGGAGAGGAGGAAGGAGGGACCGGGACGACGGAGAGAAGGTTTCGGCGGAGGCGGGGCCGGGCGGCGCCGGCGGCGACGGGCGACCGGGCGACGACGCTGCCGAGGACGACGGTGGCCGGTGACGGGCGAGGCGGCCGGCGGCGGCGCGGCCGAGGAGGAAGAAGCGGCGGCGGGCAACGGCGGGTCGCTGGGCGGCGGGCGCGGGTCGAGGGCCTCCGCAGCGCCGCGGCCGGGCGGCGGCGGGCGGCGGGCGCGCCAACATGGCGCGCCGCGTTGGTCGGGCGGCGGCGGCGGACGTGTCCGCCCGGTGCGGATCGTCCGTGGCGCGAGAGGAGCGGGCTAGGGTTACGGTAGGAATTGATCCGGATTTCGGGAGGGTGTTTTATAGGTAGAAGGAGCTACGAAGCTCCAAATGAGGTGTAGTTTTCGCCCACACGATCGTGATCGAACGGCGATGGACATGGAAGTGACTTAGATGGGTTATTTGGCTGTTTTGAAGGGATGTTGGGCTGCAACTTATAAGAGGCCTTTGCAAGAGTGCGGTTAACCGTTGGAGTACCAAACGAGCTCCAAATGACCCGAAACTTGACAGGTGGTCTACCGGTGGTGTACCAAGGCCACTTGACAAACCTTGGTCCATTCTGAGAAAGTTTAGTACCCGCTCACGGAGAAATGTAAAAGGGGACGCCGGGGGACATAGGAGTGCCGGATTGCAAAACGGACAACGGGGAAAATGCTCGGATGCATGAGACGAACACGTATGCAAATGAGATGCACATGATGACATGATATGAGATGCATGACATGGACAAAATGCAAAACGAAAGACAAAAACCCAACCACGAAGGGAATATCATATCACAATGCCGAAAATGGCAAGAGTTGGAGTTACAAATATGGAAAGTTACATCCGGGGTGTTACAGTCTCTCCTTCTCAACACATATACGAGTCGTTCTACCTCTATAGCTAGGCCTCTGCCTACACCTCCCCCCACCCCCTCGCACACACACACACACGGATACATCGAGCGCTCTAGTGATGTATCCCTGCCACACACAAACTTGACCTGTGCCCTCTAACATTCCGGTAGCTAGGTCAGTCGCCCTATATCTTTGACTTGCACACACAAACACACAATTTCGATGGCTCTCTTCATCAATCTCGCACCCACCCACTTGATCCTATCTTCGACTCTATCGATATCTATGACCTCTCCCTCTCTTCTCGTGGATCGCCCGACCCTCTATATATGATATGGATAGGCCTTCATTTCACACACATTGAATGCAAAATTTTGTTTGAGATGTCATCGACACATATTCCCACAAATACATTCACAAAATCAACCTCCCCCCCTAAAAGAAAAAAACACTCACGAACGCACAAGCCATTTGTCTAGTTTTGTATCTCTCTCTCACACACACGTAGGTGGGGGACGTGCACGAAGAGAAGAGGTGCACGCACGGCGCACACACTCCCGTCTCTTTCCCAACCACACCCGCGTGGGTACACGGTGGAGCTTATTTCTGTACGAAAAGGCAGACCACGTGGTAATTTGACACGTGTACAGGTTGTCCACTAGATGGAGGGAGGATTGTCTACCACGGGTGAACAAACAAATTGTGACTAGATGCGTTATGTTAAAAAAGAGGCAAACCATGTGGGGCCTACCTTAGAGGCAAGGCTCTATACACTGGAGTACTTTTGATGTGTCCCGTCAACTTGCAGAACGAGGAGAAGCTTGCTTAGTACGCCGTCTCCCCCGCCCACGGGCACGGTGACTCGCAGGATGAGGTGAAGCTTGCTTACTATGCCTTACGCCCGCTCCCTCGCCCACGCGCGCGGTGGCTCGCATGACGAGGAGAAAAATTTACTAGTACTCCCTTCGTTTACTCCTCATCCCTACCTTGGTTAGAGAGATTATCATATTTTTTGGAATATATGTCCTTTAGTAGATTTCAATATGAACACTAGTACATACTCCAAACACTGATGTATATAGACGTATTTTAGAGTGTAGATTCACTCATTTTGCTCCGTATGTAGTCCATATTGAAACAGAGGTAATAGTACGAACTATCCCTCGCCCCTCGACCCTCGGCACGTGGTGGATGTGCAGCAATTCATTCGGTCTCATATAGCCAGAACGATATATACTGCCTTACCATTATTGCTCGACTTCCCGAAGAGGCGAAGAGGCGAAGAGCCAATCGCAAGGTTAATAGTTTGGAGATGCCAAGCGCAAGGTTTATAGGAGAACGAGTAGTAAGTGCCGCCTCATTTATAAATACAGTTTTTTCTTCACTGGCACGTATGCAATATAAATAGGTTCATATGGAGATAAAAGGAAACCGCTCCACTATATATATAGGCAGGACGAGCCTACATGGTTGCTTGCTGGGGTTGCTCTCTTCAGTTTTCGCACTCTCCCGCACAAAACCACTGTGGCCACATTTCTAACATCCCGGCGGATGGGGTGGATGCTTAGTGTAGATGCGGTCGCCGTCGCCGACGGCGAAAACCCACTATCGACATGTCCCTATCAGGGGTCCCCGCTACTCTCTCTCACAAAGCCGGTGAGGCTTCCTTCGTCCATTTCTCACTGATGCGATATGGGTAGTTGCCTCCTCCCGCCGCCCTCCTTTAGGTTGAGCTACGTCCCGACATCCCTCAGGTACAACTCCCTTTATAGCCGGCTTGCACCACTTCTCCAGCTATCCACATCACTCCATGTGGATATTTCTCTACTTCTTTGCCCCGCTGTCGGTGTCAAAACCGGCGGATCTCGGGTAGGGGGTCCCGATCTGTGCGTCTAGGCTGATGGTAACAGGAAGCAAGGGACACAATGTTTACCCAGGTTCGGGCCCTCTCGATGGAGGTAAAACCCTACTTCCTGCTTGATTAATATTGAAGATATGAGTAGTGCAAGAGTAGATCTACCATGAGATCGTAGAGGCTAAACCCTAGAAGCTAGCCTATGATGGTATGATTGTAATTGTGATCGGCCTTCTAAGGACCATCCTCTCCGGTTTATATAGACACCGGAGAGGGCTAGGGTGTACATGGAGTCGGTTACAAGGAAGGAAATATAATATCATGATCACCAAGCTTGCCTTCCACGCCAAGAAGAATCCCATCCGGACACGGGACGGAGTCTTGAGTCTTCTATCTTCACTCTTCAATAGTACGGACGATGTATATAGTCCGGCTGCCCGGATACCCACTAATCCAGGACTCCCTCTGTAGCCCCTGAACCAGGCTTCAATGACGATGATTCCGGCGCGCAGTCTTGTCTTCGGCATTGCAAGGCGGGTTCCTTCTTCGGATACTCCACAGTAATTATCGAACACTTAAATCATGTCCGGCTCTGCAAAATGATCTTCACATACCATCGTAGAGAGAATGAAATGCAATATGCTGACAACTTTTTAGACAATCGTGACATGTCATTACGGTCGGGTCTTTATTCAAACTGTTTTCCCACAACCGGCCACAGTGCATATTGCGAGGATATTTCCTTGACACTTCTTGTCGTAGCAGAGATCGTGTCCCCTTATCGTGGGATTCTCATCAATACGGGTATGGGTAATCCAACCGCACCGCTAATCACGGCGAGTGGGGAGCGAGCGGGTTCCACCAAGCAAGTGGAGAGGCGCAAAAAGCTTTTACCGTCTCTATAAAGAGATAAGGTTTCTTCCTCTTTACCCACGCCTTCTCCTTCCGCTAGCCCATTCCCCTCTGTTTGAGCCCTAACGCCCAGGCATCCTTCTCTTCCATCGAAGAAAGGTTTTCCGAAGATGTCCGGATCCGGAGGAGGAGGCAGATGGATGGCCTCTGCTGTCCAGGAGAAGGATATCAAGAGGCTCCGGGAGGCCGGGTATCTGGCTAAGAAGATCGGCCACCGTCTCCCACCGGCGGGACAGGTCATCCCTACTCCGGAACCTCACGAGAGAGTCGTGTTCCTTCCCCATTTTGTCCGCGGGCTCGGGTTTCCCCTTCACTCATTTGTTCGTGGAGTCATGTATTATTATGGGATTAATTTTCATGATCTTTCCCCATACTCTTTCCTCAATATCTCGACGTTCATCGTTGTGTGCGAGGCTTTTCTCCGGATTTCGCCTCACTTCGGCCTGTGGCTGAAGATTTTCAATGTGAAGCCCAAGGTGGTGTGTGGCGAGCACGCCGAGTGCGGTGGCGCCATGGTGAGCAAGATGCCCATGGTCGTTTGGCCGACGGGTGCCTTCAACGACTCCGTCAAGGAGTGGTAGCAGCAGTGGTTCTATATCACCGAACCACGCGGCAAAAAGTGGGCTGCAGCTCCAGAGTTCAGATCCGGAGCCCCACTGCGGCTCATGTCCTGGCCCAAGAAGGGCCCGCACTGGTCCTCGTCCGATGAGCTGTCGCTGCTCCAGACGCTCGTTTAGAGTGTGGTCGACAAGGACGTCAACCTCGTCGACGTAGTCCAGGTGATGTTAGTTCGCCTGGTTCTCCCTTACCAGCGTCGAGTCTGCAACTTGTGGGAGTACGACCCAACCGAGCACCAGACTGTCACGACCAGTTTTTCAATAAAATACTTATTGAGAAACCGATCTTTTTGATTCCAGTATAGGAAGAATTCTCCTTACTGGTAGACAAAATACTTGATACAGAAGTCCAGTAGCATTAAATATATTGCAGGGTTGAGCTGAGGTTGCTCAACAATTTATTACAAACACGCCAATATTGTACATAAGGGCGGCTATGACACAGGGGTGTGGTGGCATACTACTGACTCGAGATAAAAGTGGTGGTGGATATATTATAGTGGAGTGGTTAACATGACTCCTAAATTGGCAGCTCATCGAGCGTCGAGGTGAGGCTCGATGCATTTATTCGGGTAGCGAAAGCGGATATAATACAAGTGACCAAATCCAGGATCGCACGGGACTGACTGGGACTCCTCTAGGCGTCGGACTCGCTATCGAACTCTTCATCCATGAGATCGCTTTCATCAACATCTAGCCAAATCAACAAGCCAGGTGAGTACTTTGAAAGTACTAGCAAGACAGTTCGGACATAAGATATAACAAATGCAAGCATGAATGCGCCATGAGCAAATAACAATGCACACTCAAATAATAAACTATTGCACGACATGATAAGTAAAAAGGAAGTCGGGAGGTAGTCCTCCCGAAATCCCAACAAAATAATCGAAAACCGATCGGGTGTCTGGAGCGACGCCTCGAAGGGTAAACAAATAAATTATCATGCCGCAGTCGGGCGTCTAAGCGACACCACATAAAGGTCTTATATTGAAAAGTAGATAACAAGAGTGCCACAGTCGGACGTCTGAGCAACATCACATAAAGGGCTTGTATTGAAAGTAAATAACATGCGTTACAATCGGACGTCGAGCGACTTCGCAGACATGGATTATATTGAAAGTAAATCACAGGCGTGCCACGATCGAACGTCGAGCGACATCGCAGTAAAGGGCTTATATTGAAAGTAAATAACAAAGCGTGCCAGCATCGCCGGACGTCTGAGCGACATCGCAGACAGGGCTTATAGTGAAATTAAATAACAAGCATGCCACAGTCGGACGTCTGAGCGACATCGCAGAAAGGGCTTATATTTCATTATTCACATCTGATAAATTCACGAAGAGATAACACTCACAGGAAATATTCAACACATAATAATAAACGGGTTAGTCCATCCACAGGAATAATCATTTAGCCGGACTTAACACTCATGTGGTTCACCGGAGTTTTGTCATCGGGACTGACACTGGCAAGGTAAGTTGGACACAGTACTTGGACATGGATAAGATGATTCAAAGGATTCTTTGACTCTGGAGAGTTTGTACTAATTATCCACAGCCAACGGATTTCCGTAGTCACGAAGGACTAGTTCCGTTTACGGTATTTCGGTAGAAACACATCTAACCAGTACACACCCATCCCACCTCACGATGCCGTGAATCACCCTAGACAACGCTCAAGAAAAACTTTGAGACGGGAGATCACAACCTCGAATAGCATGGGATCAAATTTATATCTGGCCGCTCTAAGGGGTGCCCCCTCTCGGTCCCAACCGGAAACACCCATGCCCCCGACCGGATGATGGATTTAATCCAGGGCCATGGAACCCTCATCACGGCCTCTCTATTTGGTGTGTACCAGAAAGAGGTTTGCAACTTACTAAGCCATATCCCTATGGAAAACATGTGGTAGTACAGGAAGGGAAAACGGATGGAAGCGTGACTTGATTCATGATGACACTGGAGTCAGAATAGTGTGGCATAAGACTGACATGCTTCAACACTGCCATCTTACCCACTCTCATGCCAACACATGGTCATGCAAACTCATATCCAATAACATATGGATTTTCGAAGCTCACTTGCCTCAACTTTGCATGTAATATACACTTATCGAAATGCTCATAAACATGCCATGAAACTACTCAATGGAAACATGCCAAAGACACTCATCATATCAAAAGTTCAAACATGCTTGCCTGGTTTGGAGTAGCCGGAGTCTAGCTTGGTGAAGTTCGCGGTTCCGTCACCTCCTCCGGTATCTACGGTATAAGAAAATACGTACTAACGTAAATACCGTGAGTGCACAAAAAGTGTTCCAAATATTTTCAAATAAATATGATAAAAAATAGACAGAAAAATAAAGGTGACAGAAAAAGAATCAATCAAAAATCCTTTTCTTTTTAAAAGTTATAAAGGTTTTAGCCCAGGGACTTATCTGTAATGAAACAGAAAGTTTCCAGGGGTCAGCTTATAAAAACAGAAAACGCTTCGGCTAAAAACCCGTCAACTGCAAAGGAAGACGTATTCAGCCTGAAGGCGTTTTCAGAAAAAGGTTCAAAAAAAAGAAAAGACTGACGAGGGCTCCCACCCGTCAGGTTTGAATTTTCAAACGGGGAGAAGCAGAGCGCGTCGGCGCCCGAGAGCTGCGGTGGTCGCCGGCGGCGATCCACGGCGAGTTAGGAGGATCGGAGGGTACCTATGTGATCAGCGTGTCCTTCCGAGTCTGTGGGTGGTGGAGGTGGTCGTCGGCGAGCACCACGTCGACGGCGGTCCTTACTCCGGCGGACGGCGGCTCGGGTGAAGTTGGATCTCATCGGGGAGGGCTGCGGAGGTTAAATTGGAGCTTGGGTTAGAGCGTTGAGTGCACGAGAAGGCTACTGACGTGGTTTGGGAGGCGGGGATGGCCTCACCTGAGTGGATTGAGCTGCTGGCCGAGGCGGATCGGGGCGGCCGGAGTCGGGGGAGGAGACCTCCTCGAGGTCCTCCTGGTGGCTTGGCGGGGTTCTGGTGAGGTGTAGTGGTGGTGCGTGCTCGAGAACGAGCTCGGGACCTCATTTTATAGGTGATCCGAGGCGGTGGCCGCGAACGGGGATCTCCGGCGATGGTTACAGCGTCACAGTGTTTGGTCGGGTAGTTTAGGGGGTTGGGCATCAGCATGGAGATCCATTGGTTCCATTTAGATGCTAACCTAGGTTGGATTAGGCACTTTTTGGTGGTTTCGACAGAACGGAGCTGCGCGGGCCCGTCGGCGGCAGAGGGCGCGTCCTGTGCTTGCCGGGCCACCAGCGACGGTGCGGCGTCTTGGCGCGCATCATGCGTAAGGCCACGCGGAGGCCTCGGGTGTGAAGGGTGGCACTGGACGGCACAGAAAGCTGGCGCTAGCTCCCGTTGGCCGCCACGGGTGGCTCTGCCACCGCAGAAGCTGCCGGCGTCGGCGAGGCTCGCCGCCACCGACACCTGCGCCCATCCAAGAGAGCATGCAGTGCTCTAGTTAAGGAGGAGAGGCCGTGCGCAACGCGCTAGGGTGAGCACTGGTGATCCATTACAAGTCACTAATGAAAAACGACACTGACTGTCGAACTGTAACTCTGAATTTACTGAATATGCACAGAAACAGTGCCGGCCAAGTGTTTGATCAAATGATTTGGGCATGAGAAGAATTTATCTAGGGCTGATCTTTGGTGTGGTGGCCTCTCAAAGCACCTGGGGACTGCCTGATTTTTGGTGGAATTTTTGGAGAAAAGAAAATATGAATTTCACCAAAAATGATGAATCTGGTCCAAACTTGCAGAGGTTGAAACTTGAAAATTTTGAAAAGAGGAAGAGTGGATCTTGATGGATCTAGGTTGGGGGTTCTAGGGACTATCCAGAGGAGTTGGTTTGAGATCAAAACTCAAAGGAAATCAGGTACTTCCTTTGTAAATCATCTAGGCTTAAAATAAATGACATAATTGTTTTTGGGGATAAAATAAATGAAATAAAATTCAAAAATGGGTTGAACCTGTTGGAATGTAATGTTTGGGTTGCCCGAAGTGGAGGGAGGGGTTTTGGGAGAATTTACCACATGAGGCATGGTAAAACAATGGATGGTTTCAAAACAAAAGAATAGCCCCAAAACCCATAGGGTTTCTTTTTAATAGAAAATAAATTCCAAAAATATATTTGAAAGGTTAAAAATCAGAAGGGAGGTTTTAAATAACCAAACAGCAAGGTTGAGGAAGATACAAAGTAAAATCCTTGCCATGGGGGAATTTTTTTTGAGAAGGAGGGGTTTTTGGAGAGATTTTAAATGGCCTCCTTCAAATCAAACAAAGTTTTTGTTGAAAACCAAATTAAAATTTTTGGAGTGTCACAACACCTACCCCCTTAGGAAAAATCTCGTCCCCGAGATTTCAGCTGATCCTCAAATAAGTGTGGGTGCTTAGTCCGAAGAAAATCCTCTCTTTCCCAAGTTGCTTCATTCTCGGTGTGATTGCTCCACTGAACTCTGAAAAACTTGATGGTTTTCTGTCGGGTCCTCCTTTCAGACTCCTCCAACATTTTTATTGGACGTTCCCGATAGGTGAGGTCTGGTTGCACGTCAGTGTCTTCACGGGATACTTGCTTCTCTGGGTTGCTCATGCACTTCCTCAATTGCGAGACGTGGAACACGTCGTGGACGTCGGATAATTCTTCGGGTAACTCTAGCTGGTAGGCTACCGTGCCTCTTCGTGCCACTATACAGAAGGGTCCGATGAATCTTGGTGCTAGCTTTCCCTTAACCTTGAATCATTGCAGGGCCCTCATAGGAGATACTCGTAGGTACACATACTCACCGGGTTCAAAACTGACTCCCCGATGCTTTTGATCGTAATAACTCTTCTGTCGACTTTGAGCTGTCTTGAGTCGACCCCTAATTATCTTAACTTTCTCCTCAGCCTCCTTGAGCATGTCTGGGCCGAAGATATGGTTGTCTCCGGTTTCTAACCAATTTAGCGGGGTACGACATCTTCGCCGTCTGAGCTTCAAATGGTGCCATTTGCAGTCTGGCTTGGTAATCGTTGTTGTATGCGAACTCCGCATATGGCAAGCTTTCTTCCCAACTGGTTCCATAGGTGAGGACACATGCTCTCAGATGTATTCTAGAATTTGGTTTACGCGTTCGGTTTGTCCATCGATGCAGGGTGGTATGCGGTACTAAACGCCAATTGAGTTCCCGAGCTTGTTGTAATCGATCCCAAAATCGGAGACGAATTGAGTGCCTCATGCGATATTATAGTCTTTGGAACTCCATGCAAGCAGATGATACGGGAAAGATAAAGCACAGCAACTTCGAGTGGTGTGGGTTGTCTTCACGGGATGAAGTGTGCCACCTTAGTCCATCTATCCGTGATGACCCATATGGCATCATTCCCGTGTCGTGACCGAGGTAGTCCAACAATAAAATCCATTCCAATCTCGTCCCATTTCCACTCGGGTATCTTATTTGGTTGTAATAGTCCGGCCGGTTTCTGGTGTTCAGCCTTGATGCGTTGACATGAGTCACAACATGCAATGAACGTGGCTATGTCCCTTTTTATACCGTGCCACCAAATTTTTTCCTGAAGGTCCTTGTACATCTTTGTTCCTCCAGGATGGATTGAATACAGAGCGGTGTGGCCTTCAGCTAGAATTTGCTGTTTAAGGTCCTCGATATTTGGTACGCAAAGCCTATCTCCGTACCACAATATTCCCTGGTCGTCGATGACGAATTCTAAGGCCTTGCCCAAACTCACTTTCCTTTTTATGCCTTCAATGCTGGGGTGCCCATGCTGGGCCTCCTTAATCTTTTCTATCAAGGTAGGCTGTATTTCTAAATTCGACATGCTGCCTTCGGTGACCATTAGTAAGTTGAGTTTAGCAAACTCCTGCCGAAATTCAGGTCTCAGGTTTGGTAGGTTGTCGTTGTCCGAGCTAGGGTTCCGACTAAGAGTATCCGCCACTACATTTGCTTTTCCTGGATGGTAGTCGATTCCAACATCATAATCCTTCACTAATTCCAACCAGCATAGTTGCCGTAAATTGAGTTCCGGTTGTGTGAAAATATACTTGAGGCTCTTATGGTCTGTGTATATTTCACAACGATTTCCAAGTAGAAAGTGTCTCCACTCTTTGAGTGCACGGATGACTGCTGCCAACTCCAAGTCATGAGTAGGATAATTTTCTTCATGCTTGCGAAGTTGCCTGGAAACATACGCGACTACCTTGCCTTCTTGCATTAATACGCATCCGAGGCCCTTCCGGGACGCGTCACAATACACTTCAAAATTCTTGTGTATGTCTGGCACAAGTAATACTGGTGCTGTCGTTAATTTCCTTTTTAGTTCTTGGAAAATTTTCTCGCAAGCTTCAGTCCATTCTAATTTCTTGTCCTTCTTGAGTAACTGCGTCATTGGCTTTGCTATGGTGGAGAATCATTCAATAAATCTTCGGTAGTATCCTGCCATTCCCAAGAAACTTCATACGTCCGTTACGCTGGCTGGTGGTTTCCAGCCAAGTACGGCCTTGACCTTTTCCGGCTCTACGGCAATACCTTCTTGGGTCAGTACGTGGCCTAGAAAACCCACCTGTCTTAGCCAAAATTCACATTTGCTGAACTTGGCCTACAATTTATGTTTCCTTAGTTCTCCTAGTACGATGCGGAGATGTTCAGCATGCTCTTCTGGTGTCTTGGAATATATCAGAATATCGTCGATGAATACCACAACAAACTTGTCAATAAACTTCATAAATACTTTGTTCATGAGGTGAACAGAATATGTGGGGGCGTTTGTTAGTCCAAACAGCATTTCTGTGAACTCATACAGTCCGTATCTGGAGGTGAAGGCTGTTTTGGGGATATCTTTTGTTCGTACTTTTAATTGATGGTATCCCAACCTTAAGTCAATTTTTGAGAAGACCTTGGCCTGAGCAAGCTGATCAAATAAATAATTTATCCGTGGCATCGGGTATTTGTTCTTGATTGTGACCATGTTAAGTGCTCGATAGTCTATACACAATCTCCGTGTCCCATCCTTTTTCTTGGCAAATAAAATTGGTGAACCCCAAGGTGAGGAGCTGGCTCGTATATATCCTTTGTCCAGTAATTCTTTTATTTGCTTCTTCAATTCTACCAACTCGGATGGTGCCATTCTGTATGGTTTCTTGTAAATGGGGGTGGTTCCGGGTGCTAGCTCAATGTTGAATTCTATCTCTCGGTCTGGTGGCATGCCTGGTAGTTCTTCGGGAAATACGTCTGGAAACTGACACACTACTGGAACATTGCTAAATTCAGAAATGCCCACCTTGTTCAACCTTGGTTGTCGAGATATTTGTCTCTCTTTCGCTGAAACTTCTATTGTCTTCCCGTGATGGTGGGTGAGAATTACGGTCCAGTTGAAGCAGTCAATAAATCCTTCGTTGGTGGTTAACCAATCCATCCCTAGGATGACATCCAGTCCTTTATTTTCCAATACAATATGGTTGGCGTGAAACTTCAATCCTTCAAACTCAATAACCGCACCTTGGCAGTAACTCTGAGTAACTTGCTTAATCCCAGGGGACTTGACGATCATGGATTTTTTCAAGGGAAGCATCAAAAAATCATTTTGCAAAGCAAATCTCTTCGAAATGAACGAGTGAGAAGCTCCAGAATCAAACAAAACTGTGGCAGGTATTGTGTTGATAGGGAACGTACCGAGTACGATATCCGGGGCATTTTGTGCTTCTTCTCTGGTCACGTGGTTCAGATGACCCTTCCTGTGGTTGTTATTGGGGTTGAAGTTGTTTCGCTTGGGCGCTGAATTATTGCCACCGTTGTTCGGCTTTGGGGTCGAGTTTCTTGGCTTGGGGCACTGCTTGGCATAGTGCCCTTCTTCTCCACAAGCGTAGCAAGTAACGCCTGGGCGATATGTGAACTCCTTGTCCCTTGCATGGAAATTCTTGATTGGGTGTGAAACATTTGTCGTGGGTTTGTGTGTCCCACGTTTCTGAAAATCCGTCTTGCTCCTGTGGTTGCGAGCAAGAGTGGTCTGGTCCCTTTTGCGTTTGCGGAAATCCTCCAAGCTGCGTCGCTCATTTTCCAAGGTAATCGCTTTATCCACCAGTGTTTTGAAATCTGGGAAGGTGTGCATGACCAGCTGGCATTTAAGCACGGGTGCCAAACCATCCAGGAATTTTTCCATCTTCTTGCTTTCAGTCATATGCTCTTCGTTGGCGTAGCGAGACAATAGAGTAAACTGACTTTTGTATTCCGACACCGTCATGGTCCTCTGCTTGAGGTCATCAAACTCCCTCTTCTTGGTCTTCATAACACTTCTAGGAATGTGCGCCCCACAGAAACCTTCTTTGAACTCCTGCCAGGTTATATCATTTTTGCTGGGGTGCATGTGTAGGAAATTTTCCCACCATGATGCAGCCGCTCCAATGAGATAGTGTGGTGCATATATTACTTTCTCACGGTCTGAACATTGTGCAATAATTAATTTTATTTCCATGTCTCGAAGCCAATCATCGGCCTCAAGAGGTTTGTCAGTATGAGAAAATGTTGGGGGACGCGTCTTACAGAGCTCGCATAATTTGGATTGCTGCTGATACGGTCCACGGTGATTTCCCATATTGATGACTTTGTTCATCATTTCCTGATGTTGTTGCTGACTCTGTTCCTAAAGGTGGCATACTTGGGAAAATGCTGTTTCACTGCCCTGTTGACTTGACTGCCCCTGTGTGAAATTGTTGCTTGTTTGTGTGCCATAATTTTCTTCTGGCGGGTTTGGCATGGAGCGAGTCCAAGGACGAGACATTTTCCACTCTGGGGATATATTTTGTAAAACTCACAAGAAAAAGAATTTGAGTCGCAAAAATCAATAAATTTATGAAGACGGTAAATTTTTTAAATGCTCCAAGATTTTTCGAGAGAATAATCGATTGCGCATGGAGACGGAGTGCTCAGTACATATCTTACACGGAAGCAGTAATTATATAATACACCACTCAGGATATGCGTACACATTCCTGACATGTTATTTAGGCTAGTGCACTTCTCCCAGTTCCTACATGATGCGCAAACAAGCTACTTCTCACAACCTATGTACATATAAACATATCGTACAAGCCGGTACATCGCATGGCAGCTAAGCGCACTCAGTCGGAGATGGTAAGGATCTCCCTTGGCCTGCCAACGGTGAGGCGCAGTGAGGCTGGGGACTCAACCTCCTCCTCGCTAATAGGCTCCAGACGTGAAGTGATGCGCTGAGTTGATGGAGCGGGCGCCATAGGTGGAGCAACACGGACTGGAGTGGGTGCAATAGGTGGTGCAGTACGGACTGAAGTGGGTGCAATGACTTGGTTGAACTCCTCAGTGGTAGGCAGGCGACGAGCGGTGGCGAGAATGGTAGGTGAATAAGATGCTGAGGACGAGACGAAAGTCAGTGGTGGTGCGGTGTGTAGGAGCTCCCTCCTGTTGGCGGCACAGCCATGGACTGAGTCCATGCGGGCAGCCACAAGGTCGTCCACAAGGTTGTCGAAGGCTGCCTCCAGAGCCTGGAGGTATTCCACAAGCATCTCGATAGCTTCATCTCGCTCTCCTCTGGGGCAAGCAAATGTATAGTGACAGGTGTATGGCACGTGGCAAGGAAGGTAGCGGTAGCGACGAGTCTTCATCGAAGGAAGAACATCTCAGAGACGAGCTATCGCCTCACGGGCGGCCATCTGCATAGCATGCCTCTCCGTAGGCATGGCTCTCCCCAAGAACCGGAAGCGGCATAACTCAACACGCCCTCCCTTGAATTGCACCGCGACCTGGTACATGGATAGACTGTCGTTGATCTTGTGCTGGTAGAGTGTGAATACTGGGTGCACTGATGGCCCCATCGCGATCTTGACGATGAAGGAGAGGAGCTTGACGAACCCCTCAGGCACGTTGGCGAACACCTATGACTCACAGTCATTGCCAGCCATCTACAAAAGTAGGCAAAATTTTTGAATGGTCAGATCATAAATTTATGCTGACTGTCAGAAAATGACTACATTTGCAAAAATATAAATTAGCACTATTATGCTAATAACCGATTAGCGATCGCACCTAGTAGCTTCCTACAGTCAGCCTGGCTCCGGTACCAAGTTTGTCACGACCGGTTTTACAATAAAATAATTATTGAGAAACCGATCTTTTTGATTCCAGTATAGAAAGAATTCTCCTTACTGGTAGACAAAATACTTGATACAGAAGTCCAGTAGCATTGAATATATTACAGGGTTGAGCTGAGGTTGCTCAACAATTTATTACAAACACGCCAATATTACATAAGGGTGGCTATGACACAGGGGTGTGGTGGCATACTACTGACTCGAGATAAAAGTGGTGGTGGATATATCACAGTGGAGTGGTTAACATGACTCCTAAATTGGCAGCTCATCGAGCGTCGAGGTGAGGCTAGATGCATTTATTCGGGTAGTGGAAGCGGATATAATACAAGTGACCAAATCCAGGATCGCACGGGACTGACTGGGACTCCTCTAGGCGTCGGACTCGCTGTCGAACTCTTCATCCATGAGATCGCCTTCGTCAACATCCGCCAAATCAACAAGCCGGTGAGTACTTTGAAAGTACTCGCAAGACAGTTCGGACATAAGATATAACAAATGCAAGCATGAATGCGCCATGAGCAAATAACAATGCACACTCAAATAATAAACTATTGCATGACATGATAAGTAAAAAGGAAGTCGGGAGGTAGTCCTCCCGAAATCCCAACAAAATAACTGAAAACCGATCGGGTGTCTGGAGCGACGCCTCGAAGGGTAAAAAAATAAATTATCATGCCACAGTCGGGCGTCTAAGCGACACCACATAAAGGGCTTATATTGAAAAGTAGATAACAAGAGTGCCACAGTCGGACGTCTGAGCAACATCACATAAAGGGCTTGTATTGAAAGTAAATAACATGCGTGCCACAGTCGGACATCGGAGCGACATCGTAGAAAGGGATTATATTGAAAGTAAATAACAGGCGTGCCACAGACGGACGTCTGAGCGACATCGCAGAAAGGGCTTATATTGAAAGTAAATAACAAGCGTGCCACTGTCGGACGTCTGAGCGACATCGCAGAAAGAGCTTATAGTGAAAGTAAATAACAAGCGTGCCACAGTCGGACGTCTGAGCGACATCACAGAAAGGGCTTATATTTCATTATTCACATCTGATAAATTCACAAAGATATAACACTCACAGGAAATATTCAACACATAATAATAAACGGGTTAGTCCATCCACAGGAATAATCATTTAGCCGGACTTAACACTCATGTGGTTCACCGAAGTTTTGTCACTAGGACTGACACTGGCAAGGTAAGTTGAACACAGTACTAGGACATGAATAAGATGATTCAAAGGATTCTTTGACTCTGGAGAGTTTGTACTAATTATCCACAGCCAAAGGATTTCCGTAGTCACGAAGGACTAGTTCCGTTTACAGTATTTCGGTAGAAACACATCTAACCAGTACACACCCATCCCACCTCATGATGTCAGGAATCACCCTAGACAACGTTCAAGAAAAACTTTTAGACGGGGAGATCACAACCTCGAATAGCATGGGATCAAATTTATATCTGGCGCTCTAAGGGTGCCCCCTCTCGGTCTCAAGAGGAAACACCCATGCCCCTGACGGATGGTGGATTTAATCCAGGGCCATGGAACCCTCATCACGGCCTCTCTATTTGGTGTGTACCAGAAAGAGGTTTGCAACTTACTAAGCCATATCCCTTGCGGAAAACATGTGGTAGTACAGGAAGGGAAAACGGATGGAAGCGTGACTTGATTCATGATGACACTGGAGTCAGAATAGTCTGGCATAAGACTGGCATGCTTCAACACTGCCATCTTACCCACTCTCATGCCAACACATGGTCATGCAAACTCATATCCAATAACATATGGATTTTCGAAGCTCACTTGCCTCAACTTTGCATGTAATATACACTTATCGAAATGCTCATAAACATGCCATGAAACTACTCAATGGAAACATGCCAAAGACACTCATCATATCAAAATTTCAAACATGCTTGCCTGGTTTGGAGTAGCCAGAGTCTAGCTTGGTGAAGTTCGCGGTTCTGTCACCTCCTCCGGTATCTACGGTATAAGAAAATACGTACTAACGTAAATACCGTGAGTGCACAAAAAAGTGTTCCAAATATTTTTCAAATAAAAATGATAAAAAATAGACAGAAAAATAAAGGTGACAGAAAAAGAATCAATCAAAAATCCTTTTCTGTTTAAAAGTTATAAAGGTTTTAGCCCAAGGACTTATCTGTAATGAAATGTAAAGTTTCGAGGGTCACTTATAAAACAAAACGCTTTGGCTAAAAACCCGTCAACTGCAAAGGAAGACGTATTCTGCCCGAAGGCGTTTTCAGAAAACGGTTCAAAAAAAGGAAAAGACTGACGAGGGCTCCCACCCGTCAGGTTTGAATTTTCAAACGGGGAGAAGCAGAGCGCGTCAGCGCCCGAGAGCTACGGTGGTCGCCGGCGGCGATCCACGGCGAGTTAGGAGGATCGGAGGGTACCTATGTGATCAGCGTGTCCTTCCGCGTCTATGGGTGGTGGAGGTGGTCGTCGGCGAGCACCACGTAGACGGCCGTCCTTACTCCGGCGGACGGCGGCTCGGATGAAGTTGGATCATGTCGGGGAGGGTTGCGGAGGTTAAATTGGAGCTTGGGTTAGAGCGTTGAGTGCACGAGAAGGCTACTGATGTGGTTTGGGAGGCGGGGATGGCCTCACCTGAGTGGATCGAGCTGGTGGCCGAGGCAGATCGGGGCGGCCGGAGTCGGGGGAGGAGACCTCCTCGAGGTCCTCCTGGTGGCTTGGCGGGGTTCTGGTAAGGTGTAGTGGTGGTGCGTGCTCGAGCAGGCTCGGGACCTCATTTTATAGGTGATCCGAGGCGGTGGCCGCGAACGGGGATCTCCGGCGATGGTTACGACGGCGCAGTGTTTGGTCGGGTAGTTTAGGGGGTTGGGCATCAACGTGCAGGTCCACTGGTTCAATTTAGATGCTAACCTAGGTTGAATTAGGCGCGCTTGGGTGGTTTCAACAGAACGGAGCTGCGCGGGCTTGTCGGCGGCAGAGGGCGCGTCCTGTGCTTGCCGGGCCACGGCGACGGTGCTGCGGCGTGCGCTGGCATGCAGAAGGCCACGCGGAGGCCTCGGGTGCGAAGGGCGGCGCTGGACGGCGCAGAAAGCTGGCGCTAGCTCCCGTTGGCCGCCACGGGTGGCTCTGCCACCGCAGAAGCTGCCGGCGTCGGCGAGGCTCGCCGCCACCGACACCTGCGCCCGTCCAAGAGAGCGTGCGGTGCTCTAGTTAAGGAGGAGAGGTCGTGCGCAACGCGCCAGGGTGTGCACTGGTGATGGATGGCAAGTCATCGATTTAAAAACGACAATCGATCGCCGAATCAGTAACTCTGAATTTCCTGAATATGCATGTAAACAAGGCTTGGCCAAGTGTTTGATGAAATGATTTAGGCATGAGAAGAGTTTATCTGGGGCTGATCTTTGGTGTGGTGGCCTCTCAAAGCACCTGGGGACTGCCTAATTTTTGGTGGAATTTTTGGAGAAAAGAAAATATGAATTTCACCAAAAATGATGAATCTGGTCCAAACTTGCAGAGGTTGAAACTCGAAAATTTTGAAAAGAGGAAGAGTGGATCTTGATGGATCTAGGTTGGGGGTGCTAGGGACTATCCAGAGGAGTTTGTTTGAGATCAAAACTCAAAGGAAATCAGGTACTTCCTTTGTAAATCATCTAGGCTTAAAATAAATGACAGGATTGTTTTTGGGGATAAAATAAATGAAATGAAATTCAAAAATGGGTTGAACCTATTGGAACAGAATGTTTGGGTTGCCCCAAAGTGGAGGGAGGGGTTTTGGGAGAATTTACCACATGAGGCATGGTAAAACAATGGATGGTTTCAAAACAAAAGAATAGCCCCAAAACCCATAGGGTTTGTTTTTAATAGAAAATAAATTCCAAAAATATATTTGAGTGGTTAAAAATCATAAGGGTGGTTTTAAATAACCAAACACCAAGGTTGAGGAAGATACAAATAAAATCCTTGCCATGGGGGAATTTTTTTTTGAGAAGGAGGGGTTTTTGGAGAAATTTTAAATGGCCTCCTTCAAATCAAACAAAGTTTTTGTTGAAAACCAAATTAAAATTTTTGGAGTGTCAAACAGACCCTTCGGGAGCTCTATGATTCCTCCCACAAGGACATCTGGAAGGTGCTCTTTAAGCCCGGCAAATCATGGTCGGGACCCTCCGAGGACCGTGGGTATCAATTATCCCATTCTACGAGCCCGGTAAGTTATAGCAACGCTCCGTCCATCCATGCTTCAGTTGGCATGTCCTGAGGGAGACATATTTATCGTGTTTTATCATGACCCCAAGGATGGATAAAAAAGGTGGAGCGGATACATTGTCCGGCCCCGCTGCCGGAGAACCGGACGGACCTCTTCTGACGAAGATGCTGGTCCCCGCGCCTTACGAGGCGCCAAAGAAAGAGGCCTCCAAGAAGGTTAAAAAGACCCGGAGTGGCCTCCGTCGTCACGAGGCTTCGAACACCAAATCCGAAGACTCCAGCAATGATCCTTCTTCTGAAGACGAAGAGGAGGAAGCAGAGGAGGACGAGCCTCACTCTGGAGGTGGGAAGAAAAGGACGGCCTCCTCATCCCTGGAGGCCGAATCGCCCAAGAGGGGGAAAGGTTCCCTCCCAGAGGTACCTACCCCGGCTGCTGATAGCAGCCTGGAGTGGGATCCCAGGGCCCAGCCCCTGGAAAAGTCGTAAGTATACGAACTCCGACCATGCATATGCGTCCGGGATTGTTTGGGTAGAGTAGTTTTAACTGTTGCCATATTTTGTACAGCTCGGCAAGGTCTCGCGCTGGACAGTCCTCATCGGAGGATTCGTTGAGCTCAGACGCCTTGGCGAGCGAGACGCCTCCGAAGGCCCCTTCCCCGAAGTCCCGGCGCGACACTGAGGTGTCGTCTCAATGGGACCCAGACCAGGGGGAGCATATCTCTGGGGCCGAACACACGGGAGCGATGGCCCCCAAGCGTGTCGACGGCGGGGGCGATCTCGGGTTCGGCCCACAGCCGGACAAGGTCCTGGAGACCTCTAAGGCTCCCGGATCGGTCGAGCAGCCACCTTCGTGGGGGGCTTGCCTATTCCGTCGGCAACCTCTATCCAAGCAGAGCTGCCGGGCGGTCTGTCGATAGTGTCAAAGAACACGTCTATCGTCGGTGAACATCGGACCCTCATGGGTGTGGTGGTTGGAAAGATTCAGTCCGCCGAGAGCGGGCTGAATGAGTCCTACCTTGGCCTTATAAAGGCCTTCGAGGTATGTTTCCTAAGAAACCTTTGAAGAATCGTCATAATATGAGTAGTAGCCCCTGATACACTGTCCAGCGAAAGAGAGCGAGCCGGGCAAGGGATCACATCCCCTGCTTTTGCAGGAGCATTTGTTAACAACATACTCCCCTTTGTGCAAAAACAGGTGTCTGCATAGAAGACGGCCGCGCATGATGCGGAAGTGTCCGGGCTGAAGCAGAGCTTGGAACGGGCCGAGGAGGAACTTGGCCATGTGAAGAAGCAATTGGAAGACAAGCAAGGTATGTTGAAACGTTGTCTTGAATTTGGCACGAATGAGTAGTTGTGCCTAGTGGAAAGTATTTGTATTGTATTCTCTAGGAGCGAGTGCTGAGTATGAGGAACTAAAGAAGGCTGTGGCTGATGCCAACGAGAAGGCTGCCGCCGAACAGGCGCTTTGTGAGAAACACGAGGCCAGGGTCATCGCAGCTGAGCGCGAGCTCCAGGAGGCTGTAAAGAAAAGCGAGGGCTTGGAGCAGAGTCTAGTAGGGAAAGAATCCGAAGTCGCCCAAGCCCTCCAAGCCGCGGAAGATGCCCAGGAAGAAGCCCGAGGTGCTGTGCGGGACATTCAGGAAGCCCGGAAGGTTGCGGCTGGTAAGGCCTTTTGTATGCATGGCCATTTTTACATGATAGTGGGAAGAACCCTAAACGACAAGCTTAATTCTTGTTTTTCCATGGGCGTTTGCGGATTTGCCTCGCAGCATATCAGATGCCGCCCAATTCTACCGGATTGAGGAGAAGGAGTCTGCGAAGAGGGATTTCTGGTCACAGTATTTGGCGCCGAACTATCCGGTGCCCTTTATCGATCAGCTCAAGCAGTTGGTCAAACTGCACCAGGTGGCCGAACTAGCCATGAAGGACTTGGTTCTCCGGCTGTGGCCCGCGGAGCCCATTCCAAGCAGTTACTTCAGACTCGTGAAGCGGATTGTGAGCGCCTGTCCTCGGCTTGATGCTGTTAAGCGATCAATCTGTATAGAGGGTGCGCGCATGGCGTTTGCCCGTGCAAAAGTGCATTGGGGTAAGCTTGACACGGAGAAGCTGATGACCGAGGGGCCGCCAGAGGGTAAGGAGCACTGCAAGCCCGAGCTGTACTATGAAGGTGTACTGAAGGGAGCCCGCCTTGTGGCGCGTAAGTGTACCAAAGACATTATATTTCCCTGAGGGCATTCTTGCCGTTCTTTGTAATATGGGATAATGTCACTTTTATTATCTATTGCATGTTTTGTTTGAACATTCTTCCTGTGCGGCTGTTTAGTGTAAATCTTGAGAGTTGGCCAGTCGTCGGCTTCTGCCCCCATGAAAGAAATGCGGGGGTGTTCGGGACATACCTGGACACTCTTTATCCCATGGTTGGGTCCTTTTAAGGAGGTGTTCCTCACAACGAACCAGGCAATCGGACTATAGGGCTTTACCACTCTCACTCAGCCATAGGAATTCGAGTATGGTCGGCGCAGCCCCTAGTGTTCGGAAGGCCGAACTAGGGGCTCTATTGGCGCCTGATCGGAGGACCGATCCGTCGCACTCTGCATTTATAATGGCGTTATGCGAAATAAATCTTTAAGGATTGTACAACCTCTCGAACAGCTGAGCTGCTCTCGCTGTATCATGACAGTTGGGTTTCGGTTTTCTCTACTGAGGTGCTCGTCCGGCAGATCTGGGACACAATCGCTGTAGTTCTCCCTGCGCTACCTTAGCGGATATAATGGAATGTAAGGTACCAAAACAAGGGAGCCGGGAAAACCCAACCAATGACCCAAGACATGATTCGGAGCTGATGCATATTGTGCTATAAGTTCGGGGTGCCGAGCGACCGAAAAGGTGGTCGGACTTTATTGCCATACTGTGATGCCCCGGGCATAATCAGGCGTGACACGAGGCGTCGATGAGAAATGACGACCGGTGAGTGCTATTTAAGTCTACGCATTGTAGTAGGATGATATGTCTATGCATATGAGTACGATTTATGATTATAAGAAGAGGTGTTTTTGGCGGAACCTGTGATGGACGGATTGGAGGGGATTGTGAGTGGATCTGAAGTAAATCTGGACTGCCTTCTTTATTGGGGGTCACATGCATGTTCCTGTCCTTGTGTGTCCGGGCCGATTCCACATCGCCAATCCTGTTCTGCGTCAAAATTATTTTATAAAGGCAAATACCTGGAGGCAGCTGAACATCCTCTTGTGGTTGATCCTAGGGTTCCTGATCGGACCCTGGCTAACCCAGCCGTTATACCGTGAAGTAGCGCAGACTCCTCAGTTGGTGTCCGAATAGTTGGTTGTCATACCAAAAATTTGATAGTCATGCACGACTCGCTGCTCCGGCAGCTGTATGATTTCCGCTCTAAGGGCAGGGTTCGGCCTTGCCCATAAGTGTGATTATATCACACGGCGTTGGCCTAATAGTTTACCACGTGGAATCTAGTCAACGTGGTTCGTCCCGTTAGCATATGGTAAATTATCGTATGAGGGGAGGGTGCCGAAGAATTTTTCTTTGGCGTAGCATTTTTTGGTGATCCGAAGACAACCGTTAGAGTGGTGGGCCAGTAAGGCTTGGCCTTTGCTCCTGACATCGTTTTTAGATGATGTTATTTGTGGTTTCATACCCGCGGGGGCTTTATGTGTTATAGAGCCCCCATACTACTAGGTCTAGAGGTACTGCAATTGAATTGCTGTGGTTGATGTGATCGATGGCGATCGGCCGTACTTTTATGCTCTCGGGGGTCTCTTGACTAGACGCCTCCCCTCATTGTTTCCGGCATGACCAACCGCTTTGTTTTGAGGATCCGGCATTCTCTATTGGTATGCTTTGCCGTCCTTCTAGGAGTACCATGAATTTCACATGGTTGATCGAATGTGTGGCTCGGGCGGGATATGCTTGAGCTGTTCTTTGTCCACTGACCGGACTGGGAGTTGCTGGACTTGGCACTAGCTTCCCTGACTTGGCGTTTACGAAAATTGCGTCGAGGCTTGAGGCTGCCTCTTCGTGTGTCCTTCGTATTGTCTTGGACCGTAGTGATGTGTTGACGTCGGGGTATATGCCTTGGGTTTTCCTGCTTAGGTTGAGGTAGCCAGTTGTGCCGTGTGTGCCCTTTGTCGGGGCGGTCAAGTCCGTATTCTTTGGTGCCCTGGACCTTGGTCCAGCTGTCCACAAGCAAATCTTGGTCAGCTCTAAGCTGGTGTTGCTTCCTTTGCAGGCTCCTTGCCGTTGCCATGAGCCGTCGCTTGGAGCGAACTTGTTCCACTGGATCTTTAGGCACACCGAATTCGTCATTGCCGAGGCTTACCTCGTCCTTGGAGGGGGGCGTATAGTTGTCCCTCTCCAAGTATCCCACCGTGGCCAATCTGGCCTGCTTGAAGGCAGGCTGATTGGGGTTGTATTCATCGTTGGTGCCATCCGGATTGTTTTCATCTTCTAGGCCGGTATTGTTGTGGCGGGGCTTGGAGCGGCGTCGACGATGCCCATGCTGTGTTTTTCTCCCTGAGGGGCTATCCTACGTTGCCTCCTCTCCATTGGTTTCCTTCGAAGTGTCCACCATATTTATATCATATGAAGAGGTGGTTGTCCGCTGCCCAGTGAGCGGTGGTTCATGTCCTTCTCCTGCATCGTCGTCCATACCGTCGATGTCTTCGGAGTCGAAGTCGAGCACGTGGTTAGATCATCGACCATGGCAATGAAGTGGGTGGTGGGTGGGCAACGAATTCCTTCGTCGCCTGCTTCCCACTCGAGCTGGGCATTGTTCGACCAAGAGCCTCCTGACAAAAAGAGAGACTTTACTGAGTTCAGCATGTCGCCGAAGGGCGAGTGCTCGAAGATATCTGCAGTGGTACACTCCATTACCGGAGCCCAACTAGGCTCGGCGGGCTCAGGAGCGCGCGGACCGGAACCCACAACCGGATACGAGTCCGGGGGTCCGGGGTCACAGGCTTCTACAGAGGTGAGACCTGTATTCGGCTCCAACACCGAAGAGTGTGCGGCCTGCGGGGCGGGGTCCATCCCTCCGTCCTTAGCCAACGCAGCCTTCACCGGATTTAGGGCCGGGGCTACTGCGGCGGTACCCTAATCCGTCGAAGATCAAGTCTCCGCGAATGTCGGCCGTGTATTTCAAGTTTCCGAACCTGACCTGGTGGCCAGGGGCGTAGCTGTCGATCTGCTCCAGATGGCCAAGTGAATTGGCACGCAGTACGAAGCCAACGAACACGAAGAACTGTCAGGGGAGAAAATTCTCACCCTGGACCGTGTTGTTGACGATTGAAGGCGCCATCAAGCCTTGCAGCGATAACACAGAGGAACTCTCAATGAAAGCACCAATGTCGGTGTCAAAACCGGCGGATCTTGGGTAGGCGGTCCCGATCTGTGCGTCTAGGCTGATGGTAACAGGAAGCAAGGGACACAATGTTTACCCAGGTTCGGGCCCTCTCGATGGAGGTAAAACCCTACTTCCTGCTTGATTAATATTGAAGATATGAGTAGTACAAGAGTAGATCTACCACGAGATCGTAGAGGCTGAACCCTAGAAGCTAGCCTATGGTGGTATGATTGCAATTGTGATCGGCCTTCTGAGGACCATCCTCTCCGGTTTATATAGACACCGGAGAGGACTAGGGTTTACATGGAGTCGGTTACAAGGAAGGAAATATAATATCCGGATCGCCAAGCTAGCCTTCCACGCCAAGGAGAGTCCCATCCGGACACGGGACGGAGTCTTGAGTCTTGTATCTTCACGCTTCAACAGTCCGGACGATGTATATAGTCCGGCTGCCCAGATACCCCCTAATCCAGGACTCCCTCACCCGCACATACCTCTACTGGCTTCTAGGTACTATATTTGTGATGGTTTTATGTCTCATTGACTAGTCCCAGTAATCTTACTCTAATCACACTTCTTCAGTTTCTTTGCCACATGGATGCTCATCTCGATTTTGGTGAAACTGCACAAAATGATCCGATGGTTAAAGGGTTGCAAACTTCATTTCTTAGGAAGCGCTGACGTTGCCAGCAAATAAAAGCCAGGTTAGGGTTTACGTTTCAAGGGCTAGGGACTGCATGGATCGTTTTTTTCTTTAGCTGTCTCTGTTTCAATGGCTAGGGACTGCATGAGTAGTAGTAGTAATCTTGTCGCCTTACGCCCACTCCCTCGCCTTGTGATGGCTCGCAGGACGAGGAGAAAATTTTACTACTCCCTCCATTTACTCCTCGTCCCTACTACCTTGGTTAGAGAGATTATCATATTGTTTGGATTATATATGTCCTTTAGTAGATTTCAATATGAACTACCACTACTAGGTAAAACCTTATACACAGAACTTTAGCAGTAGCGTGGGTCAAAAAAGCACGCTGGTGCTAAGTAGCGATAAGCGCCACAAGAAAACCGCGCTGCAGATAAAGATCTAGCAGTAGCGCGTCTGTCTTTAAACACGTTGCTACTAAAATTCACACATAGTAGTAGCAACCTATGACGAACCGCGCTACCGCTACTTCATTTGTAGCAGCGCGTTTTAATAAAAACCCGCTACTGCTAAAGGTTATAAAATTAAATGGAAAGAAAATAGAAAGGTAATTGAAAATGAAAGAAATAGAATAAGGTGAAAGGAAAAAAATAAAATGTGAAGAAAAATAAATGAAAAGGGAAAAAAAGAAAGGAGTAGCGATGGCGTGTATCACGAATGCGCCAGAAGCTATGATTGCAGCAGCGCTTTTCCTGCAACGCGCCATCACTCACGACTTAACCACGGGGTTCGTCTTTCCTCACGCGGCCACTTCCCCCAAATCCAACTCTCTCCACTCTCGCCGCCGCCATCGCCCGTCGGCCGCCGCGCGCTCTCCGCACCCTCTACGCCACCCCGACCCTAGATTCAACGCCGCCCCCGCCCCGACCTCAACGCCGCCCCCGACCCCGACCTCGACGCTGGCCGCCATCCGCCGCGCCCGAGCCCTGACCCTGACCTCGACACCGCCCTGCCCCTCCCTCGTCGCAGGCACCCGAGGTGAGCACGCCCGCTCCTCCCTCTCCCCTACCTCTGCCTAGGGTTTGTCTATATTTTAGTTTCATCAAATTAGTTAGGGTTCATGTACGAGTGGAAACAAATCGGATGCGGACGCGGCTCAAATGAGTTAGGGTTCATGTAAGGGTGAAAATGAATCAAATTTCTAAGATGAATCATAAAATGAGTAAAATTTGACCACTTATTTCACTTTATAGTTGGATAATTGAAATATCCGCTACCACTTTCCACCCCTATAGGTTCATCAAATTAGATGGTAATTAGGGCAGTAGTTCCTAGGTACTAATTAGTTAGTAAGAACTAGGTACTAATTAGGTACTAGAATATTTTTATTTATAGTAAGTTTATTTTTAGTAAGAACTAGTTGAATTAATAGAACTAATTAGTAAGAATTTGTTGCTGTTTTTTAGTTAAAGCAATTATTCCCGCCTCGACGTGGACGATGCCTATCCTGCATCCTCGTCGTCGAGTCGGCGGAGGACGACACCTGCTTGACCAGATCGGCCATGTCCGGACCTGGCTCCGCTGAGTGGTACTGGGAGGCGCTACCTACCGGGGGCGCAGGTTGGTGAGGAGCCAGCCTGTCGTTGACCCGAACCTTCTTTGGTGGCTGTCGCGTGGGCCAGTGACGATCCAAAGGCTCGAGGACTCCGCGGAGGTGGTGCGTCACCGTGTCAGTGAGGAGGATGCGCACGTCCGTCGCTACGTGGAGCACAGGTCGTTCACCAATACCTGGCAGGTTCTCCAGGGATCTCACTGGAGCTATGATCCCGTGATGGTTCCTTCTCTGTGGGTGTCCACCGCCCGCGCCGATACCCGTCGTGTGCTAGGGTTTTAGTTGTATTAGTGATGTTATATGTATGACACTATTCGTGATGTATTAGTGATAATATTCGACGATGTAGGGACGCATGAGATGATTTACTTTTGCTTATTGAATGCATGCTAATTTGAGTCCTATAAGATATTTTGAAGTGTATATCTTGTGTTGCTCAATATCCAAGTGGCCGGTCATGTTTGCATGTTACACCTTCGAGTGGCCTATGTTTTGCCAGAGTGTTGATTCATTCCCATTCCGGCAAATTTCAGGCGCTCGATATGTCCTATTTTAGCAAAGGTCATGCCGGATTTTTCCGTGAATTTTGGCATGACTTGTGCCAGAATATGTAGGAAATATCGAGTGCCCTGGATTTGTGTGTTGAGTATCCTGGTAGTTGTCTTTGATCGATTTTCAATTAATGTTTTAATTCTGAACATAGGAAATGGCTGACGACGAAATGATTTAGGTATTTGCAAATACTGCGAAGACGAAGCGTGGCACAAGTCTGACGGAATCTTCCTAGATGATGATAGGCGCTTCAGCATCAAGCTGGACGAGAACTTCGAAGTGGATACAGTAAGTCATAACGACAAGTATTTTTTCGTAGCTAAGCATGACATCTGCTTCATTTGCTTGAACTTACAATTTTTTTTACTATTCTACTAGCGTATCCCCTGCCATGCAAGAGTGTTTGTATTGGATAAGATATGTTTCAGTCCTACTGCGGAGGTAAAGAAAGTTTATTTGAAGACCGAGCATGGTTATATTTTCCATGCAAAATTATACAATTCAGACAACTACACCTATTTTGGATGCAAAACATGGCGAGTACTATGCAAGACTTATGCATTTGAGCCTGATATGGTTATCACCTTTGATATTCGTCCTAAGATGATATTGAAGGTAATACCGACATCCGGTCAATGTGCGACGCCTCCAGTTATACCATTATGTAAGTTTCTCAACCATATTTATGTCTTTGATATTGTTTATTCAAAATATTTGCTAATTTGTATTGTCAGCTTATTTCGGTGCAAGCAAACATGTCCAGTAGCTTGGTAGATGTGACCTACTACTGTCCCGAGGCTGAACTAAACTGCGAGGAGCTAAGTCATTATGTTTCATGGCTTGAGGATCTTGATACTGTCAAGACAAATTTTCTTCCTAGATTTAGAAATGTTAGTACTAAAAATGTGCGACCAATAGTGTTCGTAATGAACTACGGTCACATCCATTTAGGAAGGATGGTAAGATTTTTACTATTTGTCCTCATTGCATCTTTTCCATGCATTATTTTTGAAGCTAAACTTCATTGCTAAGTATGTTACCATACGATGTTCTTCAACAGGGACTCCTAATGAATGTTGTGCCTTATGGGATCGAGACTAAAGGTACCATGAGTATTATCAGCTTACGGCCAAGATATCCTACAGATTACTTTAGTACATTTAAGATTAGCGACGGATGCTTAATAGTGCAAGACTGGACCAAATATGTGTTGGGGAGCGCAGAGAAGTACTAGGGGGCAGCAAACAGAGGCGCTTTCCACGATTAGGAGACACGTTCATCTGCATGCTCCAACTTGATCAAGGAGGAGAGCTACACATGTTTTATGTTGTTTTACCTAAGAGAGAGCAGCAGGAGTGATTAGCTAGCTAGAACTGAGTTTCAGGATGATGATGTGCTACACTATTACTATGATGATAAAATAGCTAGTGTTGGTGGTAATGACTATGATGATTATTATTAGCTAGTGTTTGTGGTGATTAAATAAATACTTTTGGTGGTAATGACCATGATGATGATTAAATATCTTGTGCTGGCGGATTAGATTCAAGTGGAGGCAACATGTGGTGCACATCGAAAGTACTACTAGTCCAAACTAGATCAAGTTTGGATTAGTAGTATACTTTTGACATGCACCACATATTGCCTCCACTTGAACCTAATCCACCTTCATTTGACACTGTTATGGACATAATGATGTAAACCTCATAACTAGTATTGTATCAATATTTGTACGATGGCGAATAAATAAATTAAAAATGAGAAAATAAAAAAAAGAATACTAGTAGCGATGGAGAGAAAACACTCTGCCAGTAGTTACATTAGCAGTAGCGTGGGAGTGAAACAACGCTACAGCTATTCGTCCTAGTAGTAGCACGTATGGCACGCTACATCGCTAAGCGATGGTCAGAAGCGCCTTATTAGTAGCGCGCCTACCCGCGCTACTAGTGAGCAGAAAACCAGCGCTACTGCTAGGGTTTTCCCTAGTAGTGTACTAGTACATACTCCAAACACTGATGTATATAGACGTATTTTAGAGTGTAGATTCACTCATTTTGCTCCGTATGTAGCATAAAGTTGAGACACTTATTTTGGAACAGAGGGAGTACATATTTGCTATGATCTGTCAATCATTGAGATGCAATAGCATGCATGTTATTCTCCTTTGTATTTAATGAAATGTTGCAACGGGCAACCTTGGACGCAAGATACATGTAACAGAAGCTGGAAGCTTCATAGCATTGTACTATATCGCTGATAAATTATAGTACGTACTATACAAGTACTTCCTCCGTTCCTAAATATAAGTCTTTGTAGAGATCTCACCATGAACCACATACGGATGTATATAGATGCATTTTAAGTGTAGATTCATTCATTTTGTTCCGTATGTAGTCCACCTAGTGGAATCCCTACAAAGACTTATATTTAGAAATGGAGGGAGTACTATATAAAGAGTTAGGTGTCGCACGGTGTCCAGAAAATATGGTGATAGTGTGAGGTGGGCCATGTAATCACTAAGCTTGCATGTTTTCACTGCTCTTGCACTTCTGCGCCGTAAGAATGGATAAAATTGTAATCTAGTAGTACCTTCTTTCACCGAAAGCGTGGGACATCTAGCAGTCCTACCACATCAGTAATAATGACCAATGAGCCGTCAAATCACATAGATCCAGCAGTAAGTTGGACGGACAAAGCAACCATCACTCTTGAATCCGCTTCTCCCTTCAACGCAGGCCCCAGTGAGAGTTCGCGTCTGCTCTGCTCGGGCATGAATGCGGCATCGATTCTTTGGAGCGGCGCTGACCGTTTCGGGCGGGAAGTGCGTGCGGGCGATGGAGGGGCTTTGGGTGGGCCAAGCTGGTTAGGAGCGGGTGTGGCAGATGTCCGCCTGTCCCTACTGGACGCCCGGAAACGAGAGGATGGACCGACTCTCGCGGCTAAAATTGTACACTACATACCATCTCTCTGTAGGAGTAGGTCGATCTGTCGCTCCCTCTAACACACACATGGTGTTAAACACACACACGCACACACAGGTTCATAGAGTAGGAAGCCACAGGAAGTGAGATACAAATGGAGTACGTACAAGAAGAGAAGAGGTGACAACTATTCCATCAAACCTGGACTGAGGAGTAGTACTCCCTCCGACTAGGTGTTAAGTCATCCTACGGAAATATCAGATATTGCCAAAATGTTTAGGCGTCGTCCATTAACTTCGCATCTCAATCCCCTCCTGGCCTCGTTGCTAGCGAGCGTTGTTACTTAGGGAGCGTTTGGATCCTTAGCAAGAACAGATTATAGCATAGTCGGGCAAGGTTAGGCGTTTGGAACTGTTAAAATATGTTAGCTTTTGTGGGTCAGCTAGCTTGGGTGGGCTAGAAAAACCTTGCTAGCTCAGGAGAGCTAGATCGGCTCGCTTCCGACGGCAAACTTCGCGTAGTAGTAACATAGACTAGTAACATATGCATGTTGTACTAGTCCAAGTTACTCACCACTATGACCAACCTAAGCAATGTAACCAAACGCTCCTTACTCTGCCTTGTTATCTCCCCCGAAAACCCAATGCATGGGGCGCAACTACGCATTGGTCAGTCAAGAAATCAAAGTCGGCTTGCGTGCGAGTTAATACGTGGCCCTGCATGGTAGCTAAAACGGCATCTCTTAGTTGTTTGGATTAATTGTTGCGTTTAGATGCAGAAATCAGGGCTTTGATTGGAGGAATGACCGGTCAAGTTTCCCCTTCTCCTCCAATCTGCTTGCACCTTGGCCTCGCTGCACCTTCTAACGTGACTTATTACACCTAGACGGAGGGAGTCGTATGAGATATGGTGGCACACTAACTTAGGTCGAATACAAGTGCCCAAAATTGTGTGCATGTTATAATAAGGATTCACTTAAAATAGTACTTGAGCGAACAGAGGGATCAATTGGACAGTGTTCCCGAGCAGTAGCGAGATGTGTGAGGTAAGATACACCGCTGGCTCTTTTAATTTTTCTTATTAATTTGTTTGTTTCACCCTCTTAATGGTGGGACCCAACGTACTACGTGGAGACAGGTAAGGTGACTAAGGCTGCATTATTTCTGCACCACTGTGGATAGTCTTACCACCAAAGCCACATGACACGATTATGATTTAAATCCCAATGACTCCCACACAAAAAAACACGGCATGCTTGTCACACGAATGCAGGAATGTATAAAAGGTTATTTTCCACTCGTTGAACATAACGGGAGGGTTGTGTAGATGATTAGCCTGTTCGCTCATCAAACTTGAGGTCTCGGGTTCGATAACTACACTTGAGAGCATAATTCGTGACAGGAGGATTCTTTGACTGGTCAAAATGGATGGATACGGAGCTATACGATCTCGTAGTGACCGTATAATCACCTCATCACGTATAAGCTGTAGCCTCGGCGCTTGTTTTCTAGGGTTTGCACTCTTCACACTCTCTCCAGTATATATATACACGCTGGAGCCTCAACGCTTGTAGTTGCTCTCTTCACACTCTCTCACCCTCTCCAGATCTAAACAAGACTTCGTTGGCCTCTCTCTCTCCCCTCACTGCTGGTCTGCTTGTAGTTGCTCTCTTCACACTCTCTCACCCTCTCCAGATCTAAACAAGACTTCGTTGGCCTCTCTCTCTCTCTCCTGTCACTACTGGTCAAAGAGCTGGCAGGATCCGTCCGCCGGGAAGGGAAGGAGGCTTAACGCTGTCACCGTCGGCGAGGGAGGGAATCCACTACCGGCGCAGCTGTTCACTTTCACCCAGTGGCGGTGCGGGAGGTCCTCCGACCCCTTCTTCTTTGACGTCTTACATAGTGTGGGTCGAACGTCCTCCGGTCGCCCACCAAAACACACCCCAAGAACCTTAAGGTATAATTTACTTATTCCACATGCATTGCTCTAGCTGCATGTGGGCTTTTTCTGCTTCTACACTCGAATCTAGGTGTTGGATCAAACAGGAAAGTAGTGGGGAAAGTTGTATACCATGAATCTAGGACATGGTTCAAAGAGGAAAGGAATGGGGGAATGTAGTGGGAAAAGTTGTATAGCATGAATCTAGGACGTGGTTCAAAAAGGAAAGGAAGGGGAAAAGTAGTGGGGAAAGTTGTATCACGTGAATCTAAGATGTGGTTCAAAGAGGACAGAAATGGGGGAAAGTTGTGGGGTAAGTTGTATAGCATAAATATAGGACGTGGTTCACAGAGGAAAGGAAGTGGGGAAAGTACTAGTACAGACTGGCTATCCAGCACCTACGTTGGTCGAAAAGGGTAAACAACGGCAAACGCAGTACGCACATCTCAGAATGTGAACTGATCTTTTGTTTTGGGGGACAAGGCTGTAGAGTTTGAGCAGGACTAGATTTGCTGCGCTCACACAGGGAAAGGTGTCTAAAGATAACAAAACTGGGACCAACACAAATATGTTCCTTGGTTGTTTGTTCTTTTTTGCAACATACTGTGCATCACCCCAGTACATCGGTAAATGCACATGGTGCTGGTGCATCCACTGTCCCGTGCAACTCTTTAGTTGTTGTTAATCTAAGGCCATGTTTGGTTAAAAACTCCCTAGTCCCTATGTGCTTGGTTCCAGGGACTAAACATGGACTAGAGGTTATGAAATGACATGCTAATATACCATGTTACCCCTAGTAATGAACTAATAGAGACAAGGTGCGGTGCGTGGCCGGGGCAACTGTTGGAAAAAGTCCCAAAATGACTCTCCCTCGGGTCTTCTTTCTTTAGTATGCCCACTTTTTGTCCCTAAAAGTCCCTCATGTTTGGTTTAGATAGGACTAACATGGAATTTTTTTAGTCCCTCCACAAAAATGTCCCTATAAACAAGCACCCTCTAATAATGCCGCTGGAAAATTGATGCAATGCCACAGTTAAAAGCAAATTACATGTTTAACGAATTTTATTGTTAATATAATCTCTATGTTAATATTAATCAATGCCACCGTTTGAGAAATGCTTCTCTTACTTTCTTTCCCATTTAGATAAGGTAGATGCTTCTTTTTGTTGGCTTCTGTGTCATCCATCGTTATTGACCACTAGTTGTTTCCATTGCACCTCTGTGTAAACAGGGTTATCTACTTCACCTCGTTGCCATTATGACCTTTTGTTGCACTGCACAAAACACCTTTGTTTTAGGAGTGTTTTGTGCAGTTCAACCAAAATGTCACACCGACAACGTTGCTTGATTGCTTGATCTTAGTGGAACTGCACAAGAGGAGATCTTACTTCCTATCTGTGTTGGCAAATTTGGTTCAGATCTTCTTCTTGTGAGTTATTTGAATTCCGTGTCATTAGAGGTGAGTACTAGCCGTATTTCACATGATTTTGCAGTGTGCTTTCATATGTTGTGCTACTTGTACGGTAATGTTGCTTGATTTTAGTGAACTGCACAAATGGAGACAAGACTTCCAATCTGTATGTGCACCGCAATATCCCATTGAGGTAAGATAAGGATATTTGACAATTGTTGGCCTGTATTTTTCCACTTTCATCAGAAAATTAATGTCATTGTTTAGTGCTATACTTGTGCAACCTAATTGACATGCCAAATCTTACATTGAAGGCGAAGCTTCTCTGTTATTGAGACAAGTGATGAAGGGGAAGAACAAGCGGAAGAAAAACAAAAATCAACTCCTAGTGCTGTAATGAAGCACTAGAACTGTGATGACACAAGTAATGATATAGTTTTGCATCTTAATTTATTGCTATGGCTCGAACGAGCAATTGTTTTGCCACTGATTTGATGCCACTCTTAATGTAATACGTAATTATCTCTACTTGTGCAAATAGGGATCTTCTTTGAAGATACCATATATTTTAGTGGAACTACACAAGAAGATGTTGGAAACATTAATCTAATCGAGGAGTATATAGTAAGCATGGCCACCACAGTAGAAAGCAACAGATGGTTCCGGAGAAGTGCTTCATCTGTATGCTATACACAATAAGACTCCTGTCAAAGGTTGGTACTCGCCCACCGATTTCGTCCATATGATTGAGCTTTGTCATCTTCATTGGTGTTGTGCTACTGTTTAGATACTGTCATCAAAAAGTGGTATTGTCCTTGAGAAGTGCTTCATCTGTGTTGTTTTAAATATTTCCTTTCCTTTTTTGAGCAAACAGGGATGCTAGCATTTAGTTATCCTCTTATCTTTCCACAACAGGATCATCCTCCTCTGAAGAAGAATATGGAGTACGTGAAGTGACTAGTTCCGATTATGCCAGGATGAAGAAGCCCTATCTATCTTCTCATCAGAAGGAGCAGTTGAAGGACGGTTACATTACCCCACACAAGACCAAACTAACTTCAGCTCAGAAGGACTGACAAATCTCCATTTTATTGCTGTGATGCGCGAGAATGTTGTTCTAGGATTCTTTACGGTGAGTTCCGTTTTTCTAAAAGTTACATGGACCATGTAGGTTCCTGCTTAAACTGTCAATTCATAGTACAGTTTGCTTTATACTAATCACTTTTTTTGTATTTGTGCAAACAGGGGTGCTCAGCTTGATTTCAATGGGAACTGCACAAAATGTTCATGAATACATCGAATCATTCATTTCCACCACAAGAAAGGAGGTGCCAATAAGTTCAAGGCATTGCAACATATAAGGGCGAAATCATACAAGCTACGCGTGAATTTGGTTGATTTTGGTGGAGCTGCACAAAATGAACAGCTAGTTTATTTAGCACGAGGTGCCATGTCAATGTCCGAACATATGGCAAACCCTGCCTATTCCACAATCGTAGGCATTTGATATTTTGGAAAGGGAAAACCTTGTCAAATTTTGCTCATTGATTTTAGCAAGACATGCGTTTGATATTTTCGAATGGGACGCCCTTTGTTGTCCGCAGCGTCGATCCATTTTTTCTTTATTCTTTAGTTGTGAAGCAAATATTGGCTCTGACATGTGAATCGCTGAGATGCATAATCATCAATTGTTTTGAATGTTCTCTATGAATTGCCAGGCCTGTGTGTTTGATTGCAATGTAATGGAACGCTAAAAAGCTGCTCAAACTCTTTGTACTCCTTCTGTTCCTTTTTACTTCGCACATTGTGAAAGTGCATACTTTTTTCTATAATGCTCGTACATATTGACTGCAAACAAAACTTGTATGCAGACTAGAAAGGACCCGGAGGGAGTACATGTGAAACTGCTGCAAATGAGGTGATCACCCTAGGAATAATGCTAGTATGTATTGTTTTGCTTGTTCATCCAATGCCAGTGATACAAGATTAGAACTAATCAAAATAAATTCATTCATACACGGTCGGATTTCATATAAACATGCCGGATTTCATTACATTTCATACATTCTTCAACTAAAAAGGGGTGCGCTGGAGGTATAATTAATTAACCGAAGCTACCCACCTGTGTCCGGCTGAGCCGAACAGAAGCTTCAGTGACTTAACTGCAGGTGCAGTTGCGTAACTGACATGTGGCCCAGATGCCTGTTGGGCCCACGTGTCAGTCAGCCAACTGCACCAGCAGTTAAGTAGAAGCAGCGTCCTTCTCCAACATAGCTCTTCGACTCCACGTCGCCGCCAAGAAGCTAGCCGTCCGTCAGTGGTCAAACCGCCTAGCTTGTCATATCGATTAGGGCAACTAGGAGCCCAATGATCAGGATCCCCACATGACAAACACCTTTATTCTTGTCATTCTTCTTCTTGAAGTTTGTGTGTTGCACAACCTTGTTCTTCCCATCAAACTTTGTTTTACCATCAAACTTGCCCTTGTTCTTGAACTTGTGGGGCTGGAAGTTCTTCTTCCGTACCAGATTGGCACTAGATCCTCCCTCAATTCCTCGACCACGTGTGTCCTTTGCTCTCGCCTTTTCTTTCACATCAAGAGTGCCAATGAGATCCACGAAGGAGGAAGCTTAGTGATGATACCTCCAGCAACAAACTTGTCTGGTAGCATACAACTGAAGTGCTCAAGTTCTCTAGCAAATGACTGTATCTCATGAGCTTGCTCAACCACGGAGCACTCTTCAATCATCCTGTAATCATAGAATTGCTCCATGATGTACAACTCAGTTCCAGCAACCGGAGGGTAGCAACGGTGGCCTTACTTGGACCCGAGTGGCGGCGACCTAACGTGTTCTACGCTTACTCGTTTTCTATGTGGCGCGGCCTCTCATTGGCAGCGGGGCGGGGCCTCGGCGGAGTGGGGGAAATCCTCCCCCTCGTTGCCGGCAGGGTGGGGCCTCGGCGGAGCCGGCGGTATCCTCTGCCTCGTTGTTGGCGACGCGGCGCCTTGGCGGAGCAGGGCCTCATCGACGCCAGCGGAGCGGGGACTCGTCGGAGCCGGCATTGTCCGCTGCCTCGTCCTCGGTCTCGCCAAACAGCTCCTCACCCGCTTCATTGCCCTCTTTGTAGGCCGCCACAGACTCCGCCACCCGCATGCGGTACCGCTAGCGCTCGAGGCGGCCCTCGCGAGCGGAGCGGTACGAGCCGAGCCGCGGCGATCTGCTCCTCCGTCTGCAGGTGCTCCTGGAGGATATGGTGGTTGTATGCGGCATCGTCCTGTGCCTCCCCGAACTGCTCCTCACGCTTCTGCCTCACTGTGTCCATATATTGGGCACGGGCCTCGCCGATGGTCATGGTGCAATGCACCGGCGAGGATGGCGCGGAGGAGGGGGTTGGCGCCGGATCATTGACTACCATGTTCTCCATTGGGACGTTGTCGTCCTTCGACTACCTGTCGGCCAGCCAGTTGGCAGCAATGCTGCCATCTTCTTGTGGTCCGTCGTCTGCCCGTCTCGAAGAGCGCTGGAGCGCGAGGAAGCCATGGTGGGCAGTAGTGGTGTGGACAGGAGAATAAGAACGGATGTGGATGACTGCGGTATGGCCGGCGCAGCAGTTTATATAGCAATGGTGGGCGGCGGAGGGACGGACGTGTGGCGCCGGAGTAGCCACCTCGGCAACCGCGTATCATTAATGTGGGCGGCAGAAGGACGGACGGACGACACTTGTGTCGTTTGAAGGCGGAGCAATCGCATGCACCGGGAAGGTGGCGGTAGCGGCGTGACCGTTGGCGGTAAAGGCGGCGAGGGAGGCGGTCTGGGTGGGCCAGGGCAGTCAGACTCGTGCTTGGCAGCGGGTCGGTCCAGTAGCCGGACATGCTGACTCACCAGCTACCTTGTCGAGTTGAGCGACGATAATCAGACGATGGACGTAGCTTCCGACCAGGAGCCGGCGCCACTGTCCAAGCCAGTACATGGCATGTTCACCATAGAGCAGGTGCGGCCGCACTTCGATGCCCTAATGGCGGAAGAGCTACCAGCATAGGAGGACCTTTGCTGCAACCTCCGTCTCCTCAACGAGCACCGATGAACAAGCGAATGACAATGCCATCGCGAACATGTGGCCCTATGATCCTGGCTTCCCGAATGATCAGCGGACCTGTGCTGCAACCTCCGCCTCCTCTCCGTCGTCCTTCGAGTTGTTGCGCTCGCCGTGGCACTGCTGTCTCGCGTTGTCAACATGGTCAACGGACATGAGGATGATGAGATGACTTTACTTGGAGAGGATGACAGTGGGGACCCACCAGGGCCATAGCCGCACGTACGCAAGTGCCTCCTTATTAGTATATAAAACTATAATGTTTTTTGCTTCCTCCTAGTTTCCTGACATCACGGTCCCACACCATTGTCAACCTATGTAGCCAATAAACGAGAGAATTGCACAAGAAGCGACCGACAGCTGGGACCAAGCAGGTTTTTGAGGTGTGAGCACTGCAGAGTTTTTCTTGAGTGATGTTTAGCCCAGATATTAATTTTGCTCCTCTGAACAACAAATAAAACATTGCTACAGCTATTAACTTGGCGGGCTATGGCCCGTCTATCCCAGGCTAGATATCCAGCCCAGATATTAATTTTTTTCAAGCTGAAAATGGCTAGCCCAGCTATACTTTTTTTAGGAATACCCAGGCAAGGTCAAGTTGTTATTCTCCGCCCCGCTGGGTTGCAAATCTTTCCTAGGAGGGATGCAATAGGCTTAACAAGAAATTGGGCTTTAAGAAATAATAAATGGGATGAAATTATAAAAACTGGGCTGTAACTATAAAAAATGCACCAAACACGTAATTACTTTATAAAATATTATTTTTGGATATTGAAAATTTTAATTTCATTAATTGTTGCGAGCGAAATGTTTCGTTGGATTTTTACGTAATATATATTTATATTGAAATTGTATTTAATCTGACTAGAAATTTTGGGATGACAATATTTCGGATCCCATCAAAATGTGGGAAATTTTATTGAATTCTGTTTTGAACTGTTGGTTGAAATGGGCTGTACTTTTAACAAATTTTAAATGGGCTGTAGTAAATTCCATTATAATTCAAAAATTGGTTGCACATTCTTACAAATCTCAAATGGGCTATAAGTTCTCTGCCACACACTTGTGGCCTTACTAAGTTGACGCGTCCCCTCAAAAAAATGAGTTGACGCGTATGCAAGGCTTTGTCAACTTATAGTCAACACACGGTTCTAGCAGCAGTGGCCGTTGGATGGACATCCAACGGATGCCGTGCTTCTTCTTCAATCTTGGATATTCTAGCTTCACCCGCCCAAAAAATGTTTCCTTCCCCTGACATCTGGGGCGCACCGTATCGGAAGCTGACCTGTGGGCCTACTAAGTTGACGCGTACCAAGGGCTTTGTCAACTTAGTCAATATAAACGATTCTAGCTGCAGTGACCGTACGATGTCCATCCAGCGGCCGTCGTGCTTCTTCAAACTCTGGTCTTCTTGCTCTAGCCGCCCAAAGCAGCGCCGTTCGTGCCGCCGCTTCCTCGCCTCCCGTGGTGGCCGGGTCAGCCAAGCAGCCTCACCGCCCCTACCGCTTCCCACCGCCGTGGCATCCTCCACTCACCCACACCCCCTGTTATTCTGCAGCGATGGCAGCCTCCCACCACAGCCGAACCAGCGAACCCTCGTACTCCTCTCCGCGTGGGCATCCACTGCAGCGTCTTCCTAGGCCTCGCCGTCGTCCACCGCCCTGGAGCTCTCGGCGCGGCGTGGTAAACGTGGTCAAGGAACGACTTCCATCGGAAGAGTACTGTACGTGGAGAGGCTGACAGGTGGGTCCACGGCAGCCGCTAGGAAGTGCCTCCTTATTACGCGGAAAATTATTATTCCTCCACCTAAAAGCAGGGACCCATCAGGCGGGCCACCTTATTTGGCGAAAAAAACGTTTTCCCCCTGACTGCTGGGACCCATCGGACGGGCCAACGTATTTCACGAAAAAAATTCCCCCCGCTGTCAGCTTGGACCCACCGGAGGTGCGTCCTTATTACGCACAAAAAAATGAATACTCCCCCTGCTAGTTGGGACCCACCTTGGTGGGAGGCTGACTTGTGGGCCTACTAAGTTGATGGGGACGGAGTGCTTTGTCAACTTAGTCAATCTGAACGATTCTAGCTCCAGTGACCGTACGATGTCCATCCAACGGCCATAGTGCTTTTTCAACCTCTGGTCTTCTTGCTCCAGCCGCCCAAAGCAGCGCCGGTCGTGCCGCATGCTCCTGCCTCCCGTGGTCGGCTGTGCTGCCGCAGCGGCCTCACCGCCCCCTACTATTCCCACCGCTGGCTAGGTCCTGCGGCGCCGGCAGCCTCACACCACAGCCGAACCAGTGAACCCTCGTACTCCTCTCCGCACGGGCTTCCACTGCCGCGTCTTCCCCGGCTCCGCGTCATCCCCTTCCTAGGCCTCGCCGTCGTCCACCGCCCTGGTACTCTCGGCACGAAATGGTCATAGTGGTCAAGGAACAACTTCCATCGGAAGAGTACTGTATGTGGACAGGCTGACAGCTGGGTCCATGGCGGCCGCAAGGAAGTGCCTCCTTGTTATGCACAAAATAATTATTCCTCCACCTGCCTGGGGGGACCCACCGGACGGGCCACCGTATTTCACGAAAAAAACGTTTCCCCCTGACTGATGGGACCCACCAGCTACATCTTCGCACGCAAGGAAGTGCATCCGGGGAAAAAAACGATTGGCCCCCTGACTGCTGGGACCCACCAGCTGCATCTTCGCAGGCAAGGAAGTGCCTGACAGTCGGGACCCACCTGGTCGAAGCGTACGTAGTGTTGTCTTTCTAGTCGTGAACGTGTACGTACATATTGTTCGATGTAGAGGCCCGCACGTGTCGTAGTAGAGGCGCGCACGTAGCATGTACACATACGTACAACGGTCAGTGTGCAAGAAAGAAAATACGGCCACGTACGTACATACGGGCAGGGTCTCGAACGCCTACTCACGCATACATACGGCCAGGGCTCGTTTACATGGCTGGGTCGGAATGGAGAAACTGCGTCGTCATCATGTTCACGGGGAGGCAACGGAATGCATCGTGTTCTTCGGGAGGCAACGGAACGCGTGGGAGCCAACCGGCTTGGACGGAACAGCCGATGGAAACGAGGCCTGGCGTACCGCGGAATGTACGAAACGGCCTTGTGTTTTGTCACAATTATTGGCATAGAAGTGTCATAAGTATGACAGAAAAAAATCCGTTCGGCCCAAAATGTCACGAATGTGTCTTTTTTTTGTAGTGTTACAAGACGTAATGTTTCTTCAAAAACCAAACAGAAGTTTTAACGCCTCCACGAGGCACGGTGCATGTTGCAGGATAATGAAAGTGGAGAGGAGCACCGCCAGCAAGCTTTCTCTTCAGCCTTGGGCACTGCCGTCAAGGAGTGCCCCTTCGTCGACAACGTCGCCGTCACCCGTGCCGTCGGCCTAGGCTGTAGGGTCGGTGGCACCGTCAGCCGGAGGCGCAGGGTCGATGGTGAGGAACTTCTCCAGCAGGGCCTCCACCAGGTCCTCCACGGCTTCGGCAGCGACTGCGCAGCGCTCCTCATCCACTGGCTCAAGCAGAGCTCCAAGGTCGGTGCTCGGGTCGCGAAGATGGTGGTAGCTGAAGATGTGCGTCATAGCCGAGGAGGAGAGTGCGTGGGGTACCCCTTCCACCATGGTCCCGACCCCATTGGCAATGCCTTCGAGCGCCCCGACAAGATGGGGGAGCAGCTCGGCGGGGCCTTCCTCAGCAGTGACCAACAGCTCCTTCAACCCCCTCCCGTAGAGCCCCCGCAGCGCCTTGCGGGACCTCTCTTCAAGAGAATCAAAGGCGGCATGGTCATTGGCAAGGATTTTCGTCTTAGCCTCCAGCCAGACCTTCTCCTCCTCCACCTCCTTCTTCAACTCCTCCACCTCATTCTTCAACTTTTCCAGCCCGGTGTCATGACCGGCGACCGCGTCTTCTCGATCTTTCAACTTCTCCTCCCATGCCTCGCACTGATGAGCCTCGGCGGCGCGCTCGTTCCGCAGGGTCTCCAGCTCAGCCTCCACCACCTGGCAATGCTCCTTAGCAGCCTTGACATCCTTCAACGCCGCCTCGCGAGCGGCCACAGCCAGGTCAGTAGCCTGCTTACACTCCTCGGAGGCTGCCATGGCCTGGCTCCATGCCGCCCTTACGGACGCATCGGGGCATCCCCAAGCTTAGTTGCTTGCTCATTTTTTGATAATAGCTTGGGATGTCGGGGCATCCCCAAGCTTAGGCTCTTCTTACTCCCACTACTAGGAAAAGGCCTGCTAGTGGCGCTCCTGTTTTGGCTACTAATGGCGCACTACAGCTGCACCACTAGCATCACGCCATTAGAATTTTTTACTAATGGCGCACCACGGGTGCGCCATTAGTACCTGGTATACTAATGGCGCACCACGTAGTGCGCCATTAGTATATCCCATGGTGCGTCATTAATATGCCTCCCGTGGTGTGCCATTTGTACCTGGTATACTAATGGCGCACCATGCAGTGCGCCATTAGTATATCCCATGGTGCACCATTAGTATGCCTCCCAGGGGGCCATATTTACCCATGTGCTCTGGCTTACTAATGGCGCACTAGTTGATGATGCGCCACTAGAGTGATCTGGCTTACTAATGGCGCACTAGTTGGTGGTGCGCCACTAGTATGAATATTAGGGATTATTTTTTTTCTTTTCTGATTTTTGCACGGGTTACAAAATATATTACTGGACAGAATATAGACAACACCACACAGCAACAGCAGATTCATCGAATACAACAGAGGATTAGTCTCCGAATATAATTCATCATATTAGTCTTCGAATTCAAAAGACCGAACATTACAAGTCTCGAGACCACGAGTAGCGAGTTTGTCTTCACATTACAAGTCGATATCGATCATCTAAACTACCATCACATAGAAGAGAGTTGCGGTCATCACGATGAGCATCATCGTGATGAAACTGGTCTTCATCTGGTTCCTCCCCCGCTCCCTCCTCTCTCCCACTAGATAGCGCGCGTATCTAGATTCCGCCTCCGCCCTAGTGGTGTACCATTTGTAACTGTTACCGCTGAAATGGTGAACCTGTCTCCGACACTCCTCCCAGTCGTCGTAGACTCCGGGAACCTTACCCTTGTACCACGACATAATGCACGGCATCTCTATGCACTAGCCAAACAAAACGTTAGTAGAAATTCACAGACAATACATAAGAAATATATAAGTATGCAACAAAAGGATCGGAAGAGAGAAGCAAGACATTAATAGCACGATTCATGGTCCTACTAATAAATAGCATCGATTACATCTAAGTTGAACGATTGTCCAAACCAAAGAGACATACAAGTTCATTAAAGTTTAATTACAACATGAGCTAATCGATATTTCAGAACTACACATAGCATCACTACTTTCGACTCGACTCAAGGACAGGAGCATGGATGAAGCCACCGTCTCTCGTGATGGTCATGAAATCGCGAGCATTGTCAGCCTGCATTTGTAGCGTTGTTTCTATCTCACTGTTGGACGGTTGATATCTGAGATAGAGCTGCCCCGAGGTATGAAGGACATCTTGATGGATGATTTCCGCAAACTCCGACTGAATGCGAAAGAATTCTTGTCTAATGTCCGCGTCCTGGATTGCCGACAAGCTTGCGGCCCAATCTTAGAGATTATTTGGTAGCAGAAGGTGATTATGGTCCGGTACGATTGCCCTCATGTGATGGAGGGCATAGTAGGCATCCTTCTGACCGCCAGGCGGCTGCTTGCCGTACCTACAAACTTGCCTGGTGAAGGTGCCTCCAGATCTGGTGTAGCCGGGGAGAACATCATCAAGAACTTTCTTGATATTTGTGTAGTCTTTCTTCGACTGACGGTCCGAGTCAAAATACGTGGCCATGGAATATTTCGGGCTTAAGAGGATGAGTGTGCAATGTGTGTCAGTGCACAAAACACGGAATGTTAGAAAAAAAGAACAATCGAAATCTAAGAATTCATATGTTGCGGGGCGGTGAGGGGATGACTTACTCGGGAAAGTAAGGCACAAGGAAGTTATCCTTATCTAGGTTTGCCAGACTGACGCCTTCGAGGTAAGAACTCGCGACTTGCTAGTCCCCAGTGCTTCCCAATATCTTGGCACGCATGTAGAAGGGGTCGACTATCACGATGTCCGGGGTCTTGTCTCTAATGATCCGCATCTCCATACTCAGCGAAAATAGCCGAACGAAGGTGTAGTGCAGCGGATGAATGTTAAACATAGCGAAGATGTAATCAAACTTCAGGAAGATCGTACCCCCGATGGAGTTATCCACAAAGCCAATGCCCTCTGGCACCTTGGCCATGAAAACCGGGTATGCCACATCATTCTCAGAGAGACACCGCTTCTCCAAAGAAAGAACAATGTCATGCAGACTCCGCATAGCACCGGTTGCAGCATTGGGCAGATTAGTCGGTAGCATTGGCCTACCCGCCACATGCACCCTCCTCGAGATATCCTTAGGTGAAGGTGGACCGTCCTGAGCACGGATCATACTCTGTGCCGGATGGCTCGCACCCTTGTTACTCTTTCTTTTCTGTCCCTTGTTCTTCTGCTGTAATGGGATCGAGTTCTTCTCACAGACCGCCTTCTTGAGTGTGTTGGGGCTGATAATATTTCGCACCTTGGCTATCTGAGGCTCGGTGAAGGCGGCAGCTGGAGGCGCCTCCTGAGAACTGAACGCCAGATGACGCCTGTTGCAATTGGGTTTCTCCGCGGTACCAGCTAGATCGCGATCGTCTTTTGCAGGGTTGGGTTCTTGAGAAAGAGGCCCCAAGAATTCGTCATCATACCCATGTTTGGCAAAGTACTTATCGACGTTGGTAAATGTACCGTCGTTGTTGTCATCGTCGTCCAGATCCTGTGCCATATGCATGTTCGGATCCTGTGCCATAGGGATGTCCGGCATGTCCGGTAGCATTGTGGCGGTCTTGTCATGGCTTGGCGCCGGCACGACTGGCGGTGTTGTCCGTGGGGTGGTGTCCCCCGCCCCCAAACGAATCTGGCTCTTCGTCCAAAGCAGGGGCCAGCTTACGCAGGCGCTGAGGGTCATCACATCATCTTCTTCGGCCCCAGCGGGTCGAATCGGAGGTAACAACTCGTCGCAGCCTGGCAGCACCCGAACTTGTTGAACCCTATACACAGTGGGTGGCATCGGATTATTGTGAAACACGTGGTTGCCTGGTTGAACGATTCTGCCCTTGGCGAAATCGATCAACTCGCGGCCCACGAAGTGCAGGAGAGTGCATGGAACGTCGGCGGCGCCCTGCGAAAACATGTAGGGCGTCAGGGATGCCCAGTCAAAGGCAAGGAGATGAAGTCATGGCTGAGAAGCTTAGTTACCGTGATGGCGTCGAGCTCGGCTAATGTCGAGGCACCGCCAACGGCGGGTGTGCAACTGACGGAGGGGCCGCTTGCTGCCGAGGTGCCGGCCGGCGTACACCCGGGTGCGTTAAGCTCCAATGCCCGTGCCGGCGTACACCCGGGTGCATTAAGCTCCAATGCCCGTGCCGGAATACCGCCTCCGCCGGAGACACCAATGGCGCCGCCTACGCGTTGTGCGAGTTGCTGGCCGTGAAGCTGGGCGGCCCCTGTTGGCCGCCCGCAATCCACTCCTGCAGCATGTGCGTCTTGGATAATCTCGGAATCCGCACCACTTGTGCCTTGAGTTCTTGAACCTCGCGCGACTGGCTTTCCGAGCTCGTCTTTCTCTCCTTTCGCCCACCAGCGTTATAGTATGACGACCATTTTGTGGACAAGCCTTTGCCGGCCACACGACCAGCTGACGATGGCTTACTGAGCTTATCCTTGTTTTTCATTATGTTCAACGACGTATTTAGAGTGCTGTCCCAAGGGGAGCTCTGAGCTGACCCCGCGCTACTGCTTTCAGTCTCCTGTGGAAGGAATGTGAACCATTTAGAAATTTGGCTTCATTAATTAGAACGCAACCATATGGAGCTAATTACGCGGGGGTGTATTCCTTACCAGAACACGCTCAAGCGCCCTGGTCTTCGGATCCATGGTAAGCTCCTTTGTTACCGGGTCCTCCTTGTACCAGGCCCTGACATAGTTCCTGGTCTGCTTGTCACGGTATTTCTCGAAGCGGGGCAATAGGCCTTGCTTGGCACGCTCCACGTCCTCCTTGTCCTATATAGGCTCCGCCACTCTGTAACCGCTAGGACCGAGTTGGTGGACCCCTAAGTTCAACTCCCGCATTTCTTTCCCCCACTGACTTGATTCGGAGGTTGCGCTGCTCTGCACTTGATCTTGAACTCCTTGTAGTCATCTTTGCTGATCGAAGGATTTTTTGCCTTGATCTTCTCATAACTATCACCTTTGTCAATCATCCTCTTCACCGCACTTCTCCAAGTAGACATGGATGGGCTCATCCTCGTGAGGGCGGCACTGTTCACTTTATTCCCTGAGAGGCATGTGTTTTCAAAGTTAGCGGGAACTTGTATCATTCGTGCAGCTTCGTGAAGAGGAGGCTGCCCAAATTCCCTCGGTCCTTATGCCTTAGGTTCTCGGTGTTGATCGAGACGGTGCTCCGGAGAATGCACCCGAGCTGAACCGAGTACCCCTTGACTAATTCTTAGGGCGCCGTTGGATCCCGTCGGAGTTCACTTCAGTAAATTCCTGTTTGACGGTGCCGAGCACGTTCGGCGCCGGTCCTTCCATTGCCTCTTCGGTTGGCTGCCATCTGTGCGTGCGCTGCCATCATCAGTGGTGGCATCCTCGGAGGCACCATCAGTGGTGTCATCCCCGACGCCACTAGGGTTTGTGTAGTCAGGATCGGTGTCTTCCGCGGCGTCCTCATAGCGGTGAGGTTCTTTCTCCATCTCCTGCGGCAGCTCCCAGAATTGCTTGCCCGAACCGCCAGCCTCATTGTTGTGGGCCGTGTTCCGCTCTAAATAGGAAAAACATTTGGTCAAAAAGTTGGTTATTGTCAAGGAACAAGATCATGGTCTCATCATTTAGGGTTTGTCGACACCGAGGCATCCTAAAAGCTAAGCTTTTAGGATTTAGGGTTTGTCGACGCCGAGGCACCCTAAAAGCCTAAGGTTTTATCATTTAGGTTTTTATCGACACCGAGGCACCCTAAAAGCCAAGGTTTTATAATTTATGGTTTGTCGACACCGAGGCATCCTAAATGCTAAGTTAAGTTTTCATCATTTAAGGTTTATCGATGCCGAGGCACCCTAGGTTGACTGATATATACGGGTATCTTCTAATAATATACCCTATCAAGAAAAGGGAAGGAGAATTCTAAGTTGGGCCTAATCACTTGGCTCTATTGCCACCTATGGCAGTTGCTTTTTCGTCTGTCCACACATGAATTCAGCATATGTGTTTAATGCAGCAAGAATAAAGGGGCAGTTGATCCTACTTAATTAAGTACTAAGATACCCCGGCCCATGCATTAGTCGCAAGTACCCCATATGTCCTATTTTTAGCAAAGTCATGCTAAAATTCAAGCAAAATTTCAGCATGACCTTTGCTGAAAATAGGACATATGGAGTACCCGAATTTGCCGGAACGGAAGTTAATCGACATTCCGGCAAACTCAAGGGTCTCTCGGGGTACCTGCAAAATCATTACCCCACCCCGCCTAGCTGCAACCCCATAACACCCCACAATATCATCACGACACGATGGTCAGAGACAAAACCCCCCAATATCATCAAAATTCTCCAGTTATGAAGTAAAACTCCTGAAGTGTTCCAGGAGTAGAACTTGAAGTGTAGTCAGTGGCTTCACCTATGTGCATAAAAATCATAAAAATTCAAAATCATTTGAAACCTGATCATTCGGACCACACCACATGCCACAACATACATAGTACATAGAGTTGGCATCTCAGCATCGACCACACCACATGCCACAGCATACATAGTACATAGATGATCCAACAGACTACATAGCAGGAAAGTTTAAGCATGAACCGCATCATACAAAATAGAAGAACTTCACTACACAACTGAAACTCAATTTAGCTAGTTAAATGGAGTTCATCTACTCACTAGCAGTACTACTAACTGGCAGTACTTAAACAGGTTAAGCTACTCACTACAGTACTGGCTACTCACTTAAGCTAGAAGCTACATGTTAAACACATTTGTAGCACTGAGAAATAATGCTGAGATGTAGCAAACAAGTTAAGGTAGAAGCTACAGTACTGGAAACTAGCAGCAAGGAGTATAATGGCAATCATGTAGCAATCATGTCCTTCCCTTCATATATTCATGATATAAATGGATTGTTCTACCTAGTAGGTTGTTGGAAATTCAGTTGCTTTTTCATTAGGACTGGCAACAAGACATGGTGAAATTTCAATTAAGATTATCTATTGGTTCAAGACTGGCAACAGGACTTGTTCTACCAAATCAATTATCTGTTGGTTCAATGGTTGTTTTTCTTTCCCTTTTTATAATTGCAAAAAAGGAACAAGACATGGTCAAATTTCAGTTAAGATGCATACATTAAAATCAAAACAAAAATGGACAGTAAACTGATAATGACAGTAAACTGTAATTTGTTACACAGATTTTCCTACTGAGAATATAAACTGAATGGACAGAAAAAAGGGTGAAAATATAACTGAATGCTAGGCTAAAATGGACAGTAAACTATAATTTGTTAACAGTTTACTGTGATTATCAGGTGTCATAATCTACTGAGTAGTCATGTCCAAGTCATGCATCCATGCATCCTGTGGCAACATCTTGCATACATGAGCAGGAGTACATCAAAATCTATTGAGTAGTTCTTGTGCTCATCCAGTAGCAACATCTTTCATACATGATCAGTAGTCATGTACCATATTTTTATTTAAACTGAATTTGCAAATCACCAAGAGCTCTACTAGTTTCAGACAAGATTTACACTAAATACACTAGAGTATTTGACCAGTAGTCATGTGAACTCTTTGAATTTGTAAACACTTCCAGACTTGAGCATTGAGAGTTCAGAATTGCAAAAAATGTCCCTTGTTCCTGAACTTGTATTGTACTTCATTCATTCAAGAAGAAAGAAACAAACAAGGTCTAAAGAAGAATGAATCCATGATGCTTCACCAACGTTGTTCAGACGGCCTGGAAGTGATCCATGGAAGAACTCACCTCGATGGACGCGGCCGAAGACGAGGTCGTAGACGGTGGCGAAGCAGAGACGAGGTCGCAGACACGGTTGTGGTGCTCCGGTGGACGCGGCTGCATCAATCGTTTGAATTGACATTTAATCAAACACCTCACTGGCAAGAACAGAAGGTGGAGACAGAGAAAAGAGGGGATCGAGCAGAGAGGGAGAGGGCAAGGAGGGAGGAGCAGAGAGGGAGAGGTGGGAAATGGAGGCGGGGGTGAGTTGGATGGGGTACCTGCGGGCGTAGAAGACGGGGGCGTCGTCGGGGACGAAGACGTCGACACTGTGGATGTTGCCGCCGCGGGAGGCGATGCAGTTGGAGATCTGGGACGGTGAACTGCGCGCGGAGGCCAGGGGAGTCGACTCAGTCAGGGGGAGGGGCCTTACGGGCGGAGGAGGTCGGGCGGCGACGGAGTAGGGGCAGCGGTGCAGTGGGTCGGGCAGTGGGTCGGAGAGATGTGAGATTTGGAGAGAGAAGGACGAACGCGAGATGGACAACACACACAAGGAGGAAGGTTATTAATGGCGCACCATCTAGGGGTGCGCCATAAAAACACTGATAGCAATGGCGCACCACCCTCTGGTGCGCCATTAGTAACTTTTTTCTGATAGCAATGGCGCACCCTCCTCTGGTGCGCCATTAGTAAAAAAATTCTGACTGCAATGGCGCACCCTACTCTGATGCGCCATTAATAACTTTTTTTTTCATTATTTTTTGTTGCATCTAATAATTTGTTTTTTAATCAAATTTGTTATTTTCATGGGGACTATAACAGAAGATATCATCAAATTTGTTTTTTTTGAAAATATCATCAAATTTGTTATTTAAAAATATCATCAATATTTTTTTTGGATTTTTAGTTGCATTCATTTGTGAATTGGTAAAACATTTATGAATATGAAAAAATATCATCAAAATTTGAAAAAATATTCATGAATTCAAAACGTGCCCATGAAATTTAAAAATATTCCTGAGTTCCAAAAATATTAACAAATACAGACTACGATTACAATCGAGAAATGAAGGCTACAATTTAAATACAATCGATCTTAGCTAGCTATCTGTTCACAATCTTCTTGCCCATCTTTTTCGCAAATGGAGTTCTTCTGTGGAATGGACGTCCTTTAGGTAGGGGGGTCTTGCTTCTTCTTGTGGTGTATGGCACTTCATCGTCATCGTCATGTTCCATCTTCGGGTCGCCGTACTTGTCGAAGTCTTACTCATTGGCGACTCCATCCATTCCGATGATCTTCCTTTTGCCTCTCCTCGCGACAACACGACTGGGCTTTGACGGGTCGGTAATGAAGAAGCATTGGTCCACTTGGGAAGCCAGTACCCATGGCTCATTTTTCACGGTTACGTTTGCGCCCGCGGTCTTGGATTTGGCTTCGGGTATAACCATGGTTGTGAAATACCGGTCTTCTTTTAGGACGCTCTTGGCCCATCTGACACGGAACATCGGGACCTTCTATCGAGTGTAGCTCAGCTCCCAGATCTCCTCGATCCTTCCGTAGTATCTATCCTTGTCGTTACCGGTGTAGGATTCCATCGTTACCCCGGAATTCTGATAACCATCGCTCTTCATGTCCTTGTCCTCGGTGTAGAATGTGTAGCCGTTGATATTGCACGCCTCATAGGTCATCAGGTTGTGCTCGGCGCCCTGTGACAAGGCGAATATGAGTTTTTCTTCCGCAGAAGAATCCTCATGTAAAGGGTACGACAGAAGCTTCTTCTTGAACCAACGCGTGAAACATGAGTTGTGCTCTTTGACTATATCTCCGTCCGTCCTCTGTTGGCGTCGGTCATTGTACGTCTTCTCAATAAAGGTTTTATGCTCTACCACCCAAGGATCGACCACGTTTGTGTTGTAGCGCAACTAGATTTGCTCTTTAAAAGTTGGCGAGTCGACCCTCGAAGTCGACATGCATTTCGCGGCGACCCTCGCGGTGACCCCATCCAGCGAGCCTGCCGAGGTGCCTGTTGACGAGCAGACCAACGGGTTCTCGATGCCTAGATAATTCGCGGCAAGAGGAGATGCACTCTTGATCGAAAGCCCCTGGCTATGCTTCCCTCTGGACGTGACATGTTGCGTACGTATCCTTTTATGACACCATTCATCCTTTCGAACGGCATCATGCTGTGCAGGAACGTCGGCCCAAGTTGGATGATATCCTCCACGATATGGACCAGCAGATGCACCATAACGTCGAAGAATGCAGGCGGGAAGTACAATTCAAGCTCGCATAGTATCACCACGATCTCTTCCTGTGGCCTTCTGAGTTGCCTCACGCCAACCGACTTCCGAGAGATGACGTCGAAAAAGTTGCATAGGCCAAATAGAGTTTCACGGACGTGCGCGTCCATGATCCCACAGATTGCAACCGGAAGTATCCGCGTCATCAGCACGTGACAGTCGTGAGACTTCATCCCGCTGAACTTCTGCTTCGCTGAGTCTAGCTATCAGCTTATCTTCCTCACAGAATCAGTAAGGAAGTTTTACTCCTACGAGGCAGGTGAAAAACTGATTGATCTCCTCCTGACTTAGAGTGAAGCACGCGGAAGGGAAGTCATTTCCGGTCTTCTTGGCCTTTTTGCCTTTGCGACGACTTTCCGTGACCTGCTTCGCCTCATCATCATCATCATCATCATCATCATCATCATTAGCATGAAACTCCTCCTTGATGCAAATTTATTTCAAGTCTACCCTTGCTTTCATCCCATCTTTGGTCCTCTCTGGCATGTTGAGCAGGGTACCAAGCATACTCTCGCACATGTTCTTCATGATATGCATGACATCAAGGCTGTGAGGCACACGGTGGATCTTCCAGTACGACAAGTCCCAGAAAACAGACCTCGTTTTCCATACCTTCAGCAGCGGCTCTGGCGCCTTTTGCTTCTTTCCCGACTCTAGCTCCTTTTGCTTCTTTCCCGGTAGTGGACAATCTTTCCAATTTTTCAACAGCTTGTCTATTTCCTCGCCGCTCCTCATACACGGGCGTCTTTGGGGTTCGGTTTCACCATCGAACAGATCCTTGCGTTTTCTCCACGGGTCATTGTCGCGAAGCCACCTTCGATGTCCCATGAACACAGTTTTCGAAGACCCGGGATCTCTATCTAGCTGGCGATATGTTGTGTCATCCATGCACCTGACGCATCCAGAAAATCCGTGGACCACCTGCCCCGCGACATATTCGTAACCGAGATAGTCCTGCACCATCGTGAGCAGAGCGGCTCTCATAGGTAAATATTCTTTCTCTGCGGCGTCCCATGTATTGGCTGGCGTTTTCCACAGCGTGTCTAGCTCCTCTTTCAGCAGCCCCAGATACAGATTGATGTCGTTCCCTGGTTGTTTCGGCCCTTCAATTAGCATACTCATGTGAATGTACTTCCTCTTCATGCAAAACCAGGGGGGAAGGGTGTACATCCACACAAACACAGGCCAGGTGCTATGTGTGCTTCTCTGGCTGCCAAAGGATTGACTCCATCGGTGCTCGTGCCCAGCATGATGTTCCTTGGATCGTTCCCAAATTCTGGGTGTTCGAAGTTCAACGCTTGCCACTAGCTCCCATCCTTAGGGTGACTCAGCATCTTGTATTTTTTATCTCCGAATCATTTGCTTCATCTACTCCCTTCTTCTCCTCCCTATCCACGTGCCAACGCAGGAGCTTTGCTACCTTAGGGTCCGTGAAATACCGCTGCAGACGAGGAGTGATCGGAAAGTACCACACCACTTTTCGAGGAGCTTTCTTCCTCTTCTTGTATCGAGTGACGCCGCACACCGGACATATGGTAGACTCCGTATGATCGTCCTAATAAATGATGCAATTGTTCATGCACACATGTATTTCACGTGCGATAAATCCATAGGACACACGATTTTCTTCGCCTCCTCGAAACTGGTCGGGCACTTGTTCCCATTGGGAAGACGTTCGTGCCAGAATGACATGTTCTCGTCGAAGCATGCGTCGGTCATTTTGTGTTTTACCTTCATCTCCAGAGCCATGAGCGTTACTTTCAGGCGGGTATCCTCGGGCATGCATCCTTCATACAATGGAGTAACCTCTTCTATCTCCAGTTGATCTAGCTTGGCTTTCTCTCGGGCGGCAGCTCTTGCGTTATCCGTCTGCTTGAGAAGCAGCTCTTGAATACGAGGGTCCTGCACCCAGCCCATCAATGGTCCATCGTCGTCTGCTCCGGCATCTTCATCTTCATGATCATGCCCTTCGGCTTGATCTTCCTCATCATCATGTCCGGCATCTTCTACATGATGACTGTGTACAGCATCACTATCGTGATCATGTCCTGGAGATTCTTCGTCTTCTCGCCTGCCCTCGCCTTGGTGGTTGTCTTGCTGCCCTTCCTCATTTCTTACCCGCCCCCCCCATGGACAACTTCATAGTCATCTTCATCACCTTGCCACCGATAGCCATCCATGAAACCACACAAGAGCAGGTGGTCCCGCACCTGCCCGGAATCCGGGTCCGCAATAATAAGGCTCTTCAGCTTGCATCTTCGACACGGACATCTTATCTTCGTCTCGTTCTTTTGAAGCATCTCGGCCTTCGCGGAGCTCAAAAACCTATTCACGATGCCTTCGGTCATCGTGCGGACCATGGTCGCCTGTGGGGTAGAGCAAAACGATATTTTAGAACCAAAAAAAATTGGCATGACTTTGCCTAAAAATAGGACCAAAAAGAATGCATAGTGCCAAAATTCTCGCTTAAAGCGAAATGAATCAACATTCCGGGAAAATATTGGCAACAATCGCATTTCAAATACCGGTACCTGCAAATACAAACATATATGCAACACCACAAACATATGCAACACCACAAACATACATAGATCTAGCTAGGCCATAAAAGTGGATATCCACGTTGTTGGAGGGAGAAAAAAGTAGATCTACAGCATAAAGAAAGCTTTCCCCTTACTTACCTATCAAATAAGGTAATTTAACCACTTAATTTGGATGAATCTATGGTGCAAATGAGGTGAGGAGGAGGAGGCAGCCGAGACAAGCTTGGAGGTGGAGGTTGAGAGATTTAAGTGGGGACAGTGTGTGGGTAGGTGTGGCTGTCCAAAATATCTAGCTGGTCCCAGGTTACTAATGGCGCACCACCTACAAATGCGCCATTAGTAACCCTGGTTACTATTGGCGCACCAGCTGGCGGTGCGCCATTAGTAGTTTTGCAAAAAAATGATAGTAGTGGCGCACGGGGTGGGTGGTGCTCCATTACTAGTTAAAACTAGTAATGGCGCACTCTGACCTGGTGCGCCATTAGTATTTTTGGAAAAATAAAAAAATATGTTAGTAGTGGCGCACCATGGGTGTGGTGCGCCACACTAATGGCGCACCAACTCATGGTGCGCCACTGCTATATAGTAGTGGCGCACCACATGTCTGGTGCGCCATTAGTGTCCATATTATCTATAGCCCTTTTCCTAGTAGTGTCATTATTCCTTCATCCATCGTTAGATAACCCAAAACATGAAAACTTCAATCACACAAAACTACACAAAACCTTCGTGAGATCCGTTAGTGTAAGAAAAATAAATCACTACTATAAGTATTGTATCAAACCAATTCATATTTTATTTTTACAATATATCTATTGTATTCCAACTTTTATATGGCAAAAAATCATCAAAGAAAACACAAAAAACACAATAATAACAGTAGCATAATTGTGCAAACACTCAAGAACAGAAAGCAAAAAGCAAAAATAAATTTTATTCATTGGGTTGCTTCCCAACAAGCGCTATAGTTTTACGCCCCTAGCTAGGCATAAGATTTCAACGATGTGCACACGAAAGATAAGAATTGAAACACAAAGAGATCATCATGAAACATATGATAAACACATTTAAGTCTAACATACTTCCTATGCATAGGAATTTTATAAGCAAACAAATTATTAAGACAAGAAACATCTAACATATGCAAAGAAGAGGAGTAAAACATTGACGATCTCAACATAACGAGAGGTAATTTAGTAACATGAAAATTTCTACAACCATATTTTCCTCTCTCATAATAATTACATGTAGGATCATAATCAAATTCAACAATATAACTATCGTATAAAATTTTATCTTCATGATCCACATGCATGCAAAGTTGACACTCTTCCAAAATAGTGGGATTATAATTAAATAAAGTCATGACCTCTCCAATCCCAGTTTCATCAAAAAAATTCATAAGTGAACACTCTCCAAATATGTGGGATTATTTTTACCTAAAGTTGACACTCTTCCAAACCCACTTTCAATATTACTGCAAACATTATTACCAATAACATATTCATTATGAGGCTCAAATAAAATTTCAAGATCATAAGAAGCATCACCCCAATCATTATCATTACAATGAGTAGTGGACATAACAAGATCAACATCCCCAAGCTTGGGGTTTTGCATATCATTAAAAAAATTGACATTAATAGAATTTATAGTAAAATCACTGCAATCATGTTTTTCATTCAACGAGCTATCATGAATCACTTCATAAATTTCTTCATCACAATTTTTAGATTCACGAATGTCAAGAAAAACTTCATAAAGATAATCTAGTGCATTCAACTCACTAGCAATTGGTTCATCATGATTGGATCTTTTTAAAATATTAGCAAGTGGATGGGGATCCATATCAATAGAATTTTTAGCAAGCGAAGATGCAAGCAAATATAAGACACATGGTAACACAACTAGAGATAGCAAACAAGAGATCTGACGAGAAAAAGGCGAAAGAAAAAGATGGCGAATAAAATGGAAAATTTTTGTGAAGTGGGGGAGAGGAAAATGAGAGGCAAATGGCAAATAATGTAAATTGCGAGGAGATGAGATTTGTGATTAGGAACCTAGTTTATGTTGAAGATCCTCCCCGGCAACGGCGCCAGAAATTCCTTTTGATGTCGGCTAGGACTACGTCGGTATTTCCCTAAAGAGGAAGGGATGATCCAGCATATAACGGTAGGTATTTCCCTCGGTGATGAAAACAAGGTTATCGAACCAGTAGCAGAACCAAGCAAAACAATGTAAACAGCCCCTGCACACAAATAACAACCACTCGCAACCCGATGTGTTAAAGGGGCTGTCAATCCCTTTTAGGTAACGGCGCCAGAAATTGGTGCGTGGACTGGAGAAAGTTGTAATAGATTGAATAAATAGATCGCAAATAAAACAAAGTGCAGCAAGTTATATTTGTATTTTTGGTTTAATAGATCTGAAAATAAATGCAAAGGAAAAGTAGATCGCAAAGGCAAATATATGAGAAGGAGACCCGAGGGCCTTAGGTTTCACTAGTGGCTTCTCTCGAGAAAAATAGCAAACGATGGGTGAACAAATTACTGTTGGGGCAATTGATAGAACTTCAAATAATCATGGCGATATCCAGGCAATGATCATTATATAGGCATCACGTCCAAGATTACTAGACCGACTCCTGCCTACATCTACTACTATTACTCCACACATCGACCGCTATCCAACATGCATCTAGTGTATTAAGTTCATGGAAAACGGAGTAATGAAATAAGAATGATGACATGATGTAGACAAGATCTCTCTATGTAGAGATAGACCCCATCGTTTTATCCTTAGTAGCAACGATACATATGTGTCAGTTCCCCTTCTATCACTTGGATTAAGCACCGTAATATCGAACCCACTACAAAGCACCTCTTCCCATTGCAAGATAAATAAATCAAGTTGGCCAAACAAAACCCAAATACTGGAGAAGAAATACAAGGCTATAAGAGATCATGCATAAAAGAGATCAAAGAAACTCAAATACTTTCATGGATATAAAAAGATATAACTGATCATAAACTCAAAGTTCATCAGATCACAACAAACACACCGCAAAAAGAGTTACATCATATGGATCTCCAAGAGACCATTGTATTGAGAATTCAGCGAGAGAGAGGAAGCCATCTAGCTAATAAGTACAGACCCGAAGGTCTACAAAGAACTACTCACACATCATCGGAGAGGCACCAATGGAGCTGGTGAACCCCATCTAAGATGGTGTCTAGATTGGATTTGGTGGTTCTGGACTCTGCGGTGGCTGGATCAATTTTTCATCGACTCCCCTAGGGGTTTGGGAATATTGGGGTATTCATAGTGTAAAGAGGCGGCCTGGGGGCACCCGAGGTGGGCATAACCCACCAGGGCACGCCTGGGCCTCCTGGCGCGCCCTGGTGGGTTGTGCTCTCCTCGGAGTACTCCCCAGGCGCAGTCAGGGCCCATTAGGTGTCTTCTGGTCCAAAAAAAATTCTCGATGAAGTTTCGTTGCATTTGGACTCTGTTTGGTATTGATTTCCTGCGATGTAAAAAATGTGTCGAAAATAGTAACAGGCACTTGGCACTATGTCAATAGGTTAGTACCAAAAAATGATATAAAATGATTATAAATCTTCCAAGATTTATAATATAACAGCATGGAACAATAAAAAATTAAAGATACGTTGGAGATGTATCACTAAACAACACACCAATCATAAGTCCAAAGCTTACTTCTTCAAATATGAATTGTGATATGATACTGATATTAGTTAATAGACACACATTTAATTGGCCAGGTAATGCTCCCACTTGATTTTCCAAATGCATGTGGCAACATATAGAGAGACAGCATGGAATTGCATTTCTTTGGGCACTGTGATTCATCATGAGTGGGCAACCAACATTGTATGCAATGAAGCGGAAGCTCAAGAATATGCTTCCTCTTCTGTTCTTTAACATATTCCTCTTTTGTTATTCTGTATTTAGTACGTATAGTATGTTCCTTATCAGGAAGGGGAGCAGGGACATCTGCAGTGAACAGCTGATAGAGCTAGCCTGTACGTGATCGATAGGCTTTCAATTAGTAGCGGCAATACAACACTGTATTTTCCAGCCAGTTCCACTTCCCCAATTTATATATCCTGGTTATGGTGTACCCCTTTTATGTACACTACGATCTGCCTAGTTGCTATGTGCTCTTGTTATCATGGTTTGGCAATAAACTCTCTATGCAGTATATTATGAACCTATCATCTGCCAACTATCCTTACTTCTGGAGCCTATTTTTTGTGTACTTGTGCCAGATTATATTAATGCACGCACCATATTACAGCACACATGGGCTCTCTCATTAGAATCCAGTGATAGCACCCAAGGGTTTACAGGGCGCCCCTATATTAGAATATCCTCTCCATTACAAAGATAATCTGACTATTATTTATGTTTTCATGCTTCTGAGATATTATACGTAATCACAGTGAATATCAGAATCCGTGAATTAGAAGAATATTGCGGAACACTGCAATGACTTACAAAATTGGCACCAAGGCATTGAGTGCCATTCTAGATGCAATGAAACTCATACGCTCCCCACATGTAGCTTATTGTTCAGAATATGATCCTAATGACTATTCTGACCTCGAGGAGTCAAAGGCAGATGGCATGTCATGTTCACCCATCAAGGTGCCTGTTCTAATTTGGCAAGGTTTTATTGATTGCGCGTGTCTTGCATAAGTTGTCTTGCATTTCTTCTACTTTGTTGCACCACCATCTTCTTAGTTTACTCATCATATATATCAAGATGCCATGCCCATCCGTTATCAATACATATTCCATCTGTCATCATACCATGATTTTTCACTCAAATGATGTTCATGTGCATCAGACATCAAAAAGGAATAGGTTGATTGCCGAACCTGAAGGAGCACCAGCAAAGTCCTTGAACAACATGGTGGTGCCGGAGAAATCAGACAGTACCCCACTTATATTGGTTCTACAACTAGTGACACAAAATGTAGGACCGACTCCAGCACACAGTACCCATACTTCACTGGCCACACCACTAGCCCTACCACACAGGACCTGCACTCCAGCAAAAGGTATGCTGATTTAGTTGCCATGGCACCAGCCGTACCACAGAAAAATCCCACTCAAGCAAAAAGTACAGCAAGCCCACCGGCCGAAGACCAATCCCAACTGCAGAGGCGGCCAATTCCTGCAGATTGGAACCCCATTCCAGTTATTCCCAGTTTAAAAGACAATGCTTTCAATGTTGTACATGCATATATCCCCATCATGGGAAGATTATAGTGAAGACAAACACCATTTTCACATCTTCGTGTCCCACTTACGTGTATGTCCTATTATTCATGGTGATTATTTTCCTGTTTTCTGCTGATTGAACACATCAATGATTTACATTACATTGTTGTAAGTAGGCGAGGGTCAATCTGGATAGTCATGACGAGCAAAGCTTGCTTGCGCTTTTCAAGTAAGCATTGCAGCGGTATCGGTGTTAACTGAGGAAATCACACTTTGATGGCAAGTCTATAAACGAATTTGCGGTGAAGTCTCCTGCGCTAAATTTAGAATACATTGAATGGAAAAACCTTGTTATGCAATGGTCTCGTTCCCAGGATGAGGTATTGTCTATGATATAACATGACAATTTGAACTTCTACTTTTCCGCATGTGCCTTACAGATCTCTTTTGCAGGAAATCTGCTCGCAGAAGAATTCCGGTTTGAAATGGACAGACCTTCCCGAACGAGGGCCGTCCAGTCCCTGGCCGGCTCTCGGTTCTTGAGCAAGCTCCTCCACAGGATATCGCAACTATGATGCCCACTGCTTTACTCTTGTTAGTACCTATTGTCCTGTATCACTGTACTTGCATTCATACCTGGTTCATTATGTGACAGCAGTATGCATGATAGCTTTCATATCGATTGTTCGCTCCAAATTATCTGATCTGTATGAATGGAGACATTAGTGTAGAATATATCCAATGCCAATGAATTTTTTTAGCTCTGCATTGTTCTTGTAAGTACCTGTTGTCCTTTATCGGTGTGCTTATATTGACAGCTAGTTGTTCATGTACCCTCTCTGCAGCTTATTTTCCTTTACCCTCCATTTCCTACACATCAGATCTATATTTACTCTTACCATAAGATCGGATAACACCTATGGTAATGAAGAAGTTTAGCTCTGCATTGCTCTTGGTTGTACCTTTTGTCTGTATCGCTATACTTACATTTATAACTACTTGTTTATGTAGCATCACTCTTCATCTTATCTTAAATATTCTCCATTTTTTCTTATATTATCACATCTATATTTGCTCTTAACAAAATGCAGAATAAGGGCAATGCTTATGAAGAAGATTCTGTGGTAAACTTCTTGAATTGCCCCCCCCCCCCCCATCAGCATGGACAAGGGCTTTGTAGAGTCTGTCTGTAGGATCTTGAGAAGAGGTGCCTAGAGGGGGTGATTAGACACTAAGTACCAAAGTTGCAGTTTTTAACTTCTTTAGGTTTCAGTGGAGTTTAGGCACAAGTTTAACATTCTCAATACATAACAAGCAAGCATGCAAAGAGTATATGATCAGCGAAAAGTAAAGCATGCAACTTGCAAGAAAGTAAAGGGAAGGGTTTGGAGGATTCAAACGCAATTGGAGACACGGATGTTTTTGTTGTAGTTCCGATAGGTGGTGCTATCGTACATCCACGTTGATGGAGACTTCAACCCACGAAGGGTAACGGTTGCGCGAGTCCATGGAGGGCTCCACCCACGAAGGGTCCACGAAGAAGCAACCTTGTCTATCCCACCATGGCCGTCGCCCACGAAGGACTTGCCTCACTAGCAGTAGATCTTCACGAAGTAGGCGATTTCCTTGCCCTTACAAACTCCTTGGTTCAACTCCACAGTCTTGTCGGAGGCTCCCAAGTGACACCTAGCCAATCCAAGCAGTAACAAATGGTGTGTTGATGATGAACTCCTTGATCTTGTGCTTCAAATGATAGTCTCCCCAACACTCAACTCTCTCTCATAGGATTTGGATCGAGTGGAAAGAAGATTTGAGTGGAAAGCAACTTGGGGAAGGCTAGAGATCAAGATTCTTATGGTTGGAATGGAATGTCTTGGCCTCAACACATGAGTAGGTAGTTCTCTCTCAGAAATAGGATGTTGGAAGTGTAGGCTTGTTCTGATGGCTCTCTTTTCGAATGAAGAGGAGGTGGAGGGGTATATATAGCCTCCACACAAAATCTAACCGTTACACAAAATTTACCAAACTCGGTCGGACCAATTTAGTAAACCTAGTGACCGTTAGGGTTTTCGGTGGGACCGATATGCAACTCGGTAGGACCGATATGGTTAGGGTTAGGGCATAACATAATCTCGGTGAGACCGATTACACAAACTTGGTGAGACCGATTTTGGTAATTAGCTAACCAGAGAGTTGGTCAGGAAAACTCGGTGGGACCGATTACTCAAACTCGGTGGGACCGATTTTGGTAATAAGTTAACCAGAGAGTTTGCATTGTAATCTTGGTAGTACTGATTACACAAACTCGGTGTGACCGATTTTGGTAATGGACATACACAGAGAGATTATATCACATCTCGGTGAGACCGAGATCCCTATCGGTGAAACCGATTTGCCTAGGGTTTGTGGCAGTGGCTATGACATTTGAACTCGGTGGCGCCGAATAGAAAGAATCGGTAGGGCTGAGTTTGTCTTTAGGTTTAGGTCATATGAGTGGAATTGGGAAAGTAGTTGAGGGTTTTGGAGCATATCACTAAGCACATGAAGCAAGAGGCTCATTAAGCAACACCTCATCCCTCCTTGATAGTATTGGCTTTTCCTATAGACTCAATGTGATCTTGGATCACTAAAATATAAAATGAAGAGTCTTGAGCTTGAAGCTTGAGCCAATAGTTTTTCCTTAGCATCTTGAAGGAGTTCCCATATCCTTTAGTCCATGCCACTCCATTGTTGAACTTATCTGATACATACTAGATAAAAGTGTTAGTCCAACAAGAGATATGTTGACATTAATTACCAAAACCACCTAGGGAGCACTTGTGCTTTCACTGTCTTCACCAATAATGTAAATTTGTCCTTCTCAAGCCTTCAAACTTTGTTGTGTATATTTGGTTAGGCATGACTGCAACAACTGTTTATTTTTGGTGTTTGCATCAAATTGCACGTTTAACGTTTATTATGTAGCTCATAAACAAAAGTTTGTCCTTCTCAATTTAAGTTCTCAGTTGTACAACCAAGTCCCTTCTTCATACCATGTAAATTAAAGTATACAGAGCAAGTGATCTTCTTTTGCACTACATGTATGCTTCTATTCTTGATCCGTAATCCAGTGGTGTGGTGAACCTACCAACTACAGCACAATATCATATTCTGCAATCTCTTAACTATGAACAATGTCATATCATTCTACTATTATTTAAACCATCTCTTTAGTTGCTAATCTGAAATGGGATAAATTGACAGCACACTAACCATTGATACTTATGAGTTCTTGATCTGTAATCCAGTGGTGTCGTGAAGCTGCCAACTCCTTCATAATGTCATTTCCTACCATGTCTTAACCCGAACAATACCATGATAAAGAATAGCAAGTAAAGCTTTGGAAAGACATGTAACAAGCATAGGCTCCCCCTACATGTATGCAATCATGTGAATATGGAATATAGAAGCATGTGAGAGCATAACCATGAGAGAGTAGGCAATGTGTTACAGGTATCTTGGCCATATGCATCAGAGCAAAGAATATTAAAGAAAGTACATTCATGCTCATGAGTCCTTCTTGCAAACAGTATGTACATCAGCAAGAATTCCTCATACACATGAGTGTGATGCATATACTTACCTTGTAGTCTTGAGTTGGCTTAGGGTGGAGTGAACCTGCACAAACACGGTTAGATAACACAGGTACATCTACAAGCCAGAGCAAACAGAAGAAACCACAAGAATACCAAGACTGGGATGACATGTAGAGAGTGAGTACTAAGTACCACATTGGATTAGACATGTCCCCAAGAGTAAAGATATGCAAGGAATTTAAATGATTTCTTTCCCTTAGATGTCTTGCTCCCCCTGAATCTAGCATGGGTTACTGGGAGAAGATAGGGAACAGAAAATCAGGGCTGAAAGATATAAATGAACAGAGCTTAATGCAAATAAGCACATATGAACATGTTTTTCCCCCAAAAAGAAATGTGGAATCTCTCCTCTTGAACACTAAGCATCTGGGATCCTAAAGAAACACTTTCTACTGGAGTATTCTCTCCCCCTGGAGATCTTTTTCTCCCCCTTAATACTCTCTCCCTTAAGTGATAAGATTTGATGTGATCTCTCTCTCCCCCTTTGACATCAATTTCCAAGAAGGGTCTTCTGGAATTTGTTGTGAATGGGTTTGTGTTGGGGAACGTAGTAATTTCAAAAAAAATCCTACGCACACGCAGGATCATGGTGATGCATAGCAACGAGAGGGGAGAGTGTTGTCTACGTACCCTCGTAGACCGAAGCGGAAGCGTTGACGCAACATAGAGGAAGTAGTCGTACGTCTTCCCGAACCGACCGATCCAAGCACCGAAACTACGGCACCTCCGAGTTCTAGCACACGTTCAGCTCGATGACGATCCCCGGGCTTCAATCCAGCAAAGCGTCAGGGAGGAGTTCCGTCAGCACGACGGCGTGGTGACGATCTTGATGTTCTACCGTCGCAGGGCTTCGCCTAAACACCGCTACAATATGACCGAGGTGGAATATGGTGCAGGGGGGCACCGCACACGGCTAAGGAACGATCACGAAGATCAACTTGTGTGTCTATGGGGTGCCCCCTGCCCCCGTATATAAAGGAGTGGAGGAGGGGAGGGCCGGCCCTCTCTACGGCGCGCCCTAGGGGAGTCCTACTCCCACCGGGAGTAGGATTCCCCCTTTCCGAGTAGAACTAGGAGCCCTTCCAAGTAGTAGGAGTAGGAGGGAAGGAAAGGGAAGGGAAAAGGAGAAGGAAGGAAGGGGGCGCCCCCCCTCCCTAGTCCAATTCGGACTAGCCAATGGGGAGGGGTGCGGCCACCCTTTGAGGCCTTTCTCTCCTTTCCCGTATGGCCCATTAAGGCCCAATACGAATTCCCGTAACTCCCCGGTACTCCCGAAAATACCCGAATCATTCAGAACCTTTCCGATGTCCGAATATAGTCGTCCAATATATCGATCTTTATGTCTCGACCATTTCGAGACTCTTCGTCATGTCTCCGATCTCATCCGGGACTCCGAACTCCTTCGGTACATCAAAACTCATAAACTGATAATATAACTGTCATTGAAACCTTAAGCGTGCAGACCCTACGGGTTCGAGAACTATGTAGACATGACCAAGACACGTCTCCGGTCAATAACCAATAGCGGAACCTGGATGCTCATATTGGCTCCCACATATTCTACGAAGATCTTTATCGGTCAGACCGCATAAAAACATACGTTGTTCCCTTTGTCATCGGTATGTTATTTGCCCAATATTCGATCGTCGGTATCTCAATACCTAGTTCAATCTCGTTACCGGCAAGTCTCTTTACTCGTTCCGTAATACATCATCCCGCAACTAACTCATTAGTTGCAATGCTTGCAAGGCTTAAGTGATGTGCATTACCGAGAGGGCGCAGAGATACCTCTCTGACAATCGGAGTGACAAATCCTAATCTTGAAATATGCCAACTCAACAAGTACCTTCGGAGACACCTGTAGAGCACCTTTATAATCACCCAGTTACGTTGTGACGTTTGGTAGCACACAAAGTATTCCTCCGGTAAACGGGAGTTGCATAATCTCATAGTCATAGGAACATGTATAAGTCATGAAGAAAGCAATAGCAACATACTTAAACGATCGAGTGCTAAGCTAACGGAATGGGTCATGTCAATCACATCATTCTCATGATGTGATCCCGTTAATCAAATGAAAACTCATGTCTATGGCTTGGAAACTTAATCATCTTTGATCAACGAGCTAGTCAAGTAGAGGCATACTAGTGACACTTTGTTTGTCTATGTATTCACACATGTATTATGTTTCCGGTTAATACAATTTTAGCATGAATAATAAACATTTATCATGAAATAAGGAAATAAGTAATAACTTTATTATTGCCTCTAGGGCATATTTCCTTCAGTCTCCCACTTGCACTAGAGTCAATAATCTAGTTCACATCGCCATGTGATTTAACACCAATAGTTCACATCACCATGTGATTAACACCCATAGGGTACTAAGGTGTGATCATGTTTTGTTTGTGAGAGAAGTTTAGTCAACGGGTCTGACACATTCAGATATGTATGTATTTTGCAAATTTCTATGTCAACAATGCTCTGCACGGAGCTACTCTAGCTAATTGCTCCCACTTTCAATATGTATCCAGATTGAGACTTAGAGTAATCTAGATCAGTGTCAAAACTTGCATCGACGTAACCCTTTCTTACGGAACCTTTTGTCACCTCCATAATCGAGAAACATATCCTTATTCCACTAAGGATAATTTTGATCGCTGTCCGATCTACTCCTAGATCACTATTGTACTCCCTTGCCAAAATCGATTGTAGGGTATACAATAGATCTGGTACACAGCATGGCATGCTTTATAGAACCTATGGCCAAGGCATAGGGAATGACTTTCATTCTCTTTCTATCTTCTGCCGTGGTCGAGTTTTGAGTCTTACTCAATTTCACACCTTGTAACACATGCAAGAACTCTTTCATTGACTGTTCCATTTTGAACTACTTCAAAATCTTGTCAAGGTATGTACTCATTGAAAAAACTTATCAAGCGTCTTGATCTATCTCTATAGATCTTGATGCTCAATATGTAAGCAGCTTCATCGAGGTTTTTCTTTGAAAAACTCCTTTCAAACACTCCTTTATGCTTTGCAGAATAATTCTACATTATTTCCAATCAACAATATGTCATTCACATAAACTTATCGAAATGTCAGAGTGCTCCCACTCACTTTCTTGTAAATACAGGCTTCACCACAAGTCTGTATAAAACTGTATGCTTTGATCAACTTATCAAAGCGTATATTCCAACTCCGAGATGCTTGCACCAGTCCGTAGATGGATCGCTGGAGCTTGCACATTTTGTTAGCACCTTTAGGATTTACAAAACCTTCTGGTTGCATTATATACAACTCTTCTTTAATAAATCCATTAAGGAATGCAGTTTTATTTATCCATTTGCCAGATTTCATAAAATGCGGCAATTGCTAACATGATTCGGACAGACTTAAGCATAGATACGAGTGAGAAACTCTCATCGTAGTCAACACCTTGAACTTGTCGAAAACCATTTGCGACAATTCTAGCTTTGTAGATAGTAACACTACTATCAGCGTTCGTCTTCCTCTTGAAGATCCATTTATTTTCTATGGCTTGCCGATCATCGGGCAAGTCAACCAAAGTCCATACTTTGTTCTCATATATGGATCCCATCTCAGATTTCATGGCTTCAAACCATTTCGCGGAATCTGGGCTCATCATCGCTTCCTCATAGTTCGCAATTTCATCATGGTCCAGTAACATGACTTCCAGAACAGGATTACCGTACCACTCTGGTGCGGATCTCACTCTGGTTTACCTACGAGATTCGGTAGTAACTTGATCTGAAGTTACATGATCATCATCATTAGCTTCCTCACTAATTGCTGTAGTAGTCACAAGAACATATTTCTGTGATGAACTACTTTCCAATAAGGGAGCAGGTACAGTTACCTTATCAAGTTCTACTTTCCTCCCACTCACTTCTTTCGAGAGAAACTCCTTCTCTAGAAAGGATCCATTCTTAGCAACGAATGTCTTGCCTTCGGATCTGCGATAGAAGGTGTACCCAACAGTCTCCTTTGGGTATCCTATGAAGACATATTTCTCCGATTTGGATTTGATCTTATCAGGATGAAACTTTTTCATATAAGCATCACAACCCCGAACTTTAAGAAACGACAACTTTGGTTTCTTGCCAAACCATAGTTCAGATTGTGTCGTCTCAACGGACTTAGATGGTGCCCTTTTTAACGTGAATGCAACTGTCTTTAATGCATAGCCCCAAAACGATAGTGGTAAATCGGTAAGAAACATCATAGATTGCACTATATCCAATAAAGTACGGTTATGACGTTCGGACACACCATTATCTTTGTGGTGTTCTGTGGCGTCGATGGTGAAACTATTTCACATTGTTTTAACTGAAGACCAAACTCGTAACTCAAATACTCTTCTCCACCATCAGATCGTAGAAACTTTATTTTCTTGTTACGATGATTTTCAACTTCTCTCTAAAATTCTTTGAACTTTTCAAATGTTTCAGACTTATGCTTCATTAAGTAGATATACCCATATCTGCTCAAATCATCTGTGAAGGTCAGAAAATAATGATACTTGTCGCGAGCCTTAATATTCATCGGACCACATACATCAATATGTATGATTTCCAACAAATCTGTTGCTCGCTCCATTGTTCCGGAGAACGGAGTCTTAGTCATCTTGCCCATGAGGCATGGTTCGCAAGCATCAAGTGATTCATAATCAAGTGATTCCAAAAGTCCATTAGCATGGAGTTTCTTCATGCGCTTTACACCAATATGACCTAAGCGGCGATTACACAAACAAGTTGCACTATCATTATTAACTTTGCATCTTTTGGTTTCAATATTATGAATATGTGTATCACTACGATCGAGATCCAACGAACCATTTTCATTGGGTGTGTAACCATATAAGGTTTTATTCATGTAAATAGAACAACAATTTATTCTCTTACTTAAATGAATAACCGTATTGCAATAAACATGATCAAATCATATTCATGCTCAACGCTGTCGGATTTCGGGTTCCGGCAGACCCTTGAGGTTCGAACACTGGGGTGCACGCAGAGATCCAACCTTCCACCGTCTCGCACCTCGCCGAATCGCTGGGACCTAAACTACTAAACAGAACAGCACAAGACACACAAGATTTATACTAGTTCGGGCCACCGTTGTGGTGTAATACCCTACTCTAGTTTGTGGCGTGGTGGATTGCCTCTGGGGCTGATGAGGAACAGTATAAGGAAGAACATCCTCGCGAGGGTCTGTTCTTGGTGGGTGTGATGAACTGCTACGTGGTGTCCCGTCGCTCTAGCTTGAGGATCGGGTCTCTGTCTTTCTCTGGATTCCGGATGCCGATCATTTCGATCCCCCTACCCTGTGGGTGGCTACTCCTATTTATAGGCGAAAGCCCTCGGCCTCTTCCCAAATATTGAGCGGGAAGGGCGCCAACAATTGGCCATTTTGAAGGGGAACAGTGGGTACAATTATGCTGACTAAAGTTGGTCCTTGCCTGCCAAAGGCTCTGGTGATGACGCCTACTTGGGCTCCACGATGACTCCCTTCCAGCCATTGGGGCTGGTCTTGGTCTTGTTGCAGCGAAACAGATGCCTTTGCTTGATGCTCTCGCCTGCGCTTGCTCCCTTTGCACCAAAGAGGAAAGGAGGACGCCTGTGGTGGCGCCTGACTGGCGCCCTTGGTCGTCATGACTTGCGTCATGGGCACCTCGCGAGGTACCCTGCCTTGAACTCTCCGCCTCCTCATGAGCTAGCCCGACGAGGCCGTGCCTGAGGAAGCTCCTGGTCGTCCGCCCCGCGAGGCTTGGCTCCTCGCGAGGGTCTTGAGCTTGTGTTGATGAAGATGGGCTGTCCTGGGCCTCCTTTGAGCCACGCCGCATGCCGCGGGCAGGCAAGTCTGGGGACCCCCGTTCCCAGAACGCCGACAAATTCAAACACCAAATAACACTTATTTAGGTTCAACATTAATCCCGAAAGTATAGGGAGTGTGCGATGATGATCATATCAATCATGGAACCACTTCCAACACACATCGTTACTTCACCATTAACTAGTCTCTGTTCATTCTACAACTCTCGTTTCGAGTTACTACTCTTAGCAACTGAACTAGTTTCAAATACCGAGGGGTTGCTACGAACACTAGTAAAATACACATCAATAATCTGTATATCAAATATACCTTTGTTCACTTTGCCATCCTTCTTCTCCGCCAAATACTTGGGGCAGTTCCGCTTCCAGTGACCAGTCCCTTTGCAGTAGAAGCACTCAGTCTCAGGCTTAGGTCCAGACTTGGGCTTCTTCACTTGAGCAGCAACTTGCTTGTTGTTCTTCTTGAAGTTCCCCTTCTTCCCTATGCCCTTTTCTTGAAACTAGTGGTCTTGTCAACTATCAACACTTGATGTTTTTCTTGATTTCTACCTTCGTCGATTTCAGCATCACGAAGAGCTTGGGAATCGTTTCCGTTATCCCTTGCATATTATAGTTCATCACGAAGTTCTACTAACTTGGTGATGGTGACTAGAGAATTTTGTCAATCACTATCTTATCTGGAAGATTAACTCCCACTTGATTCAAGCGATTGTAGTACCCAGACAATCTGAGCACATGCTCACTGCTTGAGCTATTCTCCTCCATCTTTTAGCTATAGAACTTGTTGGAGACTTCATATCTCTCAACTCGGGTATTTGCTTGAAATATTAACTTCAACTCCTGGAACATCTCATATGGTCCATGACGCGTTCAAAATGTCTTTGAAGTCCCAATTCTAAGCCGTTAAGCATGGTGCACTAAACTATCAAGTAGTCATCATATTGAGCTAGCCAAACGCGTTCATAACGTCGCATACGCTCCTGCAATAGGTCTGTCACCTAGCGGTGCATTAAGGACATAATTCTTCTGTGCAGCAATGAGGATAAACCTCAGATCACGGATCCAATCCGCATCATTGCTACTAACATTTTTCAACTTAGTTTTCTCTAGGAACATATCAAAAATAAAATAGGGGAGCTAAACGCGAGCTATTGATCTACAACATAGATATGCTAATACTACCAGGACTAAGTTAATGATTTATTTAAGTTCAATTAATCATATTACTTAAGAATTCCCACTTAGATAGACATCCCTCTAATCCTGAGTCCATGGATTATACGCACTCTCACTGTCGGATTTCGGGTTCCGGCAGACCCTTGAGGTTCGAACACTGGGGTGCGCGCGGAGATCCGACCTTCCACCGTCTCGCACCTCGCCGAATCGCTGGGACCTAAACTACTAAATGTAACAGCACAAGAGACACAAGATTTATACTAGTTCGGGCCACCGTTGTGGTGTAATATCCTACTCTAGTTTGTGGCGTGGTGGATTGCCTCTGGGGCTGATGAGGAACAATACAAGGAAGAACAGCCTCGCGAGGGTCTGTTCTTGGCGGGTGCGATGAACTGCTAAGTGGTGTCCCGTCGCTCTAGCTTGAGGATCGGGTCTCTTTCTTTCTCTGGATTCCGGATCCCGATCATTTCGATCCCCCTACCCCGTGGGTGGCTACTCCTATTTATAGGCGAAGGCCCTGGGCCTCTTCCCAAATATTGAGCGGGAAGGGCGCCAACAATTGGCCATTTTGAAGGGGAACAGCGGGTACACTTATCCTGACTAAAGTTGGTCCTCGCTTTGCCAAAGGCTCTGGTGATGACGCCTTTGCTTGGGCTCCATGATGACTCCCTTCCAGCCGTTGGGGCTGGTCTTGGTCTTGTTGCACCGAAACGGATGCCTTTGCTTGATGCTCTCGCCCGCGCTTGCTCCCTTTGCACCAAAGAGGAAAGGAGGACGCTGCGCGGACTGGCGCCCGACTGGCGCCCTTGGTCGTCATGGCGTGCGTCATGGGCACCTCGCGAGGTACCCTGCCTTGAATTGTCCGCCTCCTCATGAGCCAGCCTGACGAGGCCGTGCACGAGAAGCTCTGGTTGTCCGCCCATGAGGCTTGGCCCCTTGCGAGGGTCTTGAGCTTGTGTTGATGAAGATGGGCTGTCCTGGGCCTCCTTTGAGCCATGCCGCAGGCCGCAGGGAGGCAAGTCTGGGGACCCCCGTTCCCAGAACGCCGAAAGTAGCCCCCGGGCCCATGGCGTGCCCAAACTTGGCTGAGCTGAGAGGCGAAAGGGTAAGTGCGAAGCGTCGTGGGACCTAACAGCCTGCGGCCTTGGGCGCCGTGTGGCGGTTGATTGGACGCGTGCGCCTCTGCAACTGCATGGGTTGATAATAGAGCGGCATCTTCCTTGCCTCCTTTACTTTCTCCAGTTGCTGCTCAGATCCCCTTTCTTGCGCCTCTCCTCTCTGCTTCCAAGACCTTCAGATCCACTCCGCCTGCGTGCCCTAGCCAGCCATGGCTCCTCGCCAAGCCCCGGCCGGAGCTTGGTACTCTCCTGCCTTGGACCCGCCAAATGTGTCAGGGGCGAGCCTTGCCCTGATGCGCCGGTTGGCGGAGGCGCAGGGCGTCAATGGAACGACAGTGTTCAAGGCCGGCTCCTCCGCCCCTGAGGGTCGGGGAGTACCTTCTACCCGTTCTTCGTGAGCACCTGTCGGCGTTCTGGGAACGGGGGTCCCCAGACTTGCCTACCTGCGGCCTGCGGCGTGGCTCAAAGGAGGCCCAGGACAGCCCATCTCCATCAACACAAGCTCAAGACCCTCGCGAGGGGCCAAGCCTTGCGGGGCAGACGACCAAGAGCTTCCTCAGGCGCAACCTCGTCAGGCTGGCTCACGAGGAGGCGGAGATTTCAAGGCAGGTTACCTCGCGAGGTGCCCGTGACGCAAGCCATGACGACCAAGGGCGCCAGTCGGGCGCCAGCCAGCAGCCCCTCCTTTCCTCTTTGGTGCAAAGGGAGCAAGCGCCAGCCGAGAGCATCAAGCAAAGGTATCCGTTTGATTGCAACAAGACCAAGACCAGCCCCAACGGCTGGAATGCAGTCATCGTGGAGCCCAAGCAGGCGTATCACCAGAGCCTTCGGCAGCGAGGACCAACTTTAGTCAGGATAAGTGTACCCGTTGTTCCCCTTCAAAATGGCCAATTGTAGGCGCCCTTCCCGCTCAATATTTGGGGAGAGGCCCAGGGCCTTCGTCTATATAAGTAGAGCTAGCCACCATAGGAGGGAGGACGGAGCATCCGCCATTCGGAATCCAGAGAGAGAGCTAGAGACCCGATCCTCAAGCTAGAGCGACGGGACACCACTTAGCAGTTCATCGCTTCCACCAAGAACAGACCCTCCCAAGGCTGTTCTTCCCTGTACTGTTCTTCATCAGCCCCAGAGGCAATCCACCACACCACAAACTAGAGTAGGGTATTACACCACAACGGTGGCCCAAACTAGTATAAATCTTGCGTCTCTTGTGTTGTTCTTGCTAGTAGTTTAGGTCCCTGCGATTCGGTGAGGTACGAGACGGTGGAGGGTTGGATCTCCGCGCGCACCCCAGAGTTCGAACCTTAAGGGTCTGCCGGAACCCGAAATCCGACATTTGGCACGCCAGGTAGGGGTGCGCCGGAATCTGCCTTTCGTCGCCTCGTTCTTCCCCGACCACCGCAACCATGTCTGACGCTGCCGGGCCAGCGCCCGGCCGAGCCGCCCTCGCCTCCCATGTCGCCCAGACGACCCCGTCGGCGGGCGTCCTCGTCGTTCCCCGTCACTGCTGTAAACGCCGCCACCGGCCGGGGGGGTAACGAGCAGCAAGCATCGTCCAAGCACCCGTCCATGAGGCGGGACGGCCGCACCGCCACGCCTTCGCTCAGCCCCGCTGGTTCTTCGTCGTGCGCGCCCCGCGCAGCCATGGAGGCCCGAGCTGCACTCATCGCGGCCAATGAGCTCCTGCGCTACTGCCCCGTCGATGATGTCTATGAAGAATGGCTCGATCGCGTCGCCGAGCTCGTCCGCGCTGCGGGAGGCGACCCCGGCCATCTGTCTCGCTGCACCGCACCCCGCCCCGCGCGGGCGATGAAGCTCCGGGGGCGCCTCAGCCGCCTCCTCCTCAAGACGACGCCCTGGCCCCAAGGCGCGCGGCCCCTGGGCGGAACCCGTTCCGCCAGGCGCCGGTGCGGCAAGAGCAGAGCTGCCAAGAAATTCCTCGCCCGCCAGAAGCTGCCCGAGCACTCCCCGCTCTAGCATTTCAAGACCCTGCACTGCCCCCAGTCGCGGCGCAGGGAGGCCTGCAAGACCAAGATCTCTGCCGTCCGAGGCCCCCCGCGGCCACGGCGGGCTACCGCGCCTTCACCACCGAGCTGCGCAGCGTCGCGTGGCCCGCCAAGTTCAAGCCAGACCATCCTCCACGCTACGACGGCACGGCTGACCCTACGGAGTTCCTCCAGCTCTACGAGCTCGGCATCGAGGCTGCCAACGGGGATGAAAAGGTCATGGCGAACTGGTTTCCCATGGCGCTCAAGGACGGAGCCCGCACCTGGCTCCTGAATCTGGCCCCAGGCACGATCTCTTCCTGGGCCGAGATGCGCACCCGCTTCATCGCCAACTTCCAAGGTACTCGCGATCGGCCACCCACCATGAGCGACATGCGCCGGATCAAGCAGCAGCCAGGGGAAACCCTGCAAAAGTACATCCAGCGCTTCAACAACGCGCGCCTCAAGATCCCCAGGGTAACAGAGGAGGCCATCATCTCTGCCTTCTCCGACGGCGTGCGCGACGTCAAGATGAAGGAGGAGCTGGCGATGCATGAAGACCTGTGCACCTCCCTGGAGCTGTTTCAACTTGGTGACCAAGTGTGCCAGGGCTGAGGAGGGGCGCCTCTCCCTCCTCGAGCTGCCTGCCGCGGATCCCGAAGAGAAGAAGCCCAAGGCCAAGGACGTGAAGCGCAAGGGGGCTGCCGTGCTCACAGCCGAACCAGACACCAAGCGAGGTAGAGATCAGCCTGAGTCCTCTAAGGGCAGCCGGTACTGCGTGTACCACGACCTCCACACCCACAACACCAATGAATGTCAAGAGCTCCAGGCCGTGCGCGAAGGAAGGGTCGGCAGACGCCCCGAGCGCAGCGACCGGGGCTACGACCGAGGAGGAGGAAGGAATGCAGGACGCTGGGAAGACCGCGGCCCGCGCCAAAGGGTGGCGCGACCAACCTCGCGAGGACCGCTGGCAAGACCCACCTCGCGAGGGGGGCCGAGGGATCAGCCTCGTGAGGATCGCCTGCAAGGGAACGCAGGCCTCCCTCCGCTGCCGCCGCCACCAAGGAGAATCAAGACCGTCATCGGACGAGGGGCTGGGGGCTTCCAGGAAGCGCATGAGATCGCCTGCATCCTGGGCGGAGCTCAAGCCCCAGCCTCTCACCGCATCTTCAACCAGTTCGCCCGTGAAGTGAATGCAGTCCTCCCAAAGCTCGAGTCCACGCGCCCTCCCAGGTGGTCGGCGTGCGCCATCACGTTCAGCTCAGCGAATCAGCTCAAGTGCGCAGCCACAGCCGGAGTTCTTCCGATGCTTTGCTCCCCAATCATCAGCAATATGCTGGTCACTAAGACCCTCATCGACGGCGGAGCAGGGCTCAACGTCCTGTCCGTGGAGACATTCAACAATCTTCAAGTGCCTTACAGTCAGCTTCAGCCAACCAAGCCCTTCTCCAGAGTCACCGACGGCTCCACGGTCCCGATCGGGCAGGTCCGCCTTCCTGTCACCTTCGGGGCCCGCGACAACTACCACACCGAGCTCATCGACTTCGACGTCGCCCATATTCGCCTGCCATACAAGGCCATCCTCGGGTACCCAGCGTTGGCCAAGTTCATGGTCGTAACCCACCATGGCTACAACATCCTCAAGATGCCAGGAAGCGGCGGAGTCATCACGGTACCTTGTGAAGAGAGAGATGTAGTGTGCTCCCTGGAGCGAGCTTTTCAGGCCGCATCGCTGGAAGACCCAGACCAGAGCAGCAGGATGCCTTCCGAGGCAGCGCCCAAGAAGAAGAAGACATCGACCGGCCCGGCTCTTCAAGAGACAAGCCCCTCAGGGCCCGCACCGGGCCAGGGGGAGCCTCCTTCCATCGCATAGGCCGGCGCTCTCAGGCAGGGCTCGGGGGCTCTCCCCTGGAGGGCCGCCGACCTTGCCAAGGTCTCGAGGGAGGCGCTTGGGCACCACGTGGAGGCTTGTTTCGAAGCACGTTTCCCGCAAGCAGGAGCAAGACCAGGAGGACAGAACCCTCAAGAGTTCATCAGCAAGGCCATCCAGAGCCTCTGAGTCAAGGGTCATGAGGGCAGCCGCCGCCACTGCGATGTGGCCCCCATCCAGCGAGGATGGTGGGCTACGCGTCTGCATCGACATACCAGGGCTCAACCGAGCCGCATCTCAAGAGCGCCTCTGGCCCTCACGAGTGGGACGTTGCGAGGGTCCGCCCCACAGCTACGTATGCATGCCTTATGGCCTGCCAAACGCGGCTGCTGCGCACCAGCGTCTCATGAGGACCATCCTGGAGGCTCAAGAGGTCGAGCACGCCTGCAGCCACTGGCGGAGATGGAGATGGCCCATGAGGAGCCGCCCAGCGCCTCCGGAGCCTCCCGAGGCCCCCCTGTGCACAGGGGCTCGTGAGGATCGGCTCCCGCAGCCCACCGAGTCTGCTACATCAACAACCCTTCATACCCAACATCACCAGTGACATCTTTAAGTTTTATTTACATTTGGGAGGCGCCTTGAGCCGCATTCTTCCCTAGGCCGCATGGGTCCGTCCTGCGGCATGTATCCCTTTATTTCATGTCTTTAGCTTATCCTGTTAGGGGCGCCTCAGCTGCATCATCCCCAAGCCGCTCGGGCCGGTCCCAGCGGCATGTATCCTTCATGCGTTTTCCTTAGGATTATGCTCTCGTTCCACCATGCTTGTTATTTGGTGCCTTCTCCTGGGTGGCGAAATCTTGCACGTTAAAGGGGGGGTGCCTGAGCATCGTGACTCAGGGCTCCTACGGGCTCTCCGGCCCTCACCCTCGGGTCTTGTCCATGGCATCGCAACCTGGCTTGCCAGCGACGGTAGAGACCAGCCCGAGAGTCGGGACCCGAGGACGTAGAGTTTCGCCATCCAACCTAGCTTGCGCATTAAAGGGGGGTGCCTGAGCATCGCGACTCAGGGCTCCTATCGGCTCTCCGGCCCTCACCCTCTGGTCTTTTCCATGGCATCGCGACCTGGCTTGCCAGCGACGGCTGAGACCAGCCCGAGAGCCGGGACCCGAGGACGTAGAGTTGCGTCATCTAACCTAGCTTGCGCGTTAAAGGGGGGGGGTGCCTGAGCATCGTGACTCAGGGCTCCTACCGGCTCTCCGGCCCACACCCTCTGGTCTTGTCCATGGCATCGCGACCTGGCTTGCCAGCGATGGTAGAGACCAGCCCGAGAGCTGGGACCCAAAGACGTAGAGCACCGGCATCTGGCCAAATCTGCAGGAACACACTCGAAGATAAGGCCCAGAGCCAGGCGCAACCCGCCTTGAGGTAGGGCATCGTGAGTCCCGCGCTGGCTCATGGGTGCCCAGATACACCTCGTCCAGCCCTACCGTGCCAGCCACGCGTCAGGGTGGGGCTGTATACGCCCCGGGGGCTCCTCCCGGAGGGGGAGGAGCCCCCTCCCACGTTCCAATGGAAGCACCATGCTCCGCGCTGGCTGATGACACTGCCGAGGAGCGTCTATGCCCAGACGCATGCGGAAGCGCTTATGCTCCGCTGGTGATAAACAATCGAGGGTGGCCTCGGGTCGCGTCAACCTCGAGGAGCCCAGAGCTCGATGTCTGGCCCTCGTAACGCCTCCCTCGAGCGCCCGTGCGAGGGGCTGAGCAGGGCTGCGCCTTGGGTCATGCCAGACGCGACGCCACCCAGCCCAGGCCTTGGGCCTGGTTCGTCAGACGCCACTCCCGGCGGAGCCAAGGTACGCATGCCGTTTGAGCGTCAAGGGAGACTCCTGAGCATCGCGACTTAGGAGCCTAACTGGTCACGTAGCCCCTCACCCCTTAGTTCCGAAAGTCTAACGGCAGTTGAGGTATGTGCGGGGCCAGGCTCTGCAAACGTAGAACGGTGGGTCCGCCCGCGTCTCACCTCCCTACTTGCTGTTAAATGCGCCAAGGGGACTCCTGAGCATCGCGACTCAGAGCCTAACTTGTCACGTAGCCCCTCACTCCTTGGTCCCGTCCTGGTTTCGGTCGGGGCTAACGGCGGTGAGGTATGCTTGTGAGGCGGGCTCTACGGCGTAGAACATAAGCAAGTAGGAAGCACAAATTTCAAGGAATTCAAAAGCAAATATTACAGTCCACACTGTCATCGCAATACCAAACGCAAGTTTAAATGCCTCCCGAGGCATGATACACGTCTTGAGGAATTAAAAAGCAAGACATGAGCCATAGCGGAGTCACTTGTCGGCGGTGGAGCAGCGTGTGGTGGGCTCGCCTCATGGCAGCAGGGCCGGCAGCGCCTCGCTTTGGCTTGGTGCTGAAGGCCCGGAACTTCCCCAACAGAGCCTCCGCATGACCCTTCACAGCCTCGGCAGCGGCAGCTACATGATCGCCGCTTACCGGTTCCAGCAGGCTGTCCATGTCGATGCTGGGATCGCGAAGATAGATGTGGGTGAGGATCCGCGTCGATTGCCACGAAGACAAGACCGCGCGCCTCGGCCTCGGTAGTGGGGCCAAGACCAAGGGAGACATCTTCAAGAGCACGAATCAGGAAGGGAAGCAGCTTGGCGGGGCCGTCCTCTTCGCCGGCCAGTGGACTCTCCAGGCCGCTATCATAAAGCTCCCTCAGCAAGGCGCGAGCCTTCACTTTCATATCCATGAAGGCCACGCGATCTTCGGCAAGAACCCGCGCCTTGGCGTCCAGCTCGACCTTCCTCGCCTCCAGTTCCTGCCCCGGCGCGTCAAGGCGGTCACGACGCTTCTTCAGCTTGGCCTCCCGGTCCTTGATGGCCACCTCGCGAGCCTTCATGCCTTCCTCCTGCTCCTGGCGGCGGGCCTCCTTGGCGAGCTGGTTCTGCAGGCCCTTCATTTCGCCCTCCAGCGTCTCACAGCGACCTCGGATGCTGGCTGCCTTCCCCAGGGCAGCATCGCGGGCTACCTTCGCCTCGCGAACAGCCTGCTTCTCCTCGTCACAAGCCGTCGAAGCCTGGACCAGTGCCGCCCGAATCGAAGCATCGGCGCGAATCCAGCCAGAGACCAGCTCCAAGCGCCCGACCACCAAGCGAGGGTCGGCGCCCAGAAGATCCTGCCGCAGCCGGTCCAATTCAGCGGCAGCACGATCTAGGACAGCGGGAGGAGTCGAAGAGACAGCAGTTGGCGGAGTAGGAGGAGATGGCGGCGGAGAAGCCACTGCGCCTTGAGGCGGAACCAGCGGCGCCACGGCAACGGTGGAGGCAGCGTCCAGCAAGGCCACCTTGGTAGTCGTCTGGTTCAAGGGGGCTGAGCTCACCCCAGCGGGCTCAGCCAGGCCTCGCGAGGACGCCCGGGCAGGAGAGACCTGGGCGTCGGGATCATCTCCCTTTTCGGGCAACGGCACCATCACGGATGGAGCCTCAGGAGCCCCCTTCAGCTTCTTCGCCGCGGGCGCCGGCCTGGCCAAGGAACATGGACATCAGATCTCGTCAGCAAAGCAATGATCAAGACGGAGAGCAGGCACTTACAGGTCATCGCTAGTGGACTCGAGCAGCCTCCGGCCATACTTGAAGCCCAAGAGCCGGCTGCAGGGATCAGCTTCAAGGGAACCAGGAGCAGGTGGCGCATCAGCGAATCGCCCCGGGGCTGGGGCGGATCCGCGGGGGACCAGCCCAGTCCGGTCCTTCTTCGGGATCGGGGGCAGGCTTCTGCCTCCCCGCTCATCCTCATCTTTGTCGTCGTCACTCTCGGGGAGGCGGAGAACGCGGGGCCTGCGCCGCAGGGAGGGAGCCCTTGACTCTGCCCCTGAGTCAACCCCCTCTCCTAGCTCCCTTTCCTCCACCTCTTTGCCGGAGTTGGAAGAGGACACGTCCACCAGGTCCTCCGGAGCCTCCGCGGGCATGAGCCCGTCCCCATTGAAGGCAGGCATGGACCCCACAACCTGCTCCCAATCCTCGCGAAGGAACAAGGGCGCGGGGGCGCCCTCAGGTCTCGCCACATCGCCCCCAACCAAGGACTGGAGGACCGGTGCCAGATCCTCGCCGGCCAGGGCCACGGGGCTCGAGTGTGGCCTCCACATCGAAAGCGGGTACTGGCGAAGCGGAGCCAATTAGTGCTCCAGGAACTCCCTCAGCAGCGACGCACCGGTCAGCCTCGCCGCCGCTGCGTCGGCCGACTTTAGATCTGCGTCCATCTTCTCCAAAGACTAGCCAGGGGATCCCAAGCTCCATTCGGGACAGGTCGTCGGAGCTCTCAGCGGGCTCCGTGGGTAGGATCAGCCAAGGGTGGATGCGCCCGGCATCCACCAGGACCCACTTGCTCCTGAAGCCCTCTATCCGCTTCCCAGGGTTCGAAATGGCGATGGCTCCGCCGTAAGCGATGAATCTCGCGCACGCGGAGACAGAACCACTGGGAGTCGGAGGAAGAAGTAGTGGCGCAGCAAGGCCACCGAGGGCTTCACCCCAACATGGGCCTCACAATAGTAGGCGAAGATTGCCAGAAGAAGGACGGAGTTGGGATGAAGGTGCAGAGCATGAATGTTGTAATGGCGGAGGACGGAAAAGAAGAACTAAGAGAAGGGGGGCACCAGACCGGCAATGATGGCGCTCACGAAGAACGGGTGGAAGGTACTCCCCCTACCCTCAGGGGCGGAGGAGCCGGCCTTGAACACCGCCGTTCCATCGACGCCCCGCGCCTCCGCCAACCGGCACATCAGGGCAAGGCTCGCCGCTGACACATCCGGCGGGTCCAAGGCAGGAGAGTACCAGGCTCCAGCCGGGGTTTGACGAGGAGCCATGACCGGCTAGGGCACGAAGGCGGAGTGGATCTGAAGGTCTTGGAAGCAGGGAGGAGAGGTGCAAGAAAGGGGATCTGAGCAGCAACTGGAGAAAGTAAAGGAGGCAAGGAAGATGCCGCTCTATTATCAAACCGCAGCAGTTGCAGGCGCCCACGCCCAATCAACCGCCACGCTGGGCGCCCAAGGCCGCAGGCTGTTAGGGGCCCTGACGCCGCACTTGCCCTTCGCCTCTCTGCTCGGCCAAGTTGGAGCGCCATGGCCGGGGGGCTCTTGTCGGCGTCGGGAATGGGGTTCCCAGACTTGCTCGCACTGCGGCTGCGGCGTGGCTCAAAGGAGGCCCGTGACAGCCCATCTCCATCAACACAAGCTCAAGACCCTCGCGAGGGGCCAAGCCTCATGAGGTGGACGACCAAGAGCTTCCTCAGCGCAGCCTCGTCGGTAGCTCACGAGGAGGCGGAGAGTTCAAGGCAGGTACCTCGCGAGGTGCCCGTGGACGCAAGCCATGACGACCAAGGGCGCCCGATCGAGGCGCCAGCCCGCAGCGTCCTCCTTTCCTCTTTGGTGCAAAGGGAGCAAGCGCAGGCAAGAGCATCAAGCAAAGGCATCTGTTTCGGTGCAACAAGACCAAAACCAGCCCCAACGGCTGGAATGCAGTCATCGTGGAGCCCAAGCAGGCGTCATCACCAGAGCCTTTGGCAGTCGAGGACCAACTTTAGTCAGGATAAGTGTACCCGTTGTTCCCCTTCAAAATGGCCAATTGTTCGCGCCCTTCCCGCTCAATATTTGGGGAGAGGCCCAGGGCCTTCGTATATATAAGTAGAGCTAGCCACCATAGGAGGGAGGACAGAGCATCCGCCATTCGGAATCCGGAGAGAGAGATAAAGACCCGATCCTAAAGCTAGAGCGACGGGACACCACTTAGCAGTTCATCGCTTCCACCAAGAACAGACCCTCCCGAGGCTGTTCTTCCCCGCACTGTTCTTCATCAGCCCCAGAGGCAATCCACCACACCACAAACTAGAGTAGGGTATTACACCACAACGGTGGCCCGAACTAGTATAAATTTTGCGTCTCTTGTGTTGTTCTTGCTAGTAGTTTAGGTCCCTGCGATCCGGCGAGGTATGAGACGGTGGAGGGTTGGATCTCCGCGCGCACCCCAGAGTTCGAACCTTAAGGGTCTGCCGAAACCCGAAATCCGACAGCGCCATCATTGCTGGTCTGGTGCCTCCCTTCTCTGAGTTCTTCTTCTCCGTCCTCCGTCACTACAACATCCAAGCTCTGCACCTCCATCCCAACTCCGTCCTTCTTCTGGCAATCTTCGCCTACTATTGTGAGGCCCATGTTGGGGTGAAACCCTCTGTGGCCTTGCTGCGCCACTACTTCCTCCGAACCTCCCGTGGTTCCGCCTCTGCGTCTTGTGACTTAAAGATCTGGTGGGGCCATTGCCATTTCAAACCCCAGGAAGCGGATTGAGGGCTTCAGGAGCAAGTGGGTCTTGGTGGATGCTGGGCGTATCCACCCACGGCTGATCCTGCCCACGGAGCCCGCCGAGAGCTCCGACGACTGGTCCCGAGTGGAGCTTCTGGATCCCCGCGCGAAGCTGGTGCTGGAGAAGATGGATGCAGATCTGAAGCCGGCCGACGCGGCGGCGGTGAACCTGACCGGTGCATCGCTGCTGAGGGAGTTCCTGGAGCACCAACTGGCTCCGCTTCGTCCGTACTCGCTTCGGATGTGTAGGCCTCACTCGAGCCCCGTGGCCACAGCCGGCGAGGACTCCGCGACGGTCCTCCAGTCCTTGGTTGGGGGTGATGTGGCGAGACTGGAGGGCGCCCCCGCGCCCTTGTTCCTTCTTGAGGATTGGGAGCAGGTAGTGGGGCCCATGCCCGTCTTCAATGGGGACGGGCCCATGCCCGTGGAGGCTCCGGAGGACCTGGTGGACGTGTCCTCTGCCGACTCCAGTGAAGAGGTGGAGGAAAGAGAGCCAGGAGAGGGGGTTGATTCGGGGGCGGAGTCAAGGGCTCCTCCCCTGCGGCGCAGGCTCCGCTTTCTCCGCCTCCCCGAGAGTGACGACGACGAGGATGAGGATGAGCGGGGAGGCAGAAGCCTGCCCCCGATCATGAAGAAGGACCGGACTGGGCTGGTCCCCCGCGTGTCCGCCCCGGCCCCGGGGCGATCCGCAGACGCGCCTCCTGCTCCTGGTCCCCTTGAAGCTGATCCCTGCAGCCGGCTCTCGGGCTTCAAGTATGGTGTAACGACCTCGATGCGGCTATATCTCCCACGTGTCGAAGCACGACTTAGAGGCATAACCGCATTGAAAGCAATGTTGCAAGTGAGGTAATCTTCACACAACCCATGTAATACATAAGGGAAAGAGATACATAGTTGGCTTACGATGCCACTTCACACAATAGATAAATAAACATCCATCATCCAGATTACACTCAAGGTCCGACTACGGAACCAAAATAAAAGAAGACTACCCCAAATGCTACACGGATCCCCGATCGTACTAACCGGCTCCACTACCGATCATCGAGGAAAAGACACATAGTAACGACCACGTTCCTCGTCGAACTCCCACTTGAGCTCGGTCGCGTCATACTGACCGCATCGTTGACACCGCAACTGTTTTGGTAGAATCAGGAGTCACGGGGACTCAGCAATCTCACACCCGCGAGATCAAGACTATTTAAGCTTATAGGTAGGACAGAGTTGTGAGGTGGAGCTGCAGCAAGCGACTAGCATATATGGTGACTACATTCGCAAAAGAGAGCGAGAAGAGATGCAAGGCACGGTCGTGAAGCTAGTAGCGATCAAGAAGTGATCCTGAAACTACTTACGTCAAACATAACTCCAACACCGTGTTCACTTCCCGGACTCCGCCGAGAAGAGACCATCACGGTTACACACGCGGTTGATGTATTTTAATTAAGGTCAACTTCGGGTTTTCTACAACCGGACATTAACAAATTCCCATCTGCCTCATAACCGCGGGCACGGCTTTCGAAAGATAATACCCTGCAGGGTGTCCCAACTTAGCCCATTATAAGCTCTCACGGTCAACGAAGGATATTCCTTCTCCCGGGAAGACCCGATCAGTCTCGGAATCCCGGTTGCAAGACATTTCGACAATGGTAAAACAAGACCAGCAAAGCCGCCCGATTGTGCCGACAAATCCCGATAGGAGCTGCACATATCTCGTTCTCAGGGCACATCCGGATGAGACATCCTACGAGTAAAACCAAGCCTCAAGTCTCCCCAAGGTGGCCTTGCAGTCTGCTCGTTTCGGACCAGCACCCAGAGGAGCACTGGCCCGGGGGGGCTAAATAAAGATGACCCTTGGGCTCGCGAAAACCCAAGGGAAAAGGTGTAGGTGGTAGGGAAATGGTAAAACCAAGGTTGGGCCTTGCTGGAGGAGTCTTATTCAAAGCGAACTGTCAAGGGGGTCCCATAAATCACCCAACCGCGTAAGGAACGCAAAATCAAGGAACATAACACCGGTATGACGGAAACTAGGGTGGCAAGAGTGGAACAAAACACCTGGCAAAAGGCCGAGTCTTCCACCCTTTACCAAGTATATAGGTGCATTAATTAAATAAGAGATATTGTGATATCCCAAAATAACCATGTTCCAACATGGAACCAACTTCATCTTCACCTGCAACTAGCAACGCTATAAGAGGGGCTGAGCAAAGCGGTAACATAACGAATCAACGGTTTGCTAGGAAAGGATGGTTAGAGGTTTGACATGGCAATATGGGTGGCATGATATAGCAAGTGGTAGGTAACGTAGCATAGGCATAGCAAAAGAGCGAGCATCTAGCAAGCAAAGATAGAAGTGATTTCGAGGGTATGGTCATCTTGCCTGCAAGGTTCTCAGAGTTGTCGAAAGCTTGATCCTCGTAAGCGTTCTCAACAGTTTCCTCGTTCACGTACTCGTCTCCCGACTCTACCCAAAGCAAGAACACAAGCAAAGGACCAACAATCAATCACGGGCGATGCACAAACAACATGATGCAAAACATGGCATGATATGCGAGATGTGAGATGCAATGCATATGCGTGCTCCGGAAGGAAAATGATGAACAAGGCATCAACTTGGCAAACCAAGTATGCCGCTGGAAAAGGTGAGATGATTTCGGTTGAAATCGATATAACGATCACCGGAATCGGATGCACGGTTTGCAAATGACAAGCAAAACAAGAATGACACAATTACGCCATTAACAAAGATGATACCACATAGTAAGCAACAAGAAATTAAGCTACTGCACACAAACGTACCAACAAAGCATATGGCAGTGATCTACTCAAGATGCTTGACAAAAAATGAACAATGAGTTACGGGTAAATCATATCATAACAGGTTCAAACAAGCATGGCAAAAGTGCAAAATATATCGCCTTCACGCAGACGGTGAAAAAGCGAACATATGGCGTAAACAGCATCAGGAAGCAATGTTTAGAGCAAGCAAACATCATGCTACAGGAACATATCATAGAAACTTAAGGCATGGCATGATAATACTAAATGCATAGAACAAAAGTCCTTTACTGACCATGAACTAAAAAGGATCAGAAGATAGGATTGCGCCCATGTAAACATAGCAAGTTTCGTTAACAGATTCAGCAAACAGGGCATGACATTGGCAGAATTATGAAGGCATCTTCGCGAGCTCGACGCACTCACTACAGAGCATTTCATGATAAACTAAGCATACATCCATCAAGAAGACATGGCATAGAAGCCATACATGTCAAGAACAACATTATAGCATACACGGATCAACTACAACAACCTTGGAAAAATTGAATAACATGTAAACAATCTGCCAGGAAACATTTTATAGCAAAAGTAGAGCAAGAAAACGACATGCTAGACTACTCCATAATTGCAAACAGGGGCATGGATGGATAGACCATAACCATATATTCAGAACATCCTGACTGAAATATCTCAAAATAAGCATGGATCTCTCTGTAGGTCTCAAGTTCATAGGGTGCACACAACAATCATGGAAAAAATGACAAAAATGCAAGTTCTGATAAGAATCTGAAACTAACATCACATAGCCCTCTTCTAACAGACTTTAGGGCATCAAGATGAGCTCAAATGTAAATGATTCAATGAGACGAAATGATGTACTCGTCGAGGCGAACAATTCAGTATGCTACACGCCTAAAATGGAGCCACGGGTGCAAAGTTATGATGCGATGAACATGCAACAAAATTACTGAAAGAAATGACTTAAGAGGAAAAAACGACCTCCGAGAAAATTGGATCTAGGGTTCCTCCGAGGGCGCGCGAACTGAGGCGAGGCCGGGGCTCGCCGGAGCTGCTAGAGAAGGCCGGAGATGGGGTCGGGCCGCCGGGCGCCCGGATCCGCCGGGCGCTGGTCGGCGGCGGCACCGCGGGCGGGAGGCGACGGCGCGCGGCTCGGGCGTGGGTCGACGACGGTGAGCGGGCGGCGGCGGCGGGCAGGCGCTGGCGCGGGCGGGCGGGGCGACGGCGGTCGGGCGGCGGTGCGGGTTGGGGCCGCCTCGGGCCCGGGCTTCAGCGGAGGCGGCGGCGATGTGGGCGCTGCCCGCCACGTGGCGGCGCGGTGGTCCGGTGGCGGGCGGACACGTCCGGCTCCGCCCGGACGTGTCCGGCGGCGGCGAGGGGAGCGGGGCTAGGGTTAGGGGTGGATTTGATCCGGAATTTCGGGGGAGGATGTGTTTTTATAGGTAGGAGGAGTTAGGAAGCTCCAAATGAGGTGCGGTTTTCGCCCACACGATCGTGATCCGACGATGGAGAGCATGGAAGTGACTTAGATGGGTTATTGGCCTGTTTTGAAGGGGTGTTGGGCTGCAACCCAAAAGAGGTCTATGCGGTTAGTCGGTTAACTGTTGGAGTATCAAACGACCTCCAAATGGCACGAAACTTGACAGGTGGTCTACCGGTGGTGAACCAAGGCCACTTGGCAAGCCTCGGTCCATTCCGAGAACGTTCAACACCCGCTCACGAAAAGGGACAAGAGGGGTGCGCCGGTGCATGTGGGAGTGTTGGATTGCAAAACGGACAACGGGGAAAAAGCTCGGATGCATGAGACGAACACGTATGCAAATGAGATGCACATGATGACATGATATGAGATGCATGACATGAACAAAATGCAAAACGAAAGACAAAAACCCAACCACGGAGGGAATACCATAGCACACAGCCGAAAATGGCAAGAGTTGGAGTTACAAAGATGGAAAGTTACATCCGGGGTGTTACATATGGCCGGAGGCTACTCGAGTCCACCAGCGACAACCTGTAAGTGCCTACTTCCCGTCTTGATTATTGCTCTGTCGACGAGATCTGATGTCCATGTTCTTGACCAGCTGGCGCTTGCATGCGAGTAGGCGAAGGGGCTCCCGAGGACCCATCCGTGGCGGTTCCTATGCCCGAAAAAGAAGATGATCTCGACGCCTGTGCCTCTCCTGCTGGGCGTCCTCATGGCAGGTTCGGCCGAGCCCGCCGGGCGAAGCTCACTCTTGACCCGGGCGACTCGAGGTGCCCTTGCTTGGAGCTGCCTCCATCGCTGCCGTGGCGCTGCTGGTTCGCCTCAGGCGCAGCGTGGTTACGCCGCCGCCATCTCCTCCTACTCCACCAACTGCTGTCTCTCCGACTCCTCCCATCGCCACGGATCGTCTTGCCGCTAAATTGGACCGGCTGGCAGGATCTTCGGCGCCGACCCTCGCTTGGTGGCCGGCCGCTTGGAGCTGGCCTCTGGCTGGATTCGCTCCGACGCTTCGATTCGGGCGGCGCTGGTCCAGGCCTCGACGGCTTGCGACGAGGAGAAGCAGGCTGTTCGTGAGGCGAAGGTTGCCCGCGACGCTACCCTGGGGGAGGCAGCCAGCATCCAAGGTCGCTGTGAGACGCTGGAGGGCGAGCTGAAGGGCCTACAGAACCAGCTTGCCGAGGAGGCCCGCCTCTGCCAGGAGCAGGAGGAAAGCATGGAGGCTCGCGAGGCGGCCGTCAAGGACCGGGAGGCCAAGCTGAAGAAGCGTCGTGACCGCCTAGGCGCGCTGGAGCAGGAACTGAAGGCGAGGAAGGTCGAGCTAGACGACAAGGCGCGGGTTCTTGCCGAAGATCGCGTGGCCTTCATGGATATAGAGGTGAAGGCTCGCGCCTTGCTGAGGGAGCTTTACGATAGCGGCCTGGAGAGCCCACTGGCCGGCGCAGAGGATGGCCCCGCCAAGCTGCTTCTCTTCCTGGTTCGCGCTCTTGAAGATGTCTCCCTTGGTCTTGGCCCCACGGCTGAGGCAAAGGCGCGTGTCTTGTCTTCCTTGGCACTGACGCGGATCCTCACCCACATCTATCTTCGCCATCCCAGCGTCGACATGGACAGCCTGCTGGAGCCAGCAAGCGGCGAGCATGCAGCTGCCGCTGCCGAGGTCAGGAAGGGTCATGTGAAGGCTCTATTGGGAAGTTCCGCCTTCAGCACCAAGCCGGGCTGAGGCGCTGCCGGCCCTGCTGCTTCACGAGGCGAGCCCACTCCGCGCTGCTCCACCGCCGACAAGTGACTCCGTTGTGGCTCCTACCTTGCTTTTAATTCCTGCACATGTATCATGCGTCGAGGAGGCGTTTAAACTTGTGTTTGGTATTGCGATAACAGTGTGGATTGTAATATTTGCTTTTGAATTCCTTGAAATTTGTGCTTCCTACTTGCTTATGTTCTATGCCGGCAGAGCCCGGCCTCACAAGATACCTCACCGCCGTTAGCCCCGACCGGAAACCAGGACAGGACCAAGGAGTGAGGGGCTACGTGACAAGTTAGGCTCCTGAGTCGCGATGCTCAGGAGTCCCCCTTGGCGCACGAACAGCAAGTAGGGAGGTGAGACGCGGGCGGATCCACCGTTCTATGTCTGCAGAGCCCGGCCCCGCGCATACCTCAACCGCCGTTAGCCTTTCGGAACTAAGGGGTGAGGGGCTACGTGACCAGTTAGGCTCCTGAGTCGCGATGCTCAGGAGTCCCCCTTGACACTCAAACGGCATTCGTACCTTGGCTCCGCTCGGGGAATGACGTGCGACGAACCAGGCCCGAGGGGCCGGGCTGGGTGGCGTGCGTCTGGGCGTGACCCAAGCGCAGCCCCCGTGCCCAGCCCCCTCACGCGGCGCTCCCGAGGGGAGGCGTTGCGACGAGGCCAGACACTGAGCTCTGGGCTCCCTGAGGTTGATGCGACACAGAGGCCACCTCAGCTTTTTTATCACCAGCTGAGCATAGCGCTTCCGCATGCGTCACGGGCATAGCCGCTCCTCGGCGATGTCGTCGGCCAGCGGAGCATGGTGCTTCCATCGAACATGGGAGGGGGCTCCCCTCGGGAGGAGCCCCAGGCGTACTGACCCCATCGACACGTGGGCGCACGGTAGGGCTGGACGAGGTGTATCTGGGCACCCGTGAGCCAGCGCGGGACTCACGGGGCCCTACCTCAAGGCGCGTTGCGCCTGGCTCTCGGCCTTATCTTCGATTGTGTTCCTGCAAATTTTGCCAGATGTCGGTGCTCTACGTCTTCGGGTCCCGACTCTCGGGCTGGTCTCAGCCGTCGCTGGCAAGCCAGGTCGCGATGCCATGGACAAGACCAGAGGGTGAGGGCCGGAGAGCCGGTAGGAGCCACGAGTCGCGATGCTCGTGCACCCCCCTTTTACGTGCAAGCTGGGTTAGATGATGGCCGAAACTCTCGTCCTCGGGTCCCGGCTCTCGTGCTGGTCTCGGCCGGGCAAGCCAGGTCAGCGATGCCATGGACAAGACCAGAGGGTGAGGGCGAGCGGTAGGAGCCCTGAGTCGCGATGCTCGTGCACCCCCTTTAACGCGCAAGCTAGGTCGGATGCAGCAACTCGTCGCCCTCGGGTCCCGGCTCTCGGGCTGGTCTCGGCCGTCACCGGCAAGCCAGTCGCGATGCCATGGACAAGACCAGAGGGTGAGGGCTGGAGAGCCGTAGGAGCCCTGAGTCGCGATGCTCGTGCACCCCTTTAACGCATAAGCTGGGTTAGATGACGAAACTCTACGTCCTCGGGTCCCGGCTCTCGGGCTGGTCTCAGCAGTCGCTGGCAAGCCAGGTCGCGATGCCATGGACAAGACCAGAGGGTGAGGGCCGGAGAGCCAGTAGGAGCCCTGAGTCGTGATGCTCAGGCACCCCCCCTTTAACGTGCAATATTCTGCCACCCTGGAAAAGGCTCCAAATAACAAGCATGGTGGAGCGAGAGCATAATCCTAAGGAAAACGCAAGAAGGATACATGCCGCTGGGACAGGCCCGAGCGGCTTGGGGATGATGCAACCGAGGCGCCCCAACAGGATAAGCTAATGACATGAAATAAAAGGGATACATGCCGCAGGGACGGACCCACGCGGCCTGGGAATAATGCAGCCCTGAAGGCTCTCCCAGCCTGAAACGAAACTTAAAGTTGTCACCTGGTGATGTTGGGGACGAGGGGGTGTTGGTGTAGCTGACTCAGCGGGCTGCGGGAGCCGATCCTCACGAGCCCCCAGGCCCGGGGGCCTCGGGAGGCGCTGTCGGCTCCTCGCGGGCCGTCTCCATCTCCGCCAGGGCTGCGGCGTGCCTGACCCCTTGAGCCTCCAGGATGGTCCTCATGAGACGCTGTTGCGCGGCTGCCGCATTTGGCAGGCCATAAGGCATGCGTACGTAGCTGTGGGGCGGACCCTCGCAACGTCCCACTCGCGAGGGCCAGAGGCGCTCTTGAGATGCGGCTCGGTTGAGCCCTGGTATGTCGATGCGGATGCGCAGACCACCATCCACGCCTGGATGGGGGGCCACAGCGGGTAGGCGGCGGCTGCCCCTCATGACCCTTGACTCCTGTAGCTCCTGAATGGCCTTGCCGACGAACTCCTGAGGGTTCGGCCCTCCTTGCCTTGCTCCTGCTTGCGGGAAACGTGATTCGAAGCACGCCTCCACGTGGTGCCCAAGCGCCTCCCTCGAGACCTTGGCGAGGTCGGCGGCCCTCAGGAGAGCCCCGAGCCCGGCTCGAGGAGGCGTCGGGCGCGCTTCCCTATGCGATGGAAGGAGGCTCCCCCTGGCCCGGTGCGGGCCCTGAGGGGCCTGTCTCTTGAGGAGCCGGGCCGGTCGATGTCTTCTTCTTCTTGGGTGCGGCCTCGGGAGGCCTCCTGCTGCTGTGGTCTGGGTCTTCAAGCGATGCGGCCTGAAAAGCTCGCTCCAGGGAGCACACTGCGGCTCTCTCTTCACAGGGCACCGTGATGACCCCGCCGCTTCCTGGCATCTTGAGGATGTTGTAGCCATGGTGGGTTACGGCCATGAATTTGGCCAACGCTGGGTACCCAAGGACGGCGTTGTATGGCAGGCGAATGTGGGCGACGTCGAAGTCGATGAGCTCGGTGTGGTAGTTGTCGCGAGCCCCGAAGGTGACAGGAAGGCGGACCTGCCCGATCGGGACCGTGGAGCCGTCGGTGACTCCGGAGAAAGGCTTGGTTGGCTGAAGCTGACTGTAAGGCACTTGAAGATTGTTGAATGTCTCCACGGACAGGACATTGAGCCCTGCTCCGCCGTCAATGAGGGTCTTGGTGACTAGCACATTGATGATGATTGGGGAACAAAGCATCGGGAGAACTCCAGCTGTGGCTGCGCACTTGAGCTGGTCCGCTGAGCTGAACGTGATGGCGCACGCCGACCACCTGAGAGGGCGCGTGGCCTCGAGCTTGGGAGGACTGCATTCACTTGGCTGGGCGAACTGCTTGAAGATGCGCCGAGAGGTGGGGCTTGAGCTCCGCCCAGGATGCAAAGCGATCGCCGCGCGCTTCCTGGAAGCCCCCACCCCTTGTCCCGATGACGGTCTTCAATTCTCCTTGGCGGCGGCGTGCGAGGGAGGCATGCGTTCCCCTGCAGGCGATCCTCGCGAGGCTGATCCCTCCAGCCTCCCTCGCGAGGTGGGTCTTGCCAGCGGTCCTCGTGAGGTTGGTCGCGCCACCCTTGGCGCGGACCGCGGTCTTCCCAGCGTCCTGCATTCCTTCCTCCTCCTCGGCCGTAGCCCCGGTCGCTGCGCTCGGGGCATCTGCCGACCCTTCCTTCAGACGGCCGGAGCTCTTGACATTCATTGGTGTTGTGGGTGTGGAGGTCATGGTACACGCAGTACCGGCTGCCCTTGGAGGACTCGGGCTGATCTCTGCCTTGCTTGGTGTCTGGTTCGGCTGCGAGCACAGCAGCCCCCTTGCGCTTCACGTCCTTGGCCTTGGACTTCTTTTTTCTTGGGATCCGCGGCGGTGCAGCTCGAGGAGGAGAGGCGCCTCCTCAGCCTGGCGCACTTGGTCGCCAAGTTGAACAACTCGAGGAGGTGCACAGATCTTCATGCATCGCCTCCTCCTTCATCTTGACATCGCGCACGCCGTCGGAGAAGGCAGAGATGATGGCCTCCTCCGTTACCCTGGGGATCTTGAGGCGCGCGTTGTTGAAGCACTGGATGTACTTTTGCAGGGTTTCCCCTGGTTGCTGCTTGATAGGTGCATGTCGCTTACGGCAGGTTGCCGGTCGCGAGTACCTTGGAAGTTGGCGATGAAGCGGGTACGCATCTCGGCCCAGGAAGAGATCGTGCCTGGGGCCAGATTCAGGAGCCAGGTGCGGGCCCCGTCCTTGAGCGCCATGGGAAACCAGTTCGCCATGACCTTTTCATCCCAGTTGGCAGCCTCGATGCCCAGCTCATAGAGCTGGAGGAACTCCGTAGGGTCAGCTGTGATGTCGTAGCGAGGAGGCAGGTCTGGCTTGAACTTGGCGGGCCACGCGACGCTGCGCAGCTCGGAGGTGAAGGCGCGGCAGCCCGTCGTGGCCGCGGGGGGCCTCGGACGACAGAGAGCTTGGTCTTGTGGGCCTCCTCGCCCGCGGCTGGGGCCAGCGCAGGGTCTTGACGTGCTGGAGCGGGGAGCGCTCGGGCAGCTTCTTGCGGGCGAGGAACTTCTTGACAGCTCTGCTCTTGCCACGCCGGCGCCTGGTGGAACGGGTTCCGCCCAGGGACCGCGCGCCTTGGGGCCAGGGCACCTTCTTGACGAGGAGGCGGCTGAGGCGCCCCGGGAGCTTCATCGCCCGTGCGGGGCGGGGTGCGGTGCAGCGAGAAGGACGGCGCGGGGGCGCCTCCTGCAGTACGGACGAGCTTCAGCGACTTCGGTCGAGCCATACTGAGACGCCGCGACGGGCGGTAGCGCAGGAGCTCGTTGCCGCGATGAGTGCAGCTCGGGCCTCCATGGCGTGCGAAGGCGCGCGCGTGACGAAAACCGGCGGGGTGGCGAAAGCGTGGCGGTGCGGCCGTCCCGCCTCATGGGCGAGTCTTTGGGGCGATGCTTGCTTCTCGTTCCCCGCCCGGGCGATGGCGGCGTTAACCCAGCGAGTGACGGGAAAGCAGCGTGGGCGCCCGCCGGCAGAACTGTCTTAGCGACATGGGAGGCGAGGGCGGCTCGGCGCCGGGCGCGGGTTCGACGGGCGCCGAACATGGTTATGTGGTCGGGAAGAACGAGGCGACGAAGGCAGATTCCGCGCACTTTACCGGGCGCGCCAAATGTCGGATTTCGGGTTCCGGCAGACCCTTGAGGTTCGAACACCGGGTGCGCGGAGATCCAATCCTTCCACCGCCTCGCACCTCGCCGAATCGCTGGGACCTAAACTACTAAAATGTAACAGCACAAGAGACACAAGATTTATACTAGTTCGGGCCACCGTTGTGGTGTAATACCCTACTCTAGTTTGTGGCATGGTGGATTGCCTCTAGGGCTGATGAGGAACAGTACAAGGAAGGACAGCCTCGCGAGGGTCTGTTCTTGGTGGGTGTGATGAACTGCTAGGTGGTGTCCCGTCGCTCTAGCTTGACGATCGGGTCTCTGTCTTTCTTTGGATTCCGGATGCCGATCGTTTCGATCCCCCTACCCTATGGGTGGCTACTCCTATTTATAGGCGAAAGCCCTGGGCCTCTTCCCAAATATTGAGCGGGAAGGGCGCCAACAATTGGCCATTTTGAAGGGGAACAGCGGGTACACTTATCCTGACTAAAGTTGGTCCTCGCGCCAAGGCTCGTGATGACGCTCGCTTGGGCTCCACGATGACTCCTTCCACCGTTGGGGCTGGTCTTGGTCTTGTTGCACCGAAACGGATGCCTTTGCTTGATGCTCTCACTGCGCTTGCTCCCTTTGCACCAAAGAGGAAAGGAGGACGCCATGCTGGCTGGCGCCTCGATCGGGCGCCTTTGGTCGTCATGGCTTGCGTCATGGGCACCTCGCGAGGTACCCTGCCTTGAACTCTCCGCCTCCTCATGAGCCAGCCCGACGAGGCCATGCCTGAGGAAGCTCCTGGTCGTCCACCCCACGAGGCTTGGCCCCTCGCGAGGGTCTTGAGCTTGTGTTGATGAAGATGGGCTGTCCTGGGCCTCCTTTGAGCCACGCCGCAGGCCGCAGGCAGGCAAGTCTGGGGACCCCCGTTCCCAGAACGCCGACAAATGCAAACACCAAATAACACTTATTTAGGTTCAACATTAATCCCGAAAGTATAGGGAGTGTGCGATGATGATCATATCAATCCTGGAACCACTTCCAACACACATCATTACTTCACCCTTAACTAGTCTCTGTTCATTCTACAACTCCTGCTTTGAGTTACTACTCTTAGCAACTAAACCAAAGTATCAAATACCGAGGGGTTGCTACGAACACTAGTAAAATACACATCAATAATCTGTATATCAAATATACCTTTGTTCACTTTGCCATCCTTCTTATCCGCCAAATACTTGGGGCAGTTCCGCTTCCAGTGACCAGTCCCTTTGCAAGAGAAGCACTCGGCCTCGTGCTTAGGTCCAGACTTGGGCTTCTTCACTTGAGCAGCAACTTGCTTGCCGTTCTTCTTGAAGTTCCCCTTCTTCCCTTTGCCCTTTTCATGAAACTAGTGGTCTTGTCAACTATCAACACTTGATGTTTTTCTTGATTTCTACCTTCACGATTTCAAAGCATCACGTAAGAGCTTGGGAATCGCTTCCGTTATCCCTTGCATATTATAGTTCATCACGAAGTTCTACTAACTTGGTGATGGTGACTAGAGAATTTTGTCAATCACTATCTTATCCGGAAGATTTACTCCCACTTGATTCAAGCGATTGTAGTACCTGCATAATCTGAGCACATGCTCACTGCTTGAGCTATTCTCCTCCATCTTTTAGCTATAGAACTTGTTGGATACTTCATATCTCTCAACTCGGGTATTTGCTTGAAATATTAACTTCAACTCCTGGAACATCTCATATGGTCCATGACGCTCAAAACGTCTTTGAAGTCCCGATTCTAAGCCGTTAAGCATGGTGCAATCAACTATCAAGTAGTCATCATATTGAGCTAGCCAAACGCTCATAACGCCCCATCTCGCTTCCTGCAATAGGTCTGTCACCTAGCGGTGCATCAAGGACATAATTTTTCTGTGCAGCAATGAGGATAAACCTCAGATCACGGATCCAATCCGCATCATTGCTACTAACATTTTTCAACTTAGTTTTCTCTAGGAACATATCAAAAATAAAACAGGGGAGCTAAACGCGAGCTATTGATCTACAACATAGATATGCTAATACTACCAGGACTAAGTTCATGATAAATTTAAGTTCAATTAATCATATTACTTAAGAATTCCCACTTAGATAGACAACCCTCTAATCTTCTAAGTGATCACGTGATCCATATCAACTAAACCATGTCCGATCATCACGTGAGATGGAGTACTTTCAATGGTGAACATCACTATGTTGATCATATCTACTATATGATTCACGCTCGACCTTTCGGTCTCCGTGTTCCGAGGCCATATCTGTTGTATGCTAGGCTCGTCAAGTTTAACCTGAGTATTCCGCGTGTGCAACTGTTTTGCACCCTTGTATTTGAACGTAGATCCTATCACAACCGATCATCACGTGGTGTCTCAACACGAAGAACTTTTGCAACGGTGCATACTCAGGGAGAACACTTATACCTTGATAATTTAGTGAGAGATCATCTTATAAAGCTACCGCCAAACTAAGCAAAATAAGATGTATAAAAGATAAACATCACATGCAATCAAAATATGTGACATGATATGGCCATCATCATCTTGTGCCTTTGATCTCCATCTCCAAAGCATCGTCATGATTTCCATCGTCACCGGCATGACACCATGATCTCCAAAATCTTGATCTATATCAATGTGTCTTCACATGGTCGTCTCGCCAACTATTGCTCTTGCAACTATTGCTATCGCATAGCGATAAAGGAAAGCAATTATTTGGCGCTTGCATCTTATGCAATAAAGAGACAACCATAAGGTTTCTGCCAATTGCCGATAACTTCAACAAAACATGATCATCTCATACAACAACCTATATCTCATCACGTCTTGACCATATCACATCACAACATGCCCTGCAAAAACAAGTTAGACGTCCTCTACTTTGTTGTTGCCAATTTTACGTGGCTGCTACGGGTTTAGCAAGAACCGTTCTTACCTACGCATCAAAACCACAATGATAGTTTGTCAAGTTGGTGTCGTTTTAACCTTCGTAAGGACCGGGCATAGCCACACTCGGTTCAACTAAAGTTGGAGAAACTGACACCCGCTAGTCACCTGTGTGCAAAGCACGGCGGTAAAACCAGTCTCGCATAAGCGTACGCGTAATGTCGGTCCGAGCCGCATCATCCAACAATACCGCTAAACCAAAGTATGACATGCTGGTAAGCAGTATGACTTATATCGCCCACAACTCACTTGTGTTCTACTCATGCATATAACATCAACGCATAAAACCTAGGCTCGGATGCCACTGTTGGGGAACGTAGTAATTTCAAAAAAAATCCTACGCACACGCAGGATCATGGTGATGCATAGCAACGAGAGGGGAGAGTGTTGTCTACGTACCCTCGTAGACCAAAGCGGAAGCGTTGACGCAACGTAGAGGAAGTAGTCGTACGTCTTCCCGATCCGACCGATCCAAGCACTGAAACTACGGCACCTCCGAGTTCTAGCACACGTTCAGCTCGATGACGATCCCCGGGCTTCGATCCAGCAAAGCGTCGGGGAGGAGTTCCGTCAGCACGACGGCGTGGTGACGATCTTGATGTTCTACCGTTGCAGGGCTTCGCCTAAACACCGCTACAATATGACCTAGGTGGAATATGGTGGAGGGGGGCACTGCACACGGCTAAGGAACGATCACGAAGATCAACTTGTGTGTCTATGGGGTGCCCCCTGCCCCTGTATATAAAGGAGTGGAAGAGGGGAGGGCCGGCCCTCTCTATGGTGCTCCCTAGGGGAGTCCTACTCCCACCGGGAGTAGGATTCCCCCTTTCCTAGTAGAACTAGGAGCCCTTCCAAGTAGTAGGAGTAGGAGGGAAGGAAAGGGAAGGGAAAAGGAGAAGGAAGGAAGGGGGCGCCCCCCTCCCTAGTCCAATTCGGACTAGCCAATGGGGAGGGTGCGGCCACCCTTTGAGGCCTTTCTCTCCTTTCCCGTATGGCCCATTAAGGCCCAATACGAAATCCCATAACTCCCCGGTACTCACACATGTATTATGTTTCCGGTTAATACAATTCTAGCATGAATAATAAACATTTATCATGAAATAAGAAAATAAATAATAACTTTATTATTGCCTCTAGGGCATATTTCCTTCAGTTTGGTCCTTGAGTCACAACACAAAGCACTGGATAAAATTGTGATGCTTGTAGAGGACAAGGTTCATTGAGTGGAGCTGGATTTAGAAGAAACACAGAATAAGTGGCAAATTGTTTTTCCTGTTGGGAAATCGGTGGCACCGAGTAGTATGCTTCGGTTGTACCGAAAGGATTCGGTTGGACCGAAAACAACAAATCGGTGAAACCGAGTTCATCACAGAGAAAACACTTGTCACCTCAGCTCACTTGACTAGTAAGATCTCACAAAGATTTTCAAGGAATTTACTGAATGATGTGCAATGAATTGGATGCAGGAAATGCAGAGCAACTGAAAAGAAAAGAAAGAAATCTAGATGAAGTTTTTTTGAAAGGGGAAACAAATATGCATGAGACAAATGCAAAAACTCAGAAAAGAACACGAGAGAACTTCATCTAGAGATGGTCGGCGACAAAGTCACCTATGTTAGAGTATATTGACTTAGGAGTCAAGCGAGATCACTTGATCATAGGTCATACTCATCGTTTAAGCTCAAAATGGGGTTACCATTTTTTGTTTAAGCATCTTGATGTATTCACGTTGCTTTAGCTCATGACTCGGAGTAAAGCTTCTCTAAGATGGAATAACATACCTTGGTTGGTGGTGTTGACCATGTAGTTGAACTTGTGTGGGTTGCTCAAGGTTGATGTAGCTCATCAAGAGTTGGGAGCACCACTTGGAATTTGAGTCCATCTACCTACATGGGTTAGTTCTTGCAAGAAGTAGAACTTGTGTATCCAAAAATGATAATCATGAAGCTCAACATAGAGTTTGTCAAAAGGATATGTTTGAATGATTCAATGCTTCCTTGTATTCAACCACCATAGTGTAGAGAATTTGTGATGTATAGATTGCTCAAGATGTGAGTAGATTACAATCTCATGGAATTTGATTTAACCAAGTACCTACATGGGTTAGATAACATGCAAGTTGCAAATATATCCAAGATATAATATATCATGGATTAGTCATAAGCTCATGTCTTGCATATATCCAATGGAGTTTCCACTCCAAGTTTGAAGCATCAATGATGTTCAATTCTCCTCTCAACCTGCAAAACATTTTCTCATCAAGAGGTTTAGTAAATATATCCGCTAATTTCTTTTCGGTGTGAACATGCTTAAGTTTAATGTCACCCTTAGCAACATGATCTCGAATGAAATGATGATGAACTTCAATATGCTTAGTTCGTGAATGTTGTATGGGATTATGACCAATTTTGATAGCACTTTCATTGTCACAAAGCAATGGAACATGTTTCACATATATCACAAAGCATACCGAGTTTTGTTTCTTGGAGGACCAAGACACAAGAGATCTACCAAGAAATTGACAAGTACCCGAGGTGGAATTTCTATCAACCTTGTCTCCGGCATAGTCCGAGTCGGAGTAGCCAACAAGATCGAAAGAGGCCCTCTTAGGATACCAAATACCAAAATTTGGTGTATGAATTAAGTATCTCACTATCCATTTTACGGCCTTAAGATGACATTCTTTAGGAGCAGCTTGATATCTTGCACACATGCACACACTTAGCATAATATCGGGACGTGAAGCACATAGGTATAACAATGATCCAATCATAGAGCGATAAACCTTTTGGTCAACTGGTTTACCATCTTTGGTCAAATCAAGATGTCCACTAGTAGGCATGGGTGTAGACATACCTTTGCACTCTTGCATATTGAACTTCTTGAATAAGTCCTTAGTGTACTTCGTTTGAGAGACAAAAGTTCCTTCCTTAATTTGCTTGATTTGCAACCCAAGAAAGAATTTGAGTTCACTCATCATTGACATCTCAAACTTCTCCGACACTAGCTTTCCAAACTTCTCACTAAAATGAGGGTTAGTTGATCCAAATATGATATCATCAACATAAATTTGGCACACAAATAATTCTCCATTAACCCTTTTAGTAAAAATTGTGGAATCAATTTTCCCAATTTCAAATCCCTTTTCAAGAAGGAACTTGGTCAAGCATTTATACCAAGCTCTAAGAGCTTGTTTAAGACCATAAAGGGCTTTGTGAAGTTTGTAAACATGATTTGGTTTCTTATGATTGACAAAGCCGGGAGGTTGTTTAACATAAACTTCCTCCTCTATTTCACCATTTAGAAAAGCACTTTCAATGTCCATTTGGTACAAGGTGATATCATGGTGATTAGCATAGGCAAGTAAGATGCGAATAGACTCAAGTCTAGCAACGGGAGCATAAGTCTCACCATAGTCCATACCTTCGACTTGTGTGTAGCCTTGGGCTTATTTAGACATGCTTTGTTGCGAACTACTTGTCCATCTTCATCTTGCTTGTTGCGAAACACCCATTTGGTACCGATGATGTTGTGGTTGTTGCCGGGCTTCTCAACCAATGTCCAAACTTGGTTTCTCTCAAAGTTGTGTAGCTCTTCATGCATAGCATTTATCCAATCCGGATCTTCCAATGCTTCTTCGACCTTCATAGGTTCAATGCTAGAGATGAAAGAATAGTTTTAACAAAAGTTAGCTAAACGAGTTTTAGAGCGAGTGATTCTCCCGGTTTGAATATCATTGCAGATTTGCTCGACGGGATGGTCTTTAGTAATTCTTGCTCGAACTCGTGAAAGCTTTTGCTTGGGTCTCGGTTGAACATCTTCTTCATCTTGTTCTTATTCTTCTTCTTGATCTTCTTCATTGTTGGCGTTGTCGTTTTCTTGTCGTGGTGGAGAAGGAGGTTGTTGACGTTCGTGATGTTCTTCCTCGTTTTCTTCATCTTGGTGTGTTCCACTTGTGGATGCTTCCGTATCAACTCTTGGTTCACCTTGTCGTGAAGTAGAAGCTTCCACTTGGACGGACGAGGTACTCTCCTTCACCTCCGTTGGACGGACCTTGCCAATAGACAAGTCTTGGATTGCTTCCAAGGGTCTTTGTCTCCTACATCAATTGGCAATTGCTCTACTTGCGAGCCGTTAGATTCATCAAACTTCACATCTACCGTCTCTTCAACCTTTCGGGTGAAATTGTTGTAGACACGGTAAGTGTGAGAGTTTGAGCCATAACCTAGTAGGAAACCTTCATGAGACTTAGGAGAAAATTTTGAACGACAATGCTTATCAAGAATGTAGCACTTTGAGCCGAATACTCGAAAGTATCCAACTTGGGGTTTGTTACCAGTGAGGAGCTCAGATGTCGCCTTGCCGAGTAGCTTGTGAAAATACAAGCGATTTGTTGCATGACAAGTCGTCTCAACCGCTTCTCGCCCAAAAGTGCTTTGCGTCTTGTACTCATCAAGCATCGTTCTTGCCATTTCGATGAGCGCCCGGTTCTTCCTCTCAAAAACTCCATTTTGTTGAGGTGTGTACGTAGCCGAGAACTCGTGTGAAATCCCTTCTTCATCAAGAAAGGTGTCCACATTTGCGTTCTTGAACTCCGTTCCGTTGTCGCCGTGAACCTTCTTGATCTTCACTTCAAACTGATTTTGGGCCTTCCTAGCGAAGTTTTTGAAGATCTTTTGGACCTGCGATTTATCATCGAGAAAGAACACCCACGTAAATCTTGAAAAATCATCAACTATAACTAGACCAAAAGAATTTCCACCGAGGCTTTTGTAAGCGTTGGGACCAAAAAGGTCCATATGAAGTAGCTCGAGTGGCCTCCTTGTGGTCATGATGTTCTTCACGGGATGCCTTCCTCCAACCTGTTTACCTGCCTGACAAGCACTGCAAAGTCTATCCTTATCAAATATGACATTGTTAACTCCAAGGATATGATTTCCTTTAATAAGCTTGTCAAGATTTCTCATGCCAACGTGACCTAGTCGTCTATACCATAACCAACCTTTTGAAGATTTAGCAGTGAAGCAAGTTTTAGGTTGTGCCTTTTTAGTGAAATCAACAATGTAAAGATCAGCTCTACGTATACCGGTGAAGACCATTTTATGATTGTCTCGACGAAACACTTGGCAATCTACTTCAGTAATAGGGCATTGAAACCGAAATCAGCAAGTCTAGATACCGAAAGTAGGTTGTAGCCAAGAGATTCAACGAGCATGACATTCTAAATGGAGCTATCATGTGAGATGGCCACCTTACCAAGGCCAACCACCTTACCCTTTGAGTTGTCACCGAAAGTGACATACTTTCGAGGACTATCATTTTCAGCAAGCTCACGAAACATGTCTTTATCTCCGGTCATGTGATCGGTACATCCACTGTCAAGAACCCATTCCTTTCCTCCTGACACATATCCCCGAAGATTTGCCATAAGACCAAAATGTCTCATTGCATCATCAATATCAAAGTCACTATCATCATACTCATCATAGTATCCATGTTCAACATCGTCATGTGGTGGGTCAAGTCCTAGAGAGGGTAATTCGTTAGAGTGAGTTTGACAATGATCTTGCTTATGAATTCTTATAGCTTCGGAAATAATATCACCAATAATTCCAACATCTCCTTTGGCACGCATAAGATCGGTAAGTTCAAATAGACGATCACCAAACATGGGATCACTAGTATTAATCTTACTCAAGGCAATAGACTTATGGAGAATCTCATCTAGATTTTTCAAGGAATAATTTGGAAAGCGTTCCTCAAGAAATTTCCATATAGTGTAGGCACACTCAAGAGTAGGCAAGATTCTAATTAAGTTTCTAGGCAAACCTCTAGTGATAAGATTAACACTTCTAAGATTTCTAGTCATGTCAATAAATTCATCAAGGGTAAGATGCATAGGATCAACATGAGGTGCACAAGGTCTAGCAATGTACTTGTTCAAATGATATTGATTGAAAATTACAAGCATCTCATTTTTCCACTCATGAAAATACTCTCCATCAAGAATAGGCACTCTATGTCTAAGACTCCCCAAAGTAGACTCATCCATCTTCCTCCAAAGGTGATTAAACCAAGGCAATGGAGACCAATGCTCGATACCACTTGTAGGATCTTGAGAAGTCTAGAGGGGGTGATTAGACACTAAGTACCAAAGTTGCAGTTTTTAACTTCTTTAGGTTTAAGTGGAGTTTAGGCACAAGTTTAACATTCTCAATACATAACAAGCAAGCATGCAAAGAGTATATGAGCAGCGGAAAGTAAAGCATGCAACTTGCAAGAATGTAAAGGGAAGGGTTTGGAGGATTCAAACGCAATTGGAGACACGGATGTTTTTGTCGTGGTTCTGATAGGTGGTGCTATCGTACAACCACGTTGATGGACTCTTCAACCCACGAAGGGTAACGGTTGCGTGAGTCCACGGAGGGCTCCACCCACGAAGGGTCCACGAAGAAGCAACCTTGTTTATCCCACCATGGCCGTCGCCCACGAAGGACTTGCCTCACTAGCGGTAGATCTTCACGAAGTAGGTGATCTCCTTGACCTTACAAACTCCTTGGTTCAACTCCACAATATTGTTGGAGGCTCCCAAGTGACACCTAGCCAATCTAGGAGACACCACTCTCCAAGAAGTAACAAATGGTGTGTTGATGATGAACTCCTTGCTCTTGTGCTTCAAATGATAGTCTCCCCAACACTCAACTCTCACTCATAGGATTTGGATCTGGTGGAAAGAAGATTTGAGTGGAAAGCAACTTGGGGAAGGCTAGAGATCAAGATTCTTATGGTTGGAATGGAATATCTTGGCCTCAACACATGAGTAGGTAGTTCTCTCTAGAAATAGGATGCTGGAAGTGTAGGCTTGTTCTGATGGCTCTCTTTTCGAATGACGAGGAGGTGGAGGGGTATATATAGCCTCCACACAAAATCTAACCGTTACACACAATTTACCAACTCGGTGGGACCGAATCATCAAACTCGGTCGGACCGATTTAGTAAACCTAGTGACCGTTAGGGTTTTTGGTGGGACCGATATGCAACTCGGTAGGACCAATATGGTTAGGTTTAGGGCATAACGTAATCTCGGTGAGACCGATTACACAAACTCGGTGAGACCGATTTTGGTAATTAGCTAACCAGAGAGTTGGTCAGGCAAACTCGGTGGGACCGATTACTCAAACTCGGTGGGACCGATTTTGGTAATAAGTTAATTAGAGAGTTTGCATTGTAATCTCGGTAGTACCGATTACACAAACTCGGTGAGACCGATTTTGGTAATGGACATGCACAGAGAGATTACAATCCCATCTCGGTGAGACCGAGATCCCTATCGGTGAAACCGATTTGCTTAGGGTTTGTGGCAGTGGCTATGACATCTGAACTCAGTGGCGCCGGATAGAAAGAATCGGTAGGTCCAAGTTTGTCTTTAGGTTTAGGTCATATTAGTGGAAGTGGGAAAGTAGTTGAGGGTTTTGGAGCATATCACTAAGCACATGAAGCAAGAGGCTCATTAAGCAACACCTCATCCCTCCTTGATAGTATTGGCTTTTCCTATAGACTCAATGTGATCTTGGATCACTAAAATATAAAATGAAGAGTCTTGAGCTTGAAGCTTGAGCCAATCCTTTGTCCTTAGCATCTTGAAGGAGTTCCCACATCCTTTAGTCCATGCCACTCCATTGTTGAACTTATCTGAAACATACTAGATAAAAGTGTTAGTCCAACAAGAGATATGTTGACATTAATTACCAAAACCACCTAGGGAGCACTTGTGCTTTCACTGTCTTCACCAATAGTGTAAGTTTTTCCTTCTCAAGCCTTCAAACTTTGTTGTGTATATTTGGTTAGGCATGACTGCAACAACTGTTTATTTTTGGTGTTTGCATCAAATTGCATGTTTAACGTTTATTATGTAGCTCATCAACAAAAGTTTGTCCTTCTCAATTTTAGTTTTCAGTTGTACCACCAAGTCCCTTCTTCACACCATGTAAATTAAAGTATACAGAGCAAGTGATCTTCTTTTGCACTACATGTATGCTTCTATTCTTGATCCGTAATCCAGTGGTGTGGTGAACCTACCAACTACAGCACAATATCATATTCTGCAATCTCTTAACTATGAACAATGTCATATCATTCTACTATTATTTAAACCATCTCTTTTGTTGCTAATCTGAAATGGGATAAATTGACAGCACACTAACCATTGATACTTATGAGTTCTTGATATGTAATCCAGTGGTGTCGTGAAGCTGCCAACTCCTTCACAATGTCATTTCCTGCCATGTCTTAACCCGAACAATACCATATTGTGTTAATGCTATTTTAAACTATGTCACTTTATTCGTCACAAAGAAATGTGATGAATTGTCAGCACTGATACTTATATGTGCAAAACCTGACATCTGTCTGCTTCTTTCTCTTTCAGAGTGAGGAGGATGTAAGCGTCAAACAAGCGCAGGCTAATCAGCTTGCTCAGCTGCTTGCGCTGCAGCTCCCGAGTAGGGCTAACCTTTCTTGAAATCTATTGAAGTGTTGTCGGTTTTGTATATTATTTTGTTGGCGTGTTTATTTGCACTGGTGACGATCTTTGATGCCCAGTGTATGTAATCTGTTGTCAGCTTGTGCTTTATTATCATAGTGGCGAACTTTGATGCCCAGTGGATGTAATATGCCGTAATTTATTTATTGTATATTCTAGGTTTTTCCTTATTCACAATGCTGCAGTTATTGTACTGTATATACACTAATGCAGGATGCTACTAACGCGACACTACAATCAGATACCCTTTCACGAAACAGTGTGCGATGCATTAATCGCAAACGGGGATGTAAAAAAACCATCAAAAAAGGTGCAAAATGTTTGCGATGGTGGAGCCATCAAACACGATTCAGATTTTACTTGTGTGTGCGATGCAGGGCACACAGTTAATCCATTTGAACTGTTTACGTTGAGGCAGAATAACAGAAACAGGCAGCCATATCAATGTGTGTGCAATATATGGCATAAAGTTCGCTCCGATGAACTATTTGCTATTAGGGAGTGCAACAGGAACGGTTAGCCAGATCAAGGTGTGTGTGATATACGTCATACGGTTCACTCGGATGAACTGTTTTCGATTAGGGAACACAACAGAAACGGTTCAACTTAACAAGATGTGTGTGATATGTGGCAAACAACCGACGCGGATGAACGGAGCGCGCCGCGGTGTCGATGCAACAAACCCTGAGTCTGTTGCCCAACTATGCACAGGCACAAGATCAAGATAGAAGAACCAGCTCAAGCCAGAGTGCTCGAGGACCTAGAGATTTGAAGAACCAACATGCGGCTCAGAGAGACCAAGATCAAGCCAGAGGAGAAACATATCGTCAAGAGAAGGGCCTCCCCTGCCAGGCAGGCGAGCTCGGCAAAAGGCAAGGCCACCACCAGAAGCAAGCAACCAAGATTCCCCGACAGAGCCTGCCGGGGCTCGCGGGGCATAACCACCCCGCCAATTAGTGCGGTGTCAAGCTGCAAGGTGATTAAGTGGTAGCCATTTGCCACATGGAAGCCATTTCCTATAGAAGAAACCCACAGATGACACCCGTCCTGCGGCGTATCAAGAGAACAAGTGCGGAGCTGGCGAGATAGCCCGGTAGGCCTTGCCGGGCAACCAATGATGTGACACTAAGCGGTGCATTAAATGCACCCTGTCAGTCCGCAGAGATAGGCATGATAGAACTGTTTGCTATCATATCAGTGGATAATGACCACTTTGCCACTGTGGTGACCCCTTAGTCTATAAAAGGAGGCCCATGGTACTCGTAGGAGGGGTTAGAGGGTTAGAAAGTTGATGAACCCAAGCCACCATATGCGTGTAGTCGCTGCGAACCCGAGGCAAACCTTGCCGGGCAAGTGTACTATGCATCACCACACTCATTGCACCATCAATCCACCAAAGCAGGAGTAGGGTCTTATGCCTCGCGGTGGACCGAACCTGGGTAAATTTCTTGTGTGCTCTCTGTTGTGCTGCCGTGCACTGATCTGCTTTTTGTGTAACACGACATCCCCCCGCCGAACCAGCAAGGGACCACCCTGTCCCATAGGTGGTCACAGATATCTCGCGACATCTTTGGCGCGCCAGGTAGGGGGCTCCCTTGCGCAAACCGGAAAGCGTGCGCTGCGCGTCTGTAAGTGCATCTAGTGCCCCTTAGTGATTTTGGTGTATTGAAGACTTATAGGTTAAGGAACTAATGCGTTTGTAAGTGTACACAGGTCTATAAGTCTATGAGGAGTTTGATATTTACAGAGAAAGTCGACCACTAAAAATTAAGTTCTTCGAATGAAGACTTTGACATTCTGAAGACTTTCTGAAGACTTTGAAAGTGAAGAAATTGGTGTGACCTTGAAGACTTGGTATTCATTTGAGGAACATGAAGCGTGAAGACTTTTGTTTTCGTAGTTTCATTTTCTCTTTCTTGAGTCATAGGAAACACCGTACTGTTAAAGGGGGTCGAGAAATACTAAGGAAAAATTTCCATGTGATGCTCAACTCAAAATCCTACATCTACCAATCCCTTCGAGTGAAGCCTTTGGAAATCTCATACAGTTCAGTCAATTTCTTCAGTGATAGAGACGAAGTTTTTCTGGTCGCTGAGGAATTTGTTCTAACTGAGGAGTTAGGAGTTCGCCCGTGCGGATTGCCTACACAGTGAGGAACATGATAGCCCTGAGGAATTTGAGATTCAAATTTCCGACAGCTTCTTTGTCACTTGGCCACTGTCCCAAAATATCTTATCCACCTAACGGTCATATCATTGAAGGGCATTTATGTCTTATCATGTTGGGCTGCTCCCTAGGCTATAAATAGCCGCCCCTACAACCACTAGCTGGTTGGCTGCATCGAGAGAAACTTGACACTTGTCATTTGAGAGCAACCCATCCTCCGAGGACTTTGAGCGAAAATCATCGAGTGAGGAAAAACCCAAAAACCAAACCCCTACAAACCCAAAGTGATTGAGCATCACTGAAGAGATTGATCCTGCATGTATCCGATGCTTGTTACCTTTGAAGACTGTGCTTCTTCCAGACGGTTAGGCGTCATGGTCTAGAGCATCCAAGAGGAATTGTGGATCGCCGAGTGACCTAGTCTGTGAAGGTTTGGAAGTCGCCTGAAGACTTACCACGAGTGATTGGACGAGGTCTGCATGTGACCTTAGTTCAAGGAGAATACGGTGAATACTTGGTGTCCTGGCGGGCGTGCTCAGCGATCGGGTGTCCCGGACTGTGTGTCCTCGAAGTTTAAATACTCGGGACGCTCCAACCAGACGCATAACTCGGACAGCAGTTGGAACTGGTCAACCAAATCATTGTCTTCACCAACCTAATCGGTTATATTTCCTCAACCCTTTCATTTCCTCATTCTGTGTTGAGTGTTCATTCATATCTGTGTTTGAAGACTTTGATCAAGACTTTCTCAATTTCCTCAGTTCAATTTCTTCATCTGTTTGTCTTCATCTTGTGCTATCCTGTGTTTACGCTTTACATACTCTTTGATTGTCTTCATTTCATCATGACGACCATGCCCGCATTCTCTTATGCTTACTTCGAGTACTTATTCCGCCAAGTAGTTCTTCACTTAGGAATTTCCTCACAGGCAAATTCCTCAATGAAGAATTCATAAAAATCGCCTATTCACCCCCCCCCTCTAGTCGATAAAACGCACTTTCAATTGGTATCAGAGCAAGGTACTCCCTTGTTCTGTGTGATTTTGGTTTAACCACCTGGAGTTTTAGTTATGTCGACCGCAGGTATGAAGAAAGTGCCATGCCCTATCTTTGACGGTCACGATTATCCCAAGTGGAAGGCCATGATGAGGAAGCGCTTCATGGCAATGGACAACGAGTTGTGGACCGTCACTGAAATTGGTCTTACTGATATGTGCAAGATGGCGAACGCAGATGATATTCGCAAGTACACTCAACTCGACATCATGGCGAAGGATATCATCTGTTCCTGCCTATCTAGAGATGAATTCAAGCGCATTATGCATCTTTGCAATGCGAAGCTTATCTGGGACCGAATCTCCGACGTCTATGAAGTTCATCGAACCCATCATGATCCTTGGTTTGAGGACTTCAAGGAATCTCTCAAAACGATGACTTTCGAACCAGAATCATCATCTTCTGCATCATGTCTCATGGCAAAGGGTGTCGAGGTAACCGAATGTTCCTCATCTGAATTTAGTGACTGTGAATCTGATGATGATGGATCTGATGATGATATTGAACCTAGTTATACCAAACTTGTTTGCATTGCCACCAAACAACAACATGCCTTGGAAAAGGTTCAAAACATGCTAGATAAAAGTGATGATATGTTAGGTGAAGAAATGGATCGTACTAAAGCCCTGACTGAAAATCTTCAGAGACTTCAGTCTAGGTTTGACAGCCTTCAAGGTCATCATAGCACTCTCTTGTCTGATCATGGGAAACTTTCTTATGAATTTCTTCAAAGAAAGCAAGATCTTGAGAAGCTAAGAGTGAGTTATGAAGATCTTCAGAAGGAGCGCGATTCATTACTTGCTCAACAAATCAGCGCTTCTCAGGAAGAATTTGTTCCTCCATGCTTAAAGTGCATTGAATGTGAATCTGCTAATTCTTCACCAATGTTCAAATGCTTCAACTGTTACAAATTCTTCACCGCCATTGCTATCACTAATTCCTCATCCGAGGACATTGCTAGTATCAATGACGATGCAGGTTGAAGGAATTGTACATGACAGGCATGTACAAAAGCCTCAAAGGGCATCGACTCTTTGTGATGTGCTTAAAAGCAGATCCTCAACAGAACCCTAGGAAAGAGGGTATTGCCTTTGAGAGGAAACTCAATGCTGATGGAACATATTGGAAGCCCCGAGCAAGATCCCAAAACCTCATGGGTTGTCGCAAAGGGACCTCCAGTTGATCCATCTAACTTATCTCGCTTACATGCGAATCTCCTCATTCTTCCGATGAGTCATTTGACTCTAACTATAAACTGTTCAAAAATCAGAATGGTGAAGTATTTGCTAGATATGTTGGCACTAACTGCAGGAACGGTTCCCCTATGAAGAAAATCTGGGTTCCCAAGAAGTGCCTTGAAAGTCTTCAGGTGAATGTCCTCATGACACCACCTGTGAAGAATAGGAACCCCAGATTAAAATCTTCATATGGACCAAATTCTTCATATGGATCCAAGTCCTCATACGGACCAAATTCCTCACGTGGATCAAATTCCTCAAAAGGATCCAAGTCCACATACGGAACAAATTCCTCACGTGGATAAAATTCCTCAAAAGGATCAAAGTCCTCATATGATTATCATCGTGCTAACAACTCTGTTTCGCAGGGTAGAGCTAAGGGCTATGAATATGTGCATTATTCCTCAAACCAATATGTTCATAAGTCCTCAAGAATTTCTCCGCTTATTCATATGCTTACCCTAACCCCTCTTATGTGAAACGAAATGGATTGGCCTCTATGCCACCATTCTCATATGGTGCTCGCAGAGTGATGAACTCTTTTCCACCCCTTCAGATGTGGGTGGTGAAGAAAAGAACTAACCTCTTCTGCGGTCAGGTCTCCAGGCGTGCTTTAAACGTCTCAAGAATTTGTCTTGGGGCCCGACAAAATGCTCGAAAGGACGCAGGCTAATCATGATGAAATGAACTTTTATTGCACACGCCCTTATCGCTTATCTGTTATAATCGACCGATGAAATTCATCCGATGAACTTGATATCATATTCTTCATCGATGAAGTATATGAGATTGTAAGTTGCACTAATTCATCTGCAGGATGATCAACCCAAAGCCACCGAGTGGGTTCTCGATAGTGGATGTACAAATCACATGACTGGTGACAAGAATCTATTGATGGATGCTCCTTATCACCGTCTCATCTGAAGCATATCATCTTTGCTGACAAAGGCAAAAGTCAGGTATTGGGTCTTGGTAAGGTTGCGATCTCTAAGGGCATACACATGGACAAAGTCATGCTTGTTGAGTCCTTAGGATACAACCTCATGTCAGTCTCAATGCTTTGTGATCTTGATATGGTTGTTATCTTTGGCAAGTATCGTTGTATTGTGATTATGGAAGCTGACAATTCCAAAGTCTTCGAAGGCTTTAGGAGAGGAGACTTGTATATTGTTGACTTCTCTACGTGACCACAACCAGCCGTGTGTTTACTTGCAAAAGCTTCGTATATCAAGCTATGGCATCGGCGACTTGGTCACGCAGCATGAGGAATTTGAACACGCTTGCAAAGAAGAAGCATGTCATTGGCATTGAGAATGTCAAATTCCTCAAGGATCACTTGTGTGGAGCTTGTGAAGCTGGAAAAATGACCAAGGCCAAGCATCCAGCAAAGACTATCATGACCACTTCTTGTCCCTTCGAATTGCTTCATGTGGACCTCTTTGGTCCTAATCATTACTCAGCTGTCACTAATGACGCATCTCTATATGGCTTTGTTATTGTTGATGATTACTCTCGTTACACATGGGTACACATTGTTACTTACAAAATGAAGTGCAGGAAGTCTTCAAACGATTTTCCTCGAGGGCTTCAACTAACTTTGGTGTGAAGATCAGACACCTCAGGAGTGACAATGGAACTGAGTTCAAGAATTCCGGTCTTGATGCCTATCTTGATGAACTTGGTATTACTCATGAGTTATCTGCTCCCTATACTTCTCAGCAGAATGGCATCGTGGAGCGCAAGAACAGAACTCTTGTTGAGATGGCTCGCACTATGCTTGATGAATACAAAACGCCTAGTCATTTTTGGATCGATGCAATTGATACCGCGTGCCACATCATCAACAGAGTATATCTTCACAAATTCTTCAAGAAGACTGCCTATGAACTCCTCACTGACAAGAAACCCAATGTAAGTTATTTCAAAGTCTTCGGTGCTAAATGCTGGATTAGAGATCCTCATCACAATTCTAAATTTGCACCGAAAGCACATGAAGGTTTTATGCTTGGTTACGGAAAGGACTCGCACACCTACGGAGTCTTCAACATCGCTCTTCACAAGATTGTTGACACTTTGTAGATGTGCGGTTCGATGAAACTAATGGCTCGCAAAGAGAGCACCTACCTTCTGTGTTAGATGAACCAGCACCGAGGAATCTATCAAGTTCAAGGCAACTGAGGATGTCATTCCTCATCAAGAATCTGCTGAAGAATTCATTCCAAAGACGCTGAAGAACGCCGAAATGATGCACCAAGATAATGCTGAAGACAATGGTGTTGAGGAAAATGATCAAATTCCTCGACGACAACCAACTCATCCTCGCGTTGCAAAAGAAGTACAAGTTGACAAGATCATCGATGACATTGAAGCGCCAGGTCCTCTCACACGCTCAAAAGCTTCACATTTATCTAACTTTTGTGGGCACTATGCTTTTGTCTCTATCACAGAGCCCACTAAGGTAGATGAAGCATTTCGAGCCCGAGTGGATTCAGGCCATGCAAGAAGAACTACATAAGTTCGAGCTCAACAATGTCCCAACTGGTCAAACGTCCAGATCCTCGCAAGCATAATATCATTGGCACAAAGTGGATCTACCGCAACAAGCAAGATGAAAATGGCCTTGTGGTGAGGAATAAGGCACGACTTGTAGCTCAAGGCTACACACAGGTTGAAGGAATTGATTTCGATGAAACTTTTGCACCTGTTGCTAGACTTGAGTCTATTCGATATTACTCGCCTATGCTAACCATCACAATATCACTTTATATCAAATGGATGTGAAAAGTGCATTCCTCAATGGTAAGCTTGAGGAAGAAGTATATGTTGCTCAACCCCCAGCTTTTGAAGATCCAAAGAATCCCGACAAAGTCTTCAGACTCAACAAGGCCCTCTATGGTCTCAAACAAGCCCCACGGGCATGGTATGATACATTGAAGGAATTCTTCGTGAAGAATGGCTTCACACCCAGTTCACTCGATCCTACTCTCTTTACTAAATCATATGATGGTGAACTGTTTGTGTGCCAAATATATGTTGATGATATTATCTTTGGTCGATCGACCAACGTTATAGTGATGAATTTGCCTATATGATGAGTGAAGAATATCAAATGTCTATGATGGGAGAGTTGAAATTCTTCTTAGGTCTTCAAATTCGTCAACAACACAATGGCATATTCATATCTCAGGAGAAATACCTCAAAGATGTCCTGAAGAAATTCGGCATGCAAGATTGCAAAGGCGTCAAAATTCCTATGCCCACAAATGGCCATCTATGCACTAATGAAAATGGTATTGTCTTCGATCACAAGGTATACTGCTCCATGATTGGTTCTTTATTGTTCTTATGTGCATCTAGGCCAGATATAATGCTTAGTGTTTGCATATGTGCCCGATTTCAAGCTACAACGAAGGAATCACACCAAAAGGCTGTGAAGCATATTCTTCGATATCTAGCTCACACACCAGCACTAGGATTATGGTACACCAAGGGCTCTACTTTTGATCTCATTGGATATTCTGACTCTGACTATGCTGGTGATCGTGTGGACCGCAAGTCAACATCTCGTACTTGTCATTTCCTCGGACGATCTTTGGTCTTTTGGTCCTCGAAGAAACAGAACTGCGTATCACCATCTCATCATGGAAGCTGAATACATTGCTGCTGGCTCGTGTTGTGCTCAATTGCTGTGGATGAAGCAAACTCTCAAGGACTACGGCATCAATGTGAAGAATGTGCCTCTCTACTGTGACAATGAGAGTGCCATCAAGATTGCTCACAACCCAGTTCAGCACTCGAAGGCAAAGCACATTCAAATTCGTCATCATTTTCTTCGTGATCATGTGTTGAAGGGTGACATCTCCATCGAGCATGTGAAGACTGAAGAACAACTAGCCGATATCTTCACTAAGCCCTTGGATGAGAAGAGATTTAGCAAGTTGCGGTGTGAGCTAAATATCTTAGAATCTTCGAATGTTCTTTGAAAAGGACACACATCCTGACACTTATGCAAAATTGATGACTTAGATGTGCAACACATGAAGAAACGTTTTTATTTAATCCATGAAGAATAACAGTCTAAGTGTGAAGAAATTAATGAAGAATTTGATTCTCAGAACCCTACGACAATTGTACGCGGTGTCTGAAATCATCATTCTTATACGGTGGGTCACGCCACCACCAAAGTTGAAAATCTTCAATTTGAGTTTTTCCTCAGTTTTGAAATTCTTCAGTTTTTCAAATTCTTCAACTTTGCAAAATCTTCACTGTTTCCGTCGTTTTTCTTCATTGGCTATATATATATATATATATATATGGGTTTATGTCCTCTACAGCATTCACTTATGGCTATTTCTTCAAGTCGCTTTTTCTGCTAAGTGAATGTGATCGGACCCTTCCCCCTCTATGCTATACTCAACCCAATCTATTCACAAATTCTTCATGTGCGTTCTATTTGAAACTCGCTCAAAATCTTCACGTGTCCTTGTCACCAAGAAATTGCGATGTAACTTTACAACTGATCTTATCCAAACTTTCGGTTTTGCCTCTCAAACCGTTCCGCATCCCACGATGCATTATTTTACTCACCCACGATCGCACACGATCTCCACTACACAGTACTTGGGTGACACATGTCGTGAGAAGGAGAATGATCAGGGGCACGTTCGTCCCAAAATCTTCGGGCGAACAGTTTTTCACTGCCTCTATAAATACCCCTCTCTCCATCCTCACTTCTTTTACTCCGCTCGATCTCTCTCTCCCGCTCGAGCTTCTCAAACCCTAGCGCCACCGCTACTCCATCGTCGTCGGTGAGGAAGAGCTTCACTGCCTCGACCTCGTCGCCGACGTACTCACGCCGACCGCGGAAATCTTCACTCCGCCGCCGCCGTACCTGTCTTCCTCCACCGAGTTAGGGCATGGAAGATCTGAACAGACGAGCTTCACATCTACAACACCCAGTTCGTCGTGTTCTTCATTTAGGGTAATTAAAAGTTACTTTTACTGCCCTCGTTGATCCAAATTTTTCACTACAAAATCTTCAAAGGTGTTTTATTCTTCAAATCCTCACACACAAACACCTCACTAGTTATATGCTCTTGATTCATTTCTCTAAGCAATCATTTTTCTTCAAGATTCCTCAATTGTGTGGATCCTCGATCTGTACAACTCTGGAACCTAAGACAAAGAACGCTTAGTGAAATTCTTCAAGGCTCATCTGGTCAAATTCCTCAAAACTTGTTCTTTTGAAAAACCTTCTGAGAATGCATATGACCTCTCCAAATTCCTCGCAACTATACTCTGTTCACAGGTACTCATGTCCACTGCTGAATCACTAGGTTCTCATCAACTTAACTCATTTGCAGCGTTCCTCGAAGAAAAGTTGCATACTTCTTCAGAGAATTCGTTTGTTCAAATTCCTCTGAAGAATATGGCGTGAAGGAAAGAAGCCACAGAAAGGAGGAAAGAGGCCCGAGGTCATGACCGCGTTTGAAATCCCCGAGGAAATATATGCTGATTATTGCACACTGATGAAGCCGAAGTTCGCAAAGAAAAACAAAATCAGCGCAAGGTGCGCATTCAAAGGATTGAAAGGAGATGGGCACGGAATGGAGGGAGTACCGATATGTAACTCCAAAGTACATGAAGAAATTCGCACTCAATCCTCCATGCCCAAGAGCTCCATTGGCACCGGTCAAGAAGTCGACCCCACCAAAGATCAAGTGTGGTGAGGACTTTCTGAAGAATGGGCCAAGCGCCAAGCCAAATTGGCAAGACAAGCCAACGAGGCAGTGAGGAAATTCAATGAGGACTCTACTACTGCTGCTGCCACTGAGGCCTCTGTCAAGCCAAGAAAATCTATGGCAAAGAAGCTCGCACACAAGTCGAGTGCTTCACCTGTGATGCCCTCACGGCCGTGTTCCTCACCGTGCCCTCACGGCCAATTCCTCATCTTGCTCCTGCTCCACCAAAATCCTCGGCTCCTTCAAATTCCTCAAAGCAGCTCCTCCCAAGTCCTCAAGAAGTTCGACAAAGTCCTCAAAGACTGTGCATCCGCCACGTGCCAAAGGACTGCTGGCTTCTCCATTGCCTCACAGTGTTTCAAAGAAGTTCCTCACCAAGAAAGTATTCATCTGGCCCGACTCTGCTGAAGACTAAGGCCACAGCTGGACGAGGTCCTCGGCCTAGTCCCAAGAAGAAACAGGTCGCCTTCCAAGAGCCACCAGAAGATGATGAGGCTGATGATGATAAACTTGCAGAAATCATCAGAGACCGCCAAGAAAGGGCCGCTAGAGCCAAAGGCACATCTGTACATCTTTGTTGGATCCGAGGAAAATCCTCGATTACATTGATCTCTGGCACAAGGATCCAAACACCCCTATGCCTGATTTTCATCTGACCCCTGGACAAAGTCATATGCTGACCCATTTCATCATGAAGAGAAATGGAAGTTTGAAAAGGCAAGAGAGATCAAGAAAGCTCAATACAGAAAGGAGAAGTTCCTGAAGAAAAACGTTGTCAGAATGACACCTGAGGAACTTCTCAAGGTCCAGACTGAAATTCAAGACCTCAGCAAAAACTTCGATGCTTATTATGCTGATTGGCAAGGAGCCAAGGTCAGATTCGTCAACCTGACGAAGAAATTCACCAATGTTGCTGCCCCAATGCAACATGAAATTCCTCAGGCTGGAGCCTCACAAATTGATCGAAGAACATGCCAAGCACCATTGATGAAGTTCAAAGCTGAAGAAAATGCCAGTTCGAGGCTGATGATCCCATTCCGGCTACCGAAGAAATTGCGTGGCATCCACTAGTGGTGTGCCCGAAGAAAGCTGAACAAGTCGAGCAACCGCATCGATTGCGCCTGAGGAAAATCAACCAGATTCCTCAGCTCCTCCTGCGCCAACACCAACTCCAATTCTTCCATCTGCCTCTGATGTGAAGAAGACCAAGGCTGCAGAACGAGCTGCTATGAAGAAATGGAAAGCATCAGCTGCGTCAAATTCTTCGGCTACGAAGAAAATGAAGCCAATGACCAGCTCCTTTGAAAATCCTATTGATGTGATTCCAATTTCCTCAATTCCATCAAAGGACCTTGTTCCTTTTGATGAAGATTATGTGATCCCAAGCGGATCTGATGAAGAAAATCATTCTCAGCTTCATCGTGAGCAGATTGATGAACAAATTGAAGTGGAAGCAATCCCTTCAACCCCAATCATTTCCTCGCCTATGCCTCGGTTCACATTTGAAGAGGCGGTGTTGAGGAACTTGAAGAAGATGTGGATATTGGAAGCACAACGCCGGTGATGAACGATGACTTTTGGGAAAGTCAAGATTCAAATTCTCCACTCTTCACCCCAATCCAACAGATACCTCGGTCCCTGCTCCAACGGTTCAAATGGGCTCAAGAAACTCATCCCACTTCATCCGTCCATGAAGAAATTCCAGCCACTAGCGCCGATGAACTCTGCTGCTGCTGATCCTCAAAGGCACCTTTTGTTGAGGAACAAGAAATTCCTCGGCTGAAGAACCTGAGATTGCGATTCGTGAGGTCGTGTTGCTACTCACTGACACTCCACTGCCAAAGCCAAAGGATCCCTTCTCAACAAAGCAAAAGTTCAAGGCTGAAGACTTCTTCAGCGAGCACGTATTCTTCACTGATTACAATCCGTATGATTCTGCTCGCATAAGGAAGAGGCGTTTCTGGACTGCCAGTCAAGCCAATTTCTATTCCTCAGTGCTCTTCAATAAAGACAAAGTCTTCGATCATGCTCATATTCCTCATGTGGACATGGAGTCTCTGCCAGGCTTTGAGCCAGTCCTCAGTGTTCTTCACGACGCAGGACTTCTGAATTTCTGCACTGACATCTGTGATTGGAATGAAGAACTCATTCTTCAATTCTATGCAATGCTGCACATCACCGGAAACGCTGAAGACGTGAACTCGTGGGTATTAGACTGGATATCTGACAATACTCACTACAAGGCAGCAACAACTGAATTGCTTCGTGCTCTACCACTCAGTCCTCCCCTTGATGGTGCTTGTTGTATCTACAACGAACCAGAACTTTCAAATTACTATATGCAAGTGCTGATGCAGCCTTTGAAGCCAAGGCAGGCCCCAAGAACCAAATTCCTCGTCAAGGAATTATTGTATGTGCCTCGGACTGTCTATCGGATTCTGACGAAGACAATGAGTCCTATCAAAGGCCACGACTCAAATGATGAAGAAGTCGTTGGCATCATGAAGAATATGCTTTTCAATATCATTCATGGCGTTCCGTCAACTTCCATGATTTCTTCATGAGGACTCGGCAAACATTGCTATGTCACCATTTGAGCTGAAGCCTTATGCGCCTTGGATAATGAGATTCATCAGACAAGGTCTTCACTCAATTACAAGGCTGATACTCACGAACCACTGCAGCTACTTGCCCCGATTGAAGTCCTCAAACGGACATTTACCTCGGTGATGACAAGGGCAAGGCTATCACTGTGATCGATGAAGGCATTCGTCCATTGGATGGACAGTTTAAAGCAGCATCCTACTCCACCAATGATGACTCGCCACACATGACTCTGCCATAAATACCTCGGTCAAGCAAAGTCCTCAAGCCACAAAGCACCTGTGGTGATGACAGATCGTGAGTTACTCCTCAGTCTTCATCAGAAGGTTGATCGCAATCATAAATGGGTCAAGCGTCAGTTTGGTTCAATTCTTCACAACATGACCTCTACACACAATGCAGTGAAGAAAAACCACTACTACCTCCATGAAACCTTCAAACGCACATGGGCTGTTCTTTCAAATGTCTACAGCGCGGAAGAACTGACGACAATGGGTCTCAAGGAAGAATTTGACTGGTCTGCACCTCCTCCGAAGAAATACAAGAAGGTCAAAGTTCCTTCCTTGGTGGCCAGCTCCTATTCTTCATCGCGTGACACTGATGAAAATGAAGACTTGGACGACATCATGCGGCAGGCCCTACTACAACAACCGACCCAACAACGCCGGGCGCTCCTTCTTCAACTTGAAATTCTTCAGGGGCGTTAGTCCTCAGTTTCAACCCTTTTGGTCATTCGATGACAAAGGGGGAGAAATTTGAGTTAGTCTTCAAGCGGGTCTATTATATGGGCAAATTTTTGTTAAGTTACAACTCTCATTCTTCTGAAACTTTTATTGGATCGAGTTGTAATCTTAAACCCGATGGTGCTTTGATACTTTTGATGCACTGTGCTCTTGCACTATGCTCTGATACTAGCTCTAATTCTCTTGAGCTCTGATACTCTTGATGCGTTATTTTGCATGCTTGTTTCTCATTAATGTTATCGCACGCATGCTGAATTTCATCAAGAACCATATTTCATCATGCATTTCAAATTCTTCATACTATATGTCAAATGCGTGTATGAATTACAAGATATAGGGGGAGATCTCCATGATTCAACTCTTCAAATGTGCATTGCCTCAAAAGCAAATTCCTCACTATGCACATCTTCAGGGGGGGTTCTTCTATATCTTGCAATCAGATTCCTCAAATATCAGTATTTACACTTCATATGTTTATCCCCGTTGAAAACTTAACCTATATTGTCATCAATCACCAAAAAGGGGGAGATTGTAAGTGCATCTAGTGCCCCTTAGTGATTTTGGTGTATTGAAGACTTATAGGTTAAGGAACTAATGCGCTTGTAAGTGTACACAGGTCTATAAGTCTATGAGGAGTTTGATATTTCTGAGAGAAAGTCGACCCTAAAAATTAAGTTCTTCGACCGAGGACTTTGACATTCGAAGACTTTCAAGACTTTGAAAGTGAAGAAATTGGTGTGACCTTGAAGACTTGGTATTCATTTGAGGAACATGAAGCGTGAAGACTTTTGTTTTCGTAGTTTCATTTTCTCTTTCTTGAGTCATAGGAAACACCGTCTTTGTTAAAGGGGTCGAGGAAATACTAAGGAAAAATTTCCATGTGATGCTCAACTCAAAATCCTACACCTACCAATCCCTTCGAGTGAAGCCTTTGGAAATCTCATACAGTTCAGTCAATTTCTTGATGGTAGAGATGAAGTTCTTACGGTCATGAGAATTTGTTCTAACCGAGGAGTTAGGAGTTCGCCAAGGCGGATTGCCTACACAAGAAGGAACATGATAGCCCCGAGGAATTTGAGATTCAAATTTCCGACAGCTTGTCGTGGTTATGCGCACCTGTCCCAAAATATCTTATCCACCTAACGGTCATATCATTGAAGGGCATTTATGTCTTATCATGTCGGGCTGCTCCCTAGGCTATAAATAGCCGCCCCCTACAACCACTAGCTGGTTGGCTGCTCGAGAGAAACTTGACACTTGTCATTTGAGAGCAACCCATCCTCCGAGGACTTTGAGCGAAAATCATCGAGTGAGGAAAACCCAAAACCAAACCCCTACAAACCCAAAGTGATTGAGCATCATCAAGAGATTGATCCTGCATGTATCCGATGCTTGTTACCTTTGAAGACTGTGCTTCTTCCAGACGGTTAGGCGTCATGGTCTAGAGCATCCAAGAGGAATTGTGGATCGCCGAGTGACCGAGTCTGTGAAGGTTTGGAAGTCGCCTGAAGACTTACCACGAGTGATTGGACGAGGTCTGTGTGACCTTAGTTCAAGGAGAATACGGTGAATACTTGGTGTCCTGAGCGGCGTGCTCAGCGACTGGGTGTCCGGGACTGTGTGTCCTCGAGTTTAAATACTCAGACGCTCCAACCAGACGTACAACTCAGACAGCAGTTGGAACTGGTCTACCAAATCATTGTCTTCACCAACCTAACTGGTTCTATTTCCTCAACCCTTTCATTTCCTCATTACCGTGTTGAGTGTTCATTCATATCTGTGTTTGAAGACTTTGACTGAAGACTTTCTCAATTTCCTCAGTTCAATTTCTTCAGTCTGTTTGTCTTCATCTTGTGCTATCCTGTGTTTAAGCTTTCTGTACTCTTTGATTGTCTTCATTTCATCATGACGACCATGCCCGCATTCCCTCATGCTTACTTCTGAGTACTTATTCCGCTACAAGTAGTTCTTCACTTAGGAATTTCCTCACAGGCAAATTCCTCCTTGAAGAATTCATAAAAATCGCCTATTCACCCCCCCCCCTCTAGTCGATATAACGCACTTTCAGCGTCATCTTTATCGCCATATTCATCTTCCATGATGCCATCGACCATGGCGCCTAAGAAGAAGAAGACCAGCCCTTCAGCCCACGCGTCCACATCGAAGGCTTTGCCGCCCGCGGCCTCAAGTGCCTCGGAGGCTGCGGAGGTGAGCGAGGACGTGAACGCTGCTGGGGGCATGACTGGAGCAGGTGGCGCCATCACCGCTCTCCTCGCAGCCGACACGGGGGTTGGAGATGTCGGAGGAGAACATCATTAGCAACGCCCTGGTGGTCATGCTCCACAAGGTGCGGGCAAGGTAGTCACTCCATCTGCACCCTCTCCTCCCACTGACGGGCACAGCCGCAACAACGGTGCTCGGTCCGGAGCAAACCATCGCCCTCCGGCCGCCCCCACCACGGGAGTGACCCTCGGCCGGTGTGTCTCCTCCCAGACAAGCCGACCAAACTGATGCACTCGACAGAGCCGCTGACTGCCGAGCACCACCGTCGCGCGACCTCGCAGCCTAGGTGGTCGTTCCACTGCTGCATCGACACGTCACTACTGCCGCCGCCGCCGCTGGCGCCTTTAGGAGCCAGGCAACGGTGCGGTCGACGTCATCAACAGCTATGCCAAGCACATCCATAGAGGCTATGGTGCGAGCTCAGCTCCTACTGAGGTTTCCGCCGGTAGCCGAGCATATGGATGAATGGCATGCCACCATCCAGAGCCTACTCGGTTTCGCTGAGGCTGGGGGCTCATGACGAGCTGGCCCACCATGACCTCCCCAAGAGACAGCAACCGTCCGCACTGCTGGCCCAACATAGGGGGCTGTCCCCACGGTGAAGTCCCCACCACGGCAGCCGACGCGGGCGCAACAGAATCAGGACCCCGACGACGTATCGATGGCTTCTTCCGACCCTCGAGCACGTCCAGGCCAACGTCCAGCCCCGGAGGATAGGCGGCGAGGAGACGCGTGTATCGCCTTGGATCTGCGCCACGACAACCTCCGCTAGACCAACGGGTGCATCGGCCTCAACGTCGATGAGCCTGTGCTTGGTGTTGGCGGGTGCCTACCTTTCGAGGTCAGTTGTCCCGCCTTTACACGAGAGCCGCGGCAAGTCCGTTGGTCGTCCGTTTGCACGTTCAAGCCAGAGATACCTGAGAAGTACGATGGGTGGCTGAACCCGACTGAGTTCCTGAGCATCTACACCATCGCTGTTCAGGCTGCTAGGGGAAGAGACGAGAAGGTGTTCGCCAACTACTTCCCTTTGGCCTTCAAATTCCAATGTGAGGTCTTGGCTGATGCAACTGCCGGAGAACTCCATTTCGTCATGGGCAGACCTGTGCCATGAGTTCATCGGTGCCTTCACCGGTGGCCACTAAGAGCCCGGGAGCCCCAGTGATTTGCAGCTTCTCCAGCAAAAGGAAGGAGAAAACCTCCGTAAGTATTTACAAAGATTCAGTAAAGTTCATAGGTATATTCCAAATATCCATCTGGCAGTCGTTATAGCAGCCTTCTAGTCCAACATGCGCAACCGTCGCATTTGTTTTAGGATGAATGTGTAGTTGCCCAAGACTGTGAAGGAGCTATACACACTGTTCGATAAGTGTGCTCGGATGGAGGAAGGGAGGAAGTTGCCCGGAGCAGAGGATTGCATCAATGTTGATTCAGAGGAAGAGGATGAATCAACCAGTCAGAGAAAGGGCATGAAGCACAGCAAGAAGCCAAAGAGATAAGGTAGTGATGACTGTAGAAGGTTCGGGCACACCCAGTACCAGCAAGAAGGCCAAGCTTGAGGCCCCCGGCAAGGAAGCTACTGCGCGTCTTGCCTGCCGAAGCCGCCCATGAAAAAGTTGGGAAAGGTGATGGGCCGTCTTGCCAAGATCCACCGGACCAAAGGCCACGACCTTCAGGAGTGTTATCAGGTTGAGCAGCTCGTCAAGAAACAGAGAGCAGAGTATGATAAGCGTGATAAGGAGAGAGGTCAGAACGCTGCTGGCGTTAAGTGCTGAGGTGGTGAAGCAAATCGCCCCAGCAAGCCCTTTCGGAACCAAGGAAAACCCGCCAGGGGCCAAGAGAAGGAGATGTGTGATGATGTGAGTGATGAGGGGAATGAAGAGGAAACCAGTGAACAGCAATTTCAGAAGGCCATTGACGCCCTATGCATTGATGGAGGTGCATCTTTGCACACCTCTCATCGCCAACTCAAGCGATGGGCTCGAGAGGTCAATGCGGTGGAACCAGTGCCAGAGGCCCGGAAGCCGCTCAAGTGGTCCCGCACACCCATCATCTTTGATGAGGAGGACCACCCTGGCCGCACCACAGCGGTAGGGTGTTTTCCATTGTTGGTCTCGCAACAATACGCAACCTCAAGGTAACAAATATGTTAGTGGATGGCGGGGCCAGGTTGAATCTAATTTCCCCAACTGTCATCAACAAGCTTCATATAGGAGAAGAAGAGCTAGAGGTTACCGCCACATTTCACGGAGTAAATCCCGGCAGGAGCCATCCTAAGGGGAAGATTATGTTGCCGATAACGTTTGGGGCAGAACTGAACTATCGGACTGAGAAGATTGTGTTTGATGTGGTTGATCTCCCCCTACCGTACAACGGGATTCTGGGACGCCCGGCCCTGGCTAAGTTCATGGCAGCATCTGACTATGCATATAACACTTCGAAGATGCATGGGCCACTAGGAGTCATCACTATCCCATCAGATGAGAAGGATGCATTTATCTGCGTGGACAAGATGTACCGTGATGCAGTCCCTGCCAATGAAAACAGAGGAAAGAAGAAGGATAGAAGGGACACCGGCATGGAATCTTGGAATTGTACCTCTTCGGAATGCGCTGCGCCTGTTGATGACTTGCCGGAGAGTTCCAACAACAAGAGATCCAAGGTCGCTGCACCACATGTGAAGAAGGTCTCGGCAGGGCTGGCTGGTGTTGATGGTACCTTCACTATCAGCGCCACCCTTGATGACAAATAGGAAAGCACGCTCGTTACCTTCCTCCGAGCGAATATCGATGTGTTTTCCTGTCAACCATCTGATATCCCCGGTGTTCCTAGGGAGGTAATCGAGCACCACCTTGTTGTCTGCCCACACGCCCGACCTGTCAAGCAAAAAGTCCGGAAGCAGGCCTTGGAGCGGCAGTAGTTCATTACCGAAGAGATCAAGAAATTAGAGGCAGCTGATTTGGTCATAGGAGTAATGCACCCTACGTAGTTGGCAAATCCAGTGGTGGTCCGGAAGGCGAATGGGAACTGGAGGCTCTGCATTGATTTCATAGATCTCAACAAGGCTTTCCCGAAGGACCCATTCCCCTTGCCGCGCATCGACCAGATCATGGATTCCACTTCAGGTTGCAATTTGCTCTTCTTTATGGATGCATACTCCGGATATCACCAGATCTTCATGTCCAAAGAAGATCAAGAGAAGACATCATTCTCCATGTGGTATGTACTGCTTTGTCCGCTTTCGGATTAAAGAGTGACGGGTCCACTTTTGCAAGAGCAGTCTAGATTGGTTTTGAACCACAATTACACAGAAATATAGAAGCCTATATGGATGACATCATGGTCAAAACCAAGGATAAGACCACCCTTATCCAGGATTTGGAAGAGACATTTGCTAATCTGCGCAAGATTAACTTGAAGCTTAATCCAGAGAAGTGTGTATTCTGTGTTCCCTTCGGCAAGCTACTTGGATTCTTCATGTCCCATCGGGGGATTGAAGCCAACCCCGACAAGGTCAAGGACATTGAGCAGATCCAAGTGCCAAGGAAAGTTAAGAATGTAAGGTGCTTGACGGGATGCGTTTCCGCGCTAAGCAGATTCATTTCCAAATCTGCCAAGCGTGCCCTGTCGTTCTTCAAAATTTTGAAGAAAGCAAGGCCTATGAAGTGGACCCCGAAAGCAGATACAGCTCTGCAAGAATTGAAGGCTTACCTATTGTCTGAGCCCACATTGGTTGCATCCAAACCCCAAGAGCCGTTATTGCTTTACTTGGCAGCAATCAACGAAGTGGTCAGTGCGGCCTTGGTAGCACAGCGAGAGATGGATGAGGCAGAAAGTGGTCAAGTCACGGCAGAGTCAGAAAAGGATCAGAACAGTAGTGAACACGGCAACGAGAGCAATCCCAAGGGCGCGGAAAGGAAGAAAGTGGTGCAACGCCCAGTATACTTCGTCAGCTCCTTGTTACAAGGGGCTAGATCGAGGTATTCTGGCATGCAAAAGTTGATCTTTGGCCTCGTCATGGCCTTAAGGAAACTGCGCCACTACTTCAAAGCCCATGAGATGACGGTTGCCACTCGTTTTCCGTTGCAAAGGATACTCCGAAACTCTGAGGCTACTGGCAAAATAGTGGAGTGTGCTTTGGAGTTATCCAGCTTTGGTGTGAAGTTTGAGAGCACATCAACTATTCAGAGCAGGGCACTAGCAGAGTTTATTGCAGAATGGACGCCGACCCCTGATGAGGAAGTGACAAAAACAGCTCTCCCCGGCAAGGAATCACCCCAAGAACAGATCATGTATTTTAATGGTGCTTTTTCCCTACAATGTGCATGGGCTGGCGTGCTTATTGTTCCCCCTTCGGGGAGCACTTAAAGTACGTCGTACAAATGCACTTTGCCCGGGAAGAAGCCACCAACAATACAACTGAGTATGAAGGGCTCCTTGCCGGGCCCAGGATTGCAGCAGAATTGGGAATTAAGAAGTTGATCATTGGAGAAGATTCACAGCTTTTGGTGAGACAAGTCAACAAGGATCATCAAAGTCCATTGATGGAAGCATACGTCGAGGAAGTGAGCAGATTTTAGGAGCACTTTGATGGTTGCAAACAGAGCACGTACCCCGTGCGAAAAATAGCATAGTTGTTCACCTGTCAAAGTGTGCTGCGCAGAAGCTTCATGTGGATCCAGGAACTTCTGTTCTCCATCTCTACCAACCCTCCGTGTCACCTGCCACAATGGCCCGAAAAATGAGAAAGTTGGACTACGTTAAGCCCCTCCCGACGGAGCCATCCTCTCCCTGCAGAGACCCTGCCAGAAACAACTCCTCACAGCCTGCCGGACCGCCCCTCCAGCTGGGCCTATGGACCCCGCAAATGAGGCTGGTGCTCCTGCAGCCGAGGAGGTGCCTCTAGTCCTTGTTGCCGAGCCCCCGGCTCCAACTTTGACAAGGCACATCGTCCGCTTCCTCCAAACCGGAGAGCTTCTCGGCAACCAAGATGAAACTGAGAAAGTAGCCCGGAGGGCCTGTATGTATCAGTTTGTCGAGGAAACTCTGTAGAGAAGAAGGCCCAACGATGTGAAATTGAAGTGTGTCTGCCAGGAGGATGGAAAGGAACTGCTGGCTGAGTTTCACAAAGGAATGTGCGGCTCACACATTGGATCAAGGGCATTAGTTGGGAAAGCATTCCGGCAAGGATTCTATTGGCCCACAGCCCTCCAAGATGCAGTTGAGCTCGTCACGACATGTTAAGCCTGCCAATTCCATTCCAGAAGAACACACCTACCTGCCCAAGCCCTTCACACAATCCCTCTATCATGGCCATTTTCAGTCTTGGGGCTCGATATCCTTGGCCCCTTCCCCGAGCAATCGGGGGCTTTGAATTCTTGTTCGTTGCCATCGACAAGTTTACAAAGTGGCCGGAAGTGACTGCCGTGAGAAAGGTGACTGCTCAGTCAGCTATCAAGTTCTTGAAAGAATTGGTGTGTCGTTTCGGAGTTCCGGCAAGGATCATCACTGACAACGGCACCAAGTTCACGAGCCATACCTTCATGCAATACGTTCATGCCCTCAGATGCAAGATCTCATTCGCTTCCGCGGCACACCCTCGGAGCAATGGACAAGCTGAGAGGGCGAACGCTGAAGTGCTTCGTGGACTCAAGACAAGGACTTTTGATACACTGCAGAAGCATGACATGCAGTGGATCGAGGAGCTGCCGGTAGTTCTCTGGTCCCTCAAAATGACACCTAACCGAGCTACCGGGCAGACTCCCTTCTCCCTGGTCTACGGGGTAGAAGTAGCTATCTGCTACCTCTTGAGCACTGCGTTGGTTTTCCCTTGAAGAGGAAAGGGTGATGCAGCAAAGTAGCGTAAGTATTTCCCTCAGTTTTTGAGAACCAAGGTATCAATCCAGTAGGAGGCCACGCACGAGTCCCTTGCACCTACACAAACAAATAAATCCTCGCAACCAACGCGATAAGGGGTTGTCAATCCCTTCACGGTCACTTACGTAGATATGATAGCATAATATGTTTGGTATTTTTATGATAAAGATGCAAAGTAAAGAAAGTAACCAAAATAACGGCGCCAAAAATAGCTTGTTGTCGGGAGATTAATATGATGGAAAATAGACCCGGGGGCCATAGGTTTCACTAGTGGCTTCTCTCAAGAGCATAAGTACGGTGGGTGAACAAATTACTGTTGAGCAATTGACAGAATTGAGCATAGTTATGAGAATATCTAGGTATGATCATGTATATAGGCATCACGTCCGAGACAAGTAGACCGACTCCCTCCTGCATCTACTACTATTACTCCACACATCGACCGCTATCCAACATGCATCTAGAGTATTAAGTTCATAAGAACAGAGTAACGCTTTAAGCAAGATGACATGATGTAGAGGGATAAATTCATGCAATATGATATAAACCCCATCTTGTTATCCTCGATGGCAACAATACAATACGTGCCTTGCTGCCCCTCATCACACTGGGAAAGGACACCGCAAGATTGAACCCAAAGCTAAGAACTTCTCCCATTGCAAGAAATATCAATCTAGTAGGCCAAACCAAACTGATAATTCGAAGAGACTTGTAAAGATAACCAATCATAAATAAAAGAATTCAGAATATTCAAATATTGTTCATACATAAACTTGATCATAAACCCACAATTCATTGGTCTCAACAAACACACCGCAAAAGAAGATTACATCGAATAGATCTCCACAAGAGAGGGGGAGAATATTGTATTGAGATCCAAAAAGAGAGAAGAAGCCATCTAGCTAATAACTATGGACCCGAAGGTCTGAGGTAAACTACTCACACTTCATCGGAGAGGCTATGGTGTTCATGTAGAAGCCCTCCGTGATCGATGCCCCCTCGGTCGGAGCTGCAAAACAGGCCCCAAGATGGGATCTTACGTGTACAGAAGGTTGCGGCGGTGGAATTAGGTTTTTGGCTCCGTATCTGGTAGTTTGGGGGTACGTAGGTATATATAGGAGGAAGAAGTATGTCGGTGGAGCAACATGGGGCCCACGAGGGTGGAGGGCACGACTAGGGGGGTAGGCGCGCCCCCTACCTCGTAACCTCCTCTGTTGAAGTCTTGACGTAGGGTCCAAGTCCTCTGGATCACATTCGTTCCGAAAATCACGTTCCCGAATGTTTCATTCCGTTTGGACTCCGTTTGATATTCTTTTTCTGCGAAACTCTGAAATAGGCAAAAAATAGCAATTCTGGGTTGGGCCTCCGGTTAATAGGTTAGTCCAAAAAATAATATAAAAGTGTATAATAAAGCCCAATAATGTCCAAATCAGAATATAATATAGCATGGAGCAATCAAAAATTATAGATACGTTGGAGATGTATCAAGCATCCCCAAGCTTAATTCCTGCTCGTCCTCGAGTAGGTAAATGATAAAAAGAGAATTTTCGATGTGGAATGCTACTTGGCATAATTTCAATGTAATTCTTCTTAATTGTGGTATGAATATTCAGATCCGAAAGATTCCAGATAAAAGTTCAATATTGACATAAAAATAATAATACTTCAAGCATATAACTAAGCAATTATGTCCTCTCAAAATAACATGGCCAAAGAAAGTTCATCCCTACAAAATCATATAGTTTAGTCATGCTCCATTTTTGTCACACAAGAATGCTCTCATCATGCACAACCCCGATGACAAGCCAAGCAATTGTTTCATACTTTAGTAATCTCAAAAAATTTCAACCTTCACACAATACAAGAGCGTGAGCCATGGATATAGCACTATGGGTGGAATAGAATATAATGATTGGGGTTATGTGGAGAAGACAATAAAGGAGAAAGTCTCACATCAACGAGGCTAATCACTGAGCTATGGAGATGCCCATCGATTGATGTTAATGCAAGGAGTAGGTATTGCCATGCAACAGATGCTCTAGAGCTATAAATATATGAAAGCTCAACAAAAGAAACTAAGTGGGTGTGCATCCAACTTGCTTGCTCACGAAGACCTAGGGCACTTGAGGAGGCCCATTGTTGGAATATACAAGCCAAGTTCTATAATGAAAAGTTCCCACTAGTATATGAAAGTGACAAAACAAGAGACTCTCTATCATGAAGATCATGGTGCTACTTTGAAGAACAAGTGTGGAAAAGGATAGTAACATTGTCCCTTCTCTCTTTTTCTCTCATTTTTTGGGCCTTCTTCTTTTTTATGGCCTTTCTCTCTTTTTTTTATTCCTCACTTGGGACAATGCTCTAGAAAATGATGATCATCACACTTCTATTTATTTACAACTCAATGATTACAACTCGATACTAGAACAAAGTATGACTCTACATGAATGCCTCCGTGATGTACCGGGATATGCAATGAACCAAGAGTGACATGTATGAAAGAATTATGAACGGTGGCTTTGCCACAAATACTATGTCAACTACATGATCATGCAAAGCAATATGACAATGATGAACGTGTCATGATAAATGGAACGGTGGAAAGTTGCATGGCAATATATCTCGGAATGGCTATGGAACTGCCATAATAGGTACGTATGGTGGCTGTTTTGAGGAAGATATAAGGAGGTTTATGTGTGAAAGAGCGTATCATATCACGGGATTTGGATGCACCGGCGAAGTTTGCACCAACTCTCAATGTGAGAAAGGGCAATGCACGGTACGGAAGAGGCTAGCAATGATGGAAAGGTGAGAGTGCGTATGATCCAAGGACTCAACATTAGTCATAAAGAACTCACATACTTATTGCAAAAATCTACAACTCATCAAAAACCAAGCACTACGCGCATGCTCCTAGGGGGATAGATTGGTAGGAAAAGACCATCGCTCGTCCCCGACCGCCACTCATAAGGAGGACACTCAAAGAACACCTCATGTTTCAAATTTTTTACATAACGTTTACCATACGTGCATGCTACGGGACTTGCAAGCTTCAACACAAGTATTTCTCAAATTCACAACTACTCAACTAGCACAACTTTGATATCACTACCTCCATGTCTCAAAACAATCATCAAGCATCAAACTTCTCTTAGTATTCAACACACTCATAAGAAAGTTTTTACTAATCTTGAATACCTAGCATATTAGGATTATTTAAGCAAATTACCATGATATTTAAGACTCTCAAAATAATCTAAGTGAAGCATGAGAGATCAATAGTTTCTATAAAACAAATCCACCCCCGTGCTCTAAAAAGATATAAGTGAAGTACTAGAGCAAAACTACATAGCTCAAAAGATATAACTGAAGCACATAGAGAATTCTAATAATTTCCGAATCATGTGTGACTCTCTCAAAAGGTGTGTAAAGGAAGGATGATTGTGGTAAACTAAAAAGCAAAGACTCAAATCATACAAGACGCTCCAAGCAAAACACATATCATGTGGTGAATAAAAATATAGCTCCAAGTAAAGTTACCGATGGAAGTAGATGAAAGAGGGGATGCCTTCCGGGGCATCCCAAGCTTTGGCTTTTAGGTGTCCTTAGATTATCTTGGGGGTGCCATGGGCATCCCCAATCTTAGGCTATTGCCACTCCTTGTTCCATAATCCATCAAATCTTTCACCCAAAACTTGAATACTTCACAACACAAAACTCAGCAGAAAATCTCATGAGCTCCGTTAGCGAAAGAAAACAAAAGAACACTTCAAGGTACTGTAATGAACTCATTATTTATTTATATTGGTGTTAAACCTAATGTATTCCAACTTCTATATGGTTTATAATCTCTTTTACTAGCCATACATTCATCAAAATAAGCAAACAACACACGAAAAACAGAATCATCAAAATGTAATAAATCAGAAGTTATCTCAGAATTCAACGCAAACTTATGGAACTTCAGAAAAAATAGGAATACCTATACAATTTGTTTATTGATCAGCAGAAATTTGAATCAATATTTTATCACGTTCTGGTGATTTTTAACAATTATTTTTGTGAACAGAAAGTTTCTGGAATTTTCTGCAAGATCAAATAACTATCATCCAAGAAGATCCTATAGGTTAAACTTGGCACAAACACTAATGAAAACATAAAAACACATCTAACCATAGGATATATCAAATATTTATTCCTAAACAGAAGCAACAAGCAAAACACTAAAAATAAAATTGGGTTGCCTCCCAACAAGCGCTATCATTTAACGCCCCTAGCTAGGCATAAAAGCAAGGATAGATCTAGGTATTGCCATCTTTGGTAGGCAATCCATAAGTGGATCTCATAATAGGTTTATAAGGTCATTTTACTTTCTTTCTAGGGAAGTGTTCCATGCCTTTCTTTAATGTAAATTGGAATCTAATATTCCCTTCCTTCATATCAATAATTGCACCAATCGTTCTAAGGAAAGGTCTACCAAGAATAATAGGACATGAAGGATTGCAATCTATGTCAAGAACAATAAAATCTACGGGCACATAGTTCCTATTTGCAACAATAAGAACATCATTATTTTTTCCCATAGTTTTCTTAATGGTGGAATCCGCAAGGTGTAATTTTAAAGAGCAATCATCAAAATCACGGAAACCTAGCAAATCGCACAAAGTTATTGGAATCGTGGAAACACTAGCACCCAAATCACACAAAGAATAGCATTCATGATCTTTAATTTTAATTTTAATAGTAGGTTCCCACTCATCATTAAGTTTTCTAGGGATAGAAACTTCCAGCTCAAGTTTTTCTTCATAAGATTGCATCAAAGCATCAACGATATGTTTAGTAAAGGCTTTATTTTGACTATAAGCATGAGGAGAATTTATCACGGATTGCAACAAGGAAAAACAATCTATCAAAGAGAAATTATCATAATTAAATTCCTTAAAATCCAAAATAGTGGGTTTGTTAATATCTAATGTTTTGATCTCTTCAATCCCACTTTTATCAATTTTTGCATCAAGATCTAAAAACTCTGAATTTTTGGAACGCCTTCTAGGTAAACGTGGATCATATTCAGTCCCATCATTATCAAGATTCATATTGCAAAACAAAGATTTAATAGGGGACACATCTATAACTTTTAGAACTTCATCTTTATTTTCATAGAAATTAGAAGAACACGCTTTCACAAAGCAATCTTTCTTAGCACGCATCCTAGCGGTTCTTTCTTTGCACTCATCAATTGAAATTCTCATGGCTTTGAGAGACTCATCGATATCATGCTTAGGAGGAATAGGTATAAGTTTTAAAGAATCAACATCAAGAGAAATTATATCAACGTTCCTAGCCAATTCATCAACTTTAAGCAATTTCTCTTCAATCAAAGCATTGAAATTCTTTTGCGAATTCATAAATTCCTTAACACCAGTCTCAAATTCAGAAGGCATCTTATTAAAATTTCCATAAGAATTGTTGTAGGAGTTACCATAATTATTAGTGGAATTACTAGGATAAGTCCTAGGATTAAACTTTCCTCTATACCTGTTGTTACCAAAATTATTCCTACCAACAAAATTCACATCCAAAGATTCATTATTATTCTCAATCAAAGTAGACAAAGGCATATCATTAGGATCAGAAGAAACACTCTTAGTAGCAAATAATTTCATAAGTTCGTCCATCTTTCCACTCAAAACATTAATTTCTTCTATCGCATACACTTTTTTATTAGTAGATCTTTCAGTGTGCCATTGAGAATAACTAACCATAATATTATCTAGGAGTTTAGTAGCTTGTCCTAAACTGATTTCCATAAAAGTGCCTCCCGCGGCCGAATCTAAAAGATTTCTAAAAGCAAAGTTCAATCCGGCATAAATTTTTTGTATAATCATCCACAAATTCAAACCATGAGTAGGGCAATTACATATCATTAATTTCATCCTCTCCCAAGCTTGTGCAACATGTTCATGATCTAGTTTCTTAAAATTCATAATGTCGTTTCTAAGAGAGATGATCTTAGCGGGAGGAAAATATTTAGAGATAAAAGCATCTTTGCACTTATTCCAAGAATCAATACTATTTTTAGGCAAAGACGAAAACCAAGCTTTAGCACGATCTCTAAGCGAAAAAGGAAATAGCTTCAATTTAACAATATCATTATCCACATCTTTCTTATTTTGCATATCACACAAATCAACGAAGCTATTTAGATGGGTAGCGGCATCTTCACTAGGAAGGCCGGCGAATTGATCTTTCGTGGCAAGATTCAACATGGCAGCATTGATTTCACAAGATTCAGTATCGGTAAGAGGAGCAATCGGTGTGCTAAGGAAATCATTGTTGTTGGTATTGGTAAAGCCACATAATTTGGTATTATCTTGAGCCATCGTGACAAGCAAGCAATCCAACATACGAGCAAACAAGAGACGGGAAAAAGGAGGCAAACGAAAAGGAGAGGGCGAATAAAACGGCAAGGGTGAAGTGGGGGAGAGGAAAACGAGAGGCAAATGGCAAATAATGTAACGCGGGAGATAAGGGTTTGTGATGGGTACTTGGTATATTGACTTTTGCGTAGACTCCCCGGCAATAGCGCCAGAAATCCTTCTTGCTACCTCTTGAACACTGCGTTGGTTTTCCCTTGAAGAGGAAAGGGTGATGCAGCAAAGTAGCGTAAGTATTCCCTCAGTTTTTGAGAACCAAGGTATCAATCCAGTAGGAGGACACACACGAGTCCCTCGCACCTACATAAACAAATAAATCCTCGCAACCAACGCGATAAGGGGTTGTCAATCCCTTCATGATCACTTACGAGAGTGAGATTTTATAGATATGATAGGATAATATTTTTGGTATTTTTATGATAAAGATGCAAAGTAAATAAAGTAAACAAAATAACGGTGCCAGAAATAGCTTGTTGTTGGGAGATTAATATGATGGAAAATAGACCCGGGGGCCATAGGTTTCACTAGTGGCTTCTCTCAAGAGCATAAGTATTTACGATGGGTGAACAAATTACTGTTGAGCAATTGACAGAATTGAGCATAGTTATGAGAATATCTAGGTATGATCATGTATATAGACATCACGTCCGAGACAAGTAGACCGACTCCTGCTGCATCTACTACTATTACTCCACACATCGACCGCTATCCAAAGATGCATCTAGAGTATTAAGTTCATAATAACAGAGTAACGTTTTAAGCAAGATGACATGATGTAGAGGGATAAATTCATGCAATATGATATAAACCCCATCTTGTTATCCTCGATGGCAACAATACAATACGTGCCTTGCTGCCCCTACTGTCACTGGGAAAGGACACTGCAAGATTGAACCGAAAGCTTAGCACTTCTACCATTGCAAGAAAGATCAATCTAGTAGGCCAAACCAAACTGATAATTCGAAGAGACTTGCAAAGATAACCAATCATACATAAATGAATTCAGAAGATTCAAATATTGTTCATAGATAAACTTGATCATAAACCCACAATTCATCGGTCTCAACAAGCACACCGCAAAAGAAGATTACGTCGAATAGATCTCCACAAGAGAGGGGGAGAACATTGTATTGAGATCCAAAAACAGAGAAGAAGCCATCTAGCTAATAACTATGGACCCGAAGGTCTAAGGTAAACTACTCACACTTCATCGGAGAGTCTATGGTGTTTATGTAGAAACCCTCCATGATCGATGCCCCGTCCGGCAGAGCTCCGGAATAGGCCCCAAGATGACATCTTACGGGTACAGAAGGTTGCAGCGGTGGAATTAGGTTTTTGGTTCCGTATCTGGTAGTTTGGGGGTACGTAGGTATATATAGGAGGAAGAAGTACGTCGGTGGAGCAACATGGGGCCCATGAGGGTGGAGGGCGCACCTGGGGGGGGGGGGTGGTAGGCGCGCCCCCTACCTCGTGGCCTCCTGGTTGAAGTCTTGACATAGGGTCCAAGTCCTCTGGATCATGTTCGTTTCGAAAATCACGTTCCCGAAGGTTTTATTCCATTTGGACTCTGTTTGATATTCTTTTTCTACGAAACTCTGAAATAGACAAAAAACAGCAATTCTGGGTTGGGCCTCGGGTTAATAGGTTAGTCCCAAAAATAATATAAAAGTGTATAATAAAGCCCAATAATGTCCAAAACAGAATATAATATAGCATGGAGCAATCAAAAATTATAGATACGTTGGAGACGTATCATTATCCCCACGGAACTCATTTACGGGTCCCATCAAGTGCTTGCCTACGATGAAGTAGCACAAGATAAGCACTGGCGTGATGACGCTGTGCTACTCGAGGAGAACCGTCTCTGAACTGCTACATGTGTTGAACGCTACTAGCAAGCCCTGCGTCACTATCACAGCCGCAGGGTTCATGCCCGGTGTTTTGAGGAAGGTGACGTTGTTCTTAGGCGCGTTCAGTCCGCCAAGGGTACAAACAAGCTGTCACCAAAGTGGGAAGGCCCTTGCCGGGTGGTACGAGTCACCAGACCTGGCGCAGTCCGTCTGGAGACCGGAGATGGCACACCGTATCAAAACTCATGGAATATTGAGCATCTCCGTAAGTACTACCCGCAAGGCGCGAGGCTGCCGGGCTCTGCCTGACAGCCACCCTTTTGTATAGGCCTTGCCTCAGCTGCATGTAACCCCATGTACAAATCCGGGCGATGACCCCGTGCAAGATAAATAAAGAAGCGCTATAGGGGGGGCCCAACTAAGATTGCATGCATGCACAAGCACACCCAGATCACTGCATAAGCATTTCATGAGCATTTGCATATGCATATAGATTGGATTGCACCCTGCATTCATTCTCATCTACATGGAGTTGCAGGTTCTTGCCGTGAACTTGGACAAGAAGATTGCATGACACCACGATCCCCGGCAAAGCAAAACAGATAAGTTTACCTCTTGTCCATTAGTTTTCTGGAAAGCTATAACTTTGCATGAGGAAACCTCGCCTCTCTTTTGAAACTTAGGTGCTCCCATTCGTGACTCGAACGTTGGTTCAGTCAGGATGGTCGCAGTAGGCTTTGGTAAAAAGGAGTTGGCGGGGGGTTGGCCCCTCTTTCTGTTCCCCGGCAGACAGAGCTCTCCGACAGACAAAAGAGGATGCCGGCAGGATATCCTGCCAAGGAAACTCATTTATTTACATTAAAGAGGCACTCCACCTCTGCATGGACATATACATGGACGGTTCCAGGCAAGGTTCATCTTTTTCATTTATATGCTAACACAAGTACAAGCATTACAGAACACCAAGATAGACTCGAGAGATTACATTATTTGAATAAAAATTTGGCGATTGCCTACAGATTTAAGATTGGAAAAAGATAAGTGCACGGGGCACGCCTTTGCCCCTGTCCATCCCCTATAGGAAGAGGTCGAAGGAGCCGGAGGCGGGCACGGCTGGGACTCGGCGCCTCCCCAGGATCAGGACAGTGCCGCTCCCTAGCAAGGAGGAAGAAATCGGACGGCAGGCATGGATGGTGAAGCTGCCGGAGGACCAGATGGGAGGCACAGAGTCACAGACAAACACGACTCATCAGAATGGTCGTCCCCATCCTTGGCGCATCGTGGGTTTCCGCTGCCGTCCGCATCACTACCACCCGAAGACATCGACGCGACCACCACGCCAGACACCATGCTCTCTAAGCCCCTCCACAGAGAGCATGGTCGTCCCCAGGAGCCCTCGCGTTGGAAGTTACCGCGCGTCTTGAAGACGCGTGAGAAAGCAAGGAGCTTCCCTGATCGACGAGACGACCGCGCCCAGGAGGAGCCAGATTCGCCCCTATCAATGGCAAATCCTTCCTACGACACCTCCCCGATACCGCCGGAAGAAGAAGAATCAGGAGCAGTCGACTACCACGTGTCGTGCCCTCGTCGAGCCATGACATGGTGTCGGTCGCGTCCCCTCCCTCTAACGTCAAGGCTACGGGGGATGCGGCGGCGAAAACGCCGGGGTTGCCACTCCCGGCATCAGCGCCGCGCCGCCTAAACTTTCCTCTTAGATCCATGGGAGACCCCAACCAGAAGCCCGTGGGATGGCCTCGGGCTCTCCTCTTCAACATCACCAGCGGAAGCAAAGAACGAGGGAAGAAGAAGAGAAGCGCAGCGATGGATGACTCCGCCCTCCTCCGCCCTTCCTTTTATAGGCCAGGCGGGGAAGGGCAGCTGCTAAATCAATGGGTGACCACCGCCCTCCTCCACCAATTCAAGGCGCGAAGACCCGCCTCATGATGCTCTCCCGCTCCATGTGCCTCCGCTACCTACCCCGTGCGATGCATGCAACATATGTGGCTAAGGATAAGGGCGCACTGTGGGAAGAGTAATATGGCGGTTTCTACCACGTGTGTTAAAGTCATTCACGGGCCATCACTAACGCGACCCCATTACTATTGGCTTTACACCACGTGCGGGAAATCGGAAACCGCCCCAAAATCAAGACTCATGAAGCAGCAAAAGAAACCTCAAGGGGCCAACCCCTTCAGCAATTCTGCCTGTGCACTTATTAGGCCCTACCCCGACCACGCTCAGCAACGCATTTGGGGCAGGCCCGGGGGCTTCTGTCGGTGCAACAAACCCTGGGTCTGTTCCCCAACTGTGCATAGGCACAAGATCAAGATTGAAGCACCAGCTCAAGCCAGAGTGCTGGAGGACCAAGAGATTTGAAGAACCAACATGCAGCTCACAGAGACCAAGATCAAGCCAGAGGAGCAAGATATCGGCCAGAGAAGGGCCTCCCTTGCAAGGCAGGCAAGCCCGGTAAGGGGCGAGGCCACCACCAGAAGCAAGCAACCAAGACTCCCTGGCAGAGCCTGCCGGGGCTTGCAGGGCAGAACCAGCCCGCCAACCACTCAAAAATGACTCACGCCATCAATCAGTGCGGTGTCAAGCTGGAAGGTGATTAAGTGGCAGCCATTCGCCACTTGGCAACCATTTCCTACAGAAGAAACCCACAGATGACACTTGTCCCGCGACGTGTCAAGAGAACAGGTGCAGAGCGGGCGAGATAGCCCGGCAAGCCTTGCCGGGCTACCAGTGATGTGACACTAAGCGGTGCATTAAATGCAACCTGTCATTCTGCAGAGTTAGGTATGATAGCACTGTTTGCTATTATATCAGTGGATAATGACCACTTTGCCACTGTGGTGACCCCTTAATCTATAAAAGGAGGCACATGGTACTCGTTGGAGGGGTTAGAGGGTTATAAAGTTGATGAACCCAAGCCACCATACGCGCGTAGTCACTGCGGCCCCAAGGCAAATCTTGACAGGCAAGTGTACTACGCATCACCACACTCATTCCACCATCAATCCACCAAAGCAGGATTAGGCTCTTACACCTCGCGGTGGCCTGAACCTGGGTAAATTGCTTGTGTGCTCTCGGTCGTGCTACCGTGCGCTGATCTGCTCTTTGTGCAATGCAAAAATCCCCCGCCGAACCAGCAAGGGGCCACCCCGTCCCACCGGTGGCCGTGGATATCCCGCGACACGCGGCCGCCTCAATGGCGAGCAAAACATTCGGACATACGTGAGCAGAGCACGCTATGGCTACCTCAATGGTGAGCAACCACGTGGTCAACCTTCTGCCATCAATAAATTTTGACCTTGTTTCTCATCCAATTGCAGATTACAATGCAATAAGTAATTGCAAATCTGTTCACACCTATCAAACTAATATGTGTTCACACTTAGCACCGGGCTATAAAAACTACCCACTCAACAATTACTTCACAGTTCCTCTCCTCATCACCCACATAACTTGTCTTTCCTGTCAAGTCGTTCTGCCATGACCGGTAGGAGGTGTTTAGGGTGGACATATAACCAGGCAGTAAAGATCAAGGCCACAGAAGCACTAGGAAGGTCCTGCCGCGAAGCCGCAGCCTCAGCAGAGATGTCCCGACGCGCCACGGAGCTCTCACGGCCACGCGAGGGCTCTCACAGGCGCACTCGCGGCGCCAGCCATCACAACGAGCTGGCGTTCCTGAAGTCCTTGGCCGGCGACGATGACATTGTCACTAGCGTCACTAAGCAGCCAGAGCTGGTCGATGGCTTGATGAAGCTGCTCAAGATCAGTGATGCCTCGTTTGACAAGGCGACTGGCCTTGTCGAGCAACTCATGGGTAACAATGCGAAGCTCCTCAAGGCGCTCGCCGAGAAGGAGGAGGAGGCCGCTACCTGGAAGATGCTCCATGAGCAGAGCACTGCCTCAGGGATGACGCTGACAGCGGTTGTCGAGGAACTGATGGGTGACTTGAGGAAGCTCCGGATCAAGCGCGAGCAGGAGGTGGAGGAATCGGTGGCTGCTTTCAAGCAAAGTCGTGAGGAATTGAAGAAGGAGATGGAGGATATCGTTGCCCGGCGATCCATTGACGAGTAGACATAGTAGCGGCCCAGATCGTTGTCTGCAATTTCCTTCTTATCTTGCCCATGTGTCCTCTGGGCTTTGCCGTATGTGGCATTTTAAATTATCTGGAATATGTAGGACAATTATTACCTACGCCATTGTAAATTTTTTGTCATATTGTCCATTGCCATTTTATTTGTGGTCGTATTATACGTTGCCCTATGTGGCAATTTAAATTAGGGCGGAATACGAGTTAAAAAGACGAACAAAGAACATGCTGCCATGGGATCACAAGCAAACACCCTCCGCCCAGGTGCTTTAATTAACCCATTAATGGAGAAGTTGTGAGCGAGGTGGGCGGCAGCTGGTGCATGGAGGTCAAAGAGCTCGCTTCCCGGTGAGCATGGGCGACCTTGCTGCTCGCACGTGTCCGGTCGAGCATGCGAGGTCGACGGGATGCATGCGTCCCGTCGAGCCTGCGCGGCGGACTGCTCGCACGCGTCCGATCAAGCCTGCACGGCGGACTTCTCGCGCTCGTCCCATCTAATCAAACAGCTGCACACACAACACCGAGTATGGTTAACTTTCGACACGGTTAATATAATACAACCATTTGTGATATTGATGTGTCAGCTTTTTGTTTCAAAAAGGACTTCATTGGCTACTAATGTGTGCGCCTCTTCCCAAAATGGACAATTTTTTTACAACGACATATATGTGCCATGTCATGTAACCATGCCAAGTTTCATGTTTTTTGGGTGATTTTTTGATTTACTGGGATTAAAAAACTGATATTCCCAATGTTTCAGGATGATGACAAGTTTGTAATTCATTCCCATTCCTTAAATAAGACCTAAACATGCACCCAATGACACATGTATGATATCCCACCCATTTTGCTTCACTGGAGCATGTGCTTGTAGTTCAAATTTGAATTATGGACTACATTAAAAGCGTAGAAAACTTAATTAGTAATATATACAATGGCCAAACGAACCCTGAACAGTTTCAAATTTTAGCCGACACTCCTGTTATTCTATGTTGCCTGTAGAAAACAAAGTTCAAGGTAAGGACGAAGCTCGAAAGAAGCATAACGACGCCAAGACCAAGACCACAAAGAGCAAAGGGGACGAAGCGGACTCCCCCGGCAAGATCCTTGCCGGGGGGCGGTTTTAGCAAACCCGGCAAGGTTCTTGCCGGGCGGTTTCGCCACACCTACGGAGCGAATCACCCTTGAGTCCACCGCCCCATGGGGCAAGGATTCGAGACATCCCGTGGTGTCATGCAGATCTTTGTGAAGACATTCAAAATCAGATACACACTATAGAAGACGAAGACCCTTGGCGGGATCCCAGCCAAGGAGGACCACAAGGCCCCAGCAAGAGCCTTGCCGGGGATGACAGCAGGCGCCATGGCAAGACCCTTGCCGGGGCCCCGGCAAGACCCTTGCCGGGGCTACAGCGAGGCCCTTGCCAAGGACACCCGAGGGGCCACCATCGGGCCCATGCCAATAAAACCTTCACCGCCGTTTGCATGCAGCTGCCGACCCAACCAGTTGGGCAGGCACCTGCGTGGCGGCAAGCGGATCTTCGTGGAGACCCACCGCTGCGCGACCTCAGCTGCCTGCCTACATGGCACCACAGGCACTGCTGGCTAGGGCGCGCGGTTTACATCGAAGGGAGCGGCGACGGACGAGACAGGGCTCTCCCCCGTCCCCGATAAAGCAAGGACACCTAAGCAAGATGCATTAATGGCGCCTTTTCATGTAATGTGAGGGATAGAATCGCATTACTGTACCCTTTCTACCTCCTGTGTGCCACTGTGGCAACCCCTTTCCCTATAAAAGGAGGCCCAAGGCGACCAGGAGGAGGATTCAGCTTTTTGGAGCTCCTCACGCCCCATTGCTAGCTCAAGAACATGTATAAACAAACCACCAAAGTAGGAGTAGGGTTTACGCGTCCTCATGCCCGAGCCTGGATAAAGAACCCGTGTGCTATCTGTTTGATCCGCTCTTCTCATGACCCCGCGCCCCGCAACCGTAGTAGGTATTCTTGTGATCCCATAGGTGTCGTCCCCGCACCGACATCCTTGGCGTGCCAAGTAGGGGGCGCAGTTGTGAGAATCGGCTCTAGCACTTAGTTCGACGCTTCTTCATCGTCATGGCGCCCAAGAAGAAGACGACGGTGGCGGTTGGCCCGTCGGAAGCCGGACATCCCGTCCCGACGCGGGCGAGCAGCGGACCGGTCGCACAAAGGACCCGGGGCACTCTTCGCGAACATCAACACCGTCCCAGCAGTCGAAGTTTGGGAGGCGGTGATGTTCGTGTGCCTGGTAACGGGCCGCATGCCGCCAAATCCAAAGATGGAGCCAGGCCCTCTGCGGGTGGCGCGGGTCCTTCGAAGATTACTGTCACCCCACTCGCAGGCGACGCGAGGGCTTCCAAGACTCCCACGCCGGCGCCGACGGCGCGCTCTTCTCAAGCGGCGCGCGACGAACGGCGTAATCACGCCGAGGACCCCGGGCGCCGCCATGAAAGAGCTCCGAGCACCACTCCCGGATTTAGAAGACCTGCCCGCCGCCGAGGCACCGGTGAAGATGGCATGCGACCGCTGGGTCGTGATAGAGCTCCTTCCGACATGGTCAAGTCGGCGTCGCGATCCGTGCAGGTTTCGCTGCCACCAACGCCAGCAGAAGCCCTAGCGCGCGAGCAGTTGCTCCTCAATTTCCCTCCCACTACGGGGAAACTCGACGAATGGAGAGCCACTATCCGAAGACTTGTTGCGGTGGCCAACAAAGACGAACCGAGTCCGGAGGAGCCCCCAGGTCGACGCTCCGACGGAGTCCCACGCACCAGTGGCAGGAGAGCCGGTGGCACCGCAACCATGGTGCACTCGCCTCCTCCTCGCTCGGTATCATGGACGCCAGCTGTCGCGACGTTACGGGCATTTAGATCTCCATAGCATCGCCCCACCCAAGGCCCACCGTGACCAGCGCCAAGTTCTTCGAACGAGAAGATGAAGACGCCGAACCACTATCGGCGCCGGGCGCGAGCGCCGCCACCAATCGACAGCGAGCAGGGCTGCAGGAGCCACCCGGCATAGGGGAGCCCTGGAGGCCTACCTTACGAGGTAGGCTGTCCGGCTTTTACCCGTGAGTTGCGGCAGTTCCAGTGGCCCACTCACCGCACCTTCAAACCCGACGTGGGTGAAAAGTACAGTGGCAAGACCCACCCGTCCGAGTTCCTCAGCGTCTACACCATCGCGATGCAAGCTGCCGGAGCCCGTGACAATAAGGTGCTTGCGAATTACTTTCCGTTGGCTCTTAAACCCAACGCCATGTCGTGGTTGATGCACTTGCCGGTAGACTCTATTTCCTCCTGGTCGGATTTGTGCCATGAGTTCGTGGGCGCCTTTACTGGAGGCCACCAAGCCCATGGCCAGGCAAGCGACCTGCACGTTATTCCCTAGAAGGGAGGCTAGAGTCTCCGCAAGTATATACAGAGGTTCAGCCGGGTACAGTACAATATCCCTGATGTTCACCCTGCCGCCATCATCAGCGCGTTCCATCGTAACGCATGCGTAATCGCAAGATGCGCCAAGAGCTGGCAATGAACAAGGTGAGAGATGTAGCGTAACTCTATGTTCTTGCCGACAAATGTGCCCGGCTGAAGAGGGAAGGAAGTACCCGGCGAAGATGCCGCATGGAAACCGACTCTCGAGATGAGGATATTGCCGCCCGGCGAAGAAAGGCCGCGCCGCAACAGAAGCGCAAAGGAAAAGCCGTGCTTGCCGTCGAGGGATCTCGATGACGCCGGCTCCACCAAGAAAACCAAGGCAGATGACCCCGCAAGGAGGTTGCCGGATGTGTCGCCATCTGGCCTTGGCGGCTGCCGAGAAGCTGTGAAACTCCGACAAGCGATATCGCAAGATCCATCGCACCAAAGGCCATGCTCTCCAGACTGCCGACAAAGTTGAGCTACTCGCTAAGAAGAAGAGGGCTGAGTATGAGAGGCGGGACAAGGAGAAGGGCCCAGACGGTGCCGAGGGGTCCGGCAAGAAGAAGCGTGACGGGCCAAAGCGGCCGTCATGCAAGGATAAGCAACGAGAGAGGCCCGCCTGGGCCGTGATGTAAAGCTAGAAGACGACGATCACGAAGAGGACGCATTTAATCCGGTGACCAAGAGTTTCAGAAGCAACAGAGGCCATGTGGCCGACGGTGGCGCCGCTGCATACTTCTCACCGCCGCTTAAACAAAGGGTGCGAGAGATTACAGCCGCAGAGCCGCCGCTGATGCCCAAAGGTCACCAAGTGGTCCAAAGACACCTATGATTTTTGACATCGAGGACCACCCCGATCGCACTATCATGCGTCGGGTGCTTGCCATTGTTGGTTTCACCAAGAATACGCAACCTCAAGGTGACAAAGATGCTAGTTGATGGCGGGCCGGTCTGAACTTGATCTCGCCGCCGTGATCGAGAAACCGCAGATTCTCGATGGAGACCTCGAAGAGACGGCACGCTTCAGGGCGCCAACCCGGAAGAAGCCAACCTAAGGGAAAGGTCACGCTGCCCGTGACCTTTTGGAAACGACCGAACTTCAGGACGGAGAGGATCGTGTTCGATGTTGCCAAGATCCCTTGCCATACAACGGGATCCTTGGCCGCCCAAATGGCTTAAGTTCATGGCGGCGCCACACTACGCCTATAACACCCTCAAGATGCCAGACTGTGACGATCATCACCATCCCCTCCGACAAGAAAGATGCGATGATTTGCGCTGACCAACTATACCAGCAAGCAGTTGCAGCAGCTGCCGCCGCTAGGGCACTTGCTCCTGCCACTAGGACCCCGGGAGGGAAGAAGAAGAAGAAGACCGGTGAGACCTCGGACACCCACTCCGGCAAGTGCACCTCTTCGGAATGTAGCGCTGCCGTCGAGGACGTGCCAGAGAGCTCCACCGAGGAAACAAGAAGCCCAGGCCATACCGCCGAACCAAGAAGATTTCATCAATGAGGATTTGCACGGAGGAGCTTTTACCATAAGCTCCATCCTTGACGACAAATAGGAAGACGCGCCGTCACCTTCCCGCGGCGAATGTCGATATGTTTGCATGGCAAGCTTCCGACATCCCCGGTGTTCCTGTGGAGGTGATTGAGCACCACCTTGTTGTCTCCGCCTCATGCACGGCCCGTCAAGCGAAGGTCGAAGCAAGGCTGTGGAACGACAAGAGTTCATCATGTAAGAGATCCGGAACTGGAAGCAGCGGGTTTGGTAAGAGGAGTGCTCCATCCAACGTGGTTGGCCAAACCGGTCGTGGTGCGCAAGGCAAATGGGAAGTGGAGTCTGTGTATTGATTACACAGATATCAATAAGGCTTGCCCTAAAGACCCCTTCCGCTGCCGCAAGATCGATCGATTGTTGACTCCATGGCTGGGTGTGATATGTTGTCATTCCTCGACGCCTACTTCGGCTACCACCAGATCTTCATGACAAGAGAAGACGAAGAGAAGACAGCATTCATCACCCCATGTGGTATGTATTGTTTCATGCGGATGCCTTTCGGGTTGAAGAGTGCTGGTTCGACGTTTGCAAGGGCGGTCCAGATTGGTTTTGTCCCCCAGCTCCATAGAAATATGGAAGCTTATATGGATGACATAGTGGTCAAAACCAAGGACAGGGCAACCCTCATACCAGATTTGCAAGAAACATTTGCAAACCTGCGCAAGATCAATCTCAAGCTGAACCCCGAGAAGTGCATCTTTGGCGTCCCAGACGGCAAGCTTCTCGGGTTCTTGGTGTCACACCGTGGGATAGAGGCCATCCGACAAAATCAAAGCTATAGAGCAGATTGAAGCAGCCAAGCGAATCAAGGATGTGCGCCGGCTTGTCTGGTTGCGTCGCCGGGCATGGGCAGGTTCATTTCTAAGTTCTGCTGAAGGCGCCTTCCCTTTTCAAGATCCCGAAAAAGGCAGGCCCAATGGAGTGGACACCGTAAGTCAAGCAGCATTGCAAGGTTTGAAGAAATACCTCTTCTGCGCCAATACTAGTTGGCGCCTTAGGCCACAGGAACCGTTGTCGCTATACTGGCAATGCACCAGGTGGTCGGGCCGCACCGGGTGGTGCGGGGAGAGGTTGGCGACGAGGAGATGGCAGCGACGGAGCCCGACCCCACCAATGCAGAGACGACACAGCCAGTTGGAGTGCCGCCGAAGAAGAAAATGATGCAGCACCCGGTCTACTTTGTTAGTTCTCTCCTGCAGGGGGCTAGATCAAGGTACTCCGGCAGGTAGAACTGCTCTTCGGCCTTCATATGGCCTCGAGGAAGCTGCGTCAATACTTCCGGGCACACGAGATGACTATCGTCACTCGCTTCCCTCTGCAATGGATATTGCACAAACCGGATGCAACGGGAAGAATTGTGGAATGGGCAATCGAGCTGTCCAAATTTTGGCCTCAAGTTTGAAAGTACTTCGATGATTCAGAGCCGAGTCCTAGCGGAGTTCATTGCAGAATGGACTGCAATCCCTGACGAAGAAGCCCAAGAGACTGCTCTCCCCGGCAAATAGGCAAGTTGCGATTGGATCATGTACTTTTACGGAGCTTTCTCCTTACAAGGCGTCGGGGCTGGCGTACTGCTTGTCGCGCCCACCGGAGAGCACCTCAAGTACGTGATCCATATGCACTTCCCCAGGGAGGTGTCAACAAACAATACGGCAGAGTACGAAGGGCTGCTTGCCGGTCTTAGGATCATGGCGGACCTCGGGATCAGAAACTCATCGTCAGGAGACTCGCAGCTTGTCGCCAAGCAAGTCAACAAGGATTACCAGAGTTCGCTGATGAAGGCCTACGTCGATGAAGTGAGAAAGCTGGAAGAGCGTTTCGACGGTATACAGGCTGAACATGTTCCCCGAGCGGAGAACGATATCGCGGATTACCTATCGAAACGCGCTGCCCTCAAGCTACCCGTGGAACCAGGTACCTTTGTGCTTCAGCTAACTCAGCCGTCCGTTGATCCATCAACAGAGCAGAATAAGAGGAGGAAATCAGGCCCCGGCAAGTACTTTCCCGCCGAAGCTCCTCGAGCAGCCGGCAAGGATGTTGCCGGGATATCGAGCCCGCCACGGACGACCGGGCTCCGCGGAGCGTCAAGCTCTTGCCGTCGAGGCAGCCGCCCTATAACGGAGGAGATGCCTTTAGTCCTCGCCGTCGAGCCCTGTGCTCCAAAGATGGGCACATCATACCGTCCGATTCCTCCAAACAGGGAACTTCCGAGGAGTAGGAAGAAGCGTAGAAAGTAGCCCGTCGCTCTACCATGTACCAGTTCGTCGATGACGCCCCTGCATGTAAAGAGGCTGAACGGTGTGAAATTGAAGTGTATCCCTCGAGAGGAAGGACTGGAGCTGTTGGCAGAGATACACGGAGGCATATGTGGATCCCACATTGGGTCAAGGGCCCTTGCCAGCAAGGCATTCCGACAAGGCTTCTTCTGGCCCACCGCCCTCCAAGATGCGACGACACTAGTCACCAGGTGTGAAGCATGTCAGTTCCATTCAAAGAAGCTTCATGAGCCAGCTCAAGCCCTTCAAACCATTCCTCTCTCCCGCCCTTCTCGGTCTGGGGCTCGACATATCGGGCCCCTTGCCCTGCTGGCTGTCGGGGCTTTTGAGTACTTGTAACGTTGTAATCGACAAGTTCACAAAGTGGCCGGAGGTGGATGCAAAGTGAGGAAGGTCACAGCCACCCGTCAAGTTCTTCAAGGAACTAGTGTGCCGCTTTTGGCGCACTCCAACAGGGTTATCACCGACAACGGCACACAGTTCACAAGCCGCACCTTCATGCAATATACCCAAGACCTCGGCAAGAAAGTCGGTTTCGCTTCGCTTGCTCATCCGCCAAGCAATGGTCAAGCTGAGAGGGCAAATGATGAAGTATCACGAGGCTTAAGGACCAAGACCTTTGACAGTGCTGCACAAGAGTGGAAGGCGCTGATTGATGAGTTGTCGGCGGTTCTTTGGTCGATCAGACGACGCCAAATCGAGCCACCGCCGCACACCTTTTGCCCTCGTATACGGGCGTAAGCAGTTCTCCCCACTGAACTCATATACGGGTCACCTCGAGTGCTCGCTTATGATGAGCTTGAGCAAGAGCAACAGTGGCAAGATGATGCAGTGCTCCTTGAGGAAGATCGTCTTCGGGCGGTTGTGAGAGCAGCACGCTACCATCAAGCCTTGCGCCGCTACCATAGCCGCAAGGTTCATGCCCAAGCCTTGAGGAAGGCGACCTTGTCCTTCGCGCCGCTCAATCGGCCAGGAATTCCAACAAGTTGACGCCAAAGTGGGAAGGCCCTTATCGGGTAATACGAAGTCACCGGGCCCGGCGCAGTCCGCCTGGAGATCAAGGTGCCGCCCGTGAGTAACTCCTGAACATTGAGCATCTTCGCGAAGTTTTACCAGAGATGCGCTTGCCGGGCCCCCCGGCAAGCCACCTTTTGTACAAGCATTGCCGATGATGCATGTAACCCTTTTTAGAAAGCCAGGCGCAGACCCTGAGCATAAATAAATGAAGCGTTGGTGCCCTAAGTTATAGCATGCATGCTAGGTCGAATCTCGTCCTTGGTTAGGGCTGATAGTGCTTAGCGGCGACTAACCCCTAGCTTAGAGGTCGAGCGTGCGTCTCTTTGCCATTCTTTTGTCTTCTTTGGTTTGCAGGACTCACAGATATCCTTGCCGTATCACTTGAGGACGAAAAAGAGAAGAGGGACAGACCGGCATCCAGTCCCCAGCAAGCCAGTATTACCGGGGGCTGCAAGTACAAAGATTCACCCACGGCAAACCAGAGTTGCCGGGGGCTGCAGCTGCAGATAAGTTTGTCATCCCTTATCATGCATTCTCTTATGGACTGAGGTATGTGAAACCTTGTTTTTTCCCAAAGCTACCGTGCTCCCCTAAAAACTCTAGGCCCTAGGGCTCGTTCCTGGCGCCAGGTTTGGTCGTAGTCGCGGTAGCAAGAGGATGAAACGAGAGGCCTGAACCCACCTCATCCCTGCCTCCGCCAAAAGCGTGAGAAAGGTCGAGCGAAGTGGGAAGACGGCAAGGTCTGTTGCCAGGCAAGGAAATGTTTATCTTAAGGATATCAAGGATTTACTCCTTGTCGTGGGTTCTACCCGCAAACGAATGACCCGGCAAGCATCCCTTTTTCATTAAAAACATTCCATTCAGATACAGTCCATGGGGAATGAAAAACATGAATGATGGGATTACAAGTTTTAAATTCAGCTAAGGCCCAAAGGCTTACAAGCTAAAAAAAAGATAAGGTGCCCGTAACCCCTTTATTGTCCCTCTCTTCAGGAGGCAGGTCAAGGAGGCGAAAAGGGCAAAAGGGGTGCCTAGGCAAGCTATGGGTGGCAGGAGGCACCAAGAGAACATCTCGGTGGCCGTCCGAAGGCTGGTTGGTGATGGCGGCGCCGGAAGCAGAGCTCGAAGAGGAGGCAGCAGGACGTCAGCACGCGTCGAAGGCGTCGGTGCCAGAGCACTCGATTTGGCGGCCTTGCCGCCTCGCCTCTTCTCTTCCTCTTCCGCAGCCTCCCAATGCCAGCCGCCCAAGGAGACGACCCGAAGTTCGTGAAGCCGGGCGACGCGGATGATGGGATCGCCGGTGCCGCACGGAGCGGGCGCCCGACACCTAGTCGGACCCGTCATCCTGCCGCTGCTACCTCGCTGTCAGCTGCCGCTGTCCTCCTCGCCACTCCCGCTCAAGGAGGAGCCTTCGCTATCAGAAGAGCTCTCCACGCAGCACCGTGCCCGAGTCCCGAAGCACCCAAAGACCTTGACGGAGAGGAGGACGCCCTCCATCAGCTTGAAATGGAGAGTGAGCCTCGCCGTCAGGCGGTGGATATGAGCGAACGTCTTCCACCCTCGACCAAGGTACATCACGTGAGGAGCTGGAAAGTCGACGCGAACTCGCTGCATCACTGATCCAACAGCCCCTCATGTGCAACCGCAATGACTCATGGCGGATCCAGCTCCATCTCGCCGCGAATGGAGTCGGGAGACGGCGGCGACGGCGAGGCGGCGGCCAAGCCTGACGAAGAACTCGCAAGGATCATCACTAACATGGCCCTCCATGGGGAGGGACTATCAAGTGAGGCGGGACGGCGCGCCGCCCGCTTCTCCTCTTCCTCGAGCACCTCGGCCTCGCTCACGGCCTCGCTCATGCTCGCCCCTCCCTTCCCCTCATGGTGGCTCTGCCACCGCAGTGAAGGAGAAGGAAGGACGCGTTGTCGAGCGGTGACCCTTGCCGACACCGTTGAAGAGCTGTGGATTCCCTCTCTCCATGGCGGATGGAGGGAGGGGAGCGGTGAAGGAAGGTGAAGATGGAAGTGTGCGGGACGCCGTCCCCCCCCCCCCCATGCTCATTATAAAGGAACGGGATGGGGGCATGGCCGCCCCGCTCAGCCAATCAAGACGCGGAAGGCATAGGGAACTGGGACCAACCCGCTGCCCCGGCCCACGACGGCCCGTTTCCCGCCTCCACCGTTCGCCACCCAAAGTGCATGAGAACCACGTGGCGGGTGAGGCGACCTCTCCCCACCCTGTGAGCGTGGGGAGTGGACGCCTTGAAGACCACGCCTGCCCTGCTTCAAGAATGGGCCGCGCCTCCACGCCTCCCTCCGTTTATGGGGAAGGCGCGAACCGCCCCCTTTTTATGTGACGTGACGCATGCGCGCAGAGCTCAGCCCCACGCATGCCGCCCACGTCACGCACGCCTCCCCGAGCCGAGCCACGCGCGGGAGGCATGGGAAGCGCAGCGCGTGAAGAAACTTACCGCGGTAAAAACCACCCTGCCTGCTCAAGACACCGCTTTTGGGCCTAGCCCAACGACGCTGACACGCTTTACGTGTGGCCCAGGCCCGGCTCCTGCCGGTGTACAAAAAGAGAGGTGCATTTTTTGTACCCCTATAACTGCATGCATCGGGCAGTCTAAGCTGGCACCACCACACCGAAAGCAAGGCAAGGGAGGTGAGCCTAGGTAAGGACGAAGCTCGAAAGGAGCTTAACGACGCCAAGACCAAGACCACAAAGAGCAAAGGGGACGAAGCGGACTCCCTCGGCAAGATCCTTGCCGGGGGGCGGTTTTAGCAAACCCGGCAAGGCCCTTGCCGGGGCGGCTCGTCCCACACCTACAGAGCGAATCACCCTTGAGTCCACTGCCCCATGGGGCAAGGATTCGGGAGACATCCCATGGTGGCATGCAGCTCTTTGTGAAGACATTCAAAATCAGATACACACTATAGAAGACGACGACCCTTGGCGGGATCCTAGCCAAGGAGGACCACAAGGCCCCGGGCAAGAGCCTTGCCGGGGATGACAGCAGGCGCCACGGCAAGACCCTTGCCGGGGCCCAAGCAAGACCCTTGTCGGGGCTACGGCGAGGCCCTTGCCAAGGACACCAGAGGGGCCACCATCGGGCCCATGCCAATCAAACCTTCACCGCTGAGCCAGATGCAGCCGCCGACCCAACCGGGGCAGGCACTGCGTGGCGGCAAGCGGATCTTCGTGTAGACCCACCGCCGCACCAGCTCAAATCACCGCCTGCCTACATGGCACCACGGGCACCGCTGGCCGTGGCGCGGTGTCGACACGAAGGGAGCTGTCGGTGTCAAAACCGGCGGATCTCGGGTAGGGGGTCCCGAACTGCGTCTAGGCGGATGGTAACAGGAGACAAGGGACACTATGTTTTTACCTGTGTTCGCCCTCTCGATGGAGGTAATGCCCTACCTCGCTTGATTAATATTGATGATATGGGTAGTACAAGAGTAGATCTACCACGAGATCAAGGAGGCTAAACCCTAGAAGCTAGCCTATGGTATGATTGTTGTTCGTCCCCATTTGACTAAAACCCTCCGGTTTATATAGACACCGGATAGGTTAGGGTTAGACAGTCGGTTACAATGGTAGGAGATCTACATATCCGTATCACCAAGCTTGCCTTCCACGCCAAGGAAAGTCCCATCCGGACACGGGACTAAGTCTTCAATCTTGTATCTTCATAGTCTTGGAGTCCGCCGTGATGATAGTTCGCTATCCCGGACACCCCTAGTCCAGACTCCTCAAGAGTCTCGAACCAGGCTTCAATGACAACGAGTCCGGCGCGCATATTGTCTTCGGCATTGCAAGGCGGGTTCCTCCTCCGAATACTTCATAGAAGGTTTTGAACACCAGATAGTGTCCGCTCATAAACAAGTTCCACATACCACCGTAGAGAGAATAATTTTTGCACAGATCTGCTGACGTATTCTGCGGCGTGACATCACACCACGGCCAGGCCTTTATATGAATCGTTTTTTACTGTTCCACCTCAGCGCGTTTGGCGAGGCGGTTTCCCTGGCACGTCTTATCAAACCATAGATCGTGCCCCCTTATTCCGGGATTCCAATCAATACGGATGTGGGTAACCCATCCGCACCATTGATTACGGCGCTTGGGAGATAAGCAAGTTTTACCAGGCTGGTGGGGGACGCATAGCTTCATTCATTCATATAAGGGATAAGGATCCACCTTTTCACCCACGCCTCTTTCTCCTTTGCTCATCCATTTTCACGCACTCGAGCTCCAGCGCCCAAGTCCGCACACCCCACCTCAACCTTCTCCAACTATGTCCGGAGCGGGAGGCAGGTGGATGGCCTCCTCCGTCACGGAGGGGCACATCACAAGACTGCGGGAGGCTGGATACTTGTCCGGCGACATCGCGTGTCGGCTACCCGACGAGGGGCAGCTCATCCCCACTCCCAGGCCCCATGAGAGGGTGGAGTTCCTCACCCACTTCCTCCGCGGACTAGGTTTTCCACTTCACCCATTTGTTCGGGGGCTCATGTTCTACTATGGCCTGGATTTCCACGATCTGGCCCCAAAATTCATCCTCAATATCTCGACGTTTATCGTCGTGTGCAAGGCCTTCCTTTGCATTCAACCCCACTTCGGCTTATGGTTGAAGACTTTTAGCGTCAAGCCGAAGATAGTGGGCGGCCGACAGCGGAGTGCGGAGGCGCTTATGGTGGGCGAGGATGCCCAATGTCCTTTGGCTCGAGGGCTCCTTCATGGATACAATAAAGGGGTGGCAATCGGGTGGTTCTACATCACCGAGCCATGGCGACTCAATCGGGCGGCGGCCTCGAATTCAGATCTGGCTCCCCACACGGCTCACATCATGGAAAGAGACGGCCTGAAGTGGGGTGATTCTAAGAGCTGGCCGGACTCCAAACTCAGAATGCGAAACCTGGTGGACAAGAAGCTCAAGCTTGTCCACGTAGTCCGTGTCATGCTCATCCACCGGATTCTCCCATGCCGTGAACGGGCCTTTAATTTGTGGGAGTTTGATCCGCACAAAGACCGAACCTTGAGCCGGCTCTTTGACACTACGCACGAAGATGCCCGGAAGGTGCCGCTCAAGAGCGCCAAGCCCCTCGCATCCGCTAACAAAGATCATGGATACAGCTCGCAGCGTCAAGCCGGGCGAGGTAAGTTATTTACCCTTTACGGGACTCTTTTTTCATAGTTTGACTCTATGCGGATCTAAAACTCCCTAATCTTTGACAGACTGGTCAAGACGTCCGGACAGATTAACTGTCCTCGGCCTTTTGCCGGAAGACCCAAATGGACGCCCGATTGATTTGAAGGGCCGCTCCGGTACCCATGTGGTGCCGGAGAAGAAGGCCAAGAAGGAGGCCACGGGAACTCGAAGGAGCTCCCGACGCTAGGTGATGTCGATTCTGAAGGTAATCTTCTCCCGAGAACGAGGAGGAGGAAAAAGAAGCCTCTCCCCCAGCGGGGGAGGAGAGGAAAAGGAGGGCCGCCCCAACTGGGGAGGCCGGAGGGTCAAAGAAGGGAAGGACCCTTCCTCCGGACTTCTCCACCAACGTCGACAACAACGAGGAGGATTGGCCAACAAGGGCCAAGCCCCTGACGAGATCGTAAGTGTCCGGATACCCATGGCTTTTTTTATTACATAGTGTTCTCTAATGACGAACAATCATGTAGCCCGCCCAAGGGCGAGTTTGCCGCTTCGTCGAGCGGGTCCCTGAGTTCGTCGGGAATGGAGAGTACTTCACTTCCGGCCGCCTCATCGCCTCACGCTGCGGACGACGCTGAGGTGGGGCCCCAAGGGGGGCCTGGTCAAGAGGAGGTGGCGCAGGAGGCGCCGCAAGGCGACCTCCCGGACTCCAGGCGCGTGGGGCGAGACCCCTGTGGGCTCTAAGCCCGACCCTTGTCCGGACTCCATAACGGAACCTTCGCCGCTCCGGAGTCCGGCAAGCGCCCCTTCGTAAGAAGGGTAAGACGCCGTGTCCTCCGTCCAACCGAGGCACCTGGATAACTCACCGGAGGCGCTTAACAAAGGCCTCCATCGAGGAGGAGCACCGCCGTTATGAGTGCGGTGATCAGACAGTTCAGTCCGCCAAGAGCGGGCTGACCGAAGCCTGCACTCAGCCTTCTAACAGGCTTTGAGGTGAGTTTAGAATATGTAAAAATATTACCGCATAGACAGTAGTTCTCGATGCTTAGTTCGGTGTTCGGAAAGAAAAGTCGAACTAAGGATCTAAAAGATATACGTAGGAGTCTAACATAAGTATGTCAATATGGGAATGCAGGCTGCGCTGCTGACCTCTGCCGCACTGACTGCGGAGGTCGATGCATTGAAGCAGAGCCTCGAGCGGTCCGAGAACGAGCTCGGCTTTGCCAAGAAGCAGCTCGAGGACAAGGAAGGTAAGTAATACCTTATTAAAGAAATACCTTATAGAAAGGTTTTGGTTACAAAAAATAATAGGAATAACATGGGTACTGCAGGGGCCACGAACGAGGTGGCGACCCTGAAGGAAGCAGTGTCCGTGGCCGAAAGCAAAGCGGCCGCGGAGCGCACCGAGCGAGAGAAGGGGCAGGCGCAGCTTGTCGGATTTCGGGTTCCGGCAGACCCTTGAGGTTTGAACATTGGGGTGCGCGTGGAGATCCGACCCTCCACCGTCTCGTACCTCGCCGAATCGCAGGGACCTAAACTACTAACAGAACAGCACAAGAGACACAAGATTTATACTAGTTCAGGCCACCATTGTGGTGTAATACCCTACTCTAGTTTGTGGTGTGGTGGATTGCCTCTTGGGCTGATGAGGGACAGTACAAGGAAGAACAGCCTCGCGAGGGTCTGTTCTTGGCGGGTACGATGAACTGCTAGGTGGTGTCCAGTCGCCTCTCTCTATCTCTCGCTTGTTCTCTTGCTATCTTTCCGAATGTTCGTCCCCCCTACCTTGTGGGTGGCTAGTCCTATTTATAGGTGAAGGCCCTGGGCCTCTTCCCAAATATTGAGCGGGAAGGGCGCCAACAATTGGCCATTTTGAAGGGGAACAGCGGGTACACTTATCTTGACTAAAGTTGGTCATCGCCTGCCAAAGGCTCTGGTGATGACGCCTGCTTGGGCTCCACGATGAGTCCCTTCCTGCCGTTGGGCTGGTCTTGGTCTTGTTGCACCGAAATGGATGCCTTTGCTTGATGCTCTCGCCTGCGCTTGCTCCCTTTGCACCAAAGAGGAAAGGAGGACGCTAGCTGGCTGGCGCCCAACCGCGCCCTTGGTCGTCATGGCTTGCGTCATGGGCACCTCGCGAGGTACCCTGCCTTGAACTCTCCGCCTCCTCATGAGCCAGCCTGACGAGGCCGTGCCTGAGGAAGCTCCTTGTCGTCCGCCCCGCGAGGCTTGGCCCCTCACGAGGGTCTTGAGCTTGTGTTGATGAAGACGGACCCTGCTGGGCCTCCTTTGAGCCACGCCGCAGGCCGCAGGCAGGCAAGTCTGGGGACCCCCGTTCCTAGAACGCCGACAGTAGCCCCCGAGCCCGCGGCACGCCCGAACTTGGCCGAGCAGAGAGGCGAAAGGGCAAGTGCGAAGCGTCGCGGGCCCTGACAGCCTGCGGCCTTGGGCGACGCGTGGCGGTTGATTGGACGTGTGCGCACTGCTTCCCCACCATGCCTCGGTAACCACCCGGATTCGACAAGTCCCTGAATGCAGAGTTGGTCATGATTACCGGTGATCGTGGAGGCCGACCGTTGGCCTTTGCAGGTTATAAGTACGGAACGGCGCGCGCCCTTCCAGTCTATCCTTTCTTGTCTCTCCTTCTCCATGGCTCCACCAAGGAAGTTCTCGGCCGCAGAGAAGGGGAAGGGCCGTCAGGTCGAGTCTTCCTCTCCTCCGCCTAAGCGTGGTCGAGGTCGCCCTCGCAAGCATCCCGTGGCCTCCACGGTGGTCCCCCGCGGTCGTGGGGGAGGCTCTCAGCGTGGCGACGAGCGGCTGGCCATGGTCGGAGGGCGTGCCCCGGTCGCGCGTCCCCCGAGGCCGCGCCTCCATGCTGCTGAAGCGCTGCCGGAGTTCATGGTGAGGGCGGAGGAGCCGTCCGGCGTCCGGCTTCAGCTCCCGTGCTTCCTCTTGGGTGAGCTCCCAGATGGCGCCCTGAGTGGCCTCTGGCTCCAGGCGGATGGCTGCTGCAGCCGTGCTTCGTGGGCTTCTCTGGAGGTCTCTGCTGCAGGGAACATGTCCCTGACCCGGTGGCGGAGCGTTACGCTCGCGTGGTCTTCGCCGCCGGTGCTCCCTGCACTTCAAGTACGACGGCGACGCCACCCTCTACGTGAGGGTGTTCGGGGAAGACGGTCGCCGCATGGGGTGCTACCTTGAAGACGACGACCGTGGCCAAGGACTCAGCCCCGGCGTGGGTGGAGAGGGCAGCGCGCGGGCGGCTGGCGATGACCGCGACTCCTCACGCTTCACCAGCTCTTCTTCGGATGGTGATTCTTCCAAAGAAGCGGCCAGCCCCCACGCCGCCGCGCCTGCTTGGGGGTGGCAGCGGGTCCGCTTGCCGCCATGCCCCGGTGAAGCGCGAGAGGGAGTCCGCCTGAGCTCCGGAGGCGGCTCGAGCCTTCCAAGAGAGCCGGCACGGGGCGTGCTTCACCTGCTTCTGTCCTTTTCCTTTCTTTTCTCTTGAGCAAAAAGGCAACAATGTGTGGCCCCGTGGGGGCGCGTTTAGGTTAACGTCGTTAATCATTGTACTGCTTTTGTTATCCGGGTACTGTTCCCTTCTGCCGTGCGCCCATTTGCAAGTGAACCCCAGCCGTGGCCGCGGGGGCGACCGATCCAGGCCCCGTGTTCGCGTTGTGCTGCCTATGAAGCATGGTCAGGAGGGGTGCTCCAGCTGTGGACCAGGGCCGTGAAAACTTGAGCGATAGGGGCAGGAACGCTCGCCGGGGCTCCCGAGGCTTCCGCCTCACGAGTCCCCGCGCAAGAGAAATCGAGGCAGGAGAGCGAAAAAGATCAAGAACCACGGACCAAAAGGGCGATAGTTTCGATAAAAACTCCAAATGGGAATAATCTAGTCAACTGCAGAAAAGCAATGAAAAAGCCGCGTCTGCACCTAGTCTAGTCTTCGACGTCTTCTCACCAAATAAGGAGCTAAGTGCTGCATCAAGGCGTGGGAGGGAGCCCTGTGGCCCGAGGCCGGCACTCGAGACTCGGGCGTGTACAGCCCCAACTCATTATTACGTGAGAGTGTCACGGGCGGCGAGCTTCACAGGCGTTGGCCTTCTTCACAGGCTCCGGGCCTTTGTTCTGGGAAGCAAGCTTCACGGGCATTGGCCCTCTTCACGGGCTCCGGGCCCTTTCCAGAGCGCGACAGCTTCACAGGCATTCGCCTTCTTCACAGGCTCTGGGCCTTTTCCAAAAAGAATGAGCTTCACAGGCATTCACCTTCTTCACAGGCACTGGGCCTTTTTCCAAAAAGAATGAGCTTCACAGGCACTGGGCCTTCTCCAAAAAGAATGAGCTTCACAGGCATTCGCCTTCTTCACAGGCACTGGGCCTTCTCCAAAAAGAATGAGCTTCACAGGCATTCGCCTTCTTCACAGGCACTGGGCCTTCTCCAAAAAGAATGAGCTTCACAGGCATTCGCCTTCTTCACGAACCTTTGGGCCTTTTTAGGGGTAAAACCTCCTGAGGTGCCGATGTTCCACGCGTTACGTATAGGTACTCCTCTTGAGTCTCCAAGCGCACGGAGCTAGGCCCGGAAACATGAACAACCTTGAACGGGCCCTCCCACATGGGAGAGAGAGCTTATGCAATCCCTCCTCGGAGAGGACCCGGCGGCACGAGGTCCCCTACCTCGAGAGTTCTGGGCGGATGTTGCGGCAGTGGTATCGTCGGAGTGCTGTTGGTACCTTGCTGCTCATGGCCCAAGCTTCTCGAGCGCTCCTCCCCCCGGTAGCCATGAGGGTCGTCCCCCGCGCATGGTGTCTGCAGCTGTTTCATTGAACGCCAGACCCTTGTGGATCGACGCTGACCTCGTGAGGGAGGACCGCTTCGGTTCCGTAGACCAGGAAGAAGGGGGTCTCCCCAGTTGGCTTGGTTGTGGTTGTGCGGATGGACCACAACACGGACGGAAGCTCGTCATACCAGCCCCTGCCGCAGGCCTCCAGTTTCTTCTTGAACTTCCTGGTCTTGAGGCCTCTCAGGACCTCTGCGTTAACCCTTTCGGCACGGCCGTTGCTGCGGGTGCGCCACCGGTTGCGTAGCATATCCGCTTCCCAAGGTTAGCGCAGACGTTTTAAAAGGTTACTGGTGAACTGCGAACCGTTGTCGGTGATGATGCGGTTCGGCACTCCGAACTGGCTCACGATACCCTTGATGAACTTGACCGCAGAACCAGCAGGGATGGCGCGGACGGCCTCGACTTTGGCCCACTTGGTAAATTTGTCCACGGCGACGTAGAGGTAGCGATAGCCCCCTGGCGCCCGAGGAAAAGGGCCCAGAATGTCCAGCCCCCAGACCGTGAATGGCCAAGTGAGGGGGATGGTTTGCAGACCTCCTGGCTGGCCGGTGGATCTGCTTGGCATGGAATTGGCAAGCCTCGCAAGTCTTCATGAGTTCGATAAGCGTCATTGAGCGCGGTGGGCCAATAGAAACCGCTATGAACGCCTTTGCCGACGAGGGTCCGTGGACGCACGAATGGTGCCCACAATCTCCACCATGTATATCTCGCCAGCTCCTTCCCTGTTCCCCGGTGATGCAGTCGAGGATACATCGCTCGGTCGCTTTCGGTAGAGCTCTCCATCCATGATGATGTATGTCGTGGCTTGCCGCGCCACACGCCTGCCTCCTCCTCCTTCTCCCAAGAAAGTCCCACGCGTTAAGTAACTCTTGAGCTCCGTGATCCAGCACTCCTCTTGAGATTCCATCGTTAGGAGCAGGCGTGCTCTCGAGGCCGGGCCAGTTTGCCGGGCTCCCGAGGCGTGTGGTGAGGGAGCTCCTCCCAGGCTGTGCCGTGCTTGATAACGGCGGTGGCTGAGGGCTTGAAGAGTCGTTCCTCAAAGACGTCCGGCTCTGGGGTAACCTCCTGGAGGCTCGTTTGGCGATGTCGTCGGCCTCTTGATTGGTGCCTTGGGGCACGTGCTGCAGCTCCAACCCCGTAACTGTTTCTCCATCCTGCGGACCTCCGCAAGGTAGGCCTCCATGTGTTCATCTCTTGGCTCGTGACACCTTGTTGGAGAAATTGACGAGGAGCTGCGAATCGCCCTTGATGGTAAGGCGCCACCCCTGTGGCAGCGGCAGCCTTCGCACTCCGCTTATCAGCCCCTCGTTTTTTGCTATATTGTTGGAGTCCTTCTCTCGATTCTGGAAACATAGCTGCACGGCATAGTAGAGCTTGTCCTGGCGGGAGATATGAGCACCGCCCCAGCCCCCGCCTGTCTGAGAACGCCCGTCAAGTACATGACCCAACCCTTCCGGGCGCTTCGCTTCGGGAGAGGGACCGATCTCGCCGCCCCGAGGCCCGTGCTTCATCCATTCGGCCACAAAATCTGCCAACAAGGCCCCCTTGATGACTCTGGTTGTCTTGAACTCGAGCTGAATGCTTGCAGCTCAATGTTCCACTCGGCGACCCTTCCGCCGAGTTGGGGCTCTGAGCACCCTCTCCGGGGGTATGTCGAGACAACCTTGATTGGATGACCACGGAAGTAGTGCCGCAGCTTGCGAAGCCACCAACAGCGAAGAGGAGCTTCATGCGGCATGGGGTACCGTGCCCTCGCATCCCGTAACACGGTCTTGTGAAATGGCACACCGGGTGCTCGACGAGGTTAAGGGCGTCGGCGCTGGTGGCGTCTTCCGGAAGCTATGGTGCCTCCCGAGGCGACGGCGCCTCCGGAAGCTGGGTGCTTGGATGGGGGGCCTCTCCTGCCCTTGGTGCGCTCTGCTGCGACGGCTGGTCTTCTTCCATTGCGTGCCGCTTCGCTAGTTCCTTCGATTCGGTCTTTCCTTAGCTCGGGTGGCCGCCGTGGTCTTGGCTCGACGCTCCTCCCTAACCGCCACCAGCTGCGCTAGCGGAGTAGGGAGTGGCGGCGAGGTAGAGTACCAAGGGCTCCTGAGGGCGCGGGGCCACCATCACTGGAGGGCTGGTCAGGTACCTCTTGAGGTCTTGGAACGCTTTGTCGGCCTCTTTAGTCCATTCGAAGGGCCCCTTTTTTCTTCATCACCGGAAGAAAGGCAGCGCGCTCCCCAATCGGGAGATGAAACGCCCAAGTGCCGTTCTGGCGCCCGTGAGCTTCGCATTTCCCTAAGGGTCTTTGGTGGGCTCATGTCTTCAAGCGCCTTGACCTTTTCGGGTTGGCCTCGATGCCTCGGTGGGACACGAGGAAACCCAGGAGTTTTCCCGAGGGAACTCAAACGCACACTTCTCCGGGTTGAGCCGCAGGCTCACTGCGTTGAGGCTCGCGAAGGTTTCTTCCAGGTCTTGTATCAAGGTCTTGGCCTCGCGAGACTTCACCACGATGTCATCGACGTAAGCCTCCACATTCTTCCCGAGCTGCGGGCCCAGGGTGATGTGCATGAGCCGCTGGAAGGTTGCCCCCACGTTGCGCAGCCTGAATGGCATGCATATATAGCAGTACACTCCACACGGGGTTAAGAAGGCCGTCTTCTCCACGTCTTCCACCGCCATCTTGATCTGATGATACCCGGAAAAGGCGTCCAAGAAGCATAACAGGTCACACTCGGCGGTGAAATCGACGATCTGGTCGATGCGAGGGAGCGGAACGGATCTCGCGGGCATGCTTTGTTGAGGTTGGTGAAGTCGACACACATGCGCTCCTTTCCTCCCTTCTTTGGCACCACCACGGGGTTGGCCAGCCAATCTGGGTATCGGACCTCGCGAATAACTCCCGCGGCTTCTAGCTTGCAGGTCTCTTGGACGATGAAGGCATGCTTTTCAGTGGACTGCCTTCTCGCCTTCTGCTTCACAGGACGCACGTCGGGGCACACGTTGAGGTGGTGTTCGATTACGCCCCGTGGGATCCCCGCCAGCTGATCGGGCTCCCAGGCGAACACCTTCTTGTTCGCACGCAGGAACTTGACCAGGACTTCTTCCTATTCGGGCTCGATGTTGGCGCCTATGGTGAAGGTGGCGTTTGTGGACCCGTCCTCGTTGACAGGTATCTGCTTGGTCTCCGCCTTGTCTTGAGTGAACAACTGCTTCTTCTTGGTCGGCGCAGCCCCCTTGGGCTTGAGGGCTTCCGGCTTGGCCCAGAGCTCTGCACCGTGCCTTGAGGGCGAGCCCAGGTGGAGCCAGCTTTGCTCCGGGCATCTTCATGAGGTTGTACCCCGGGTGGGTTGCGGCCATGAATTTGGCCAATGCTGGATAGCCAAGGATGGCATTATAGGGGAGGCCGATGGGGGCAATGTCAAAGTCGACCAGTTCCGTCCGGAAGTTGTCGTAGGTGCCGAAGGTCACTGGAAGCCGGATTTGCCCCAAGGAGTTGGATGACCCTCCTCCTACGCCCGAAAAAGGCCTGCTGGGCTGCAGCCACTCCCTGGGTATGTAGAGGAGGTTGAAGGCCTCGGCCCGAGGATGCGTTGAGGCCGGCCCCGTCGATGAGGGTCCCGGTGACGGCAACTCGCATATGGTGGGCGGCAGAGCATAGGGAGCGCACTCCGAGCCGGCCGAGTTGGTGGGGTGGTCCCGAGAGTCGGCGGTCGACCGGCCAACGGCTCCGTCCGCCCGAGGGGAGCCCGCCGCGTGAGGCGGCGCCGACCCGGGCGGACGGAATGCCTTGACATGGCGGCCGGAAGCCGGGCGCCGCGAAGCCGCCCAAGAGGGCTGCGACGACCGGAGGAACCGGGCGCGACAGACGGGTGACGAGGAAGCTGCGCTCCTCTCTGGCCGCCGAGGAGTGCAGGGCGATGTTTGCGTTGCCGTTTCGCCGCCGGGCGGCGTTGACGGCAGGTGAATGGGAACAACGTGGGCGCCCGCCGACGGGAGCCTTCTGGGCTACATGGGAGGCGAGGGCGGCTCGGCATGGCGCGGGCTCGACGAAGCGCCGATATGGTTATGTGGTCAGGAAGAACGAGGCGCATTTAAAGCAGTAGATTCCGGCGCACCTACCGTGCGCCAAATGTGTCGGATTTCGGGTTCAGCGGACCCTTGAGGTTCGAACACCGGGTGCGTCACGGAGATCCGACCCTCCACCGTCTCGTACCTTGCCGAATCGCAGGGACCTAAACTACTAACGGAACAGCACAAGAGACACAAGATTTATACTAGTTCGGGCCACCGTTGTGGTGTAATACCCTACTCTAGTTTGTGGTGTGGTGGATTGCCTCTTGGGCTGATGAGGGATGATAAGGAAGAATAGCCTCGCGAGGGTCTGTTCTTGGCGGGTGCGATGAACTGCTAGGTGGTGTTCAGTCGCCTCTCTCTATCTCTCGCTTGTTCTCTTGCTATCTTTCTGAATGTTCGTCCCCCCTACCTTGTGGGTGGCTAGTCCTATTTATAGGCGAATGCACTTCGCCTCTTCCCAAATATTGAGCGGGAAGGGCGCCAACAATTGGCCATTTTGAAGGGGAACATCGGGTACACTTATCCTAACTAAAGTTGGTCCTCGCCTGCCAAAGGCTCTAGTGATGACGCCTGCTTGGGCTCCACGATGACTCCCTTCCTGCCGTTGGGCTGGTCTTGGTCTTGTTGCACCGAAACGGATGCCTTTGCTTGATGCTCTCGCCTGCGCTTGCTCCCTTTGCACCAAAGAGGAAAGGAGGACGCTACGCTGGCCGGGCGCCTGATCGCGCCCTTGGTCGCCATGGCTTGCGTCATGGGCACCTCGCGAGGTACCGCCTTGAACTCTCCGCGTCCTCATGAGCCAGCCTGACGAGGCCGTGCTCGAGGAAGCTCCTTGTCGTGCCTCATGAGGCTTGGCCTCCTCGCGAGGTCTTGAGCTTGTGTTGATGAAGACGGGCCTGCTGGGCCTCCTTTGAGCCACGCCAAGAAGCCGCAGTGTGCAAGTCTGGGGACCTGCTCCTGCACGCCGACACAGCCGGGCGGAGGTGCGGCAAGAGCTCGTGCTCTCGTGAAAAACACGAGGGTTTGGAGCGTGACTCGAAGACCCGAGAGTCCGAGCTTGCCTCGGCTCTTGAGAGTGCCAAAGTTGCTAAGGCCGAGGCCCAAAAAGCCCTCCAAGAAGTTGAATCATTAAAGAAGATAGCGGCGGGTAAGGCATTCTTTATGCAAAGCAAGCATGTGAAAGTGAATTACCTATTACTTACCCGGATTCGGAGCTCTCCAGGAGCATTCGCAGATCTGCCCCGTAGTGTGTCTGATGCTGCCGCGTTCTACCGTGCCAAGGAGGGGAGCTCGACAGAAAAGGTGTTCTGGTCTCAATCAGATTATCGGCTGTGAGCAGGCCGGATGCAAAGCAGGCCATAGTCAGGCCCAACTATATGACGGGCTTTTAACAGGCATAAATAAATATAGGGCCGAAATGTGAAATGGGCCTTTAACAGCCCGAAACTAATATCAGGCCATATTACTAAATGGGACTTTAGGAAACAAAAATCCTGACCGGGCCTCAAGTGGGCCCAAAAGCAGAACGTCCAGTTGACGGGCCGAATATGATATGGCCATAATTTAGCCCAAAGCCTCTTAAAGTGACGGATCTTATCTGGGCCGTAATATGGGCCAGAACGTGGTAGGCTATTAATGGGCCGGATCTCATATGATCCTTTATTAGGCCCAGAACGTGGCAGGCTATTAATGGACCGGATCAAATATGGGCCGGCATTTGGCCCAAAACATGGCAGCATGTTAACGAGCCGGCCTACTAGTGTCCTCAAAATCTTTGGGCCTTTAGCTGGGCCGGCCCATTATGGTCAGCAAAATCTTGTGGGCCTTTAGCTGGGCCGGCCCATTATGGTCCACAAAATCTTGTGGGTCTTTAGTTGGGCCAGCCATTTAATCTTTATGGGCCACTTTTGGGCCATCCACGTGTTAACATATCATAGGCGCATCTAGCCCATTGGATGAGTGACACATGTGCCAACGCGGAGCTGACACGTGGTTCCGTCGGCCAATGAGAATTTTACACGTGGAAAATCGGCATTGGTCGTGGCTGTTAGCGGGTTATCGGATCCAAAACCGGACCCGATAGCTTAACGGCGACCCATTATGGTGGATGCCATGTGTCGGTCACCCTTGACGAAAGCACTTCCATGACGTGGCATTTATCGTCATGGAAGTGGACACTTCCGTGATGATAATTTTGGTAATCTCATGGAACACTTCTATGACCTCACATGTATGACTATCTTGATTCTGTCATAAAACCGTCATGGATGTACATGCATGATAGAAAACGTGACCTACTATGACAAACACATATCATCATGGATGTTTATTTTTTGTAGTGTAAAGAGTTTAATGTGGAGAGTGCGGCGGGAGATTTCAAGAGCTATGTTAAAGATGGGGAAGACTTGCTCAGTGCCAACCTTGTGAGATCTACTAGCTGATTTTTTTTTGTGATGCTGGTTTTTATTTTGAATATTCAATATCTTTTTTTGGTCATTGTTTTTAGATCATGATGCCTCTATTAAAACCTATGGTTTTATCAAAGGATTTTAAAGTGAACCACTTTTACTTATATGTCATGAATTAGTACCGAAGTACCGTTGACATCCTTGACCCTTAACCTTATGGGAAGAACCATCGTCCTTCAAAGAACACCTATCACAAAGACTGCGAGAAGATTGTGAGTGACATTTATTATATGTACTAGATTAATTTTTCCGCCTCTTTGTTTCTGCTTTGCTGACACCTAAAAATGTGTGGTTTCTTTTCTTTATTTACAGATATCTAGATTGGTCCAAGTAATGAAGGCTGTGTATGGTGATGCTCGGTATAATGCAAGCAAGTAGCCCAAATGGGAGATTTCTGCAAAGAAACCAACGATTGTGAAGGTTCCACTTCAAGGGTTGAATGAATGTGGCCATTATACTCTGAAGTATGCGGGAACCTATGATGGTGAAAAGATCATTGAGAACATTTGAAATAATGACGCGGGTTTTAGTTCAGCTTTCACTTTATGTGTTTGGCTGATTGTCTATTCTATTTTTATGTGTCATGATTTTTGGTAATTTGTTTTATTGTTTTGCAGCCGCGTATTGTTGATTGGAATTCTGAGGATCTGTATACATTTGAGGTCAACTGGAATAACCAGGTTATGGTGGTGGGGCTTCCTGAGGAGATTCAGGCTTTGGATCCTGGTGCATATAAGAAATGGTTATCATTTGCGTAGTGAATGGGATAATTGTGTGTGTCGGATTAAGGGTTCCGACAAAACCCTTGAGGTTAGAACACTGAGGTGCGCACGAAGATCTCTCTCCCCCTGGCCCGCTCTTGCAACGATCTCGAGGCCTAGCTCAACGAACCCAAGGAATAAGGGACACAAGAGTTTATACTGGTTCGGGCCACCGATGTGGTGTAATACCCTACTCCAGTGTGGTGTGGTGGATTGCCTTATAGACTGAGGATGAACAAGTACAAGGGAAGAACAACCTCCTGAGGAGAGGCATTCTCGAGCTCGATGAGCTTGTGTGGTTGGGGACGATCTGAATCGTCCTCGATCCATCCTCTCCTGCGGTGGTGGCTAGTCCTATTTATAGAGGCCCTGGTCCTCTTACCAAATGTTTAGGCGGGAAGGGATCCCACAACGGCCAATTTGAAGGGGGACAGCTAGTACAAGCTATCCTGACAAAAGGTGGTCTTCGCCTGCCAAAGGCTCTGGTGGTGACGCCATCGTGGGCTCCGCGATGACGTCCGTCCTACCGTCCTGCTGGTCTTGGTCTCGTTGCACCGATATGGAAACCTTTGCCTGATGCCTTGGGACTCCTCACCTGCACCTACCCCTTTAGCACCAAAGAGGCAACCGGGTACTGCGCTTGGTTGGCGCCCGCTGGCACCCTTTGGCCTTGGTAAATCATGGCTCACATCACAGAAACCTCGCGAGGTGCCCCTCGCCTTGATCTCTCCGCTCCTCGCGAGCCAGACTAGTGAGGTTGCCCCTGAGGAGGTCTTGTGTCGTCCGCCTCTCGAGGCTTGGCCCCCCGCGAGGGTCTTGAGTGTTTGCTGATGAAGATAGATCATACCAGGCCGTTAGTGGAGCCATGACGTGGGCTGCAGGCAGGCAATCTGGGGACCCCCATTCCCAGGACGCCGATAGTAGCCCTCGGGCCCAAGGCGCGCTCGGACTTGGCTTCGAGGCGAAGCCAAGGCCAAGTGCGGAGCACCGCGGGCCCCACAGCCTGCGGCCTTGATTGACGTGTGGCGATTGATGGGACGTGGGTGTCTCCGCTTCCCCATGCTGCCTCGGCAACTGCCCCTAACTTACAAAAGGCTGGTGCGCGCCGTGCTGCCTTCATTGCTCCCCTTCGTCCTGCTCCAGATCCCCTTTCTTGTTTCTCGCTTCCAAAGACTCCAGATCCACACAAATCCTCCTCCGAGCCTGCCATCAATGGCGCCCAGCAAGGCTCAGGCTGCTCCTCCGCCCTCCTGGTACGAACCTGTGCTGAAAGCGCCTAGCGTCTCGGAGAAGAACCTCGCCGCCGTGCTCCTGATGACGGCGGAGGGCGATGAGAAGAGAAAGACCGTGCTCCAGGCTGGCTCCGCTGAGCCGGAGGCTTCGGGCAGCACCTTCTATCCCTTCTTCATGAGCAGTGTTGTCGCTGGGTTGATTCCCCCCTTTTTCGATTTTTTCTACTCCGTCCTCAGCCATTACAAGCTGTATGCCCTCCATCTTCATCCCAACTCCATCCTCCTTATGTCGATCTTCGCCTTCTATTGCGAGGCATACGTTGGGGTGATGCCGTCCGTGGCGCTGCTGCGCCACTTATTCTATCTCTGGATCAAGGACGGCCACTGCTCAGGGTGCGCCAACTTCTTTGCGGCCAACAAGACCAACGCGATCGCGAAGGCGGTGAAGAAGGCCGAGGGCTTTAGGAGCAACTGGGTCTTGATGGATGCCTAGTGCTTGCACCCCCGGCTGGTGCTGCCGATGGAGATGCCCACATCTCATGACGGGTGGTTCCGCGTGAGGCTCACCAACCCCCGGGCGGAGCAGGTGCTAGAGAGGATGACCACCAACCTGAAGCCTGATGACCCAAAAGCGGCAAAGCTGACAGGAGGCATGATCTTCAAGGAATTCCTGGTGCAACGTGTGGCTCCTCTCCAGGCGCACTCACGCCCCTTGTGGATGCTTGGGGATGAAGGAGAGGACCTCCTCCTGTGTTCGGAGGCCTTGTCTGATGAGGAGCTGGGCACGGTTCTTCGCCTCTTGGTTGGGGACGACCAGGGGTATCCGCCGGGCATCTTCGTTCCCCTGTACTATCACCCGGACGGGGCGAAGATCACCGCTGCCATGCCTATCTTCTATGGGCGCGGGCTTGTGCCGCCGGCGCCCTCTGAGGCCCCGGTGGTGACGGCTCCGGTGATGGTGTCCTCCGATGACTCTGACGAGGAGGAGGAGTAGGACTCAAAGGCTACCCCGGAGGGGACTGGGGAGACCTCCCCTTCGCGTAAGGCCGATCTCCTACGCACCTTGCCTGACGACGACGCTGACGACCACCCGGTGAGGGAAGTCCTGCCCCCTGCTGGGGTCACTACGAGGTCCAGGGTCTCCCCCTCGAAGAAGCCGCCGCCTCGGGTCCCGAAGAAGAGCAGATCGGCGCTGATCTGTCAGGGTGATTCCTCCGCCGTGTCGTCGCCCGACGCCGCCACGGCCTCGTCGACTCCTGGGGCCCGCACGTCAGAGCCCCAGGCTGCGAGGCCCCTAGGCTCCGCACTTCTGAAGAGGCCACGGGACTACGCCACGGTAGACCAGTGAGTATCCTATCTTGACTTTGCCTTTGCTCCTGCTTCCGTTGCAGCTTCCTGATGTCCCTTCCTTGTGCTGCTAGGCCGACGCTGTCATCGAAAAACAAGAAGGAGAGGGTGGTCGCATCCTCAGGGACCCAACAGCCTGGCATGGCCGCACCTCCTCCGGCGTAGCAGGGCGGTGATGGCGCCTGTACTTCTCCCGCTCGGTCGTCCTCGCGAGACCTAGCAGACCATCCTCAGGAGAAGGCGACCCCCACTGCTATGCCAGCTCCTAGGGCGCCCATCTCCAGCTCGCTAGCCGAGGTCCCGCAGGCTCCGGAGCTCCTGACCTCTTCTTCCGCAGCCGTCGACCTGCAGGTCCTGACGATGATGCTGCCTTCTTCGTTCGCCGCACCACAAGCTCGTGGTCCTTCCGCTACGCGTGACGCCCTGGACCATGCCCTTTCTACGGTGACCCGGCTGCGGGATGATCTTCAAGGCACCGACCATTGCCTGGTGGCGGGGCGCCTGGAGCTGATCTCGGGATGGCTGCACTCCGATGCGTTCGTTAGGGAGGCATTGGGCCAGGCCATGGCAGCTTCCGAGGAGGGCAAATGAGCCGCCGACCAAGCCGCATCCAACCTTGAGGTGGCGCTGAAGGATGCCGAAGCCGCCAAGGAGCGCTACCGGTCGATGGAGGCCGAGCTGGAGACCATGCGCAACGAGCGCGCGGCCGAGGCCCACAATCGCAAGGTAACTGAGGAGAAGATGAAGGCTAGAGAAGCTGGAGCAGAAGGTGGAGGCAGAGAAGACCGAGCTGGAAGCCAAAGCGAAGATTCTGGCTGCGGATCACGTGGCCTTCTAGTCCCTCGAGGAGAGATCCCACGAGGCGCTGCGAGCGCCTTACGAGAAGGGCTTGGAGAAGCCACTGGTGACAGACGACGAAGGTGCCGCCCAGCTGCTTCCCTATCTTGTCATGGCGCTCGAGGGCGTCGTCGACGGGATCGGCCCCATGGTAGAGGGGGAAGCCCGTGCACTTCCTTCTTCAGCTTTGACGCGCATATTCAGCCACCTTCATCTCCGTGATCCTGAGGCTGACCTTGGCGAGCTGCTCGAGCCCGTGGAGGAGGAGCGCTGCGAAGCTGCTGCCGCAGCCGTGAAGAAGAAGTTCCTTGCCGTCGATCCTGCTCCTCCAGCCGGTGGTTCCGCCCATCCTGCAACCGGGGCTGGCGATGTTGCCGATGTAAAGGTGCTTCTTGGTGACGGTGCCCAGGGCTGAGGAGGAGGCCTGCTGGTGAGCGGTGGCGTTGCTTCTGGTATTATCTTCCTGCAAACTTTTCTGAGATGTGTGATGTGCCTCGGGGAGGCGTTAAAACTCTGCTTGATGTCTGGTGACAATATGCTTTGTAATATTTAGTTAAGATTCCGTGATTTCCTTCCCATTTTTCTTGGTGTTCTGGGTCGGAAGGGCCCGTCCCCGCGCATACCTCGACCGATGTTGGGTCGTCCGGATCGCCAGGACAGAACCAAGGAGTGAGGGGCTACGTGGCTAGTTAGGCTCCTAAGTCGCGATGCTCAGGAGTCCTCCTTGACGGGCAAACATCTTATGGAAAGGAGATGCAGAAGTAGGCCTAGTGTTCTATGTCGACAGGGCCCGACCCCGCGCATACCTCGACCGCTGTTGGGCCGTCCGGATCGCCAGGACGGAGCCAAGGAGTAAGGGGCTGCGTGGCTAGTTAGGCTCCTGAGTCGCGATGCTCAGGAGTCCCCTTGACGTACGAATGACCTCATACCTTTTCCTTCGCCGAGGCTCCGCTCGGGAGGGACGCATGTCGACCAAGTCTGAGGGACCTGGAGGGCGGCGTACGCTCGGGCGTGACCCGGGCGCAGCCCCCGTGCCCAGCCCCCTCGCGCGACTCTCCTGAGGGGAAGTGTTGCGACGAGACTGGACACCGAGCCCTAGGGCTCCTTGAGGTTGGTACGGCCATGGGGCCGCCCCCAATTGTTTATCACCATCGCGGAGCATAGCGCTTCCGCACTTGCATGGGCATAGCCGCTCCTCGACCGTGTCGACTGCCAGCGCGGAGCATGGTGCTTCCTCTGGTGCGTGGGTGAGGGCTCCCTCTGAGTGGAGCCCCCGGGGCGTGTACAGCCCCGCCCTGACACGTGGCTTGCACAGCAAGGCTGGACGAGGTGTCTCTGGGCACTCGTGAGCTAGCGCGGGACTCATGAGGCCCTACCTCAAGGCGGGTTGTGCCTGGTCTTAATTCTTGACGGCTATGGTGGTCCTGCGAGATGGTTAGGCAACCTGCGCCGGACGAATCTCCTGAGGCGATCACATGAGAAGCCAAACACCAACAAACCTAGGAGGTGACGTGAACGGGGCCGGCCCGTTAGACAGAGCTCGGTCGCTGGATTTATCGACGCGGCAGGGACGGACCTGAGCACAGACGCCATGCCTAGTCTTCTCATGCGAAGGATCCTGAAGAAAGACGCCGGGGTGTAACGCCCTCGATGCAGCTATATCTCCCACGTGTCGAAGCACGACTTAGAGGCATAACCGCATTGAAAGCAATGTCGCAAGTGAGGTAATCTTCACACAACCCATGTAATACATAAGGAAAGAGATACATAGTTGGCTTACAATCGCCACTTCACACAATACATAAATAAACATCCATCATTCAGATTACACTCGTGGTCCGACTACGGAACCAAAATAAAGAAAGATACCCCAACTGCTACACAGATCCCCGATCGTCCCAAGCTGGCTCCACTCACTGATCATCGTGAAAAGACACATAGTAACGACCACGTTCCTCATCGAACTCCCACTTGAGCTCGGTTATGCCACCTGCACCGGCATCGCCGCACTGCAACTGTTTTGGTAGAATCTGTGAGTCACGGGGACTCAGCAATCACACACCCGCGAGATCAAGACTATTTAAGCTTAAAGGAAGGACAGAGTTGTGAGATGGGGCAGCAGCAAGCGACTAGCATATATGGTGGCTACATTCGCAAAAGTGAGCGAGAAGAGAAGCAAGGCACGGACGTGAAGCTAGTAGCGATCAAGAAGTGATCCTGAACTACTTACGTCAAGCATAACTCCAACACCGTGTTCACTTCCCGGACTCCACGAGAAGAGACCATCACGGTTACACACGCAGTTGATGTGTATTTTAATTAAGGTCAACTTCGGGTTTTCTACAACCGGACATTAACAAATTCCCACCTGCCTCATAACCGCGGGCACGGCTTTCGAAAGATAATACCCTGCAGGGGTGTCCCAACTCATTATAAGCTCTCACGGTCAACGAAGGATATTCCTTCTACCAGGAAGACCCGATCAGTCTCGGAATCCCGGACTACAAGACATTTTGACAGCAATAAAACAAGACCAGCAAAGCCGCCTGACAGCCGACAAATCCCGATAGGAGCTGCACATATCTCGTTCTCGTGGCACATCCGGATAAGTCAAGCTACGAGTAAAACCAAGCCTCGAAGTTTCCCGTGGTGGCCCAGTTCTTCGGTTCGGCCAAGACTCGAAGAACCGGTCCGGGGGTTAAAAATAAAGATGACCCTCGGGCTCGCGAAAACCCGGGGAAAAAGGCTTAGGTGGCAAATGGTAAAACCAATGTTGGGCCTTCTTTGGAGGAGTCTTATTCAAAGCGAACTGTCAAGGGGTCCCATAAATCACCCAACCGTAAGGAACGCGAACTCAAGGAACATAACACCGTATGACGGAAACTAGAGGCGGCAAGAGTGGAACAAAACACCGTGCATAAGGCCGAGCCTTCCACCCTTTACCAAGTATATAGGTGCATTAATTATAGCAGATATATTGTGATATCCCCAACAAGTAAACATGTTCCAATAAGGAACAATATCTCCATGTTCCAACAAGGAACAAACTTCATCTTCACCGCAACTAGCAACGCTATAAGAGGGGCTGAGCAAAGCGGTAACATGGCCAAACAACGGTTTGCTAGGAAAGGATGGTTAGAGGTTTGACATGGCAATATGGGTGGCATGATAAGCAAGTGATAGGCATCATAGCATAGGCATAGCAAAAGAGCGAGCATCTAGCAAGCAAAGATAGAAGTGATTTCGAGGGTATGGTCATCTTGCTCGCAAAGTTCTCGAGTTGTCGAAAGCTTGATCCTCGTAGCGTTCTCAACAGGTTCCTCGTTCACGTACTCGTCTCCCGGCTCTACCCAAAGCAAGAACACAAACAAAGGAACCACAATAAATCACGGTGCAATGCACAAGCAACATGATGCAATATATGGCATGATATGCGGGATGTGATATGCAATGCGTATGCGTGCTCGGAAGGAAATGATGAACCAGGCATCAACTTGGCAAACCAAGTATGCTACTGGAAAGATGAGATGATTTTGGTTGAAATCGATATAAAGATCACCGGAATCGGATGCACGGTTTGCAAATGACAAGCAAAACAAGAATGGCCCAAATCTGCCATTAACAGCATGATGCCACATAGCAAGCAACAAGAAATTAAGCTACTGCACCCAAACGTACCAACAAAGTATATGGCAGTGATCTACTCAAGATTCTTGACAAAATATGAACACTGATCTACGGCTAAATCACAACATAACAGGTTCAAACAAGCATGGCAAAAGTGCAAAAAATATCAGGCTGGACATGGCAAACAACAGCATCAGGTAGCAAAGTTCAGAGCAAGAAAACTACATGCTACAGGAACTTATAATCGCAAAACATGGCATGGGATGAATCTACTCAAAGCATAGAACAAAAGTCCCTTACTGACCTTAAGCCAAAAAGGATCAGAAAATATAGTACCGCCCATGTCAAAATCGCAAGTTTCGTTATCAGATTCAGCAACATGGCATGTCAAAAACAGATAACAAGTAGGCATGTTTAAGAGCTCAAATCACTCACTACAGAGCCTTACATGATAAACTAAGCATACATACATCAAGAAGACATGTCATACAAGATATACATGGCAAGAACAACATCATAGCATACACGGGTCAACCACAACAACTTTGGCAAAATTGAATAACATGTAAACAATCTGCCAGGAAACATTTTGTATCAAAAGTAGAGCTCGATTGACTCAAGCTATGGCACTCCATAATTGCAAACAAAGGCATGGATGGATAGATCATAACCATATGTTCAAAACATCCTTACTGAAGTATCTCAAAATATGCATGGATCGCTCGGTAGCATCAAGTTAACATGGCATCAAAATATCAGCTAAACAGGGCTGAAATCAGCAACATCAGGAAGCCTACTTTGTATGCTTGTGCTAGTCACCACAGAGATCACAAAAATACATGGCATACACCTCTGTAAAGATGGCATGGCATATTACAAAACACATGTAGGACTCAAGATCATAGGATGCACACATCAATCATGGCAAAAATGACAAAAGTGCATGTTCTGTTAAGAAACAGAAACTAACATCACATAGCCCTCTTCTAACAGCATTTCGGGCACCAAGATGAGCTCAAATGAAAATGATGCAATGAGATTAAATTATCTACTCTTCGAGGCGAACACTTTGACATATCACACGGACGAGACGGAGATACGTATGCAAAGTTATGATGCGTTGAAATTGCCATAAATTAATCACTGAGATAAAAACTTAGACGAATTTGGGGGGGGGGGGGGAAGAAGTCAACCCATCGGATCCGAGCGAGAGACGGCCGGACGGCGAGCGAGGGGCGCTGCTCGCCGGAGCTCGGCCCGGGCCGGGAGGAGAGGGCGGCGGGGCCAGCTGGAGACGCCGGGTGGCCGGCGGCAAGACGGCGGCGGCAGTCGCCGGAGACGGGGCCGGCGGCGGGCCGGAGGCGCACAAGCGGGAGGCGGCGACGGCGCTGCCGGTGAGGCGCGCGGGCCGGAGAGGGCGTGGCGGCGAGCGCTTCGACGGGCGCGGTCATGGCGGCGGGCCGCCGGAGGAGAGGCGCGCGAGGGCCAGCTGTGGGTTTCGGGCGGCGGCTGGCGCGGCGACACATGGCGCGCCCGATTGCGCGGCGGATTTCGTCCGGCCGGGCCGGACGTGTCCGGGGCGCGAGGTAGGGAAGGCTAGGGTTTGTACCGTGATTTGGAATGGGGGTGTATAAATAGGCATAGAGGGAGCTAGGAGAGTCCAAATGAGGTGTAGTTTTACCACACGATCGTGATCGAACGACGGAGAGCATGGAAGTGACTTAGATGGGTTATTGGGCTGTTTTGAAAGGGTGTTGGGCTGCAACTTAAAAGAGGCTTTTGCGAGAGTGCGGTTAACCGTTGGAGTACCAACGAGCTCCAAATGACCCGAAACTTGACAGGTGGTCTACGGTGGTATACCAAGGCCACTTGGCAAGGCTCGGTCCATTCGAAAAAGTTTAGTATCCGCTCACTTTGAAAAAGCGTAAAAGGGGCCTTGGGGACATAGGAGTGCGGATTGCAAAAGCAGACAACGGGAAAAATGCTCGAAATCATGAGACGAACACGTATGCAAATGAGATGCACATGATGACATGATATGAAATGCATGACATGGACAAAATGCAAAAATGAAGAAAAACCCAACCACAGAGGGAATATCATATCACAATGCCGAAAATGGCAAGAGTTGGAGTTACAATTATGGAAAGTTACATCCGGGGTGTTACACGGGGCGCGGCTCCCGCGGTGGCGAGGCATCGGGTCACGCGCCCTAGCCTGCCCATCCATGATTAGCTCATGTGAGAACAAGGCACCAAGGGCCATGGGAGGTGACGCACACGGCAGCGGGCCCGCGAGCCAGAGCTCAGCCTCTTGGGTTTGGCAACGCTGCAGGGACGGACCCGAGCACAGATGCCGTGCCAGTCCTTAATCATGAGGCGGTCATGGGCGGGCTTGCAAGGGCGTACGATGTTCATGGCATCGAAGTGCGGGGCAGGCAGGTTGTAATTGTAGGTAACCCATGCAAGGGAACAAGCTATTTTAAATAGATGCAGGGATGATACATGCCACTGGGACGGACCCAAGCGGCCTGGGGATGATGCAGCCCGAGGGGCGCCCCCGACAGAGTAAGCTAAAGATGCAAAAAGATACATTCCGCAAGGACAGGCCCGTGTGAACTGGGAATGGTGCAGCCTGAGGGGCGCTCCCAACTAAGTAAACCGGAAAATGTCACCTGGTACCGTTGTCAAAGGAGTATTGAGGTAGCTGGAGGCGTGCGCTGAAGGAGTCGCTCCTCACGGACCACCAGGGTCGTGAGCCTCAGGAGGCTCTGGGGGCTCGGGTGGTTCCTTGAGTACCGTCGCCATCTCCGCCAGTACTTTGTGATGCGTAGCCTCCTGAGCCGCCAGGATGCTCCGTAAACGGCGCTGGAAAGTGACAGCCGTGTTCGGCAGGCCAAATGGCATGCAAACATAGCTGTGAGGTGGACCCTCGCATCGGCCAACGCACGAAGGCCAGAAGCGCTCCTGAGATGCGGCCCTGTTGAGCCCTGGAATGTCGATTCAGACGCATAGCCCGCCATCCTCTCCAGGATGGGGAGCTACGCCGGGCGGTGGGCGGTGGACGCCGCGTATGGTCCTTGCCTCTTGAAGCTCCTAGCTCGCCTTGACGATGAACTCCTGAGCACCGGGCGCTCCTCTCCCAACGCCCTTCAGTGGGAAACGTGCGGCGAAGCAAGCCTCCACATGGTGCCCGAGCGCCGCCCTCGTGATGTTGGCTAGGTCTGAGGACCTCCAGAAGAGAGCCCCTGAGCCTTGCCCGAGGAGGGCGCCGGGCGCGCCCTCCTATGCAAGGGAAGGAGGCGCCCCAACCACGGGCGCGGATCCCGAAGTGGTGCCGCCGGAGACGCCGCTCTCCTGAGGCCCTGGGTTGAGTAGCTATTTCTTCTTCATGGGGATGGCCTCAGGACGGTACAAGGTGCCTTCATTGTCAGGGTCTTCGATCGTTGCGGCTTGGAAGGTGCGCTGGAGGGAGCACACTGTATCTCTTTCTTCATATGGGACAGCGATGACTCCGCCGCTCCCTGGCATTTGAGGACGTTGTAGCTGTGGTGGGTCACTGCCATAAACTTGACCAAAGCCAGATACCCAAGGATGTCGTTGTACGGCAGACGGATGTGGGCGACGTCGAAGTCAATGAGCTTGGTGCGGTATTTGTTACGCTGGCCGAAGGAGACAGGGAGGCGAACCTACCCTATCAGGGTGGTGGAGCCATCGGTCACTCCTGAGAAAGGCTTGATAGGCTGTAGCTCATCGTATGGTACTTGGAAGCTATCGAATGTCTCGACGGACAAGACACTGAGCCATGCGCCGCCGCCGATGAGGGTCTTGGTGACCTGGACGTTGCTGATGACGGGTGAGCAAAGCATCAGGAGGGCGCCGGCAGTAGCCGCACATTTGAGCTAGTCCGACGAGCTGAAGGTGATGGCACACTTGGACCACCTGAGCTGGCGCGTGGCCTCAAGCCTGGGAAGGGCCGCGTTCACTTGATGAGGAAACTGCTTGAAGATGCACTAGGATGCTAGGGCCTGACCACCGCCCAAGATGCAGGCGATAGGGCGCGACTCCTGGAAGCCCCCAACCCCCTCATTCTGATGGTGGTCGTCGTTCCTTCTTGGCGGTGGCGGCAACGGAGGGAGGCCAGTATTGCCCTGAGGACGGTCCTCACGAGGCTGGTCCCTCCAGGCGCCCTCACGAGGCTGGTCCTGCCAGTGGTCCTCGCGAGGCCAGTCGCGCCACTCCTGACAGGGGCCGCGGTCCTCCCCGTGTCCTCCACTTTGTCGTCCTCCTCGGCCGTAGCCCTGGTCGCTGCGCTCGGGGCGTTGACCGAAGTGTCCATCTCGAATGGCCCTGAGCTCTTGGCAGTCATTGGTGTTGTGGCTGTGTACATTGTGGAAGGCGCAGAACCGACAGCTGCTCTTAGACAATTCGGGGTGGTCCCGGCCGTGCTTCGTGTCTGGCTCTGCCGCGAGCACGGCTACTCCCTTGCAATTCAAGTCCTTGGCCTTGGCTTTCTTCTCTTCTGGGTCGGCAGCAGGGAGCTCGAGGAGGGAGAGGCGCCCCTCCTCATCTCTTGTGCACTTGGTCGCCATGTTGAACATCTCCAGGGCCTTGCATAGCTCGTCGTGGATGGCGAGTTCCTCCTTCATCTTCACGTTGCGGACACCATCAGAGAACGTTGAAATGATGGCCTCGTCCGTCAACTTGGGAATCTTGAGGCAAACGCTGTTGAAGCGCTGGATGTACTTCTGCAGGGTCTCTCCTGGCTGTTGCTTGATGCGACGCAGGTCACCCGCAGCCGGCGGGCGATCGCAAGTGCCCTGGAAGTTGGCGACGAAGCGGTCGCGCATCTCACCCCAGAAGGAGATTGACCCCGGAGGCAAATTCAGGAGCCATGAGTGAGCACCATTTTTTAGAGCCATGGGAAACCAGTTCGCCATGACTTCACGTCGCCATTGGCCGCTTCGATGCTCAGCTCATAGAGCTGCAAGAACTTCGCAGGGTCGGGGGTGCCGTCGTAGCGCGGGGGCAGGTCTGGCTTGAACTTGCCTCGCCAAACGATGCCACACAGCTCTCGAGTGAAGGCACATCAGCCTGTTGTGGCCATCGGGGCCCGTCGCGGGGGCGGAGCTTGATCTTGAAGCCCATGCTCTGTGACCACAGGAGGCACGCGGTCTTGACATGGTGGCGCCGGGAGCGCGGGAGCGTTTCCTTGCGGTCGGGGAACCTCTTGGCAGCTTCCTTCTTCGTGCGCGCGCCCGGCATGGCGGGTCGTGTCGAGGGGCCGCGAGCCTTGGTGCCAGGATGCCGTCTTGGTGCGGAGGTGGCGGAGGCGCTGCGTGAGCTACATCGCCCGCAGCTGGAGGAGGGCAAGGCAGCGAGAGGGATGACACGGGGGAGCCCACAGCGGCGCTGACGAGCTCGGCGATGCGGTCCAGCCAGTCCTCGTAGAGGTCATCGACCAGGCGGTAGCACAGGAGCTCGTGTACCATGAGCAGCGTGGCCTGCGCGTCCATGGGCGCGCGACGAGCATGGGACGATGAGCCGGCCGGAGTCAGCGACAGGGTGGCGGTGCGGCCGTCCCGCCGCACCGAGGGGTGCAACAATGATGATTGCTGCTCGTTTCATGTCGGGCCGGTGATGGGTTGGCGGCTGGTGATGGAGAACGACGGGGAGGCCTGCCAACAGGAGCTGTCTGAGCGACACGGGCAGCCATGGCAGCCCGGCACTCAGCGCGGGCTCGGCGAGCGTCCGCCATGTACGCGGTGGAGTAGTGGAGCGTGGATCGACGGAAGAAAGGCTTCAGCGCACCCCTACCTGGTGCGCCAAATGTCGACACGCGTTAAGCAAAACCCTTGAGGTTCGAACACTGGGGTGCGCACAAAGATCTCTCTCCCCCTAGCCCACTATCGCAACGATCTCAAGGCCTAGCTCGCCGAACCCAAGGAACAACGGACACAAGTGTTTATACTGGTTCGGCCCATCGATGTGGTGTAATACCCTACTCTAGTGTGGTGTGGTGGATTGCCTATTAGATTGAGGATGAACAAGTACAAGGGAAGAACAACCTCCTGAGGAGAGGCGGTTCTCGAGCTTGTGTGGTTGGGGATGATCTGAATCGTCCTCGATCCATCCTCTTCTATGGTGGTGGCTAGTACTATTTATAGAGGCCCTGGTCCTCTTCCCAAATGTTTAGGCAGGAAGGGATCCCACAACGGCCAATTTGAAGGGGGGCAGCTAGTACAAGCTATCCTGACAAAAGGTGGTCTTCACCTGCCAAAGGCTCTGGTGGTGACGCCATCATGGGCTCTGCGATGACCTCCGTCCTGCAGTCCTGCTGGTCTTGGTCTCGTTGCACCGATATGGAAATCTTTGCCTGATGCCTCGGGACTCCTTGCCTGCACCTGCCCCTTTAGCACTAAAGAGGCAACCGGTACTCTGCGCCCGCTGGCGCACGCCTGGCCTTGGTCGTCATGGCTCACATCACGGAAACCTCGTGAGGTGCCCCTCGTCTTGATCTCTCCGCTCCTCGCGAGCCAGCCTAGTGAGGCTGCCCCTGAGGAGGTCTTGTGTCGTCCGCCTCGCGAGGCTTGGCCCCCCGCGAGGGTCTTGAATGTTTGCTGATGAAGATGGGCCGTACCAGGTCATTAGTTGAGCCACGTCGTGGCCGCAGACAGGCAAGTCTGGGGACCCCCGTTCCTAGGACGCTGACAATGTGATTTATATCTTGAAAGCATTGTAGGATTTGTTTCTAGTGTTTGGATGTCTTGTCAACTATGTAATAACCGGTATACTTTGTGATGTTTTTAAGTGTGGCACAACATTTTACAAACTTTTTTTCATGATGAGAATGTGGTTGAACAACTGTTTCACTTGTGTATGTTTCATCGGGAATTCATTCTGGTTGTTTTATTTTTGCACTGAAGTTTTATACACTAGTTGAACTGAAATGCTTTTTTTCATGTGCATTACGAGTTTTTGCTGAAAAAGTGAGATTTATTTTATTTTCATCTGTCCCAACCTAAGTTGGACCTTTATAGTTTCTGTACCCTCTTTTCTTGTACTTGTGGTATAGTTCTGTGAGTACTGAATTGTAATTTCATTCAGCGTAAGGCTTTTAAAATTTGGTGTCACAATAGTATTTGTGGATCTAGCGTGAGTGGAGTGATGCTTCCTTGTTATGTAGAACTGATGTCATATAATGTATTAGAAGTGAAGTTTTTTTGGGACTGAAATTATTTACGACAAAATTGATACGTGATCTCTAGCCAGATTTTATTTAAATATAAGAAATTTAGCAAAATTGAGAGCCAAATATTTGTTTGAACTTGTTGCATTTTAGTAATTGAACTTCATAGTAAAAGTTAAAGCACTAGTTTAAATTAGCTACATTAAAAATATAGCCCTATTAAGTTCATAATTATTTTTGTAGCATATATAGTTGAAATTCAAAGTATCATTGGTTTTGTAGCATATTTTTAATCCTTTTATCTGTGCTGAAGAGGTAAATTTATTTTATTTTTATATTTAAATTTAAAATTATTTTGCTTGCAAACATACATGTATTTGAACGTTTCTGTATTCAGTTTTCGTACTTTTTTGTACTAGTTTATATTTTCTTTGCCACGCGCTCTAGTTTATTCAGCGGTGTGGGTGAGGAGAGTTTGGAGAGGAGGGAGTAGCAGTCGTATTGGGCCCTTTTCTGGGCCAAATGGCCCATGCATGCGACTGTGGACTGCTAGCTTCGCGTGCGCTCTGAGTTTAGTCCCACCTCGCTAGCCGAGGGGGCTCTCGGCCGGTTTATAAGCATTGTCGTGCCTTGCCTGTCGATCTCCTCTATATACTAACTTGGGCACTTATACATGGCGCTCTCTCTCTCTGTTCCATGACTCGTGGGCCGTTGACGGTTGGCCCGCACAGTCTCTATTACTATGGATTCGCCAATGGTATCGCCTTGGGCTCGAGTCCAAGTGTATCCTCCTGTGCGTGGCTAGCGCGTGTCCTTGGGCGGTCATCATTTTGTTGTTTTTGTTTGAAACTAGTACCTCACCGGTCAATGTGGATTGTTGCTTCTGTTGTTTGTTCTTGTGAATTTTTGTCCTAGGTTGAACTGTAATCTATTTGGTTGAGTCTTGGCCTTCTTTTTCAAGGAATTAATTGGTATCATCATCATACTTACCGAATAAATGAAGTTGTACTGAGATTTCAATTGTAATAGTACTGTGATCATTTTATTTTTGTGTTGTTTGAAATTAGTTCCTCACTAGTCAATGTGGACTGATGCTTTCTGTTGTCTTTCTTTTGATTTTTCTCCTTGGTCGAACTGATATCTTTTTATTTAGTTTTGGCCTTCTTTATTCTAGGTTGTCGCATCATCATAGTACTTGCCATATAAAATAAGTTGTACTGAGATTTCAATTGTACTAGCACTGTTATTCTTAGTGTGTCACTGTTTTAGGGAATGTGAACTGAAGATTCCCGGTCCTTTTTATTTTTTGTAGAATGGATGTACTGTGTGTTCAAGTGTACCAGTACTTTCACTCCTAGTACGCTAGTGACTATGAAATACGTACTGATGGTTCTTGGCTTTTCCTGTTGTAGTACTTAGTAATTTTCTAACTACTTTTAGCATGATGCTGTTAGTACTGAATGTTGTCATCGGCTGCAACTTAGTCTTTTTAGTGTTCTTATGAAACTAATTTTTTTAGTGTGATAGTACTACCGTACAAGACTAAGCTGTATTGAGCGTCCAAGGCTACTATTTGCTGTTGTCCTTAGTCTGTCACTGTTTTTGTGAAAATATCCATGTGTGATTTGTTGCTCCATGACTAGTGCTGCATAGCATCCATCAAGTTTCATTCACAACCTACTTTGACTTCAAATGATGGATAAACAAAATAGGGAGCTAGCAAACTTGTTGAACGGCATAAGCAAACGATGTACTTGATAGACATAAGAAAACGATGTACTTGATAGACATAAGAAAACTCGTTCAAACCCTGACACACATGACACAACCAAGCTGGTTCAACCTAACAAAAGCAAACTACAAATTTGAAACAACAAGATAAAGGACAAGCACGAGCGCAAGCAACACGAAGGCAGGCTATCATGTCCCTTCATCCCGCGTAGTGGCAGCGGTAGTAGGGGCAACCTCCTACTGTTTTGAAATTTCCCAACTGTTATGATGTTTTCGATTATCTTCCATGACTTGTACGTGGCGTACGCATCTCTTCCTGCGTACTCGATGAGCTTGTTTGGCAGCGGGCTGATCCCCCACAGTTTGTGGTCTTCCTCCCTGTTGATCTTCTTCTTCATGCTTTTGTAGAATGGGTGGATGACGCTGGCAGCAACATCCGCCAAGGAGTCGTACTCTTTTCCAGTGCCAGGAACTCTCCAGAGTTGCTGAATGTCGGCAAAGTTCTTGGGGTTGATCTCCAAACCAGACATGTTCAACATCCTCTTGTCACGTTCAATGCTGAAACTGGCAAATGTGTACAATTTCTCCTCCTGCAGGAACACTTTGAGGCGCTTGGGCCTGCAAGGGGGAGACACATATTAAAGATTAGTGTTTGTTTTTGAAGATTTAATTCTTCTGTTTTTGGTTTACAAGTGATAATCCATGAGGAAGATGCTTATATAGTATAAGTCATGGATGAATGTAGTTGAGAAACCAGTACACAAAGTTCTAAAATTAAATTCAACTACACCATGTTATTTTTCTTTTTTGGTATCTTCAATGCTACGCCAAGTTCAAGAACCTATTTACCAGAGTCAATGATCTATGTGCGGCTTACTTCAAGTTTAGTTTTCTTTTTGTTGAATAAAATACCTATACCAGTGCTTCACCAAGTTCTTACTTTATTTTTTGCTGCTGAAAATAACATCAAACAAGGTTCAGAAACTACTTTTGTACATGAAGTTTAGAAACATCCTTTAATACATCAACTCTATAAACTACACTAGTGCATCAAGATAAGAAACTATGCTAGTACATCAAGTTTAGAAATTAATCTGGTGAAACAATTTCAGATGCTAATCCAGTGCATCAGTTTCAAAATATATTATAGTGTATCTACTCGAGAAACATGTACTCAGTAGTACTAGTAGAACAGATGAATGAAGAGTAGTATGGATCACCATTTTGTGGCCGCTGCGATGTGGTACACCAAGCAGAGTTCCCCCACGCATAATTGCAGGACTGCTGCCATCTGGGGAGGTTCATCTTTTCTGGTAAACTCCACATCAACTCCGATGAAGCTAGGATACAAGCCGCCGCATTTCATCCTAATCCTGATCATCATCTCGTCGGCCTTGTCTCGTTCGCTGGTGCAGACGATCTCTAGTGTCTCCTTGCCGTGGAGGTCAACCCCTGTGAGGGTTTTGGTGTACTCGTGCTTCTCGTCGGGGACGTGAACATTGTCGAGGTTGCTTCTCTTGTCGGACATCTCGCCACGATGACGCTTGGCAGACGGTTCCACCGCCATTGCCCTCCTCTGGCGACTGTGGGCTCGGAAGCGAGATGTTTGTGGGTTATTTGTAGTGGAGATGGAAGCGGAAATTGTGGTTTTGGAGATGTTGCAGGGATGGAGTCGATTTGGAGATTTTTGAGGGTGTGTGTTTGGGACGTGGGGGAGGCGGTTCTTCCCGGTCGTGGGGGTAGTGGTCGTGGGGCCGCCATTGCAGTCCGTCATGGTAACCGCCCAGTGGGTGGCACGGGTGGTGGCCTGGAAGAACCAAACATCCAAGCCAAGGTTTTTTTACTGACCGCACTGAGTAGTCTTGTCAAGCTGTACTTATCATGTGCTTATCCTACTTGCACGTCTTAGGGTCGGTGATGATGGCATTTTGTACTGTTTAAGTGACGTATACTTTGTGATGTTTTTAGTGTGGAGGTTAAGTCTTCTTTTTTGCACTTAAGTCTTATACACTAGTTGATCTAAAAAAAATTCACTGCCCTGCGAGTTGTTGCTCAATACTGGGACTTATTTTATTTTCATCTGTCCCAACCTAAGTTAGGCCTACAGACTAAGGCATAGCCTAGTGGTGGGGAGGGGTTGATGCCTTCCCACCCACCTGTGTTCAAGGCATGGTACTTGCAATTTGGGTTTGTTGCACCAATTATCTTTGTAGGGGTTCCCTTACGGTCTTTCTATCAAAAAACTTAAGTTAGGCCTTTATAGTTTTTGTACTCTCTTTTTTGTGTACTTATGGTTTAGTGCTGTGTGTACTAAATTGTAATTTCATACGGCGTATGGTTTTGAAAAATTTGTGTCACAGTGGTGTGAGTGGCCTGACCCTTCCTGGTTTTGTAGTACTAATGTCATATGTATGTTTGAACTGAGTTTTTTTTGGGACTGTGATTATTTACGATGAAATCGTTGGTTGAGCTCTAGTCAGATTCCATATAAATAAGAAATTCAGCAGAATTGACAAATAATATCTATTAGAACTTTTTGCATTTTAGTAGTTGTAGTAGTCAGATTTTATATAAATAAGAAATTTAGCATAATTGACAAACAATATCTATTTGAACTTCTTGCATTTTAGTAGTTGAACTAGTCAGATTTTATATAAATAAGAAATTTAGCAGAATTGACATACAATGTCTATTTGAACTTCTTGCATTTTAGTAATTGAACTTGAAAGTAATATTTAATTCGCTGGTTTAAATTATGTACATTTAACAGATTGCCTATTAAGTTCTCCGCTTTTTAAAGTTTCGTTGTTTTTGTATCATACTTTTTCCTTTTTTATCATCCGTGGTGCAGAGCTAAAATTATTTATATTTTTATTTTTGTATTTAAAATTATTGCATGCGAACTAGTATTTGAACTTTTCTATTTTCAGTTTTAAAACACGTTTTGTAGTTTATATTTCTTTGCCCCGCGCTCTGCTTTATTCAACTGGCCTTATTGGTGGGGTGTTTGGAGATGATGGAGGCTATTGGGCCCTTTTCCGGCCCAAATGGCCCCCGCGGGCGATCTGAGGACTGATGGATGTGTGTGTGCTCTAGGTTTAGTCCCACCTCGCTAAGGGAGCATGCAATTGACCTGTTTATAAGCGTTGCCGAGTCCTACTGGTCGAACTCCTCTGAATACTTACCTGAGCGCTTATACACGGCTCTCTCTCTCTCATGACCTGTGGGCCCTGGTCGGCTAGCCCTGCGTTGTGCAGATTACTAAGGATTTGCCAACGGTTCCGCCGTGGGCTCGAGTTTAAGTATCTAGCTGCGTCAGGGCCTGCTTGTCTTCGGGAGGTCAATTTTTTATTTTGGTTTGAATCTAGTACTTGACGCCACCAGTAATGTGGACTGATAATTTTTGTTATAGTTCTTGTGAGTTTTGTGGAAGTGTTATATTTTCATTGAGTTTTTGCCTTCTTTTTGTGTTTGTTTTTGTGATTATTCGCATGGGTCTTTTGGTATCATTTTTAGAACTATAGTACTTGCGTGTAAACTAAGTTGTACTGAGAGTTCATTCATAGTAGCACTTATGTGGTTATTCTGACATTTGTTTTTTTGAGGGAGTGCGAACTGATGCTTCTTTGTTCTTTTTTGTAGTAAGTATGTACTGTCCGGTCAACTGTACTAGTATTGTCATTCTTAGTCTGCAAGTGACCAATATAAGTGTGTGTTGATGCTTCTTAACTTTTCCTGTTGTAGTACTTGTTAATTTTCTAGCAGCTACATATGAATGAGAATAGTACATGAAGTACTTAGATTTTTTGCTTCAACTTTTGAAGCATTGTTAAGCAACCCAAATTGTACTGATTGTTTTCAACGTTATGTTTTCCATACAATACTGAATGGAACATCCTTGTGTGATTAGTTGCTTCATAACTAGTACTGAAGAGTAGCCACAACGTTCCATCCACAAGCTACTTTGAATTTGAAATGATGCATTAACAAAATACGAAGCTACCAAACTTATATAACGAGATAAGCAAACAATGTACTTGATGACATAAGCAAACTTGTTCAACCGTGACAAGCACGAAATAAGCAGACTGGTTCAACCTGACACACAAGACATAAGCAAAGTGGTTTAACCTAACAAGATCAAACTACGAATTTGAAACAACAAGATAAAAGGCAAGCACTAGCGCACGCAACACAAAGGCAGACTTTGATGTATCTTCATCCCGCATAGTGGCAGTGGTAGTAGGGGTCAGCCTCCTGCTCTTTGAAATTTCAGAACCTGTTGTGATGTTGTCAACTATCCCTGACTTGTAGGTGGCATACGCATCTATCTCTGCGTACTCGATGATGTAATTTGGATGCGGGCTGATCCCCCACAGTTTATGGTCTTCCTTCCTGTCGATCTTCTTCTTCATGTCTATGTAGTGGATGACGCTGGCTGCAACATCAGCCAAGGTGTCATACTCTTTTCCGGTGTATGGAACTCTCAAGTTGCGCTGAATGTTGATGTACTTGTCGGGGTTGATCTCCAAACCAAACATCTTCTGCTTCTCTTTGTCACCTTCAATGATGAAACCGGCAAATGTGAACAAAATCTCATGCTTCAGCATGTCATTGAGGCGCTTGGGCCTACAAGGGGAGAGACATATTGAAGATTAGTATTATTTTGATGTTTGAATTCTTCCATTTTTTGTTTTACAAGTGATGAATCCATGAAGTAGATGCTTATATAGTACAATTAATGGATGAATGTACTCCAAAAACTAGTAAACAAAGTTCTGAAATTAAACTCAAGTACACCATGTTATTTTTCATTTTGGAATATATACAGTTTGAGTCAATGATGTATGTGCTGCGTTAGTACTAGTTTAATTTACTTTTGTTGAACAGAACAAAACATACCAGTGCTTCACCATGTTCTTAGTTTTTTGCTTAAGAAAATAACACCAGACCAAGTTCAGAAACTACTTTACTACATCAAGTTCAGAAACATCTTTTTAATTCATCGAGTGCAGAAACTACACTATTGGATCAAGATCAGAAACTACACTAGTACATCAACTTCAGAAATTAATCTTCTGCAAGATTTTCAAATAGTAATCCAGTTCATCAGGTTCAAAAATATATTATAGTGCATCTACTTGAGAAAGTGCAGTAGTGCATCTACTTTCACAAACTACCCTAGTAAATCTAGTTGGGAAACAAATTTGATGATTTTTTGAGGATACAGTACTAATTAAACAGATGAACCAAATAGGGCAAATGAGTAGGATGGCTCACCATTTTGTGGCTGCTGCGATGTGGTACACCAAGCAGAGTTCCTCCACGCACAACTACAGAATAGCTGCGCTCTACGGAGGTTCGCTTCCCTGGTGCACTCCACGTCAACGCCGAAGAACCTAGGCTACAGCCGCCATCATTCTTCCAGAGCTTGGTGATCATCTCGTCGGCCTTGTCTGGTTCGCTGGTGCAGACGATCTCCAGCATCTCCTTGCCATGGAGCTCAACCCCTATGAGGGGTTTGGTGTACTCGCGCTTCTCACCAGGGACGTGAACGTTGTCGAGGTTACTGCTTTGGTCGGACGTCTCGCCATGATGACGCTTGGTAGACTGTTCCTCCGCCATCGTCCTCCTCCGGCGACTGTGGGCTTGGAAGAGAGAAATTTATGGGTTGTTTGTAGTGGAGATGGAAGCGGCAGTGGTGGTTCTATGAATGTGGCAGAGACGGAAGACAATGGGTTATTTCACGTGCGTCGATGGGGATGTGTGGGAGGCGGTTCGTCGGAGACGTGGGTGTAGTGGTCATGGGGCGCATTTGCAGTCCGTCTTGGCAACCGCCCAGTGGGCGGCGCAGGCGCTGGCCTGGAAGAACCAACCGTCCAAGCCAATTTCTTTGCCAGGGTACTTATTGGTCGCACTGAGTAGTCTTGTCAAGCTTTACTTACCAATTAATTATCCCACTTTCACATCTTAGGTTCGGTGATGATGGAATTTTACTATCGCACTGATCCATCTTGTCAAGCTGTACGTATCAGCTGCTTATCCCAGTTGCATGTGTCAGGGTAGGTGATGATGGAGCTTTATACTCCTCTTCTGTGGGTACTTGTACGGGTGATTGAAGTGTAATTGAACTTATGAAATACAAGTTCAGACTATGTGTGTCATGCTAATCTTTTTAAAACAATTTTTTAAAGGATTGTTTATATCAACATAATCTTTGAAAGAATTTTTATAGATAAATTAGTTTTTCATCAGTACACCTTTGTATTATATTTGCACTTTCAATTTTTTTGTTTGCTTGAGGTAATTATTTTTATGTACTGATGGAATTTCTAAACTAGGACTAGCAGAACCAGTCATAGCTTGTTTTTTAAATGATGTTTTTTGAGTTGTTCACGGCATCTTGTGAGTGAGAATTATCGCATCTTGATGTACTATAAGAGTTTAAATTTTCCTTAACATATTTTTCTTTGAGTTCTTTGGTCGATGAGTGTTGACGTTACATAAATCCAGATCAGTTTTTTCAAATATATTTGTGACTGCATTCAAAAGGTTTATCAAATGGTTTACATAATAATATCACTGGTCCAACGGGCACAAATCACAAATTATATCTTAACTATAGTACTGATCGAGAAATCGATGATAAAGCTAAATAAGTTTTGGTAACGGCAATGTTTCTTATATGATTCCTCATTGTGTACCGAGGAAACTGATAGTACAAGCTTATTTTTTAGTTGATGCGGCAGCATAACCACTATGATTCTTCAGTCCTGAGCTCCTTTTAACTGGCCACGAATGTTGTCCCTTGTCGGCGTCCTTTCCTGCTTGAGCTTTGGCAGCTGCATCGTCGGTTTCAGTTTCCTCGTCCCCAATACTGTCATCTTCATTGTCTTTGTCTGATTGGTCATCATTCTCGTCAAACTCTTCTTCTTCATCCTCTTCTTTTTATTTCTTCAAACTCTGGACCTTGCCCTGTTTCTGTTCAGCGCCACTGACCTCCTTTCCCACTTTGCATGTGCGGGCATTATGTCTGTCAGTCCCTCCACACTTGCTACAAGTGTAGGTGTTACGTGTGTCGTCTCCATTGGTAGAAACCTGGGCGGCTCCAATCTGCTTCTGCAGCTTTTGCTTGTTGACAATGACATCTGTGCGGAGTGGTCATGTGCGGTAATTATGATTGGTCACCATGTTGTAGAATCAGCATGCCCTTATCCCAAGAGGTTTGTTGTCCGAGCCGAATTCCACGTGTTTGATGGGGCGTGGCGGCTTTTTGGCTGCTGCTTGCGTCTTACTCTTCCTCCCCTTTGTGTTTGAGAATATGGGTGGTTTAATTACCCTTTCCTGCTGCTACTGGTAGGATGTCCTGTTGTAATGTCATTCGCCTACAGCACCATCAAGCTCATGATCTTGCACGTGAGCATGTTGCTGCTCTTGAGTGTGCATATGGGCAAGCTCTGGTTGCCGTTGCTCCTCTTCCTCATTGTCGAATGGGTCAATAGCTCCCAGATGGTTCATCTCGGATAAGATTGTAGCAATATATTGCTCAATGGCTTCGTTGTCTGCAACACCTCCATTGTCAGTAGAATGCATGGCGTCAAGTTCTTGTTCAAGTCTTTCCATGACGACCTGTGACCTTGCCATTTGGTCTTGGTTTCTCAAGATTTTTCTGTGCACCCTCATGTTCAGCTGCAGCAGTGCGCTTTCAATGTAGTATTGGGAGGCCTTGTTTGACGCTACTGTCCTCTAGTCATTTCTATTGAACGTTGGCTAGATGTTCGGGCGTTTGGTGTATCTCCTGAGGATGTATTTCTGTGGAACGCTGTCAGCCTTAATTGTCTGCATCATGCACAGGACATGTAGGCACAAAATACCTATATTTTTTGGAAGAGGTGCATGTTTTTTGTCATCTCATCCAAACAAAAACTTTGCAAAAGTAAGTAGTATAGTATGTAACATCTTTTTTTAGTCCTCACTTGTGTGGTCCCAAAGCTTGCACTCGCAGTCATCTATTTCTCCCACGGGGTCTACAACCACCTAGAACGCGTGCTGATACCATGCAAAAAGTTCTTGTGGTATGTTGTAGCGCACGAGGTACTTTGTGGGCTCTTCCGTCTCTGTCACCGTGAAGAGGGTACTCAGTTTTAGCCTTTTTCTGATCTCGCTGTACACAGCTTGTGAGTAAAGATTTTCCATCTGAGTGTCAAACCCATAGAAGGTTAGCGTGTTTTGATCCTTCTGAGCAAGCAAGAGTGATGAACAAATTATTAGTTTTCTCGCAGCAAAAACTTGTCTAACTAAGAAAGATTTACTTTAGTAAGCACGTTATTTTGTCTTGCGACAGGTGATAGAGCTATACCCGGTTAGCCATTGTCTCCTGGTTCTCTGTCTACCTCCTGGTTTTGACGCAGGAGTTTACCTGGCTGACAAACCGGTGCAGGTTTTGTCTCTCACTTATGAAGTTCTTCTTGAGCACATAGTTCATGCTCTCACTCGGTTGTGTGGACGTCATTTTGGCACAGAAAATTTCTTTGAAGTAAGCTGTTATCCATCTCTTGCGCTCGTTCCACATTGCCACCATCATGGCATCATCGTGGAGGTTGTACTTATCCATGAGTGCTTTCCAGGCATCCTCAAACTCAGTTGGCATGAGGGGCCAGTTGAGGATTGCTGTGAATTCATCCTTAAAGTCTTCGTGTAGGTTGTACAGGTATGCAAGGTGTTACCTGTACTTCTTCATAATGTGCCAACGCCATAGCTTGTGTAATGTGTTCCCGAAAGCATCTGGGATCGCCATAGCCATTGCCGGGCACTGGTCTGGTAAAGAGAAAAGAGACGTGGAGTAGTAAGTAGATGGTAGTCCATATATACAAATAGAACTGACACAACAATTTTACTGTGTTATTTTCCTTGGGGGGGGGGGTGGCGGTTGTACCTGTGAGGATGCATGTAGGAGCCTTCCCTGTCATGCACCTTAAAAATGTTTTGAACAACCATCTGAACGAATCTGCATCCTCATCTCTTATCAGGGCGAAAGCAAAGAATGTAGTCTGTAAGTGGTTGTTAGTACCCACAAACACCCCAAGTGGCACGTGGTACTTGTTGGTCTTATATGTGGTGTCAAACGTTACGCAGTCACCAAAGTCTTGATACGTCCCTCGGCAGCTTTCCTTCGCCCAGAATATGTTCTTAACTCTGTCGGACACATCAAGTTGTATGTCGCAGAAGAACTCCCTGTTTAACTCTTTCATCTCCCTAAAGAAGTTGACAATCTTTACTACACCGTCCACATCATCCATCCTTGAATTCTTTAATTTGCTGCATATTAAAAGTGAACAGTCATTCAAAAATACATGTTGAACTGGCATCAGGTCATGTGTTGTGTAATATGTTTGTACTGATGGAGGAAAAAAGACGGAGGGGGTTTATGGGAGGAGAACAAGTCTGTACTTACATGTTAATCAGGTCTTTGGAATTCATTTCGAGGAAGTAGCTACCGGGGTCATCACTGCCCAGTATGCTCATGATCTGCGCCTGTTCAATGCCTTTGAATTGCAGGTACTTGACGTACTCCAAGATTGTTTTTCAAAGTTTTTGTGGGAGTGCAAGAAGACAAGCATTTGGGGGGAGAGCTGTAGCCTGTGGTTGTGTTCCTGGACTATCTCTTTTACGACAAGTGTTACATCATTTTCCCTCTTCAGCCTCATTTTAGCCCTGTAGTTAGTCCTGTATGTCGTCTTGTTCCGTTGTCTATTTGCTTCTGTCACCTTCGATTCATAGACTCCATAGCACGTGCAATAAAAGGTAGACTCTGGTGTTAACCTTGGAGCCTTCCCTGACAGCAAAACCCGCGTGCTTTGCATAGATGTTGTAGAAGTTATTTGCTTCTTTGAAAGTTTGAAAGCGCATCTCTAGCCTTGGCAGAACGTAAGCTTCAACGTTAGGTGACTGCACGCAACAGTGAGCAAACAAAAACACAGTTATGAAAATGTTAGATGGGGTGGTGATAGTACAAGGGTATGGACTATGCTTGTATGTTTTTCTGAATGGACACTTACATGTGTATAGCTCCGTGCTGTCTCCGGTGTTTGGTGTCACCCTCGGCACATGCAACAATGCATCTCATGGAGGGAGCAATGTTGATGAAGTTCTCCGTATCTCATTGTACGGCCATATTCCCTCAGATTCGTTGTGAGGTTGCTCCTGCCTATATGGCTCATATCTTCTACTTTGCACCCTGCTAGAGTGGCCAACATTTTTGTCTCTTTGGCTTGGTCTTCTCGTCGCAACCGCTTTTGCACCACAGATGATTGATGTTGGTGGAGCGACTGGTGGAAGCATGTGTGTCCTTGCCTTTCTGCATGCACTAGGGAAGGAAAACATTTGTTGTTGGGGAAATTATTGACCTTGCTCACCCAGCAGTGGCAAAGCTTGTATTCCCAGATATCAGTGTTTGCTACATAGAAGAACCAGTCCGTGCTTCTGACAATTCTGGTGTAGCTTGAAATCTGCCTCTATTGTTGAAGTATCCAGGTGATATATTTGTTGTTACCCAACCAGGCGGTGCCCATATCTGCCTGGCTCATCAAACCCTCGCTGCGTGTGCCACCTTGCATGTTTCTGAAATGACATTCAACAGTTTTGGGATTAAGTTTTTCTGCATTTTCTCGTATACATGATATGAACATGTAATGCACTGAAGGTAATGCACAAGTTGAACTTGCATCGCTGGGCGTTATTAAACTTTGTTGACTATTTTGTATCTAATTTAATTTTAGTTGAACTGATGAATGGACATGTTCAGCACTGATGTACTGATTTTAGCGCTGATGCATCTGTTATGGACAGTTTTTTATATCTTTTTCCATATAACTGATGCATAAACATTTGGTGCACTGCTTGTAAACTGAACATTGAACTTCAGAGCAGTATGCATATGCATATATATATATATATATATATATATATATATATATATATTATAACTGATGCATGTCTTCTCTTTTTTTCATCTAGAACTTATGCAACTACATTATAAGTACTCCTAGTTTATGTATCATTGAACTTACTGTGTAACAAGTGTATATTTTTTCAACAACATTCTGTTACTCGTTCGAATTGACGCAACTACACGACATGTACTATTAGAAATAACAACATACAACTTGAAGTGGTAGCTGAACCTTATATAAAGCGTAGTAGCTACTTGGACTGATGCATAAGTTTATGTTTTTTGACTTGAACTGAAGCTAGCATACTAGAGATACTGACAGTAACCTCGACATATAAATTGTGCATCAAGTGGCAGGGGTGTAATGAACTGATGCAAGAATTTGCAATGTACTATCAGCTTCTACATCATAGGAACATGTGTCACTGATGCAACACACATGTAGTACTGATGAATCTAATAGTGTAACATGTAGGGAGATCATAGTGTGTGCGATTTTTAAATTGAATCTTCTGCATAGTAGGACTGATGAACTGACACAAACGTGGTATTTTTCTTCAGGCAAAGCCAGATATGAAAACATTTTTTGAACTGATCGTTTGTGCTTCAGTAGCAATCAGGGAGATTCAATTTTGAGGAAAATTAGTGTGGGAAGCAGCCATCACCTCCAGTGGCATGTTCTTGGATCTGGCTTCTACTTCTTCCTCTCGTGGGCGGCGTACTGGCATAATCTTGGAAGGCGGCGCCATTAATGCAGGCAAGGAGCTTGGGGAGACGACGACGCTCCTACTTGTGGTGGAGCACCGGCGACAAGGTCCGGGGAGGCAGCAGCTGGTGGCGGAGATCACGGATCCGTCGAAGGAGCTCCGACGAGGGGGAGGCGGGAGGCGGGGATCACGACACCGTCGAAGGAGCTCCGGCGAGGGGGGAAGGCGGGAGGCGAGGATCACGGCCCCGGCGACGGAGCCCCGGCGATGAAGGGAGGCAGAAGGCGGGGATCACGACCCCGTCATTGCTTTGCCAGCGAGGAAGGGGATGGCGGTGGTGGATCCATCAAGAGCCAGTCGTGGCACCGCGGGCTTCCTCGCTTCGGCTGACACTGTCGCCCGCTAGCCCACGACGGCTGCCTCCGGCAGAAGGAGGTGGGTTGGGTTCAGGCTGGGCCAGGGAGATTCTACGGTGTAGGCGCGTCGCTCCCTTATAGGGTCGGGGGTAACAGAACAGTCCAGCCCTATATATAAGGTGGGTCTATTCCAATAACACCTTTAAGAGTCTCTTTTTTGAAAATAACACCCTTAAGAGTCTTATTCTAATAACAACGGACTTATTCTGCTAACACTTTAGCACCGCTAAAAGCACCATACCGACCATCCTACCCACCCCAAACGAACCGCAGCTACAAAATAAAAAAGCCCACCTGGCCGCCCGCACGATCACCCACCTCTCTCACCCCTTCTTCCACGACCTACTAGCTTCTGCCGCCGGGGGCCAAGGTCGCGCCGCCGGCTGCGCCTGCCTCCGGCCTCGCACCCCAGCACCGTCACCATCCATTCTACTCCCCTGGCGCCGCCCCTCGCTCCCCTCTTTCCTTCTTCCCCAGCGCGCGGAGGTCACCCCAACCCACTCCTACCTCACCTTCCCCGACCCCCTAGCTTCTGCCACCGGGGGCAAGGGCCGCGCTGCCGGCCGCGTGCCCGGTGCCCTCCAACCTCCTACCCCGGCGCCTCCCCTCCTTCCCCTCTTCCCTTCTTCCCCAGACACGCGGACACGCTGCTCCCCTTCCCTCCTCTCCTACCTTTGCAATCGGCGACGAGGAGCCCCCCGCACGCTGCACCCCCTCCCGGCTAGTCGCGCCACTACCCACGAGCCTCCCCGCGGCACGCCGACACTCCACGGCCCTGGGCCTGCAGGAATCCCTCACCCCCGCACCGCCATGGCGATGGATCAGATCCACTCTTGCGTGACCCCCACCTCGGGTCGGTGCTCCTCTGCAACGAAAACAAGCAGCATCAGCCCTCCCCAAGCTCAGTTGACCTCCCGTTCATGGATTCGTGAATGGTGAGATCTCGTTGACTCCTTTGCTCCATGTCCCGGATCCGGTAAGCATTTGGTCTTTAGGGAGAAAATTCACATCTCTACCATGATGTGCAGGCACCAGGAGGCCACCTACTATCCTCTCCCAAGCTTCTCTACAGCTAAGCAACGGAAGAGCCTCCTAGTGAGCACTTGCTCCAGCCGTGGGATCTCAACTCCTCCCTATGTCATGTATCCACGATGGGGCGGCATGGTGATGCAGTTCGGCATGCGCTCGCGTGCAGGATGGTTGTGGCGGTGAGGCAGCTCGTGTAGTTTCCTTCAGGTAGTGGAGCGCTCCCCTTTCGTTCAGAAAAAATAATGGTTCAGATTTTGCCGATGCAATGCGGTGAGCAATTCAACTATGTGTTTCCCAGATTTTGCCTTTAACTTGGTTTGCGTGTGCAGTGTAGTTTCTTGCTACGGGGCTGGCGTCAACGTGCCTCCAGAAGCAGCTCTCTCCTCAACACGTAGCAGTTCCCCGGCAACGTGAGAGAAGTGCAATGCTCTAGGGAGCTCTCCTTCACGGGGACACGTGGACGTTCACGGCTGTTGGCTCTGCAGTTCTCTTGTGTGGCCGTGGACGTGCAGTTCATGTGCCGGTCGAGCCTCTGAGAGGTGAGTAACTAAGGAGAAGAGAGCATCAATGTTCCTTTAAAAGAAGTTCATTTTGTTGTTTGAGAAAATGCAGATAGGAAATGAGAGTAGAAAATGGTTGTGGATGAATGCTTATGTGTAATAGGTAGCGTGCAAGCAAAAATTGAGTCCACTCACCTCGTCCCTGCAGTGAATATTTCATTATTAACCCATAAAAATATATGCAGCGCACTACGGGAAAACCAAAACTCTAGAGAGAGAAAATAAAAAAGAAATGCAGTGCACTCCGGTCTTTAAAAATGTCGACTCCAAAGGACTTTGAAGTGCACTTCATTTTAAAAAATGTATTTGCAAAAGTTTACGTTGTGTTCACTGAAAAAGTTTAAAAATACAAAAAAGAGTAGCGTGTTTCATTTTTGAGAGTGCTTGCGGCTCATTTTCAAGAGTGTTGCGGTTCACATAGACCCAAAATAAAAACACAAAAAATAGGTAAAATGAAAAATTAATGTGATTCACTTTCGGTAGTGTCGTGGTTCACTCACTACCGTTGTGAAGTGCAGGAAAAATGTCGCACAAACGAATAAAATAATGTGGTTCATTCCTCAATACTCTTGTGGTTCACTTATGTCCAACGTGAAGCACGATTCACTTGCTAAACTTATGTCTAACAAAAAAACCATGAAGTTCACTTAACCCCTCTGATGCAGTGCGGTTTTCATTCTGAAGCAGTGTGTCATTCTGCCTGATGAAGTTCCCTCATCAATTTCGGGGTCGCGAAAAATAGAGTATCCGGGGTCGCGAAAAATAGAGTATCCGCATTTTGGTAAAAAAACAAAACTGCTCTTAAACTGTAAGGAATTAGACAGTGTGTTCTACAGAAAAAGTTGTGTCTCGATGATATCTTTCCAACGGCATATCGTTTGGATCATTCCGACGAGCGGTTTGAAAAAAAATACGAAAAAACAGCCGATGCCCCTCGTCGTCCGCCGCATGATTTTCAAAATTAATTTAGAACGGTACGGAATCATAAGAACATTTCAAAATATGAAAGTTGTGCCTCGTCCATAGCTTTTCAATGGTATATTAGACGCCTAGTTTCGAGAAACGGTTAGAAAATTGGAGCGAAATAGTACCTAAAAATTGTTCCCCTCGAAGCACTCTGAATCAACTTGCGAGAGAGAGGTTTTGTGCAGCGAACTTGCATGCTGCTTTTCTGCTTCTTCCTTTTATTTATGAACTTAACAAGATCATGCCGCGGCTCTGGCGCTCCTACCGGATTGGGCCATCCCACGATCGAGCACTCAGTCCACGACCTCCCTACAATCGCTCCACGAATCGCACAAGCTGCGTCTCGCGGAGGCAACTAACAACCTGACACGAAAATCTAACTGAACCGCTAACTGAAAAACTACTACGGTGCAAAGTCTGAAACCTGAAACTTGTCATGCTAGCTAAACTAGCTTATTGTGCAACAAACTCCCCCTAAGCTAGGTTGGCTGATAGCTGATGACCCCCAAGCGATCACGCGTCTCCTAAAACTGAGTTCGTCCGAGCGCTTTCGTGAGGATGTCCGCAAGCTGATCGCCAGTCCGCACATACTGAACGTTAATGCCGCCGTCCTCGATGCACTGACGAATGAAATGGTAGCGCAACTCAATGCGTTTGCTCCTATCATGGAAGACAGGGTTTTTGCTCAGCGCGATCGCTAAGTTGTTGTCGATGCAGAGCCTGGTGGCGTCGTCGTCACGCCCAAGCAATTCTCCGATCAGCCGCTCGAGCGGATGCCTGACAGGCGACTCCGGCCAGCGACAACGTACTCCGCTGCACACGAGGAGAGTGCAACGATCTTCTTCTTGGCTGACTGCCACGACACCAGACTGCCACCGAAGAAGATGGTGCCGCTGGTGCTCTTGCGGTCATCCAGGTCTCCCCCGAGATCCGAGTCGCTGTAGCCGACGAGCTCTGCGCCGCGCACCTGCCAGGCATAGCAACACCCCAGCTGCCGTGTGCCGGCGATGTACCAGAGAAGCCGCTTCACAGCGGCCCAATGCTCGCTCGTCGGTGCCTCCATGAACCTGCTGACATACCTGACGGTGTAGGTGATGTCAGGTCGCGTATGGGTGAGGTAGTGTAGGCTCCCCACCACGCTCATGTAGTATATGGCGTCCACGGGCTCGCCGGCCCCCTCCCGCCTGAGCTTGAGCGCGGCTGCATCGGCATGGCCATGGGGTGACAGTCGGCCATGCCGGCCTTCTCCAACAGCTTGCCGGTGTACGAGGACTGCGCGATGACGATCCGGCCCGGCCTCTGGTCCACCTCGATGCCGAGGTAGTAGCTCAGTAGCCCCAGATCGCTCATCTTGAAGAGTGCCCTCATCTCCTTCTTGAACTCAGCGATCGGTGCCGTGGACGCTCCGGTGATGATCAAGTCGTCGACGTACACTCCCACCAGTGGCCGGCCGCCGTGGCCAGCGCGCGTGTACACTGCATGCTCGGATGGGCATTTCTCGAAGCCGAGAGCGTTGAGGCTTCTGTTGAGCTTGGCGTACCACACTCTTCGTGCCTGACGTAGTCCATAGAGCACTTTGTGCAGCCAGAGCACCTTGCTCGTCGCGCCGACATGCTCGAATCCGGGGGGCTGCACTACATACACCTCCTCCTCAAGTTCGCCGTTGAGGAAGGACGATTTGACGTCCAGGTGGTGCACCTCCCACCCTCCGGGGCGAAGACTTCTTCAAAATCAATGCCGGCGCGCTGCACAAAACCCTTTGCCACCAGGTGGGCCTTGTGTTTGATCACCTCGTCAACGGTGTTCCTCTTCTCCTAGAAGACCCATTTCAGGCCGATGGGTCGATGACCTGTAGGCAGATGCAGAGAGACCATGTCTCGTTAGACTCAATGCACGCCATCTCTTCGATGATCGCTGCTCGCCACGCCGCATGGGGCTCTGCTTCTGCGAACGTCGCCGGCTCCCCCTCAGGTAGCAGGAGCAGATGCTCCGTCCTCCCGCCTTGCGCCGCGCCAGGGTTGAGCACATCGTCCAGGCGGCAAAAGCGGTGGACGGCGTCGGGGTCGTCTGCGTTGTTGAACTTGTCCGCCTCATGAGGCGGCGGCGTTGTGAACTGCACATCCTGCCAGACCGAGTGGCGGGGATGCGCCGCTGGCCGGGCGAAGTTCTCTGTCCTGGCATAAAAAACGGTGGGTGCCGATGTAGGCGTGCTCGATCCAGCCCCCCCGCTGGCAGGTTCGGGTGGCGGTGGAGCAGGGGTTCTCGCCGGCGTGACCGCGTCCTCGAGAGGTCCACCATATGCCGAAAAGTCGACGACGAAGGAGCTGCCTGCGCCCACCGTCTCATTGCTCCAGTCCCAGCTCACGCTCTCGTCAAACACGACGTCGCGGTACACGTGCACTCGACGCGTCGCCGGGTCGTGCCCCCTGTACGCCTTGGAGTCGGCCTCGTACCCGACGAGCACCATGGGAGTGCTCCGATCATCCAGCTTCTTGAGAAGGGGCCGCATGCTCTTGACGTGCGCCACGCACCCGAAGACACACAGGTGGCTCACCTCCGGCTTCCCGTCGTGCCAGGCCTCTTACAAAGTCGTTCCATCCACGCTGCGCATGAACGCTCGGTTCAGGAGGTAGACGGCCGTGGTCACCGCCTCTCCCCAGAAGTAGTCCGGCATGCCCTTGGCCTTCATCATGCTCCTTGCCATGCCCACCACCGTCTGGTTGCGCCTCTCGACCAAGCCGTTCTGTTGGGTGAGTAAGACGCAGTTAGGTGGCGCTGGACTCCGGTGGACGCGAAGTGCTTCGCCAGCGCCGTGGACGTGAACTCTCCACCGCGGTTTGTCCGTAGTGTGCCTAGCTTACGCCGTGCCTCCATCTCAGCACGCGCTTGGAATTCCTTGATCGCCACAGCGGCCTCGTCTTTGCTTGTCAGCAGGGTGAGCCACATGTAGCGGCTGTGGTCGTCCACGAGGAGCAGGAAGTAGCGCCGTCCTCCAGGTGTCGCTGGCGAGATCGCCCCGCAGAGGTCCGCGTGGATGAGGTCGAGCGGTGCCTCCGCTCTGTACTTGGCCCCTTTATCGTGTTGGTTGCAAGGTTCTTATTTGTTTGTGTAGGTACGAGGGACTTGCGTGTGGCCTCCTACTGGATTGATACCCTGGTTCTGAAAAACTAAGGGAAATACTTACGCTACTTTGCTGCATCACCCTTTCCTCTTCAAGGGAAAAACCAACGCATGCTCAAGAGGTAGCAAGAAGGATTTTTGGTGCCGTTGCCAGGGAGTCTACGCACAAGTCAAGACATACCAAGTACCCATCACAAACTCATATCCCTCGCATTACATTATTCGCCATTTGCCCTCTTTTTCCGTTCGCCTCTTTTTTGCTTGCTTCTTGTTTGCTTGTGTGTTGGATTGCTTGCTTGTCACGATGGCTCAAGATAATACTAAATTGTGTGACTTTGCCAATACCAACAACAATGATTTTCTTAGCACTGCGATTCCTCCTCTTACTGATGCTGAATCTTGTGAAATTAATGTTGCTTTGCTGAATGTTGTCATGAAAGATCAATTCGCCGTTCCTAGTGAAGATGCCGCTACCCATCTAAATAGCTTTGTTGATTTGTGTGACAGGCAAAAGACGAAATATGTGGACAATAATATTATTAAATTGAAGCTATTTCCTTTTTTGCTTAGAGGTCGTGCTAAAACTTGGTTTTTGTCTTTGCCTAAAAATAGTATTTATTCTTGGAATAAGTGCAAAGATGCTTTTATCTCTAAGTATTTTCCTCCCGCTAAGATCATCTCTCTTAGAAATGATATTATGAATTTTAAGCAACTTGATGATGAACATGTTGCACAAGCTTGGGAGAGAATGAAATTAATGATACGTAATTGCCCTACACATGTTTGAATTTATGGATGATTATACAAAAAATTTATGCCGGATTGAATTTTGCTTCTAGAAATCTTTTAGATTCGGCCGCGGGAGGCACTTTTATGGAAATAACTTTAGGAGAAGCTACTAAACTCCTAGATAATATGATGGTTAATTATTCTCAATGGCACACTAAAAGATCTACTAGTAAAAAGGTGCATGCAATTGAAGAGATTAATGTTTTGAGTGGAAAGATGGATGAACTTATAAAATTGTTTGCTAATAAGAGTGTTTCTTCTGATCCCAATGATATGCCTTTGTCTACTTCGATTGAGAATAATAATGAATCTATGGATGTGAATTTTGTTGGTAGGAACAATTTTGGTAACAACGCTTATAGAGAACTTAAATCCTAGGCCGTATCCTAGTAATTCCTCTAATAATTATGGTAATTCCTACAATGCTTTGCTTGAAGAAAAATTGCCTAAGATTGATGAGTTGGCTAGGAACGTTGATAGCATTTCTCTTGATGTTGATTCCTTGAAACTTAGATTTATTCCACCTAAGCGTTATATCAACGAGTCTCTCAAAGCCATGAGAATTTCCATTGATGAGTGCAAAGAAAGAACCGCTAGGATGCATGCTAAGAGAGATTGCTTTGTGAAAGTGTGTTCTTCTCGTTTTCATGATAATAAGGATGAAGATCTAAAAGTTATTGATGTGTCTCCTATTAAATCTTTGTTTTTCAATATGAATCTTGATAATGATGGGACTTGAGATGAGTCAACTATAGTTAAAAGGCGTCCCAATGATTCAGAGTTTTTAGATCTTGATGCAAAATTTGGTAGAAGTGGGATGAAATAGGTCAGAACTTTAGATAGCAATGAACCCACTATTTTGGATTTCAAAGAATTTAATTATGATAATTGTTCTTTAATAGATTGTATTTCCTTGTTGCAATCCGTACTAAATTCTCCGCATGCTTTTACTAAACATATCGTTGATGCTTTAATGCAATCTTATGAAGAAAAGCTTGAATTGGAAATTTCTATCCCTAAAAAACTTTATGATGAGTGGGAACCTACTATTAAAATTAAAATTAAATATCATGAATGCTATGCTTTGTGTGATTTGGGTGCTAGTGTTTCCACGTTTCCTAAAACTTTGTGTGATTTTCTAGGTTTCCGTGAATTTGATGATTGTTCTTTAAACTTGCACCTTGCGGATTCCAACATTAAGAAACCTATGGGAAGAATTAATGATGTTCTTATTGTTGCAAATAGGAACTATGTGCCCGTAGATTTCATTGTCCTTGATATAGATTGCAATCCTTCATGTCCTATTATTCTTGGTAGACCTTTCCTTAGAACGATTGGTGCAATTATTGATATGAAAGAAGGGAATATTAGATTCCAATTTCCGTCAAGGAAAGGCATGGAATACTTTCCTAGAAAGAAAACTAAATTACCTTATGAATCTATTATGAGAGCTACTTATGGATTGCCTGCCAAAGATCACAATACCTAGATCTATCCTTGCCTTTATGCCTAGCTAGGGCGTTAAACGATAGCGCCTGTTGGGAGGCAACCTAATTTTATTTTAGTTTTTTGCTTTTTGGTTCTGTTTAGGAATAAATCTTTGATCTAGCCTCTAGTTAGATTTTTGTGTGTGTTTTAGTTAGTGTTTGTACCAAGTAGAACCAATAGGATCTTCTTGGGTGATAATTGTTTGATCTTGCTGAAAAAGACAGAAACTTTGCGCTCACGAATATAATTGTTTAAACTCACCGGATCCTGATAAATTACCAATTCTTTTTGCGATGAGATCAAGATGCATAAATTGTCCAAAGTTGTCCTAGTTTTTCGTGATTTTTGGAGTTCCGTAAGTTTTCAAACAATTACGATTACTGCATCGCTACGCTTTTGATGATTCTGTTTTTCGTTTGTTGTTTGCTTATTTTGATGAATCTATGGCTAGTAATGGAGTTTATGAACCATAGAGAAGTTGGAATACTGATGGGTTTAACACAAATATAAATAAAGAATGAGTTCATTACAGTACTTTAAAGTGGTGGTTTGTTTTATTTCGCTAACGGAGCTCACGAGATTTTCTGTTAAGTTTTGTGTTGTCAAGTTTTCAAGTTTTGGGTAAGGATTTGATGGATTATGGAACAAGGAGTGGCAAGAGCCTAAGCTTGGGGATGCCCAAGGAACCCCAAGGTAAAATCCAAGGACACCAAAAAGCCTAAGCTTGGGGATGCCCCGGAAGGCATCCCCTCTTTTGTCTTCGTCCATTGGTAACTTTACTTGGAGCTATATTTTTATTCACCACATGATATGTGTTTTGCTTGGAGCGTCTTGTATGATTTGAGTCTTTTCTTTTTAGTTTACCACAATCATCCTTGCTGTACACACCTTTTGGGAGAGACACACATTAATCGGGATTTATTGGAATACCCTTTATGCCTCACTTATATATTTTGAGTTAAACAATTTTGCTCTAGTGCTTCACTTATATCTTTTAGAGCACGACGGTGGTTCTATTTTACAGAAATAATTGATCTCTCATGCTTCACTTATATTATTTTGAGAGTCCCTTAGAACATCATGGTAATTTGCTCTGATTATAAAATTAGTCCTAATATGATAGGCATCCAAGATAAAAAAACTTTAAAGTGCAAGCTGCTGTGGGGACCTTAGGCTTCGAGCATGTCATGCTGGCAGGGTAGACAATGCGAGGTGCTTCCTGCCTTGATGCTTCAGCTTTAGCCACAACAGGCTTCTTCTTCTGTTTGGCAGCCATCTTGGGGTCAATGCCAGGACGCCCAAGAGCCTTGCGCTTTTCTGCCTCATTGCGTGCTTGAACACATTTCTCTGCGAAGTATTTCATCCGCTCTCTTGAACCTTTTGCTTCTTCACGTTTCTTGTGAAACTGCTCTTTGAGTTCATGCAGCGTTTCCTTGAATACTTGAACATCTGCCACACTGATCTTGGCCATGTTCTTCGTGAGGTGAGCCTTCTCATAATCGATTTTGTTTTTCAGCTCCACAATCTTCTGAGCTAAGGCCAACTCATTAGCAATGCCTCCATGGAAGGTGACGCTGATGTCAACTGGCAGCTGAATATCATCAATGCTGAGGCTCGGGTTACCAAACCATTCGTTGATGAAGTGATTCAGGATATCCACGTCAAAGAGGGGCAGATCGTTGAAGATATTCGCCTCTTGCTTGCTCTTTATCAGTAGCTCAAGGGCATCATCACCCAGATCTTTGTCGCTTGACAAATCAATGGTTTCATCTTCGTTCCTCAGAACGGCAATTGGAGTAAGTTTATGCCCAGAAATCTTCATGGGCTTCTTCTTCTTGGGCTTCTCCATCTTCTTGGAGACACGAGAAAGATCTTCAGATTACACACTGGGTTCAGGAGGTGCAGTTGCCAATGGCTTCACATGCGAAGCTTTTGGTGTGACAGAGGGCTTCGTAGCCTTGGTCTTCTTCTTCCTTTGCGGCTTTAGAGGAGCTGGCACTTTGTCAGAATCCGCGTCATCAGCTAAGTGCTCCATGGTGGCCCCCTGTATAGCTATGTGAGTGAGAAGACCATCGAGGTTGTAGAAGGGGCTGACGACATTTGGATTGGCATCACGGGTGCCATCAGCCCGTGGAGCAGATGGACCAGGATTGAAGTCGAGTCCCAGGTCCTTCTTGTTCTTGACAGCAGACTCCTTGGCAAATTGATAATTGCGCTTGAAGAGATTGTCGTTGCGACACCATAATAGTGATGATGGTTCGACATTCTCTGGCTGTGGCCCTCTGAGCATGCAAGGGTAGAAGCCTTGAGCAATGGCTTCAGACTTGGACTTGGGCTACAGACTTCTGTATAGAATATCTCCCCAGGGGCCCTTGATGGCGTTATTTTCAGCATATTCAGCAGTCACAAATCTGTATTTGTACCATTCTTCCGCCCAGTATCTTTGAATCCATTGGATTCGGGTCTTGCACTCATCGTAGGTTTCTTCAGGATCTGTCTTGTACATTTCAAATAGATCTGGAGGAAAATCCTTGGTTGTATTCCCACAGTGCTGCATGCTGCCCTTTCTAGCTGACTTCTCTGTTGCCATTATATTCAAACTGAATGGCTTGAAGACGGTGAATGGCTTCCTATTGCTTGTCAGACAGGAACTGGCTTCAGGAGAGTTGATGTGATGCTGTAAGAACTCTGCAAATGAATGCAGACTATGAGAACCAAGGGATTCTCCCACGTACATGTACCTGTGACAACATTAGAGGTGCGAGGGAAGGGGAAGAGGTCATATGCATTCTCAGAAGATTTTGAAGATAAATCAGTTTGAAGATATTGACCTAATAGCGCGAAGACATTCACTTATTTGGTGAGAGTTGGTTCTAGATTTGTACGAATCCATGAATAAGTACAAGTGAGGAATCTAACAAGTTATGAAGAATAAGTGAATATACCTGGCTTGATATGAGATGCAGAACAAGATAGATCCAGATTTGGAAGTTAAGAAACCACTTTTGGTTGAAGTGGATGGATTCGATGGATCAGAAAGGCAGTAAAAAGTAAGTTTTAATTACCTCTTCATGAACTGCTAGACGAGGCGAAGAGAGAGGCCGAGTAGTTCAATCTCCCGTGCCCTAACTTGGCGATGGAAGACACCTACGGCGGCGGCGGAGAGGACGAGGTCTGCGGCCAGTGTGAGGATGGCGTCAAAGAAGTTGCGACAGCTAAGCGTTTCGTCTCCGGCGTCATCACGAGCTAGCAGAGGCGCTAGGGTTTGTGGGAGGTGGCGAGGAGGGAGAAGAGATAATGACCGCTGTGAGTTGTGTATTTATAAGGAAAGGGACAGCACAGCGTAATTACGCAGGTGCCCTAGGCGATTAACATCTGAACGACATGTGGCATGCATGCAACTTATTGGAAGTTGTTCCATGTTCCCACGGACGCCTGGGTTGTCGGGTGGTCGTTCCGGCTTCTCTGGTATTCAGGCAATCATGATATGGCAATAAAAACAGATTTAAACTTTTGTCACTTTGTCTTCTGCTGACAAGGATTCAGAGAAGACAATTGACGGGTTTCAATAGAATGCATACAATTTGGATAGATAGAATTTGAGGTAGAAGCACAGAAAGGGTTAGGGTCCGATCACATTCACTTAGATCAAGAAAATGCAAACATGAAGACATAGCTATAAGTGAATGTTGTAGAGGACAGAACACGAATATATGTATATATCAGCATAAGACCAAATCAACATTGTGAAGATAAACATGAAGTCAAATCAATGTTGAAGACAAACCAAATGCGAAGACTTTGTAGTTATAACGCCTATTGAAACACTTCAAACAAGAATTTGGTGGTGGTGTTACCCACCGTATAGGAAGTATTAGACCCAGACACGGCACACAATTATCGTGGCGCTCCGAAGTCAAATTCCACGTTGATGTATTCACACTTAGTGTGTATGTCTTCATTGATTGAAGATATATGTTACTTCGTGTGTTGCACATCTAAGTCATCAACATGCATAAGCGTTAGGATGTGTGTCCAATCACAGGACATTTGAGGATTCTAAGATACTTAGCTCACACCGCAACTTGCAAAACCTTTTCTCGTCCAAGGGCTTTGTGAAGATGTCTGCCAATTGCTCTTCAGTGTGGACGTTAATGATATCAATATCTTCCTTCATGACATGATCTCTGAGAAAATGATGACGGATCTGAATATGCTTTGTCTTCGAGTGCTGGACTAGGTTGTTGGCAATCTTGATGGAGCTTTCACTGTCGCAGTAAAGTGGCACTTGTTTCAGATGGATGCCATAGTCCTTGAGAGTTTTCTTCATCCATAGAAGCTGAGCGCAGCAAGATCCAAAGAAGAATGTATTGATTCAAAGAAGGAGAGATACGCATTACGCTTCTTTGAAGACCAACAGACAAGAGATCGTCCAAGAAAGTGACATGTCCCTGATGTAGACTTGCGATCAACCTTGTCACCAGCATAATCAACATCTGATAATCCAACTAAATCAAACTCTAAGACCTTTGGATACCATAATCCTAGTGTTGGGGTGTAAGCCAAATATCGAAGAATTCGCATCACAGCTAAGTGATGCGACTCCTTTGGTGCCGCTTGGAATCGGGCACGCATGCAAACGTAAGCATTATATCTGGCATAGATGCACATAAATAGAGTAAATAACCAATCATGGAGCGGTATACCTTTTGATCAAACTCTTTACCATTGTCGTCGGGACCCAATTGACCTTTGGTTGGCATTGGAGTCGTGTACCCTTTGCAGTCTTGCATTCCAAACTTCTTCAGGCAATCTTTGAGGTATTTCTCTTGAGATATGAAGATGTCGTTGCTCTACTGACAGATTTGAATAGCGAGGAAGAACTTCAGCTCACCCATCATGGACATCTGATATTGCTCTTGAATCATGTGTCCAAACTCATCACTGTATCTCTTGTCAGTGTAGTCGAAGATAATGTCATCCACATAGATCTGGCACACAAACAGTTCACCGTCGTATGTCGTCGTGAAAAGAGTGGGATCCAGGGAACCAAGTTTGAAGCCTTTGCTCTTCAGGAAGTCTTTGAGTGTGTCATACCAAGCGCGAGGAGCTTTGAGGCCATACAGTGCCTTATTGAGCTTGTATGCCATGTTAGGATGTTTTGGGTCTTCAAAGCCAGGTGGTTGTGCAACATATACTTCTTCTTCAATCTTGCCATTGAGAAAAGCACTCTTCACATCCATTTGGTACAGAAGGATGTTGTGATGGTTGTCATAGGCTAGTAGTATGCGAATAGCTTCAAGCCTAGCCACGGGAGCAAATGTTTCATCAAAGTCAATCCCTTCAACTTGAGTGTATCCTTGAGCAACGAGACGAGCCTTGTTTCTGACAACTTGACCATGCTCATCTTGTTTGTTGTGATAGATCCATTTGGTGCCTATGATATTGTGCTTGCGAGGATCAGGATGCTTGACCAGTTCACATACATTGTTCAACTCGAAATGTTGAAGCTCTTCTTGCATAGCTTGAATCCATTCAGTTTCCATGAAGGCTTCAACAACTTTCTTGGGTTCAGATATAGAGACAAATGCAAAGTGCTCACATAAATTTTCTAGCTGTGTTGCTCTTGAACGAGTGAGTGGACCAGGTGCATTGATGCTATCAATTATCTTCTCAATATGTACTTCATTTGCAACACGAGGATGAACTGGACGAAGACTTTGCCCTTGCTGATCATTGTCTTCGTCTTGATTGGCTTCAGTCGGCGGTGTCTTGAGTTGACTTGGTGCGAAATGATAAGTTCCTCTTCAGCTTGTGCCTCTGAAGGTATGATTTCTCCAGTTCCCATAAGCTTGATCGATTCACAAGGTGGGACTTCATCTAGCACATTTGGCAGGTGCTCTCTTTGCGAGCCATTAGTCTCATCGAACCGCACATCCACAGTTTCAACAACTTTATAGTGAAAGAGGTTGAAGACTCTGTAGGAGTGCGAATCCTTTGAGTGATGCCAATGTATCAAGATAAGTGTCGAGGCTAGTGTTCTTGAACTCTGTGCCATTGTCACTTCTGATGTGCTTGCTCTTGATGCCATAGTTCGTCATGGCATGATTGGCGAATTGTTCGAAGACATCCTCCACTTTATTCTTGTAAAGGATTATATGCACCCATGTGTATCTTGAATAATAATCAACAATGATGAAGCCATATAGGCAAGCAGTGGTGGTAAGAGTAGAGTAGTGAGTAGGGCCAAATAAGTCCATGTGAAGCACCTTGAAGGGTTGAGATGTCGTCATGATTGTCTTCGAGGAATGCTTGGCCCTTGTCATTTTTCTAGCTTCGCAGGCACCACACAGATGATCCTTTTTGAACTTGACGCCCTCGATGCCTACGACATGTTTCTTCTTCGCGAGTGTGTACAAGTTCCTCATGCCAGCATGCCCTAGCCTCCGATTGCAGAGCCAGCACTCTGACGCCTTTGCTAGAAGACATATGGCCAACTGTGGTCCTGCCGAGAAATCTACCATGTACAAATCATCTTTTCGATATCCTTCAAAGACTAGAGATTTGTCAGACTCCATAAGCACAAGGCAACGATACTTTCCAAATATCACAATCATGTTCAAGTCACAAAGCATTGCGACAGACATTAAGTTGAAACCAAGGGATTCAACAAGCATCACTTTATCCATGTGCTGATCATTTGAGATTGCAACTCTACCTAGACCCAATACCTTGCTTTTACCAGTGTCAGCAAATGTGATGTGACTCTTGTCATATGGACGTAAGGTTGAGTCCATGAGAAGACTTCGATCGCCAGTCATGTGGTTAGTGCATCCACTGTCCATAATCCACTCAGAAGCCTTTGGTATCGCACCCTACAGTGCAGTTAGGGGGATAGGCTTCGCCATGGGAAATGTGAAGCATAAACATTTGACGAAGCAGCATATTATCAAAGTTCAGATCCTGGTTAGGGCAGATCGGATGACTGTCAATCCAGGAACAAAATACATAGTAAGACCATTTGGGCATTTTATCTTGCGCCCACAAGATGTTTTAGGTCCCTAGCATAAGCATCAGACGCCTTTGATTTCCGGCTGGAGACCTTTCCCTGCAAAAGAGAGTTAATTTTTCTTAACCACCCACATCTTCAGGGGTGGCTTAGAAGCAATGAGTCTAAGTGCATCATCTGAGAACTTCGGCTTTGGAGCCCTAGCAAATAGCCTTGCAGGAGGTGAATAATACTCATAAGAATAAGCATAATAGTTCTTGGTCTTATGAACATAGTGGTTTGAAGAAACACGCTCATATTCGTAAGTCTGAGTATGATTTCCCTGCAAAACATTGGCGTTAGGGTGACTTCGGTGAGTCCTCTGTCTATATGAAGCCTTTGGACCATATGAAGCCTTTGGTCTGGGGTTTTTCTTCTTCCCTGGTGGTGTCATGATGGCTTACCCTGCATGTGAAAGCTTGGGCGCAGCCCCTAAAGATTCTAAGAGCATTTTGAGAGGGGGAGCGCCTCTTGTAAACAAACCGCAGCCCTTATACTTTTATGCCAAGTTGAGTGTGCACCTTTGTGAATCCATGAGTCTGGTGGCAAGTTTGCTTTCACGGCTTACCTTAGCCGGGGCAAGCCCCGAACTGGATCGTGAGGTTGTGAGCTTCCAAGAAACTCCTGAAGGGTCTGCTGATCCGCCCGAGAGGGCCTCGCGAGAATCAAGTGCCGATTGTGGTACACTGCCTTGGCCTGCGTGTGTTCTTGACCCAGCTCGCGAGGGGCCCGCGAGGGGGAGGGAACGAGCGTGAGCTTCGAATTAAGGCAAGAACCAAATAGCAAGAAATCGCTCGAACGAGAAAAGGCACCCCCCGCGCTCATCAATGAAAATTCAACTTCAACTTAAATTCAAATCCAGAAGGCAGGGTTACAGAAAAGAAATCCAAAGCAAATGGCCGCGTCCGGCGCCTAGTCTAGTCTTATTGTCTTCTCACCAGCGCGGACCTAAGTGATGCCACTAGGACGTGGGAGGGAGCCCCCGAGGCCCGAGGGCGGCACTCTTGAGACTCCGAGGCGTGTACAGCCCCACTCATTATTACGTGAGAGTGTCACGAGCGAAGACCTTCACAGGCTTGAGCCTTACTTCATATCACCAGATGAGGGCCCCGCCTTGCGCCTCCCTCGACCACCGTTGGGGGCGACCAGAAACTAGGATGACACCAATGGGCAAAGGGGACACCATTGGCGCCCTCGGCGACAACGGGCCTCTACCCGGGGAAGGCTCTGGAGCACTGTCGGTGTCAAAACCGGCGGATCTCGGGTAGGGGGTCCCGATCTGTACGTCAAGGCCGATGGTAACAGGAAGCAAGGGACACAGATGTTTACCCAGGTTCGTGCCCTCTCGATGGAGGTAAAACCCTACTTCCTGCTTGATTAATATTGATGATATGGGTAGTACAAGAGTAGATCTACCACGAGATCGTAGAGGCTAAACCCTAAGAGCTAGCCTATGATGGTATGATTGTAATTGTGATTGGCCTTCTAAGGACCAACCTCTCCGGTTTATATAGACACAGGAGAGGGCTAGGGTTTACATGGAGTCGGTTACAAGGAAGGAAATATAATATCCGGATCGCCAAGCTTGCCTTCCACGCCAAGGAAAGTCTTATCCGGACACGGGCCAAAGTCTTGAGTCTTGTATCTCCATGCTTCAATAGTTCGGACGTTGTACCGCAATTCCGTCCGGATACCCCTAATCCAGACTCCCCAAGAGCCCTGAACCAGGCTTCAATGACGATGAGTCCGGCGCGCAGTCTTGTCTTCGGCATTGCAGGGAGGGTTCCTCCTCCGAATACTCCAAGGTAATTATCAAACACTTAAACCATGTCCGGATCCACAATATGATCTTTGCATGCCACCGCAGAGAGAATGATGTTTCACAAATGCAATCTGCTGACAACTTTTTAGGCAACGCGACGTGTCATTACGGTCGGGTCATTGTTCGAACCGTCTTTCGACAACCAGCCACAGCGCATATTGCGAGGCAATTTCCTTGACATGTCTTGTCAAAGCAGAGATCGTGCCCCCTTATCACGGGATTCTCATCAATACGGGTATGGGTAATCCCACCACATCGTCAATCGTGGCGCTTGGGAAGCACGCGATTCCCAACGGGCAAGTGGGGAGGCGCACCGCTTTCGTCGCCTCTATAAAGGGATAAGATTTCCTCATTTTTACCCACGCCTTCTTCCTTCTTTTCCCATTCTTGCCCCCTCGAGCTCCAGCGCCCAAGCCCAAGTCTTCTCCGCACAGCTAAACATGTCAGGGGTAGGAGGCAAGTGGGTGGCTTCCACCATCAAGGAGAAGCATATCGAAAATCTTGAGCGGATACTTGGCAGCAGACATAGCGCACCGGCTCACGGACGGGCAGGTCAATCCAACCCGGGACCCCATGAGAGGGTCGTGTTCGCCGCCCACTTCGTCCATGGACCGGGTTTCCACTTCACCCCTTCATCCATGAGGCTCATGTTCTACTATGGGCTAGATTTCCACGATCTAGCCCTCAATTTCGTCCTCAACATCTCGGCGTTCATCGTCAGATGTGAGACCTTCCTCCGCATCCGCCTCACTTTGGCTCAGGTACGCAAATCTTCTGCGTGAAGCCGAAAGATCGTGCTGCGCCGCAAAGCGGAATGCGGAGGGGCCATGGTGGGCAAGATGCCTAACGTCACTGGCCGGACGGCTCCTTTGCGGAGACCCTAAAGGGTGGCAATGGGGTGGTCCTACATCACCGAGCCGCACGGGCGCTAATCGGGCGGCGGCCCCAGTTCCGATCCGGAGCCCCCATGCGGCTCACCTCCACAGGAAAGGAAGGTCCTGACTTGGGGCGAACTCTGAGCTGACCGACTCCAAACTCGCATCAAGAGCATGAACGACAAGAACATCAAGCTTGACAACGTGATCCAGGTCATGCTCGTTCGCCGGATTCTGCCGTGCCAAAGGCGGGCATTCAATCTTTGGGAGTTCGTCCTGGCCGAACACCAGACGCTCCAGACACTACAAAAAAAAAAGACACATCCGTGACATTTTTGGGCCGAACGGATTTTTTTTCTATCATACATATGACACTTCTATGACGATAATTGTGACAAAACCCGGTATCATCATAGATGTGGTGGGCTCCTACTTCTATGACAAAAAATCATGACAAAAAATGGGCTTTTCGTCTGGGCGGGCCGGAGACGCAATGCATGACATTCTTTGTGCCGCCCATGACGGAAAAACCGTGGTAGAAGCGAGGGGAGGAAAATTTCGGGGAGTTGCGGTTACGGTGGGGGGTCGGGGGCGGAGCGCTGCGCTTTCTCGTGACGTACACACGCAGTGCGAGGCGTTGGTTTCAATCAAGCCGAAGCGAGGCGTTGGGCTCTAATCAACCCGAGCGATTGCACCGCAGTTACGTGTTATCAACCCGAGCGATCGATCGATGGCTATTAATCGAACCGGTGGAGCGATTCTTCGCCATCGCCGCTAATCAAGCCGATCGATTGGATGAACAAAGGAGCGTTGCGGGGGTTTGGAAGAACAGTGAGCGGTGGCATTGCCAATGGATGAAAAGGACCCCGGGGTGTGGATGGTCGGATGAGCGATAGATGGTGGAGGGGTGGCCGTGGAGGGTGGTTGAACAGACCCCGTGGTGTGGAGGGCTGGATGAACAGAGACGGTGGAGGGGTGCCCGTGGAGAGGGGTGGTTGAACAGTAGCCGGTGGAGTAGCGCGCGGTGGAGGCTGGATGAACAGGAGCCCGTGGAGGCCGGAGGAGGTCGGACGGTAGCTCGTGGAGGCCGGAGGAGGTCGACGGTGGAGATGAACAATATCCCGTGGAGTCCTGCTTTTGCGGTACGCCACACCTCCCGATGAACAGACCCCGTTTCGACCGTAGGAGGTCCGTTTCGTCTGTTATGCGATCGCCACACCCTCCCGATCAACGAACCCGTTTCGACCGTTGGAGGTCCGTTTAAATCCGTTTTGCGGTATGCCACACCCTCCCGATCAACAGGATCCCTGCTTTCGACCGTAGGAGGTCCGTTTCGTCCGCTTTTGCGGTATGCCACACCCTCCCGATCAACAGGACCCCGTTTGACCGTAGGAGGTCCGCTTTCTCCGCTTTTGCGGTACACTGTGCCCCTCCCGATCAACAGGACCCCGTTTTAACGTGGCGGTCAAACACAAGGCCGTTTCCTCTCACAGCGGTACGCCAGCCTCGCTTACATCGCTGTTCCGGCCCAAGTCCTCCCGATGAACACGACCACGCATTCCGTTCCGACCCAGCCGGTTGGCTCCCCATGAACACGACGACGACGCTGTTTCTCCGTTCCGACCCAGCCATGTATGTATGCGTGAGTAGGCGTTCGAGACCCTTCCCGTATGTACGTATGTGACCGTATTTTCTTTCTTGCACCCTCGCTGCTGTACGTACGTGTACATGCTACGTGCGCGCCTCTACTATGACACGTGCGCTCCTCTACATCTACGACACGTGCGCGCCTCTACATCGACCAAAGATGTACGCATACCGTTCGCGACCGTAATGACAACGCCACGACGCTTGACCAGGTGGGTCCCGACCGCCGAGCACTTCCTTGCGTGCGACGATGTAGCCGGTGGGTCCCGGCAATGGGGCGAATCGTTTTCGGACGCACTTCCTTGTGTGCGAAGATGTAATTGGTGGGTCCCAGCAGACGGGGGGAAATGTCTTTTCGCTAAATACGGTGGCCCGTCCAGTGGGTCCCCGGCCGATGGAGGAATAATTATTTTATGCGTAATAAGGAGGCACTTCCTTGTCATGCGTGGACCCAAATTGTCAGCCTCTCCACATACAGTCCATGTCCGATGGAAATCGTTCCTTGGCCATGTTGACCACACCACGCCGAGAGCACCAGGGCGGTGAACGACGGCGAGGCCTAGGAAGGGGACGACGGGGAGCCGGGGAAGATGTGGCAGTGGAAGCCCACGCAAGAGGAGTACGAGGGTTCACTGGTTCGGCCGCGGTGTGAGGTCGCTGCCGCCGCAGGCCCGCCAGCCGTGGGAATAGTAGGGGCGGTGAGGCCTCCGCGGCAAAGACATCCGACCACGGGAGGCAGGAGCATGCGACACGACCGCGCCGCTTTGGGCGGCTGGAGCAAGAAGACCAGAGGTTGAAGAAGCACTACGGCCGTTGGATGGACATTGTACGGTCACTGGAGCTAGAATCGTTTATATTGACTAAGTTGACAAAGCCCTCCGTCCTCGTCAACTTAGTAGGCCCACAAGTCAGCCTCCCACCAAGGTCGGTCCCTGCTAGCTGGGGGGGTATTCATTTTTTTGTGCGTAATAAGAGGCACTTCCGGTGGGTCCGAGCTGACAGCAGGGGGAACGTTTTTTTCACGAAATACGGTGGCCCGTCGGGTGGGTCCCAGCAGTCAGGGGCAAACGTTTTTTTCGCGAAATACTGGTGGCCCGTCCCGTGGGTCCCTGCTGTCAGGTGGAGGAATAATTACTTTCCGCGTAATAAGGAGGGACTTCCTTGCGGCTGCCGTGGACCCAGCTGTCAGCCTCTCCACGTACAATATTCTTCCGATGGAATTCGGTCGTTGACCACATTGACCACGCCGCGCCGAGAGCACCACGGCGGTGGACGATGGCGAGGCCTAGGAAGGGGACGACGCGGAGCCGGGGAAGACGCGGCAGTGGATGCCCACGCGGAGAGGAGTACGAGGGTTCACTGGTTCGGCTGCCGTCGGCTGAGAATAACGAGGGTGTGGGTGTGTGGAGTGGAGGGATGGCCTGCCGGTGGCGGGAGTAGTATGGGGCGGTGTGGCCTCCGGCTGACAAACCGCCACAGAAGGCAGGAGCACGCAGCACGACCGGGCGCCGCATTAGGCGGTGGAGCAAGAAGACTAGAGGTTGAAGAAGCACTACGGCCGTTGGATGGACATCGTACGGTCAGTCGAGCTAGAATCGTGCATATTGACTAAGTTGACAAAGCCCTTCGTCCCCGTCAACTTAGTAGGCCCACTATACTGGGTCCCAGCTAGCAGGGGGGTATTCTTTTTTTTGGGCGTAATAAGGAGGCACTTCCTTGCGTGCGAAGATATAGCTGGTGGGTCCGAGCTGTCAACAAGCGGTAACATTTTTTCACGAAATACAGAGGCCCTTTCGGTGGGTCCCATGTCGTGGAGGAATCATTATTTTGCTGCGTAATAAGGAGGCATTTCCTTGCGGGACCCAAATTGTCGACCTCTCCACGTCTGATCCACTTCCGATGGATGTCGTTCATTGACCACGTTGACCAGGCCACGCCGAGAGCACCAGGGCAGTGGAAGACGGCGAGGCCTAGGAAGGGAATACTCGGCAGTTATTTCACACGCGGAGGAGTATGAGGGTTTACTGGTTCGTCTGCCGTCGCTGGAGAATAAAAACATGTGTGGGACTGAGGGTGAGTAGAGGGATTGCTAGGCGAGCGATGGGAGTACGGTGGGGCGGTGAGGTTTCACAAGGCAAAGACCGGCCATGGGAGGAGGGAGCAGGCAGTCCCGCCGACGCTTGTTTGAGCAGCTGGAGCAGGAAGAGCAGAGATTGAAGAAGCACAACGGCTGTTGGATGGACATCCAACAATATACATGCCATCTATGGAAAGGTTCAAATCTGTGGAAAACAGCATACAGCCCATCTGCCATTATTTCAAATAGTTTACAGCCCATTTGCTAATTCTTACGGGTTTTTTGGAGCCCATATTCTTTTTGTTAGCATTACAGCCCATATTGTGGCCACGGTTAAAAAATTATACGAAATTTTGCATATGTCAGTGCGGTCTGAACTGTTTTTAATCTCAAAATTTCGAGTCACATTCAGACTGATTTAAAAATAAATTTATATCAATATAAAATCCAATAAATTGTCAACGCATAAAAATCAATGCAATTTAAAATCTTGAAATGAAAAAAAGATATTTGAAACTAATTGCCGGTTTGATGTGTTTTAAAAATGTACAACCCATTTCTCATTACTGATAGGCCATTTTCTCGGCCAGTCGAATGAAGCTCTCCTCGTCTAGCCCAACAAGCCTGATAAAGTGACTTACTTGACAAATCACAAAAAAACTGGGCTAGCCATTTTCAAAAAGAAAAAAAACTACTCGACTGGTCTGTGGTAAACATAAAAGAAAAGGCTGTCTAGACAGCGAGTGTCCCCGCATGCCCCGCTTAACACCCTGCTTCCGTCTCAAAAACATATTAGATAAATGCCACTCCAATTATGGCGATTCATAAAAATGGCACAACAATTTCCAAACTTTGAAAAATGCCAATGCAATTTTTGCAAACTTTGAAAAACGCCACAGCAGTTTGCTAACTTTGAAAAACGCCACTCCAGACTTCAAAAAATGCCACTAGAAATGGCATGCAATGGCATTTTCCAAAGTTTGGAAATTGCAGTGGCATTTCTCGGAGGCATTTATCAAATTAACCCAAAACAAAAATAATCGGGCGAGCTGTTGGGTCCTCGTGTCACCGCTCATCGTGCAATTCTCTCGCTTATTGACTACGTTGACAATGGCATGGGACCCAGATGTCGAGAAATCCACTAGGAGGAGCCATTTTTTATTGGCTTGAAATAAGGAGGCACTTGCTTATGCGTCGCCATGACCTTGGCGGGTCCCTCATTCATCCTCTCCACATACAATCATCTCCCGATTGTGTACGCGTCAACTTGCTAGGCCCACAAGTCAGCCTCTAAACCCGTGGAGGAAAAATACAACCCATTTAAAAATAACAGCCCATTCCATACGCTCAAACGGAAAGTTCAACATTCGTGAGCAAAGTAACAGTCCGATCCACATATAGAGTAATCTTGAACTTCCACGTTGACAACCATCATTTCCATGTTAACTATCTACTCCCACTAGACAAGTACTAACTTACTCTTAGCTAACTAGACGATGCCGGCGGTACACGCTAAACGCCGGCACCGGCGTCCTGCGCCTCGCCTCGGACTTGCCAGAGGTGTGATAGGGCGCGTTGGCCCTTTCCATGCCGGCGTGGTCCACCGAAGCTTTGGCTTCCAAGCGGGAAACCCACTTGACGAGCTGGTAGTAAAAATCGGCCTCGCGAACACATGCGTGCTCGACAGCCTCCAGGGCTATTTGTCGGGCGCTGACCTCCACGTAGTCGGCCCGATTCAGGCGCTCGCTCGCGACTCGAGGCGTTAGGCGCTTCTTGCTCCATGTCCCGTTAGCGGCGCAAATCGGCGCATACGCTTCCTCCGCCAGCGGTCGTGCTCCAACAACTCGGGCTCCTCCGCCAAGCGGTCGCGCTCCAACAACTCCTCGATCTGCGCATTGCCATCTAAAGACATATAGAATGCCTCCTCCCTCCGTCTGCCTTCCGGTGAAAAACCGAACACTAGTTCCGGCGGTGACCGCCTTCGGCGTCGCCTACCGCGGACGGGCGAGGGCATGGCAGACGTGGCGAGCGATGTCGGGCTGGTGGGGGCTTATGAGGATATGGCGAGTTGGGTCACGGTGGCACTGGAGAATGCCGGGAGACAGTACTTATAGGGGAAGGTAGCGCGACAAATATCGGAATTTAATGCATAATGGCTTAGCGCGCCAGCTTGCCGTGGAAAACTAGGGAAACTGAAATTATGACTGTGTCGTCCCGTCCTGTCTAGGTCGCACACTGGCATGGCGGTCAAACGAGTGCACTCGAATCATCTCCCTCCTTGTCAATAATTATTTCACGGATTTAAAAAGCCCACAACAATTAAAGCGTATCTTTTTTCACATCAGTTAGTTGCCTTAATTATGGCCGGCTGCATGCATGCACTCAGAATCGCTCGCATGCAAGACGCTGCAAAGATGCAACGAGTCGCACCGAGGGCACGCATGCGATCACTTAAATCACCGGAATTAATTAGGCTTAAACTTCGCATGCCGTTAATTATTGCCATGCCTTGGTCTTGCCGCTTTGCTCACGGGACTAATAAACCCGGACGGAGGGAGTACCTTGGTTGGTGAGAGGTTTGAATTAAGCCCGCAAACCGGAAAGGACGATTAGTACATGCGCCGATCCGCTATTTATTCGTGTAGGATCGAGTAGGTCATTTCTTGAATTGAGCCCTCGCAAACCGGAAAGGAGGTAGTACGTATGCGTGATACGCTATTTATCCGTGTAGGATCGAGTAGTGTAGCTTGTCAGCTTTTCAGAGGTAGGCATTTTTATCCGTGTAGGATCGATAGTGTAGCTTGTCGGGCTTTCTTCAGAGGTAGGCATTTTTATTCAAAAACTGCCACTTTGCATCTTGCATCGCAAATAAAACTGCCAGTGCGCATTTGTAGGCTAGCTAGTGATCGATCAAGAATTTGTAAACACCGAGCAAATGTAAATAAGTAATCATAATGCATCTCAATGATTCACAAATCATATAGAAATATGTAGCTCCAAAAGCAAAGATCAGCCACTTCGGATCTTGCGTCGCAACTAAAACTAACAAGTACGATTCCCATACATAAGATCAACATGTTAATGCATCTCAATGATTCACATATCATATACAAATATGTAGCTCCAAAAGCAAAGATCTAGAAAAAACATCTGTTCTTCCTACTAACATGGATGCTTCTTCTGGCCAATATTCAAGATGCATCGAAAAGCCAAATTTGTTTGTGAAGTCTACAATTCCTCTTAAACGTAAGTGGTTTCACCAACAATTTGGAACCATGAGAATGAAACACACATGATGGAGGAACATCCACTGCAATATGATTTGGTCTTCTCTCGATCACACCGCGAGACTATTTTCGGAATACAAACTTTAACTTAGGGAAAATGATGCCAATTGTATAATTAGACCAAAGCAATGAAGCACCAAGTGTTGGCTAGTAAATAGTACAGTACTACTTTTCTGCAGTCCATGAAGTGACTATCCAATCTTTGTGTCTATTTTGAAATGGCACTGCATGCAATGACTGTACTATTCTCTTGTGCAGTTCAACCAAAATTGCGGACACTTTGTTTGTTTGCAAAATAGCAACGGGCAGACATCTCTGTCTGCACAAATATCAAGCAGCTAGTAAACATATACCACACCATTTTCGCAGTGATGGAAGAGGTGAAATCGATACAACCGAAATTGAGCATCCAATCATGGAATCCTGTCCTGCACCTCCAGTGTAGGTCCACCCTGCCAATAAATTCACATGCAAACCACTAGTATTACTTTCTAATGACAGTACAAAAAGAGTAGCAAGATATTAGCAAACCATGTACCTTCGTAATGAACAACTCATAGTGCCACCAATTGGATATAAAGGTTTGGAAAAAACATGCTCCTAATGTTGAACCAGTTGGACTTTTTGTGCAGCTCCACTAAAATCGAGCATCCCTGTTTGCATAGATATTAAAAGTGTGATTACAATAAAAGTGGCACTAGTTGAAGCATAGACTCACAAATATAAGCATTCCAATTTCATAATGGGAAAAGGTAGCAAGACTGTTTCTAACCACCTGCTTGAAGGAATAAATAAAGCAACAATACGATGTCGTGAAGGCATACATAGTTTTTTTCTGAAAAACTGAGCCATTCCTGACCTTTCCTCTTCTTTTAAGCAAATTTTGTGCAGTTCTACTAAAATAAAATGCCATCACCGCCTTGACAATTTAGTTACAATGTACACATGGAAATGACTTAACATTACATCATGATGTCGGGTATGTAGTAGACAGGCATTAGAGACAAACATACAGACCTCCTCCGATAACATAATGAACATTAATTTTAACAAAGGTGTGACTAGCTTTACGGATAATTTGAGTGAACTCTACACCCTCTCGTTTCCTTAACATAAGACGTTTTCGTGGTTCAATTTAAAGTACCCAAACGCCTAGTATTTAGAAAACAGGTAGTAGTTTTCTTGAGCACATATCCGGAAAGCTTGCCACACTTTATTTATGTCCATACGCTAATGCAACACCATTCGAATACTACAAATATACACTAATCCAAAGGGCTAGTGCAACAAGAGAGTATTTAGTTTATTACAGGTACATTACAATGGTTTTACCAACAGATTTCAATAAACTCTAGCACTAGAAGGTTTCTATAAGAATTAACAATAAAAATGTAAAGGTAACAAGTTTCAAAGATTGGTATACTAGTTGTGCATGAGCATTAAACCAAATACAAAAGTCTGAAGGTAACTAGCATTATTAACTAATGACAGTATAAAAAAATTGCAAACCATGTATCTCCAAGGTAAATATCATTTCGAACTCGGGGGGGCCTTAAAAATTGCTATCCCAATCTTGATAATCGATCAAACATAAAAACTTGATCTTTCCTCTTGATGATCAAGAGAACAGCCGGAGGAGGAGGTGCCCACTCTTGAACTTTCCTCTTGTCTTCATAATTGTCTGTGCAGTTTAACCAAAATAAAATGACATCAGCGCCTTGGCATTTTGGTGACACTGTACAAAAAAATTAACTTATCTCATGAAAGTGAGGTATGTAATCTATAAGCATTAATAAAGGCAAAAATCAAGGTAGTAACAAGTTTCAAAGATTGGTATATCTGGTTGTGCAACAAAGATTAGAATGCCTTAGCTGAAAAATCTTTAATACATCCACAATCAACAAATAACCCTGAAATGATCCAAAGGACATTAAATGGCACCGCTTAAATTTATCTGTGGCATTAGACCTGAGAGCGGCATTAGTTAAATGTGGCATCACTTTAGCGATAGCATTGCTTGACTTGATCACGGCGTTATGCTAACAAAGAAGAAAAGTGGCAATAAGAGCATGGGAGGCCCATTCGACCGGTGGGCGCACCGGTACAATGTACCTCCACCTGACGCAGAGTGGTGAGGGAGGTATGGTTGCCCGAGCAACAAATATCCAGCAGCATATGTGGATTACTTCCCATTTTTGTTCTCTTTAGCCACCTTTTTCCTATGTGAGGACAACAAACCAATCGACCTGGTCATTCTCTATTATGCGTTGTCATGCCTTTCTACCCTTCTTCAACCAAGAGACACGAGACTCGCTCCTTAGCTACCGATTTCCCTTTTCAACCTAGATGCGGGTTCGATGCCTACTCTCTTGGACAGTACAGTTTCCCTACCTTTCCTTATTCAACCCAGACATGCATTAGTCTGCATGAAGTAGGGTTTCCTTTAATAGTGCAAATTATGGTTTTCGTCTGCGTGGCCAGTAGAGCAGAGCATAGCAAATTGGGAAGATGGTGGAGCTGAAAAAGATCCACATGCAACGACGTGCCAGATGGGGCAATAGAACAAGGGTATGGTTCGAAAAGAGGTAGCATACCTGAGGGTCGGCGGGAAGTGGCTTCGCTCGTGGTCGTCGTCCTCCACACACACTACGGCAGCGATCCCGCGCGGGTGCTAGGTCTGAGAGGACGGCCTTGTCGCTGCTATGCGTGACCTCGCCACGACGACGAAAAGGCCAACGCCAGACGTCCTTTTCTTCCCGCGGATCTGTGACCACCGTGAGGAGGGAGAGAGGGCCGTCTATTTTAGATCTGGAGAGAGGGTGGTAGTGTGAGAAGCAAGTGGGCAGCCCTTGGCAAGAAAGCGCCAAGCTCCAAACTATATATCTTCTTTATACTACTAGTACCGGAGGTGGAGTAGTGGTAGAGTAGTTTATATTTTCTCTGCGACTGATGCAGCTTAGTCGTGCTTCAAAACTGAACGACGCTACCATTAAAAAATAAAGGCCGATAACTAGTGCGGCACCTCGGGCCAACGCGCCGGATCGCATTTTGCACGAGAAACTACACACCATGTCTCGTTGACATGTGGTCCCGATCCACATATCGGTGAGACGACGGCGTAGTAGTAGGAGTATTTCCGAACCGACGTGTAGGCCGGGCGCCTTCGTGAACTGCGTGGCAAACCGGGCAACCGCCCACCGACTCTTCGCCTTTTCCTCTCGATTTGGAATCATTGCCGCACGCTCTTCCTCTCCCTCCTCCGCTTTCCTTCAGCCCTTCACCCTTTCTTACGCCATTGTTTGATCGTCTTCTCCATGGAGGGAACAGGACGGAAACGACCCGTTATTCTTGCCCGATCCGAAAGATGACGTGGTGGAGGAACTCATTGATCGGTGCGACGTCATCACCTAGGCTAGCATGGCAGGTTCGTTTCAAGCCCATTATCGACTCAACTAATAACATCATTACAAGGAACCCAAGAGTCAAGGAGCGGTTTGATCTCCCTATCTTCTTCACCGTGACCACGATGATCGGGCGCCACACGACGGAGGCCTCGCCTGCGTGCAAGTTGATGCCGCTTGATAATGATACGTATGATGTTAAGATGCCATCGCTGAGGGCAAGGCTTGGGCAAAGCGCAAATGGAGATTGGGTTGTTTACATTGGGTCCAAATGCAGTGGGAACTTGTGAATGTGGACACTCGTGACCGGGTTCCACTTCCAAAAATCTCAGCAGACTTCCCAGAGGTTGAGCACACCGGTATTGTACGCACGTTCAAATACAATCATGGTGACTGTCTTCTATGGAAGATAGCAATTTCTCGAGTCCACAACCGCTCTTGGAATTACAAAAACTATGCAGTTGTTGCTATCTTCGACAAGCTTGTTGCCGTCGTCAGTGGTTTGATATGATGGATATTGCTCGAAAATTAGTTTTTGTACACGGATGAGTACTGTGATGCAATTCAATACGAGGGCCTTGTGTTTGCTGCCACCACTCGTGGCACTGTTTTTGCATGGCATCCTCGTTGTTTCGGTACGTTTGTCTTCCACCGTAATTATAATTGTTTCATCCACATGCATGCAACCTTCTTCTTGTGTTTCCAAGGTCCTATGCACATTACACCACCTATACTTGAAGATTTTTATAACCAAGGGGGAGATGATGATGGTGATGATCACGAGCATGAGGACGAGCAGCGCCCATATACTATTTGGCGCCTGGCAACTAATTCCGATGGATCACCTCTTCTCGTGTGTATACAGTCCATCGATGATGTTATCGCTAAGGAAGCGGTGTAGTCTCCCATGGTCGCACTCTCCGGACCTATTCCAACACCCATTGCATGGTATTCGGGATGGATACTAGTGTGCTAGCGCCAACTCCTTCTCCCCTGCATGTAATTGATAGTCTTGGAGAAAACTCGCTCTTCCTTGGACAAAACTATCTAATGATGGTGAAAGGCGATCCAACCGCTAACATTGACACAATGTTACTACCATTTATGAGAAGAAACCGTGTCTATACCTCGAACATTTGGGTGGTTCCCTACCCCTGCATCGATATAGTAGGCCGCTTTAGCCCGGATGATCGATCTGCGTTGGTCTCTAGATCGACAATTGATGGCCCGTCGCAGAATCACTTGTGGTTCAAAGGAAGCGTTCAAATACCGAGGAATGGTTGAGTTGAAGTTCATTTCATTGCTTGTTATTTGTTGTGTGGTGAAAACTTTAGTATTTATAATGTATCCTCGTTATCGATGTGGGTTGATGACCTATTGTATGTAATAAAATTATATGCTTGTGATAAACTTACTAAATTTATGAATGGCTTTCGAGTTACTTCTATGAGGAGTGGTGCGACGAGGCAAAAAATATATTTTCCGAATACATAATTGTACATGCATTGCAACAGGTTATCGGATGGGGCTAATCAACAATAGTAGTACACTATTTGTACTAGCTTCACATGCTTTATGCGTCGTATGCGGGTGTTTTCTTCAGAGCCATCTTGTACTACGTAACCAAAGCACCTCGAATCCTCGATACTAGTAGTAGTATATAGTAGTACTAACTAGTAGGAGTAGTAGGGTGGCATGGGCGTAACAAGCATTCACATCCGTGAGTACGGCACACGCCACCAAAGACGACTTCCATCTCGACATCATATTTCTTGGAGTCCGTATAGAGCAATCTCTTCAACCTCATCGCTTTCTCTAACTCAGCCATCGCTACAAGCGGGCGAGGTGGGGGTTTGCCGATAGTCGGTTTCCTTAATCGCGGTCCCACTTGTAAGGCCAATCGCAACGCACGACCCCAAACAGACCTCCGTTTTGCACGAACTCCAATGATAATTTTGACTAGAAAAGCAAGACCAAAGAAAACAAGAACCACAAGAATACATTTTACTACTCCTGTAAGTTGGATTAGTGCCTTATCGATGCATTCATTGTTGATCTGTGGAGGCTTGATCTTGCGTGCTTCTTTGTTCTTCAAGTGTAAAGAACTAGACGTTGCTTCCTCGCATCTAGTCTCATGTCTAGCCTCTATTCTAGTACTCCCCCTCTGCTTTTTCTCTCAAGGCCTAAGCAAAGAACACGCATACCAAGTAGGAGTATCAACAAGTGCATTAACCTCATCTATAGCCTTTGTGCTAGCTAAAAGTGATAGACCATCTACTAAATTGCGCTCTATCAATATATGGATGTACTCTTCTTCCCAATACAAAAACTTGCATCCATTCTAATCCCTCCGTTGCACAATAGATGCCTTCTATTTTTAAAAATATATATGTATCTAGACATGTTTTAGTATATAGGCACATCCATTTTTGGACAAATGGAAGTCAAGTATTTTGGAACGGAGGGAGTACACAATAAATTTTTTAAGTTAGCACAACTAGTCTAATCCGAGAGCACAACCAAGATTTGGTCGGGTTCTTCCTCCTTTGCCAACACGTGGGACATCCAAAGATCCGTGTCGTGTCATGAAAGAAAATAGAGTGGTAGTTGATAAGTTGAAGCCACGAGATGTGCATCTTGAGTTAAACTGTAAATAGAATCTTACTACTCTTGAGTAACTCCAAAAGCGGTCACCGAAGATCTTTCTTGGATTTGTTTTTCATCACCAAAGACGCCGAGGTGAAAGATGTGCAGGTTCAAGGTCCACTTATGCTTTCACCGACATGTGGGACCGCATGTGAGCAAACAGACGATGGGCTCCACGCGTCACCGGGCTGGCCGAGAAGAGAGATAGAGGAGTGCCGAGCATGCATCGCAGGAAATTTGCTCTCACGATTGTACCTCGATATAGGCTTGATATAGTGGGGTGGCATGGGCCATAACTAGCATTCACGTCTAGCACTACGGCACACGCCACCCACACGAGTCCCATCCGACACCAATTTTCTTGGAGTCCGTACATACCCATCTCTTCTCCCTCCTGTTTTCTCGGCGATCACGCGGTGGGCGGGGTGGGGTTTGCCGATAGTCGGTTTGCTCAACTACAGTCCCACTTATAAGTGAAAATGCAACACAGCACGCATTCCTCCTTGAGCGGCGTGCCGGACCAACCGCGTGGGGGGTGCGACGCGAACACGGCAGGCTTTTCCTTTTGAACTTGTAACTTGTAAAATTTGGTTCTGCTCCATGGCGCGATCGATAGATAGAAAATAACGATTTTGCCTAGAGTAATGAGAAGTTCGGTTCTGGCGCCGTTCATGCATGGAGTACGTACGAAAATTATGAAGTTGATGCGAAAGGTAATATAATTACTGTAGTATCATATACTACTACATGGATTTGACGGAAAGATGAAGATACATATGGATCCATCAACGACATCCTCACGCCCTAGTGCGCCGGGTCACCAACCGACGTGTGAGGAGCAGCGGCGTTGGCGGCGAGCTCAACGTGCTTCTGAATAGTGTGTCCAAGGTTGCCCTGCGGTCCAAGAAGGCCGGCCCCTATCGTCCTCCTCTTGCATGCGCCAGAGACGTGGGTGATTATGTCCATGGTGTCTTGTTGCACCATACGCCGCACGGCAGCGCCGACCTCAAGGTGGAAATTTCGCGCGACGACGGGCAACAAGCGGGTCACCAAAGGCCAAAGAGGTTGTCACCATAGTGGCCGTTGAGGGTGGCGGGCATCGCAGAGCCTGGGCGCGTCGGCTGAAGGCTTATGTCAAAGTCGTCCGCGAGCTTCTTGACGACGGTGAACTTGTCGAGGAAACCGACCAGGACCTCGTCGAACAAGGAGACGGTTGTCGTCTAAGCGCCCCTCGCCTCGCCGCCTCAAGCAATACTACCGAGACGTTCCTCATTGCCGGGCTGCAGCGGCGTCATGGACCATCCGCACAGCCGTCGATGCTCGCGCCATCGCCTCCATGGGTCTAGCTTAGCTTCTACTAGTCAACTGATCTTGCGATTCGAGTGAACACTCTTGCCCTTGGTTAGCGTGCGTAGGGTGCGTAGGATTTCGTGATTACCTCGGCTTTCATCGCACTCCGCCTTTGGTCAGATGATAGGTGGGCCAGCCACCCCGGGCCCACGTGTCATTCACGCAAAGGCGCTTGCCGAAGTCAATGAAGCTGCGCCTTCGTGCCGGTGCAAGATAGTCATCTCACCGGACCTCTAGTTGGGGACAAACGAGAGAAGTTTGATGTTTACTGGTTTATTGGTCCCCTTTGCATTTTGCGCCAAGTTTTGACCTTTGATGTAACTAATAAAATGTTAATGCATGTAAACAAAAATGTTGTGTAAGTCACATTACGAAACCAAATAATCCCAAAACACTTAGGCATGGTGCATTAACTCCCTCCTTGTTTCTTATTTCGTGACATATCAACCAATGAGAGATGTGGGCCGTGCATGCTTTCAATGACTTGAGACTACCAAACATGACATGCAGGTTTAGTTCATTGCATGTAATCCTATTAAGACTCTAGTTAGCAAGAAAACATTAAGTTCTCTCACGATAGGAATAAAACACCATGTATTTATTTACGAGAGGGAGTAGTACATTATTTGTGACATGCATTACTAGATATTGCTAGTCAAATACTAAAATCCAGATGGACGTGGTAGTACTCCTAAATCCAGACGGTGGTGCTACTAGTACTAGTAGTAGTACTACCAATGTAGTACTCCTAGGAGTACTAGCACTGTACTACCCGTTGGTCAAATTATTATGTGCTGCTCCTCATAGTGAAGTGACAAGACCCTGCGCCGGAGATGACACATGAGTATAGGCGCCGTGTTCGGCGTACCATAGTCAGCCTCACCGTTTGCAGTCACTATCATCATGGTTGTAGAGCTAGCCTGCTTACAACTAGCCCTGTTCGACATAATTTCCTGCGTAGATGCTCGCGTGCATTGCACGGAACACCAAGATTGGGGTGGATCGCACCGCAGCGCCATCGCGCCAGATTTTTCCACGGCCTTCTAGATGTGGTGGGGAGGAGATAAGGCTGATTGTGAGAGATTAGGAGTTGTTTGTAAATAGGGAACAAGTGCGGGCATCTTTTTGCAAAAATGGAGAAGCTTGGTTTGTATGCGTCAGATCTAGATCCGACGGCTACTGGTGAAAGATGGGAGGCACAACATCATCACCAACTCAGGACCTGTTTGAATCGCAGGATTTTGAAAACGCAAGAATAGGACATGGCAATATTACAAGTTAATATTACAAATGTTAGGAGTAATGCTGCACCTAGGAAGAGGGAATTACTAGGAAGTTCACGTAAGAACTTTCGTTACTTTAGGTGGATGCAGCGTTATCGTACAAACTAAAATCCACCGCCCTGACAATTCACTAATGGGAAAATAAGTTTACGAGTATCTGGCCACTTGATGTTTCAAAAACAAATTCAGCTTCTGGGGAGACTTTGTCATTTAGGCTTAGACGCTTGCGGTGATCAGCACACCATTCATTGTTGCGCCAGAGAACGCCAAACCTCATTACCTTGAGCACACTTGCCTCCAGAACAAAGAACTCGCCAATTTAATCTCGGATGTGCTGCCTCGGTAGTCGATCAAATCAATTTCGTAAGATGGAGATCAAGGAATTCAATGAGATTGTTATAGTGCAACACATTTTTCACTTTCGGTCTTTTTTATCGCAAAAGAAGAGAACATATTAGAGTAGCCGGCTGCATAAGATTGCCGTGGTCATCAAGAGGTACTAATATCATTCGCTCATACGATAGGGTTGGCTGGCTAGTGATATTTTTTCACTCTCTCTCTCTCTCTCTCTCTCTCTCTCTCTCTCTCTCTGTGTCCTCTCATTTAACAAGGAGCACGCTAAGAGCTTGGGCATTTGTTGCCTTCCACTATGTGGCCGATGCCATATTTCGCAAAAAGTATGCCACATAATACGATCGATGTCAAATCAAAAGATTTTGGCACCGCTCTCGCGATGTGAGAGAGTTGGCACCGCTGTGCACATAGACCCACATGTACAAACAAATCAATCAAACCAACTACACCAGCCTCTCACTCTCCCAAACAAGTGTTTTTTTATTGCCTCAGTCCTCTCTCTCTCCCATGCAGTGTTTTTTCATTGCGTGAGTTAATTTGGCACCGGAGCGAAGTAGGTGCTCCAGATTGGGGCACCAGGTGAGCAATGGAGGGGCATCGATGGAAAATGCATCACAAGTGAATTTGGCACATGTTTTGGCCTACATAGCCCACTTTTGTACTCCCTCCGTCCCATAATTCTTGTCTTAAATTTGTCTAAATACGGATGTATCTAGTTACATTTTAGTGTTAGATACATCCGTATCTAAAAAAATGTAAGACAAGAATTTTGGGACAGAGGGAATACTACCTCGTATTTAGTATAAAATTTTGACCATAGATTTACCTAAGAAAATGCCAATGCATGTCACTAAAAATTACACCATTGGAAATTATGTTCTAATACGAATCCAATGATATAGTTCTTAGTTTCATGCATTAACATTTTGTCAGTTAAATCTATGCTCAAATTTTGATAATACAAAATTGGAAGAGTAAACCAGGACGGAGGTAGTACTTGCCCTTAGGGTAACCATAGAGTTACTGGAGTAGTCTAAGTTACTTTCCACTATGACTAGCCTAGGCTACTATAGTAGTATAGCATAAAAATGATGCAGGTGATCACGTGAGAAAAAATACTAAAAACATTTCTTTCGGTGCAATGCGTAGATGTAGTTTTGAACACTACACTTGTCATCGTAATTTGGGAAAATTACGAAAAAAATTGAGCTACGTTGTGATTACCGTTTACTAATAGGAAAGAAGTTTCACCTCGATGAGTAGCTTCTCCATGCATGGAAAGCATGTAAGGAATCCAACAACTTGATCTAGATTCGGGCCGATAGATTTTAGTGCTAAGATCTTCACTGTGCGCATGGACTGGGTCAAGCTTGTGGGGATCATTTTCTAGAAGACGGTCGTAAATACATAAAGAAGAAATTTAAAAATGTGAATTTCAAGAAGACGAAGAAGAAGATGAGTGATGTACCTGAATGATTACGGATCCAATAAAGAGTTCGGAGAATTTGTCAGACGAGTACACCAACGCTGTCAATTTCAACGCGTCAATGACCCTGATTTTTGTTGGACCTTCTAGATTCGATACAAGGAATCTCTCAAGGAAAGGCACATTCTCAGTGACATAACGTGGAACAGCTGGAGTGATCTCTTCCCAATTGATGTCTTGTTGTGGGGCCAACAAGACACATAAATCCATCGGAGATTCGTCGAGGCGATGTGGAGGCTAATGAACCCGTGGATCTGCTCAAGACGAAGGTACTCGAGCGCAGTATAGCTGCGGAGCAGGTGCTCCATAGCCTTCTTCGAGATGACAACGTCGAAGAGGTCGAGCTGCTTGAGTTGAGGGAGAAGAAGGGCGGGCGCGACATTAATCTGGGGAAGATAGCAGAGCTGAAGCCGGCGCGCGCAGCGCTGGCGTGAGGCGGAGCGCCGGACGGCGGCAGAGAGCGACATCGTCCATCTTCAAAGCCGAGCTCCTCGAGCTGATCTAGGGCGGGGATAAGAACCACTCGTCGAACTTGGGTTGGACCTTGCAGCTGGTACCCGGAACATGTGGATGTCAAGGCGTCTTGCTGGCCCAGGGTGCGATGAAAGGATCTTGGAGACTGCAGCCATGCATTTGCAATCCCTGTCGCAGAGGCAGCTGTCGACGGTGAGGTTGAGGGGGACGCAGCGCCAGAGGGGGCGCCACCACCGGGAGAGAAGGGCGGTCCGCACGACAGATTTGGTGGGAAGGAGGCCGATGATGACGAGCAGCATGTCGTCGGGGAGGCTCATTGATGAAGTCCAGCTCGCCGGATGCGGTTTTCGCCGAGAGGCCTCCGCTTGTTGGCTGCCTCGCGATCCATCTCAACTGGCGGCGACGCCGTGTACAGTGTGCTGGTGTGTGTTGTGTGCTTTGGGTGTGCGCGAGTGTGTCCTTTGTGCATGCCGCCGCAGTTGGTGAATTGTGCGCTGAAAAGGCCCTTCAAGCGCAAGAAGTTTGTCCTCAATGCGCCTCAATTTACTAGAGTGCGGGTGCTACCCGAGTGGTTTCAACTTTGTTTCCTTCACCGCGTGTCGATGGGCCTCTAGTTTACTTATTTTCACCCACCGCCACATGGGCCAAAGACACCAAGATACAGAACACGAAATGACAACGCAGCATGTGGATTGGTTGACCGTCAACTAAACAATATACAGAGCTATATACCGACACGAAGGAGCGATAATCCGTCGGTTTAGAGAGTTTGAGTGAGAGGGGAGGCCCGTGAGAGATAGCAGAGAGAGAGAAAGAGCTACTTCCTCCGTTCGATAATGTAGTTACAACATTTTTTAAAGTCAAACTTTTGAAACTTTGACCAAGTTTATAAAGAAATTACTTATATCGGCAATACCAAAGATAAATGATAGTATGAAGTAAGTACATGTTCTGATGAATCTATTGATCGTTCCAGATGTAAATGTTTTTCTCCACATATACCTAGTCAAACTTTTCTGAGGTTTGACTTTTCAAAACATCCATATACTTATGGACATGACAGAGTCCCTGACGCGAGAGAGAGAGAGAGATAGAGAGAGAGAGAGAGAGAGAGTGAGTGAAAAAAGTGTGTGTGCATGTGTGAAAGAGACATGGACAACACATGATAAAAATGGATAAAAAGCGTACTTGTCTTATGCAAACATATCACACATGCATCTTCGACAACGGAGGCAAGGTGAAGAGATAGTGTGTGGTTGTTTGGAACCGAGAGAGGAAGACCCCTAGCACGTGGCCAAGAGGGGTCTGACAAACAAGGGAGAGAGGTCGAGAGACGACGGAGAAAATGCGTACATGGGGAGGAGAGAGTGTATGTTTGTCATAGAGAGATCCCCCGAGATCGTGATGGGACTACATGGGTGGGAGGTCGAGTGACAAGGTGTGTGCTGATAGAAGATGCCCCGAGAGATATCGTCATAGACGATGGATGGAAGGAGACAATACGTGTGTTCGATGGCTAGTAAGAGATAATCATACTTAGGAGGGGGAGTGCTTGCGCCTATGGCCCTGTTTGGATACTCTAACTCAGTTAGAGGTTAGAGTTAGATTCTAACCCTGAACTAACTCTAAGTAAAGAGGTGTTTGGATGGCAGGGTTAGATGGAGCGCGGATACGGCGAGGCACCTTCACGGGCAGTGCGAGAGGGAGGGAGGGAGAGGACGAGAAGCTTCGAGGAAGTGGGGAGGGATCTGCTGCGGGGAGAGCGAGAGAAAAAAGTGTTTATTAGTGGTCCCGAGAAGAACTAACCCAAATAAGCACCTCTTGGATGGGTTAGTTTTTTTGGATGGGTTAGATGCATCTAACCTAAACTAACCCTCCTATTTGGATCTTTTTGGGTTAGTTGACTCCAAACTAACCCAAACTAATTCTAACCCATGGATCCAAACAGAGCCTATGATGGAGTGTGGGATTATGGTACTTAGGGGGGTGCGTGTCACATGGAGAGAGAACAAGGGCGGAGAGTGTTGGATGGGTCTATATGTATAGCGCGAGCGAGACATGTGTATGTGTGAACCAGGGAGATATAAGTCCCGTCTGGCTTGCGTCGTGAGCATCTTTTGCGTGGCCTGGGGTTGTCGCTGGATTTCATGCACGCTTGTTTGGTTGCTACCCTGTGAAAAAGAAAGCCCACCTGGGCTGGGTTCCCTTGCACTTTAATTAGCCTGGCTGAACTCCAGACACTGCAAATAGCCTGGCCCAAGCAACCGATTTCAAACGCCTTGCCGTGCCTGGTCGTGCGGCCACGAGGCTAACATCAACATGGATGGATATTAGCATTAAATAATTGATGCATGGATTGATTGATGGGACGTTGATGCTTTGCACGGCCTGCATGAACCAAACGCTTCAAAGACCACACAAGCCTCGGCTAGGCAGAAATATTTTACATCTCACGCCCACACCGTGCAAGCATCACCATCAAGGCATGAGGGTCAGTCATGAACCAAACTGACCAAAGAAAGTTTGAGAGAGATTAAGGAGCCCCGATAAGGCTGAGTGGTGCGTCGAGATAGTCGAGAGGGGGAAAGAGATATTCCATCCGCTTGATAATGCAGTGCATGTAAATTTTTTAGAAGTCAAATTTTGGAAACTTTGATCAGGTTTACGCAAATGTTATTTATATCTACAATACCAAAGATACATCATACAAAACTACATCTCATGGTGAATCTAATGGTATATGTTTGCCGTACTAGATGCAATTATTTTTCTCCACGTACATGGTCAAACTTTGTGATGTTTGACTTTTCAATAAATCTATGTGCTATGGACGGAGGTGAGTGCCTCAGTCGAGACAGATCAAGTGCGTGTGAAGGAGAATGAGTAGGTGTGCAAAAAGAGTATGTGTGTGAAAGAGAAAGTGACAACAAACGATAAATTAGAGAGAGAGAGAGAGTGTGTTTTTTCGTTTCTTATGTGAACATATCACGCGTGCATCTCCGAGATGGAAAGGTGAGGCGAGGAGGTACACGAAGATAGCTAGTGTGTGATTGTTTGCAACGGAGAGAGACACCCATCTAGCACATGTCCAATAGAGGTCCGGCCAACAAGGAAAAAAGGTCAAGAGGGACACATGGATGGCACGGACGCATGGGGAGGGAGAGAGGGTGTGTTTGTGTTAGAGAGATCCCCTCGAGATCGTGAGGGGACTATATGGGTGGGAGATCGAGGGAGTGCTTGCGCGATAGAAAGATGCCCCGAGAGAAATCGAGATAGACCATGCACATGTTTGTGATGGAGACTAAGATTAGCTACTCATATACATATAGGGGGGACTGCATGTGCCTACAATTGAGTGAGAGACCATCATAGTGCCTACAATTGAGTGAGAGACCATCATACTTGGCTAGCTGGGCATGAGATTGTGTGAGTGTGCGTGTGAGATGGAGAGAGAACGATGGAGAGAGATAGAGTTTTAGATGGGCCCTATCGAAAAGTGCAGTGAGATATTCATGTGTATGTGTGACCCGGGTGGATGGAGAGTTTGAGAGAGGGGGGAAGAGCTCCGAGACGACATAATGGTGCGTGAGAGAGTTACGGGCAAAGAGCCAAGGAATTTGTGTGCGTACGATGAGTGCACCCAAGATATCTAGCTTGGACTAGCTAGAGTATCATACATAGTGTGCGAGAGAGACCTACAGATGGTGTATATATGAATGCGGACTAGAAAGACCCCCCCCACACACAAAGAGAGAGAGAGAGAGAGAGAGAGAGAGAGAGAGAGAGAGAGAGAGAAAGGGAGAGGGACCAACAAGGTTTTTGTGTTTGATGCGCATGGATGTAATTGAAGATTGTCGGCGAGAGAGTGATAGAGAGAGAGAGAGAGAATAGGAGTCCGGGAGAGGGGGAGGTCGCATTTTATGCATCAAAGACTGATATAAACTTGCATTCAAATATTTAAATTGGAGACCATGTTGTCTGCAATACACACATGAACAGATATATGCGTATATCAAACAAGTTCATTAATTTGACTTTCAACATGTTCATGGAGTACTATAATACTGTACAACATGCTACTCGATTGAGGTGTTCAATTTTGGATTTAGTTCACTATTTTGACCCTCTTGAACGAGCTAGTTCATTGAATCGAGATATTTCATTTTGGGTTTGATTCGCGTTTTTGAGTGGGTCAACTATTTGTCATATAGTAAATCGCTAGCAACGAGCATGTAAAAACACATTACTCCCGAGCATCATCTCTCCATCTAAAAAAGAAGTGGCAAGCTCATATTTCAAAATTAGATTCGAATCGACTTGGTAAGGTAGACGTGGATGCTCGTTCTCCCAAAATTTGAATGAACCGTTAAACATCCTCTCTGCTCGGTGGAATTCGCCCGAGCAAATAAATGGGAGACGCGAAATTACCATCCTATGTGAGACACGCATCAATTGGCCGTTGTACATTGAGGGTAGGTTCGTAACTTCATCCAAGCGCGCCTTCTCCTCGGCCGAAATGACATGTGCCGAATAATTCATAAACCATGGTCGGCAAAACACGCTCTCCTCGCCCGAAATAGCTCGTGCCCACTATTTCAAAACACGCTCTCCTCGCCCGAATTCGCTCGCGCCCACTATTGTTCAAAACACGCCCTCCTCGCCAGAAATCGCTCCCGCCCACTATTTGGGGAGAAGCAAAGTTACTTTACTATCCCCGACCCTCAGTACACAGAACCAAGGCGAGAAGCCTATAGGCAAGGGTAGAACTGTAACTCCCCCTCACATTTCAGACAAATGCGTCCGTAAGACAAGGTTCCACTCCCCTCCGAATTCCGCCCCGCCCGCCCCCATTCATACCTGGTGGGCGCCAAATCACCTTCTCCCCGGGAAGCTCCCTTCTCCCGAGCCGCGAAACCTCAGCCCCACCTCCGTGGCGCCCCCCACCGCACCAATTTCACAACCGCCCTCCTCCCTAATGCCGGAGACGCTGTCCAATTGCCGTCGTGCACTGGGCCGTGTGCCTCTTACTCTGTGCTGCTGGTGCTGCCTCGAGGACAGCCGCGTGAATCGTACCGGAGCCGAATCACCCTCGCCGTTGTTCATGGCGCCGGAGCGGCTCCAACTTCGGATCCGTCCAGAGTCCTGGCGCTGCTTCCGCGGAGCCGTCGACCGTCGGGACATCGCTCTTTCCCTGCTGCCGGTCACCACCGCAACCGCTCCGGCCTCACCGTCTCGGCAGCTAGACCCGCCTACTTCACCATGCCGCCAGATACATCGCACCCTCATCTGAAATCACTTTATTTAGGCGTCAATTGTCTAAATTTTTATTCTAGGCTAATCGATTCCCAATGGGAAGCAGCACCCCTCGAGGCGGCGGAGCTCCTAGGCTGCCGGTTGGCTGGTGTCTAACGTAAGGGTGCGGGGCCGCAAGTTCACCGCGGAAGCAGCGCTTAGATGGCTATCTTTTAGAGTTGTGTGGGTTGAAGGTACAGGCGCCGCCAGATCTGGATGACGGGGAGTCTTTGTGGATTGTCCCGGGGGCGGCGCAACCACGGCAGTGCGGTGGGGCGGGGAGCGGGGTTTTGGACGGGGCCACGGACGGCGGAGGCAGGCTGCTCTGCCATTGGTCGCTGGCTCTTTGGGGAAGATTCCAAACAGTGTCAGGCGGGAGGCACAAGACGGCCATCAAGCCATCCGGCGTAGATCGGACAATACCAAAATAAAATAAAATCGTGTGACCACAATTTAGTCTTCAGCCAACAGACGTGTGACCACTCTCGTACTTTCCTGTTGATCTCTTAGTGTATTTCTTTGGATCCAGAGATACGTCGTTCTTAACTTTATGCGTTATCTGCATCTTCAGACACACCGTCTTTCGACTCACCGCAGCTGCTCCAACAAGGGAAGCATACACCAGAAGGGAGCTACAGTCCCCACTCAACAGCTTCCTCGCATCGAATGCGCATGCCCGACATGGACAGCCACAACAACTGCAGGCCATCGACAAGTCAAGACATGATGCTCACTCCTATGGATGGCAGCCAGATAGGTTGTACCCTCATCTTACTTGTGTGCAACATTTATGGCTTTGTTATTCATCTAAGAACGGAAAATAGATCATCACATTTCACTGTATATTCATGCTGATCTCTTACGGGTCTTGTTCAGGAGTTCACGCTGTTCCATGGTTCAGCTAAGATACTTGTTCTTTAGGTAATGTTGTTCCATAGTTATCATCCATCAGCCAATGCTATCCCACAGGCTGGTGATTATAGTATTATACCACTTCTAGTATTACCTATGTTATTCTTTAATACTTTTGTGTGCCATCTAGTTAATCTCGAGTACAAAGCGATACATATTTTGTAGCTTTCATCATGTTCTCCCTTTAGTTTATGAGACCTGTTGCTGCTAGTTAACCCCAGTCCTACTATTTATGTTGTCTCCCTCTGAGGCACTCATTTACATAAATCTAACTACTAGTTGTCTTCCATGCATGTCGATATAATCGCACACATCGATATATCCACAAGAACCTCACGGAGCAATGTAAAGGCCAATAAACTTGATGTCAATGATACCCAATATGATGGAACATGTAAAGACAGTTCTTCGTAAGACTTGCGTAAAGATGATGAATCCTCTTCACCCCACAAGGTCCTTGCTTTGTAACTTGGCCTGTGATATGGGTACAACATGCATATAATGTCCCGGAGTGTATCTACTCTGTTGCAATGCCATGTGCTTAGCATGCTGATCATGCATGTAAATATGTCATGCCTTCCTGCTTTTCAAGACCTATTCCATTCATGATAACATGTTTTCAAATTCAAATCTTGTCATTCTACTCTATCGCAATGCCATCTGCTTAATTTGGACATCATGCTTCTAAATATCTTATGCATTGTTATTCATCAGTATGTACTTCATCTATCTGCCATACCATGTTTTTTTACTTTGAAGTGTTGTTCTAGTGCTCTGTTGCAATGCCATCTTATTTTCCCAATCATACACGTGTATGTTGCCTTGGTTATTTCCGTACGTATTCCGCTAGCATATAGTTTTACATTCAACTAGTTTTTTTGCTGTGTTGTCCTGTCGTATCCCTAGCTCTTACACCATACTCTCTCCGTCTGGATTACATGTTGCCGAAATGGATAAAAAAGGATGTATCTAGAACTGAAGTACGCCTAGACCCATCCATTTTTTTTCCGGATGGAGGGAATACATGTCAATATGTCATGCCTTTCTATTCTTCAGTACTTATTCCATCTCTCTGTTGTCGCATGTTCTATAATTAAAGCACCATTCTTCTATACAAGGCATGCAAGGGGAAGACGACTATGTTAGAATCTGAAGGGTTACAAACAAGGCCTTTGCAAAAGATCCAAACGCCAAGAGATAATACACCAACTCCAGTTTTTATAGATACCGCTCCAAAGACCAGAGAAACCCAACTCCCTACCGATAATAAGCAGATTAAAGTGGCCAAAGAACTAGTCCGCTCCAATGAAAGCAAAAATATGTCAACTCAATTCTAAGAAGCGTGTGCATATCCTTGCATCATGAAATTTTATAGCATGCTGATCATATTTTCTACATGTTTCTTACCCATCTCTCTTTTAGAAAATAAGCTTAACAGATAGAAGAATTTCTACAATTGTATCGTTTATGAGGAAAGATTCTTGCAGGAATTCTCATGCTCCAATGTAGATGTAAGTACATTGTATATCACTATATTTTTACATCAAGATGTATTTTGTTAATCGGCGTGAATCCAACCTTTATCTGATCTAAATTTAGTCGTAGCAAAATGTATGATTAAAGGCCACAATGTTGATTTTTGTAAGGAAAACTGCCTAGTAGTTTTGCATCCTGAGCTGCATGAGTGTACTATCTCATATCAGTGGGTTTGAATACTTTGGTTCTGCAGTGGGTTTTTCAGTGTGTTTTTTACTGTGTTGTCCTGTCGTATCCCTAGCTCTTACATCATACTCCCTCCGTCCAGATTAAGTGTCGCATAAATGGATAAAATTGGATGTATCTAGAACTGAAATACACCTACACCCATCCATTTATTTCCGGATGGTGGGAATACATGTCAATATGTCATGCCTTTCTATTCTTCAGTACCTATTCCATCTCTGTTGTAGCATGTTTTATAACTGAATCACCATTCTTCTATATTAGGCATGCAAGGGGAAGACGGCTCATAGAATCAAGGGTTACAAACCAGGTCTTTGCAAAAGATCCAAACGCCAGAGATAATAAACCAACTCCATTTTTCATAGATACTGCTCCAAAGACAGAGAAACCCAACTCCCGCGATAATAAGCAGATTCCAAGGCCAAAGAACTATCCGCTCCGATCCGGCCAAAAGAATGTCAACTCCATTCTAAGAAGCGTGTGCGTATCCTCGCATCATGAAATTTTATAGCATTCTGATCATATTTTGTACATGTTTCTTACCCATCTCTCTTTTAGAAAATAAGGTTAAACGATAGAAGACTTCCTCCATTGGGATCGTATTCGAGGAAAATATCTTCTTGGAATTCTCTCGTGCTCCAATCTTTGATGTAAGTACCTATTGTATATCACTATATTTTTACATCAACATGTATTTTGTTAATCAGCGTGAATCTAACCTTTATCTTATCTAAAATTAGTTGTAGCAAAATGTTAAAGGCGCCAATGTTGATTTTTGTAAGGAAAACTGCACAGTAGTTTTGCATCTTGAGCTGCATGAATGTACTATCTCATATCACGCACATTACCGAATTGTAGTGCTTCTCTGGTTGCCCATTCATTCATTGTGTCAATGTTGCTTTCGTACTACCTTACTCCGGCTGATGATAGCTATGCCATATTGTGTTAATTTGGTGTAGGCTCCTTGCCCAAACGTTCGTTGTGTCAATGTTGCTTTCCTATTATCCTGACTTGGCCAATGATAGCAATGCTAGTGTGTTAATTTTGTGCAGTCAAGATAAGAAGACAAACTCTAAAAACAGCAAGGCAACCCCATTGTTTCTTTCCAAAGAATCTAGGCCAGGTAATATGGCAATAACTCATGATTAATTTGTTTGGTTCCCGTCCTAATTTATGTTATGATGCCAGGGTCGAGACACTCTCCACTATCAATAATACAAGCCTGCCAAAATCACCATCTGAATCTGTTCAGTATCCTCTGTCTCGAATGTAACGGAATAAATGTATGTTTGTGAACCAATTAATGGCTGAAGCAATGATGGAAACGGTGGATGAATCAGAGGTGCAGAGTCGTGCGACACAACAACTGATCAATGTTTTCAGAGACAAGTAGCAAAGCGTAAAGAACTTGCCCACATGCTTATGGGCGCCATCTGTGTTGAGGTTGCAGATTGTGACGTTGTAGATGGTTAGGTTCTCGCTCATTTATTTGCATTGGCATCAATCTTTTATTGCCCAAAGGATGTAATTTCGTAATATATGCCGGATGTGCAACGTTATTCCTCGTATGTCGTACCTTTGCGTGATCGGTTTTGGTCCTGTGCATAATTGCTCGTCGTAATGGGCTCAAATTATCTAATTTGGCCTAAAGACATGTAATGAACTTTAGTGGGCCCATTAAGTTAATGGGCGTTACTAGGCCGAAGTTAATGGTCGGCCCTCTTACCTCCCGGTCGTTAACAGGCCGACATTGAAGCGGGCAACAGGTGGCCCCAGTTTATTTCACGGGCCGTTAACAGGCCGTTACTAAGTTTGGGCTACATATGGCCCAACTATACTGTAGGACATTAGCAGGCCGAAAGAGACAGCGGGCTTGTACTGGACCATGAAGAACATGGGCCGCTAAGAGGCCGAAAGTCAGGTCGTATTGTAAATGGCCAAACTGAGTTGTGGGCCTTTAGCAGGCCGAAAGAGAAACTGGGTTGGTATTGGAGCATGAAGGGCATGGGCCGTTAAAGGGCCAAAACTAAGGTCTGACTACAAATGGCCCAACTCATTTATGGTCCGTTAACAGGCCGAAAGTCACACAGGGCCGGGAATTGGCCCAACACTTAAATGGGTCGCTAAAAGGCCAAAACTCAGGTCCGACTAAAAATGGCCCAACTGATTTATGGGCCGTCAATAGGCTGAAAGTGACACCGGCCAGAAAATTGGCCCAACACTTAAATGGGCCGCTAAAAGGCCGAAACTCAGGTCCGACAACAAAATGGCCCATCAGATTTATGGGCCGTCAACAGGTTGAAAGACACACCGGGCCGGAAACTAGCCCAACATTTAAATGGGTCGCTAAAAGGCCGAAAGATGTACATCCTGAAAATTGGCCCATCCATTAAACGGGCCGTTAACGAACGAAATCTCATCGGGCCGATATTGAGCCCGTATATATAGCGGTCGTTAACGGTCTCGAACTGACGATGGGCTGCAATGGTGTCAAATCTTTAACGGGCCGTTGACGGGCCGAATTGGCTCATCTCGTATGGGTCATGGGCTTAAATGGACCTGACCCAAGGAGGCCATATATGGGCTGGCCTGCTAATTTTTACTGGGCCGGCCTTTTCACAGGAATGGGCCTTTGTTGGGCCGTGCCACGTGTCGACATACCATAGGCGTCTTCCGTACAATGAGTGGATGACATCTGTCCCAACGGTGAGCCGACACGTGTTTCCTCCAGCCAATGATGATTTTACACATGGAAAATCCCCATTGGTCGGGGCTGTTAACGGGTTATCGGATCCAAAACCCGACCCGATAGCTTAACGGTGTTCCGTTACGGTGGATGCCACGTGTCGATCACCCTTGACGAAAGCACTTCTGTGACGCGTGATTTATCGTCATGGAGATGGACACTTCTGTGGTAATGTCATGGAACACTTCTACGACAGCACAGGTCTGACTATCTTGATTCTGTCATAAATTTGTCATGGATGTACATGCATGACAAAAAACGTGACCTACTGTGACAAACACGTATCATCACGGAAGTGTATATTTTTTGTAGTGAGAGGCTCTATGGCATGAAGCACAAAGACGCGTGGAAGGAGTTGTTTAAGGCCTCCGAAGTACCTCCTCCCACATCCGAGGACCGCGGACTTCATGCAGCACGGCCCCCTCGTCTGGTGAGTTTTGGGACTACCACCGGGTTCGGTTTTTCCCAATACATTCATGGGGGAGTCTTAAGTATTCGTGTATATTTGCCTCAGGATTATGTGGACACAGCGGAGCAGATTTACTGTCCGGCTCACGCCAGAGGGCTCACTGACGCCTCTCGACGGAGATGCCGGGTCCGGCGCCTGCATAAGGTGCCGGAGAAGAAGGCCGAGAAGAAGGCCCCGAGGACCCGAAAGGGTCTCCGGCGTAAGGTTATGCCAGAAGCCTCGTCCGGAGACGACGAGGCGCACTCCTCCCCCGAAGAGGAGGAGGAAGAAGAAGAAGCCACCCCATCCGGAAAGGATGAGAGGCCTGAGGGGACGGGCCGTGGGGCCGGGAGAGGCCCCCGACACAAGGCCGTCATACCCACGTCGTCTGATGATGATGAAAAAGATTCTTCCCGCGGAGGCGGGGGGAAGCAAGAAGAAACTCCACCTCCCTGTTCTGGGGAGGAGAAAAAGAGGAAAGCCACCCCGGAGGGGGAGGCTGGGACGCCCAAGAAGGGAAAGACGTCCCTTCCAGACTACTCCACCACGGCCGCTCATAGCGAGGAAGGGTGGCTGCCCAGGGGGAAGCCCCTGGCGCAATCGTAAGTGTCCACATTCTACCGTGATTTTCACTTCATAATTGTTTAATAACGCCGAACATTGATGCAGTCCGCCCGCTCATCCGGAGGTGTCGTCTTGAGATGGGTCTCGAGCGCTTGTAGATGAACTTCGCCCCAACGGCCACCACTCCTCAGCATGCGGATGACACGGAGGTGTTATCCCGAAGGTTCCCCGAGCAGGGGGAGGTGACCTTGGAGACGCCCCAAGGCGGTCTTCCAAATGTCGGACATGCGGGGTTCAAGATCCCAGCAGATCACGTCGATGAGAGCCGCAACAAGACGGACTCTCGACCGAACACTGCTCCGGAACCCCCGACGGTTCCGGACTCAGGCGAGCAGCCCCTTGTTAGGGAGGGCGAGCCGCCCGTGCCGAGGACTTCCGTCGCATCAACGGCGCCGGATAGTCTGGTGGAAGCGCTTCGAGGCGCTTCCATGGAAGAAGAGCACCGTACTCCTATGAGTGCGGTGATTCAAAAGGTTTTGTCCGCCAAAAACGGACTAACCGAAGCCTGCACAAGCCTCCGGACGGGCTTTGAGGTAAGTAATAAAAATGTGCAAAATTGCCACCCGATAGGTAGTAGCCCCTGATACTCTGGTTGGTGTTCGGAAAGAAAAGCTAATCGGAGGGTCAATTATAATCCGCAGGAGTCTAAAAAGCTTTTATGTGAATAAGCAGGCCGTGCTGCTTGCTGCTGCTGCCCGTACTGTCGAAGTTGCCGAAATGAAGTGGGATCTGGAGCAGGCGCAGGGAGAGCTTGGCCTCACGAAGAGGCAACTCGAGGAGAATAAAGGTAAGTGATTCCCTGTTCGTATGTGTTTGAAGATAAGCAAAATTGGTCAAGCTAACGCCAAAGCGTCGTGGCTGTGTAACAGGGGCCACCGCCGAAGTGGCTTCCCTGAAGAAAGCATTGTCCGAGGCCGAAGACAAAGCGGCCTTGGAATGCAAGGAGCGCGAAAAGCAAAGTGCTAGAGTGGGCGAGGTACAGCAAGAGCTCCAGGACCTCGGCAAAAAGTGCGAGTCGGTGGAGCATGATCTGAATATGAAGGAGGCCGAGCTTGCGAAGGCCCTTATGAGTTTGAAAGATGCCAAGGCCGAAGCCGAGAAAGCACAACAGGAGATCCAGGAGGCCAAAAAGATAGCAGCGGGTAAAAAATTCTTTATGCAAAGCAAACATGTGGAGGAGGCATTTCTTTTACTTACTCGAATACGGAGCTCTCCAGGGGCATTTGTAGATCTGCCACGCAGCGCCTCGTGACGGCTGCGGAGTTCTACCGTGCCCGGGAGGGGAGCTCAACGGAGAAGCTGTTCTCGTCCCAAAGATGTCGGGGCCGATCATCCGATGCATCTAAGCGACCAATCAAGCAGTTGATCGAACTCCACTGGCGGCCGAATCGGCTATGAAGGATTTCATAGTCGATGTGGCTCGGTGAGCTCCTGCCCAAAGAGCTACTTTGGCCTGATCAAGCGGATGGTGGATGCCTTCCCGCGGCTTGAAGTGATCAAGCGATCCGTTTGCATCGAAGGTGCCCGCCGAGCCTTTGCCCGCGTCAAGGTGCATTGGGGCAAGCTGGATGCGGAGAAGCTCGTCAAGGACGGGCCGCCGGAGGGCAAGGCGCACCGCCATCGCGAGATGTACTATGATGGCGTGATGAAGGGTGCTCGTCTCGTTGCCGATGAGTGTACCAAGGACGCCACTTTGGAATGAGTTCACTTCTGTCATGTTTGTAATTTAAAGACGAAGATACTTGCGCTATGTAGCGCTTTGGTTATTTAAAATATTACCTTCTGTGCGGCTGTTTATAAAATTCTGAAAGTAGGCAAGTCGTCGGCTTCCTCCCCCGCGTAACTAGTACTGGGGTGTCCGTGGAAAACCCGGACACTCTTTATCCAAATATTTGGTCCCTTAAGGAGGTGTCCGGCGCAGCAAACGAGGCAAACGGACTATGCGGCTTTGTAACTTTCACTTAGCCATAGAAGTCTACAATTTGAAATTTCAGCGAAGCCCCTAGAATCTGGAAGGCCGAATCGGGGCGCTATACACGCCTAGATCGGACGAAGTCGATTTATCGCCTAAAGCGGAAAATCTTTAAGGATTTTAAAACCTCTCGAACAGCGACCAGCTCTCGCCACATCATGCCGGTCAGTTTTCGGCTTTCTCTACTAAGGTGCTCGTCCGGAAGAACCGGGACACAATCGCAGTAGTTCTCCCTGCGCTACCTTAGCCGATATAACGGAACGTAAGGCACCAAAATAAGGGAGCCGGGCTATCCCAATCGAGACCCAAGACATGATTCGGAGCTGATGCATATAGTGCTATAAGTTCGGGGTGCCGCACTGTTGAAAGTGTTCAGACTTTATTTGCCATATTACGGGGCGCCATGAGAAGCCCTTGGCAAACCGGCCGCACCAACGTGTGTGGATGCAATATCAAATAAACATTTATAAGAGAAAAAATGCTCAAATAAGAATAATAAGCTGACGCTATATATAATCTCCCATTGACTAAAAATACGCTTAAGCGTACATTTACAAAGGATGCGTTAAGCAGAGATAAAATAGGACTATTTGACATGTCCTATCCAGGGGCAGGCTGTGTTCAGATAGATAAAGCAGGTATAATGATCGTAAATATATTCCACCTGGGTATTTCCTTCTGTGCACAACGTCTGTTGCCTCCTTGGATGTCTCTGCCCTATAAGTCCGGCAATTCGGCTCTTTTGAGGATGCTGCGCCAACGCGGTGTCCTAAAAGGTAAGAGGGAAAGAGTATGAAAGTATTTGGCGGTTACCCGCACAATTGACTGAGTCATTGATGCGCCTCCACCTATGCCCATGGTATTTTAAGTGCGTAATTGTGTGCGCGTGGCACGAATGCTGCTTTGATGGGGCTTAAGCGGAGGCCGGACTGCTAGTCGCGCTCTTGGCGTGCCTGATGATCCTGCTATGGGTGCTCGTGCTCGCTTGATCGTGCTCGGGTTGTTGTCACCGGATTGGTTTGTCGGAGAAGGCCGCATTGTACTTCCGCCGCAAGGGCTGCGGTATGTTCTTCTGTTCGTAGAGAGCGGTCCATATTTCCGTTCACCGTTATGACCCCGCGTGGTCCTGTCATCTTGAGCTTGAGATATGCGTAGTGTGGTACCGCATTGAATCTGGCGAATGCGGTTCGTCTGAGCAGTGCATGGTAACTACTGCGGAAAGGGACGATATCAAAGATTAACTCTTCGCTTTGGAAGTTATCGAGAGATCCGAAGACCACTTCCAATGTTATAGAGCCCGTACAGCGAGCCTCTACTCCAAGAATTACACCTTTAAAGGTGGTTTTAATGGGCTTGATCCTTGAAGGGTCAATGCCCATTTTGCGCACTGTGTCCTGGTAGAGCAGGTTCAGGCTGCTGTCGGTGTCAAAACCGGCGGATCTCAGGTAGGGGGTCCCGAACTGTGTGTCTAAGGATGATGGTAACAGGAGACAGGGGACACGATGTTTACCCAGGTTCGGGCCCTCTCTATGGAGGTAATACCCTACTTCCTGCTTGATTGATCTTGATGATATGAGTATTACAAGAGTTGATCTACCACGAGATTGTAGAGGCTATACTCTAGAAGCTAGCCTATGGTATGATTGTTGTATATCTGATCTATCGACTAGCCTGGCCCTGGTTTATATAATGCACCAGAGGCCTAGGGTAACAAGAGTCCTAGCCGAATACGCCGGTGGGGGAGGAGTCCTTGTCTTGATCACCAAGTCTTGTGGAATCTTCCTTGTATGCAAGTATGTCCGGACTGGCCCATGAGTATACGGCCATGGGGTCCTCGGCCCAATCTAACGGATCGGGAGATGACGTGGTGAGTACTCCTAGTCCAGACACCGCCGAGAGCCCCCTGAACCGGTCTTCAAGTTAGGGACGCTCCTTGATTCTTCCGAACTGTTCTTCATCTTCGGTCGTCGGTCTTGAAAAGTGGTTCAACAAATCTTCTCGTCTTTGATCTTGAGGATCGCCGAAGTGCATCCGAAGAGTTTACACGTTGGGTATCCGAGGAGCCCCTTTTAAGTTTCCGGCCTTTATCAATGCCTTGTTATTTTTATGCCACGCCTCGGGTTTGAAGTTTTTCCCGGGAGGCAGTGTCCTCTTGCGTCCGAGCTTCCAACGCCGGACCGCATTCGAGGTATCCTTTGCAGCCGAGCACCAATGTCGGACTGCTTCCGAGCTCCAACGCCGGACTGTGTCCAAACTCCAACGCCGGCCTATATCCGAGGTGTCATAGATCACCTTGGTTCAAAAGGTTGAAAGAGTTTAGCAAAGCTTAATACCGGAAATGCCCTCTATGGAGCAAGCCACTCGTGCCCGAGCTTTATGTCGGACTGCTTCCGAGGTGGTGCACCACCTTGGCCATGGGACTGATTTTTATGAATTTAATTCCGAATTGTGCAATGTAATATCTGACAAGATGTATAGCCAGTATCCCTCAAGGTGCGTGTTGGCCTAATATCCGAGATGCCCCTGAAGAGAAACATGAAACCGCTGATCCTAGTAGCCCCTGAGACTCAGTTCAATGCGCGAAATCGGCCTGAGGATCAACTCCTAGCTCGGCAGCATACGTAGGAATAGAAACAAGGTATAATATATTAGGGAAAATAGTGATTGGCGAACAGGCCCTTAATAGAGGGTCTCGAGAAGTCACCGTGATATATTAGCTTGACGCCGTATAGGTCCAGATGGTACCCATTGTTGTCCGAAGACGCGTTTGCGCATAGTTCGGTCAAGCCGACCACAGAGCACTTTGAATTTCCTGCATTGAATAGGCAATGCAGTAGCCCCCAAGACACTGGTCGGGTGGCAACACCAGATCATGGGGTCGATGTACCCCTTTAATATTTATAAATAATGAGTGCAAAGCCTAGTAGCCCCCGAGCCTTGATGTGGGCACGGCTGGCCGGATTAAGGATCGATATCCAGAGTAAAATCACAAAGTATGTCTAATGATTCTATGTATCCAAGTACTCTACATCATTAATGCTCGGATCCGCATTGTACAAAACTTTGTTGACCGACCATCGGCTTCAACCTCCTCAGCCAGTAGCCGAGGAGTGTTTGTCCTACCTTATAAAGCCTTTATGAGGGCAAAGATTTACGGCAAACAAGGCAATCCGGCCATACGGTTTTATAAACAAAGGTACGCGGAGAGATATGTTATATTACTTTTTAATGTAAGATACATCTTCCAAAGAAAATAGTCCCACTATCTGTTCCTTTCTTTGGGTTTTCATGCTAAGCATGATCATGAAACCTCAGCTCCGATCAATGTGGGAGGAAAATATTGAGGATTTAGTTCGGGGAAAGTTCCCGAATTTTGTGGTATTAATGAACCAAATTTTTTACTTCCGTTATTGCCGACCAATGTGATCCTTTAAGATTGCTAGCTTTCGGCTTCACCCAGTCTGAGGTAGTTAACTCGGATGACCCGGTAGTAACAATCACAGAGGTGCTCCCTTTACTGCCTAGCCGAACAATCGGGAACGTAGAGGTAAGCACAGGAGCCAGGTAACCCAGCTTGGCCAAAAATCCTAAGTCAAATTGATGCATATTTATGGCTTTATATAAAAATAATTACGGAAGCAATGCTTGTGTAATGAATACAAATGCTGATGATATATACTCATTTTGACCCCATTGCGACCGTTTATGAGTTGAAAGTGGCCCATCGTCGGCTTCTACCCCTTTGTAGATACTACGCAGGGTGTTTCTGCAATAACCAGACAACCCTTAGCCGACGTCTCGGTGCCCGGAGGCGGTTGTGTTAGCGGAAACGAGGCAATCAGATATCTTGGCTTTATAACTTTCACTTAGTCATAGGAGCTTTAAACTGGGGAAGCTAGCTACGAGCCCCCGGTTAGTGTTCGGTGACAGCTGAGGTCAAGCCGTAAACACTTCGGCCAATGTTATGAACGACTCATCATTTAACACGGTCATCGGATCGCTGACCAGTTTGCGCTTACTGTGACAGTCAGTTTTCGGCTTTCTCCATTGAGGTGCTTAACCATGCGAGCTGGAAACACAATCGCAGTGGCTCTCCTTTTGCACACCTAGCCGAACAAAGCGGAAAATAAGAGGTAGGCAAAGGGGCCGGGTAACCCAACTATTGACCAAAGACACAATTCGAAACTGATGCATATATAGAAATATCCGAGAATTTTTGGCGAATCCCTAAAGGTGTCCGGCGTTGCACTGCGAGAATAATGCTAGAAATGCACAAATAGTTTGAAAGTGCCATAGGCTCGAAAAGCAAAAAAAATTATTCAAAAATTTAATGTCCGAACTAGATCAAGTGTTCGGTGCCAATCCGAAAATTGGACTGTAAAAAAAAGGTGCTTCTGTCATGCTTTAACATGACACATCCTATCTCAAGACTCCAAGCGGGTCAGCCTATGGCCTCAACCTCCTTATCCCGAAGGCGGCGTGCTTCTCCGAGGGCTCCAGGCGGGCGCCAACCCGCGCAGTGTCCTCATTTCCTCTTTGGTGCAAAGGAGGCAAGCGCAGGTGAGAGTATCAAGCAAAGGCAACCGTTTCGGTGCAACAAGACCAAGACCAGCCCAACGGCAGGAAGGAGGTCATCATGGAGCCCAAGCCGGCGTCATTGTCAGAGCCTTTGGTAGGCGAGGACCAACTTTAGTCAGGATAAGTGTACCAGATGTTCCCCTTCAAAATGGCCAATTGTTGGCGCCCTTCCCGCTCAATATTTGGGAAGAGGCCCAGGGCCTCTTCCTATAAATAGGACTAGCCACCCACAGGGTAGAGAGATATAAAAAGAGAGAGAGAGAGAGAGGCGACTGAGCTCTCCCTAGCAGTTCATCGCACGAGCCAAGAACAGACCCTCGCGAGGCTGTTCTTCCTTGTACTGTTCATCATCAGCCCCAGAGGCAATCCACCACACCACAAACTAGAGTAGGGTATTACACCACAATGGTGGCCCGAACTAGTATAAACCTTGTGTCTCTTGTGTTGCTCTTTGTGTAGTTCTAGATCCTTGCGAGGCGACAAGGTGCAGGTAGGTAGGGGATTAGATCTCCGCGTGCACCCCAGAGTTCGAACCTAGAGGGTCTGCCAGAACCCGAAATCCGACATTTGGCGCGCCAGGTAGGGGTGCGCCGGAGCTTTCCCTTCTGCCAACTCGCTCTCCGCCGACATCGCGATTCGCCTTATGATGAGCAGCACGCCGCCTACTCCGGTCGCCAGCGCCGGCGCAGGGGCCAGGGGGCTCCGAGCCTTGGCCCCAGCCCTGCGACAGGACCAGTGGCCGAACAAGTTCGAGCCGGAGACGCCACCACGCTACAACGGCACGACCGATCCACTGACCTTCCTGTTGGCGTACGAGGAGGGGGTGACGACAGGGTCATGGCCAACTGGCTTCCCATGGTCCTCACCGGTGCCCCGCGCGTGTGGCTGCTCCACCTGCCAGCGGCTTCTGTGGCCTCTTGGGAGGAGCTGCGCGGCCTTTTCCTCGCCCAGCACGCTGCGCCGGCGCCCCCGGTCGTTGCAGCTCTCCTGGGCGGCTCGCAGGCGCCACCTTCAGACCGCCACATCAAGCCGTTCGCTCGCCAGATCGGCGCTGCCTCTGCGCAGCATGGGGCTCCTCCGGGTCGGTCGGCTCCTAGGGCCGATCTGGCCTTCAGCTCGGAGGATCACCCCTCCAACTCAGCTTGCTCGGGCGCGCTCCCAATGCTGTCCACCCCCACCATCTGCCAGGTGGCCGTCACCAGGACTCTCATCGACGGCGGCGCGGGCCTCAGCATGCTCTCGGTGGAAGCCTTTAGCCTCCTCCACATACCGCCGAAGCGGCTTCAGCCCAGCAGGCCCTTCTTGGGTGTCGGGGGTGGTTCATCCAGCTCCCTGGGGCAGATCCATCTCCTGGTAACCTTCGGTACCTATGACAACTTCCGCACGGAGCTGATCGACTTCAACATTGCTCCCATCGGCCTCCCATACAACGCCATCCTCGGCTATCCAGCACTAGCCCGATTCATGGCCGCGACTCACCCAACGTACAAACTCATGAAGATGCCCGGGAGCAACGACGTCCTCATCGTATCCGGAGACACCGGGGATGCGTTGCAAGTTCTCAAGCTCGTCTTCAAGACGGCGGCGTCGGTGCAGCCCGCCGACTCAGACGCCCCTGAGCCCAAGGGGGCTGCGCCGGCCAAGAAGAAGCAGTTGTTCACCCAAGACAAGGCAAAAACCAAGCAGATACTGGTCGACGAGGACGGATCCACTAACGCCACCTTCACCATAGGCGCCAACCTCGAGCCTGAGAAGGAGGAGGCCCTGGTCAAGTTCATGCGCGCGAACAAGAAGGTATTCGCATGGGAGCCTGATCAGCTGTCGGGGACCCCTAGAGGCGTAATCGAGCATCACCTCAATGTGTGCCCCAACGTACGCCCCATGAAGCAGAAAGCGAGACGGCAGTCCACTGAGAAGTAGGCTTTCATCGTCCAAGAGACCCGCAAGCTAGAGGCGGCAGGGGTCATTCGCGAGGTCCGATACCCAGATTGGTTGGCTAACCCGGTTGTCGTGCCAAAGAAAGGGGAAAGGAACGCATGTGTTTCGACTTCACCAACCTCAACAAAGCCTGCCCGCAGGATCCATTCCCGCTCCCTCGTATCGATCAGATCGTCGATTCCACCGCCGAGTGCGACCTGATGTGTTTCTTGGATGCCTTCTCTGGGTATCACCAGATCAAGATGGCGGTAGAAGACGTGGAAAAAACGGCTTTCCTGACCCCGTGTGGGGTGTACTGCTACACATGCATGCCGTTCGGGCTGCGCAACGCAGGGACGACCTTTCAGTGGCTGATGCACATCACCTTGGGCCCGTAGCTCGGGTAGAATGTTGAGGCTTACGTCGATGACATTGTGGTGAAGTTTCGGGAAGCCAGAACCCTGATACAAGACCTTGAGGAAACCTTCGCGAGCCTCAGCGCAGTAAACATGCGGCTCAACCCGGAGAAGTGTGTGTTTGGGGTCCCCTCGGGCAAGCTCTTGGGCTTCCTCGTGTCCCACCGAGGCATCGAGGCTAACCCAGAAAAGGTCAAGGTGGTCGAGGACATGAGCCCACCAAAGACCCTCAGAGAAATGTAGAAGCTCACTGGGCGCATGACCGCACTAGGACGCTTCATCTCCAGGTTGGGGGAGCGAAGCTGCCTTTCTTCCGGTGATGAAGAAAAAGGGCCCTTTGAATGGACTGAAGAGGCCGACAAGGCGTTCCAAGATCTCAAGAGGTACCTAACCAGCCCTCCGGTAATGGTGGCCCCGCGCCCTGAAGAACCCATGGTGCTCTACCTTGCAGCCACTCCCTACCCCGCCAGCGCAGTCCTAGTGGCGGTTAGGGAGGAGCGTTGGACCAAAGGCGCGACAGCTGCCCGAGTCAAGGCGAAGCAGGATCAAGGAAGACTCACAGAGACCACTACCACAGCCGAGAAGGATCAGCCGCCACAGGGAAATGCACTCGGGACAGCAGAGACCCCTCCCCCTAGCGACCAGCCGCTGGAGGCTCCACTGTCTCAGGAGGCGCCACGGTCTCCGGAGGGCGCCATCGACACCATCACTCCCAACCTTGTTGAACACCCTGTGTACTTCTGTCAAGACAAGGTTGTTGCGACGCGAGGGCGCAGCACCCCATGCCTCAAAGAACTCCTCCTCGCTATTGGTGGCCTCGTGCAAGTCAAGCTGCGGCATTATTTTCAGTGGACACCCCATCAAGGTTGTCTCGGTGTACCCCTTGAAAGGGTGCTCACGAGCCCCAACTCACCTGGAAGAGTCGCTCGATGGAACATCGAATCGCAAGCGTTTCACCGAATTCAAGACAACCAGAGTCATCAAGGGGCCGCGTTGGCGGATTTCGTGGCAGAATGGACGGAGGCGCCGGCCTCAAGGCTGATGAGGATCGATCCCTCTCCCCGGAAGCGAGGCGCCGGACGGTTGGGTCATGTACTTGACGGGCGTTCTCCGAACGCAGTGCACGGGGGCTGGTGCAGTGCTTATATCTCCTACTCAAGACAAGCTCTACTACGTCGTGCAGCTCTGTTTCCAAAGACGGAGAAAAGGTCTCCAACAACATAGCAGAATATGAAGGCCTGATAGCAGGCCTGAAGGCCGCAGCTGCCCTAGGAGTGAAGCGCCTTACCATCAAGGGTGATTCTCAACTCCTCGTCAACTTCTCCAACAAGGTATATGAGCCGAGGGATGAGCACATGGAAGCCTACCTCATGGAGGTCCGCAGGATGGAGAAGCAGTTTTGGGGGCTGGAGTTGCAGGATGTGCCCTGTGGCACCAATCAAGAGGCCGGCGACATCGCCAAACGGGCATCCAGGCGGCTACCTTAGGAGCCTGGCGTCTTCGAGGAGCGGCTCTTCAAGCCCTCGGCCACGCCATCGCTGTCAAGCACGGTGCAGCCTCGGGAGGAGCTCCCCCAGCCACCAGCCCCGGTCTGCGGCCCGGCCTTAGGAGCGCGCCTGCTCTTGACACTGGAGCCTCAGGAGGGGTGCTGGATCACAGAGCTCCGGAGCTACCTGACGCAAGGGACCTACAGGAGAAGGAGGAGCAAGCGGAGTGTGTGGCACGGAAAGCCACATCATACTGCATCAGGGATGGAGATCTCGACCGGAAGCGACCAAATGATGTGTCCCTACGCTGCATCTCCAGGGAGCAAGGGAAGGAACTACTGGCAGATATACACGATGGAGACTGTGGGCATCATTCATCATCGCGGACCCTCGTTGGCAAGGCGTTCCACAACGGGTTCTATTGGCCCACTCCGCTCAATGATGCCGTCGAACTGGTGACGGCTTGCGAGGCCTGCCAATTCCATGCCAAGCAGATCCATCAGCCGGCGGGAGGTCTGCAAACTATACCCCTCTCGTGGCCATTCGCAGTCTGGGGGCTGGATATCCCGGGCCCGCTTCCTCGGGTGCCGGGGCTATCGCTACCTCTACGCCGCTGGACAAGTTCACCAAGTGGGCTGAAGTGTAAGCCGTCGCACCATCCCCGCAGGTTCTCGCGGTCAAGTTCATCAAGGGCATCGTGAGCCGGTTCGGGGTGCCGAACCGCATCATCACCGACAACGGTTCGCAGTTCACCAGTAACCTCTTCAAAACATATTGTGCTAACCTCGGGACGCAGGTATGCTACGCTTCAATAGTGCACCCACGGAGCAACGGTTAGGCCGAGCGGGCCAACGCGGAGGTCCTGAGAGGCCTCAAGACTAGGACATTCAAGAAGAAGCTGGAGGCCTGCGGCAGAGGTTGGTACGACGAGCTTCAGTCCGTGTTGTGGTCCATCCGCACGACCGCGACCAAGCCAACTGGCGAGACCCCGTTCTTCCTGGTCTATGGAGCTGAAGCGGTCCTCCCTCACGAGGTCAGACGTCGTTCCGCATGGGTCCTGGCGTTCGACGAGGCGCAGCAGGACGCCATGCGAGGGACGGACCTCGTGCTGTGGGAGGTGCATCATCGAGAAGCCGCGTTACGAGCGGCGAGGTACCAACAAGCACTGCGACGATACCACTGCCGCAACATCCGCCCCAGAACTCTTGAGGTAGGGGACCTCGTGCTCAGGCGGGTTCTCTCCAGGGAGGGACTGCATAAGCTCTCTCCCATGTGGGAGGGCCCGTTCAAGGTTGTTCATGTTTCCAGGCCCGGCTCCACGCGCTTGGAGACTCAGGAGGGGGTGCCCGTCAAGAACGCGTGGAGCATCCAGCACCTAAGGAGGTTTTACCCCTAAAAAGGCCCAGAGCCTGTGAAGAAGGCGAATGCCTGTGAAGCTGTTGCGTTTTGGAAAAGGCCCAGAGCCTGTGAAGAAGGCAAATGCCTGTGAAGCTGTTGCGTTTTGGAAAAGGCCCAGAGCCTGTGAAGATGGCAAATGCCTGTGAAGCTGTTGCATTTTGGAAAAGGCCCAGAGCCTGTGAAGAAGGCGAATGCCTGTGAAGCTTATCTTTCTGAGAAAGGCCCGGAGCCTGTGAAGAAGGCCAATGCCTGTGAAGCTTGCTTCCCCCAAGAAAGGCCCGGAGCCTGTGAAGAAGGCCAACGCCTGTGAAGCTCGCCGCCCGTGACACTCTCACGTAATAATGAGTTGGGACTGTACACGCCCCGGAGTCTCAGGAGCGCCGGCCTCATGCCCTGGGGCTCCCTCCCATGCCAAGTGGCAGCACTTAGCTCCGCGCTGGTGAGAAGACGTCGAAGACTAGATTAGGTGCCGGACGCGGCTTTTTCATTTGCTTTCTGAAGTTGGCTTGTTCATTCCCATTCGAAGTTTTATTGAAGTTGTCGCCGTATTTGGCTTGTGACTCTTTGCCTTCTTCGCTCTACTGCCTCGATTTCTCTTGCGCGAGTCTCGCGAGGGAGCAACGCGGGCACCCTCGCGAGTGTTTTCTGCCCCTATTGCTTGAGATTTCCCTCACCGGGTCCACTACGAGAGCACCCCTCCGGTCTGTGCCCTAGGGGCACCGCGACGCGAACACCGGACCTGGGTCGGTCGCCTCCACAACTGAGGCCGGAAGCTACCTCTCTTGGCTAATCTGTGCAGGGCGTGAAGTGTTCGACGAGGCCTCGGCTTCGGGCGGCGAAGAATGCGGCAGGCCGCCCCCGAGCTAAGTAATTTATACGCGCAGGCATAAGGCACGGAAGCCTAATACAGAGATGGAGGAAACAGTACGATAATTAACAGCAACAGTCCAAGCACGCACCCGCGTGGCCCTACACTACTGTCTTTTTACGCAGGAAAAGGAAAGGGACAAACAAGCATGGCTCGCTTGAAACAAACTCGCGGCGAAGGCTCGACCTGCCTCCCGAGATCAAGCGGACTCCCTCTCGCGCTTCACCAAGGCGCAACGGCGGGCAGACCCGCTACCTCCCCCCAGGCGGGCGCGGCAGCGCGGAGGCTGGGCCTGGCCACCGCTGGAGGAGCCGCTGTCTGAAGAAGAGTCACCGAAGCTCGACGAACCCCGAGCGCCACCGACCACGCGCGCGCCGTTATCTTCAACCCGATCGTCGCCGGGGTTAGGCCCACGGCCGCGGTCGACGTCCTCGGGGCAGCAACCGGCACGACGATCGTCTTCCCCGAACACCCTCACGTAGAGGGCGGCATCGCCGTCGAACTTCAAGTGCAGGGTGCACCGCCGGCTCAAACCACGCGCGCGGGCAAACGTCTGCCGGCCGCGGGTCAGGGCCACTCTCCCGGCGGGGGTGACCTCCAGCGAAGCCCAGGAAGCCCGGCTGCAGCAACCATCCGCCTGGAGCCAGAGGCCGCACGGGGCGCCAGCCAGAAGTTCACCTAGGAGGAAGCGGGGAAGCTGGAGCCAGGTGCTGGTCGGCTCTGCCGACCACACAACAATCTCCGGCAGCACCTCTGCCGAGTGGAAGCGCGGCCTAGGGGGTCGCGCGGCCGTAGCGCGCCCCCCATCAATGGCCTACCGCCCGTCACCGCGCGGGAGATCACCTCCACGACCGCGAGGAGCAACTATGGGAGCCACAGGGTGCTTGCGAGGACGACCTCGACCGCGCTTGGGCGGGGGAGAGTCAGGCTCCACCTGGCGGGCCTTTCCTTTCTCCGCGGCCAAGAACCTCTTTGGCGGAGCCATGAAGAAGAAGGAGAAGCAAGAAGGGATGGACTGGAATGGCAGGCGCCGTCCCGTACTTATAGCCGGGAAAGGCCAACCGTCGACCTCCACGATCACATGTAATCATGACTCACTTTGCATGCAGGGACTTGTCAATTCGTGCAGTTGCCGAGGCGTCGTGGGGAAGCGGAGGCACCCATGTCCAATCAACCGCCACGCGGCGCCCAAGGCCGCAGGCTGTTAGGGCCCGCGGCGCTTCACACTTGCCCCTTCGCTTCTCTGCTAAGCCAAGTCCAGGCGCGCCTTGGGCCCGGGGCTCTTGTTGGTGTTCTTGGAACGGGGTACCAGACTTGCTCGCCTGCGGCTGTGGCGTGGTTTCAAGGCGGCCCAAGACGCCCATCTTCGTCGACACAAGCTCAAGACCCTCGCGAGGGGCCAAGCCTCGCGGGGCGGACGACAAGGAGCTTCCTCAGGCACGGCCTCGTCAGGCTGGCTCGTGAGGTGGCGGAGAGATCAAGGCGGGGTACCTCGTGAGGTGCCCATTACGCAAGCCATGACGACCAAGGGCACCAGGCGGGCGCCAGCCCGCGCAGTGTCCTCATTTCCTCTTTGGTGCAAAGGAGGCAAGCGCAGACAAGAGTATCAAGCAAAGGCAACCGTTTCGGTGCAACAAGACCAAGACCAGCCCAACGGCAGGAAGGAGGTCATCGTGGAGCCCAAGCCGGCGTCATCGCCGAGCCTTTGGCGGCGAGGATCAACTTTAGTCGTGATAAGTGTACCAGATGTTCCCCTTCAAAATGGCCAATTGTTGGTGCCCTTCCCGCTCAATATTTGGGAAGAGGCCCAGGGCCTCTGCCTATAAATAGGACTAGCCACCCACAAGGTAGAGAGATATAAAAAGAGAGAGAGAGAGGCGACTGAGCTCTCGCTAGCAGTTCATCGCACGAGCCAAGAATAGGCCCTCGCGAGGCTGTTCTTCCTTATACTATTCATCATCAGCCCCAGAGGCAATCCACCACACCACAAACTAGAGTAGGGTATTACACCAAAATGGTGGCCCGAACTAGTATAAACCTTGTGTCTCTTGTGTTGCTCTTTGTGTAGTTCTAGATCCTTGCAAGGCGACGAGGTGCAGGTAGGTAGGGGGTGAGATCTCAGCGTGCACCCAGAGTTCAAACCTAGAGGGTCTGCCGGAACCCGAAATCCGACAGGCCGGCAGAGTGATGCCGAAGTCCCCGGCATGGGGTAAGAAGTGTTGACGAAGCCCCCCGTCCAGCCGAGGTGACGCCAAAGGATATAGTCTGGCTGGTTCATTTTCCTGTGCACAAAAAATAGTACAGACCGGGGATAATAGTAATAATAAAAAAATGTTGCATAATAAATAATTTATGCAAAGTGAGTAATAAAAGAAATATGGCCCGCGCCAAGTCAATGTCGATGCAGGCGTCGGTAGGGATGCGGTAAAGGCGTGGCAAAGCCTGAATTCACAGGTCGGTCCGAAGTTCGGATGTGCATTCACGGACTATGTATGGAGACTGACCGAACCACCATGCAATCGTCGTTAATGCGGCCACCATTTGATAGACCTGCGTACATATGATGGACACGACAGAGTAATACTTCCTTGGGAAAAATGAACCCAAACAAGCAAAAAATACTAGGATTAATAGCACCTGTTTTATTTATTGTAGCAATCCGAAGAAAGGTGATTCCCAAAATTGGGACTCGATCCATGCACCCACTACCTGACGGGTGATAAAGCGACGGCATGGCAATGCTGGCAAAGGTTGGCTCGCCAAGGCAAAGCCCTCGGTCTAGCTAACGTGACGGAGCTGGTCGGCTAGTGACGCCGAAGTCTCTGGAGTATAGGTTGATGAAGAGATGGCGAAGCCCCCGGTCGAGCCGAGATGTCAAAGCCTCGATGTCAGCCGATGAGTCGAAGTAGGTCGACATTATGGACACCAGCTCGAAGGAGCAACAGTGCGGGCCTGCCGATGCAGGTAGTGACGTGGTCAATGCCGGCTTGATGAAGTGACCGTGCGGCGATGCTGGTGTGCCTGCTCCGTGTAATCCATGGGACGGCGATGTTGGTGATGATTTATCCTTTCCGATGCCGAAATCTTGTTCATCTTGCCGAGATGATGATCCGAAGAAGTTGAGCTCGGCTCAAAAAGCGACGACATGTCTAGCGCAGGTCGGTAGTCGTGGAGCTATATTGTCGGACTAGTTTGACACCAGCATGATGGCGAAGATTGCCTCAGAGGAGGATTAGAATTTTATTGGCGCGTGTTAAAAACAATGCGCAATACCTTAGAAGAAAATTCCTTTTAAAAAGGTTGTCAAATATCATGTTCATAAAGAAACATGAATTCGGGTCGGATTCGTATTCGCATAGGAACAGATCTGAAAAGTGATGCACTAATCGGGAGGTTCCCAGAGTTTGGACGGTCGGATCGAGCTGAATGCTTGACAGGTGGTAGATATAGGAATTCCACAGCCGATCAACGGTTGGATCTTCCAAAGGACGTCCGAGCTAGACGATGGATACCACGCTTCCAAACTCGCCCGGATTCTCGTCCAGATTCAATGCGGCTCTGGTATATCGGAGATTGCCGGAGATTCCTCCATCGGAACTTGACGAAATTTTCCAGGGTCATTGTAGACTCAATTCCACACAATTCCACCGAAGCAATCGTTAAAGCGACACTCGAGGAGGCGGTGGTGGCGGATACAAGTTGCTTTGTCTGTAAAAAAAAGACGCCGCCCGAGGGCAATGTTGACGTTGAGCCCCTGAGCGCCATGGATGATTCCTCCATGGTCTTGATAGAGATTAGAGATTGATGTTGATGAAGGCCCTTATCCAAACATGACGATCGGAGGCAGGGCACAGTATTCGGTTGAGCCGAGGTGACCGGTCGAGCCGGTGATGAAGAAGTCGACGTCGCAGTTGATCTGCTGACGAGCCATTGATCATTTTGCTGATCACACAACAGAGCTCTCAATGAAAGCACCAACGTCGGTGTCAAAACCGGCGGATCTCGGGTAGGGGGTCCCAAACTGTGCGTCTAAGGATGATGGTAACAGGAGACAGGGGACACGATGTTTACCCAGGTTTGGGCCCTCTCTATGGAGGTAATACCCTACTTCCTGCTTGATTGATCTTGATGATATGAGTATTACAAGAGTTGATCTACCACGAGATCGTAGACGCTAAACCCTAGAAGCTAGCCTATGGTATGGTTGTTGTATATCTGATCTATCGACTAGCCTGGCCCTGGTTTATATAATGCAGCAGAGGCCTAGGGTAACAAGAGTCCTAGCTAAATACGTCGGTGGGGGAGGAGTCCTTGTCTTGATCACCAAGTCTTTTGGAATCTTCCTTGTATGCGGCAGCTATCCGGACTGGCCCATGAGTATACGGCCATGGGGGGTTCTCGTCCCAATCTAATAGATCGGGAGATGATGTGGTGAGTACCCCCTAGTCCAGGACACCGTCAGCTACTGCCACCGTCCATAAGGACGCGCGTGTGGTGGAATCCGTCAATGATTGGGTCTAGGACCAATGCGGCCGAGCCGCCGTGACGGATGCTAGTAGGGTGATCCCTATGATCAAAGGTGATCGGACAAGCTGACCATGGGTTGAATTTGGGGGCGACTGGCTCCATCGCATAGACATCCCTTAGTGCCCGCCTGCTCCGCTTGGGGATGTGCGTGGCGTAGATCATGTTGACCGTTTTCACCTGGGGGGGAAATTTCTTCTGTCCCCCCGTGTTCGGACGTCGGGGCTCCTCGTCATCGTCGCTGTGCAGCCCCTTGTCCTTGTCTTCGGCGTTTATCTTGCCGGCCTGTTTGAATACCCGGCAGTCTCTATTGGTGTGGTTGGCTGGCTTGTCCGGTGCCATGAATTTGGCACGAGCGCTCAAAGATGTCAGCCCGCATCGGATGGTCCTCGATTATTTCTTTTGAACGGCTTCTTCCGTGACCAGCTTGGATCCACCGAATCCGGCGTTGACCGCCGTGTCTTGATCTTTGTCGTCGTTGTTCCATCGCTTATGTCTGTTACGCCGTGGCTTGCCGTTATTGTCGCGGCCATCCGAATTGCCAGACTATGGCGTAGTGCTGCTGCGAGCCAACCAACTGTCCTCGCCCGCGCAAAAGCGGGTCATTAGTGTTGTGAGAGCTGCCATGGACTTGGGTTTTTCTTGGCTGAGGTGTCGAGCGAGCCACTCGTCACGGATATTATGCTTGAAAGCCGCCAGGGCTTCGGCGTCCGGACAGTCAATTATTTGGTTCTTTTTAGTTAGGAACCGAGTCTAGAATTTCCTGGCTGACTCTCCGGGCTGTTGAGTAATGTGGCTCAAGTCACGGCGTCAGGTGGTCGCACATATGTGCCCTGGAAGTTGTCGAGGAATGCGTCTTCCAGTTTTTCCCAGCTACCAATGGTATTTGCTGGCAGGCTGTTTAGCCAGTGTCGGGCTGGTCCTTTGAGCTTAAGGGGAAGATACTTGATGGCGTGCAGATCGTCTCCGCGGGCCATGTGAATGTGGAGAAGAAAATCTTCGATCCATACTGCAGGGTCTGTTGTTCCATCGTATGATTCGATGTTTACGGGTTTGAACCCTTATGGGAATTCGTGATCCATTACTTCATCAGTGAAGCAGAGGGGGTGCGCGACACCTCTGTGCCGGGCTATGTGGCTATGCAGGTCGAATTGCTCTGGGTGGCTATATTCGGCCCGGCCGGACTTGTTGAAGGTGTGTCTGGTGTGACGGTCCTCGTCGCGTACCGAGGAGCGCCCTCGCGATCCATAGATCGATCTTGGTTGTCCTGATTTGTTGCCCCGGGCCGTAGTATGTTGGCGTGGGGGTGTTGGCTGGTATGCGGACTGGTATGCCGTTTTATCCCGGCCACGAGGTGGCCGGTCAGCCGTATGGTGCTCGAGTCTGTATTCCTCGGCTGCGGGACTTGATCCATCTGTATGTGAGTAGGTCTTGATCAGCTTGGAGTTCTGCCGCTTCTTTTCGTGCTCCTCGCGGTGGCTATGAGCCGATTCTTGAAGCGTTCTCGCTCTAAGGGATCCTCGAGCCACGCCCGAACTTCGTAAATGCGCCGAGAGCTAATCTCGTCTTGGGAGGGGGGCATGTAGCTGTCCTCCTCCGGGTATACGTCCGTCGCCTGTTCTTCTTGGCTGACCTGCTCATCCTCTTGTTCGGCCTGCTCGAAGGCGGGTTGATCAGGGTTGTATTCTTCTTCGGCACCATTCGGACTATTTTCGTCTCCTCGGCCGGTATTGGTGTGGCGGGGCTTGGAGTGGCGCCGACGACGCCCATTCTTTGCTTTTTTCCCTGAGGTTTTATCCTCCGTTGCCTCATCGCCATTTGTTTCCTTCGGAGTGTCCACCATATATATATCATAAGAAGAGGTGGCTATCCACCTCCTAGTGAGCGGTGGTTCATGTTCTTCTCCTGCATCGTCGTCCATACCGTCGATGTCTTCAGAGTCGAAGTTCAGTACCTCGGTTAATTCATCGACCGTGGCAATGAAGTGGGTGGTGGGTGGGCAACGAATTCCTTCATCGCTTGCCTCCCACTCGAGCCGGACATAGTTCTGCGAAGAGTCTCCTGACAAAGAGAGAGACTTTAATGAGTCCAGCATGTCGCCAAAGGGCGAGTGCTGGAAGATATCCGCATTGGTGAACCCCATTACCGGAGCCCATCCTGGCCCGACGGTCTCGGGAGTGTGCGGACTGGAACCAACATCCGGATATGAATCCGGGGATTCGGAGTCACAGGCCACCGCAGAGGTAAGACCCGTGTTCGGCTCCACCACCAATGAGTGTGCGACCTGCAGGGCGGGATCCATCCCTCCGTCCTTAGGCAGCGCAGCCTGCTCCGGATCTAGGTCTGGGGATACTACGGGGGTGATACCCCGAGCTTCGTCCGACGATGTCTAAGCTGCGTCTGCCGTGGATCGCCCAGCCGCTCTGGCATAGGCCCAAATCCATCGAAGATCAAGTCTCTGCGGATGTCCGCCATGTAGTTCAGGTTTCGAACCTGACTGGTGGCTGTGGGCGAGCTGTCGATCTGCTCCGGATGGCTGCTTAATTGGCCCGTAGTGTGAAGCCGCCAAACACGAAGATCTGTCCGGGGAGGAAAGTCTCGCTCTGGACAGCGTCGTTGATGATGATTGAATGAGCCATCGAGCCTGACAGCGATGACACAGAGGAACTCTCAATGAAAGCACCATGTCGGTGTCAAAACCGGCGGATCTCAGGTAGGTGGTCCCGATCTATACGTCAAGGCCGATGGTAACAGGAAGCAAGGGACACAGATGTTTACCCAGCTTCGGGCCCTCTCGATGGAGGTAAAACCCTACTTCCTTCTTGATTAATATTGATGATATGGGTAGGACAAGAGTAGATCTACCACGAGATCGTAGAGGCTAAACCCTAAGAGCTAGCCTATGATGGTATGATTGTAATTGTGATCGGCCTTCTAAGGACCAACCTCTCCAATTTATATAGACACCGGAGAGGGCTAGTGTAGGATCTTGAGAAGAGGTGTCTAGAGGGGGGGGGGGGTGATTACACACTAAGTACCAAAGTTGCAGTTTTTAACCTTTTTAAAGTTTAAGTGGAGTTTAGGCACAAGTTTAACTTTTTCAATACATAACAAGCAAGCACGCAAAGAGTATATGAGCAGCGGAAAGTAAAGCATGCAACTTGCAAGAAAGTAAAGGGAAGGATTTGGAGGATTCAAACGCAATTGGAGACACGGATGTTTTTGTCGTGCTTAGATAGGTGGTGCTATCGTACATCCACGTTGTTGGAGTCTTCATGCCACGAAGGGTATAGTTTGCGCGAGTCCACGGAGGGCTCCACCCACGAAGGGTCCACGAAGAAGCAACCTTGTCTATCCCACCATGGCCGTCGCCCACGAAGGACTTGCCTCACTAGCGGTAGATCTTCACGAAGTGGGCGATCTCCTTGCCCTTACAAACTCCTTGGTTCAACTCCACAATCTTGTCGGAGGTTCCCAAGTGACACCTAGCCAATCTAGGAGACACCACTCTCCAAGAAGTAACAAATGGTGTGTTGATGATGAACTCCTTGCTCTTGTGCTTCAAATGATAGTCTCCCCAACACTCAACTCTCTCTCATAGGATTTGGATCTGGTGGAAAGAGGATTTGAGTGGAAAGCAACTTGGGGAAGGCTAGAGATCAAGATTCATATGGTAGGAATGGAATATCTTGGCCTCAACACATGAGTGGGTAGTTCTTTTCTCAGAAATGGTAAGTTGGAAGTGCAGGTTTAGTCTGATGGCTCTCTCCACGAATGAAGAGGAGGTGGAGGGGTATATATAGCCTCCACACAAAATCTAACCGTTACACACAATTTGCCAAACTCGGTGGGACCGAATTGAGAAACTCGGTCGGACCGATTCAGCAAATCTAGTGACCGTTAGGATTTTCGATGGGACCGAAATGCAACTCGGTAGGACCGATATGGTTAGGGTTAGGGCATAACGTAATCTCGGTGAGACCGATTACACAAACTCGGTGAGACCGATTTTGGTAATTAGCTAACCAAGAGTTGGTCAGCAAACTCGGTTGGACTGATTACTCAAACTCGGTGGGACCGATTTTGATAATGAGTCAACCAGAAAGTTTGCATTGTAATCTCGGTAGTACCGATTGCTCAAACTTCGGTGAGACCGATTTTGATAATGGACATACACAGAGAGATTACAATCCGATCTCGGTGAGACCGAGATCCCTATCGGTCGAACCGATTTGCCTAGGGTTTGTGGCGATTGGCTAAGACATCCAAACTCGGTGGCGCCGGATAGGAAGAATCGGTGGGGCCAAGTTTGACTTTAGGTTTTAGGACATATGTGTGGAAGTGGGAAAGTAGTTGAGGGTATTTGGAGCATATCACTAAGCACTTGAAGCAAGAGGCTCATTAAGCAACACCTCATCCCTCCTTGATAGTATTGGCTTTTCCTATAGACTCAATGTGATCTTGGACCACTAAAATGTAAAATGAAGAGTCTTGAGCTTGAAGCTTGAGCCAATCCTTTCTCCTTAGCATCTTGAAGGAGTTCCCACATCCTTTAGTCCATGCCACTCCATTGTTGAACTTATCTGAAACATACTAGATAAAAATGTTAGTCCAACAAGAGATATGTTGACATTAATTACCAAAACCACATAGGGAGCACTTGTGCTTTCATCTAGGGTTTACATGGAGTCGGTTACAAGGAAGGAAATATAATATCCGGATCGCCCAGCTTGCCTTCCACGCCAAGGAAAGTCCCACCCGGGTACGGCCCGAAGTCTTGAGTCTTGTATCTCCACGCTTCAATAGTCCGGACGTTGTACACAGTCCGGCTGTCCGGATACCCCCTAATCCAGGACTCCCTCAAGCACCTCCCCGTCAGAGGGTCTACCTCCGGGGGACGCCTTGCTCCGTGCGGCGTGGGGAAGGGCCTTGCTCCCGCCCCTCTCCTGCAGCGCCTAGTGTGCCCCCCTGGCGGTAGGGAGGCTGATGAGCTGGGGCCGCCATCCACCACTGCGACCTGCTCCTCCTGCGTCCCATGGTTAGCATAAGCTTGCTCGTGAGAAATTAGTGGTACCCTGTAGTTGTTGTCGCTGGCGCGGTTGGTGAGGCTCCCGGAGGGCTCCTGCAAGGTGCCGACTTCTTGCGCCTCCTCCTCCCAGCCCGGCTTGCAGAACGAGTCGGGGTCGTCTTCCAGCATGTACTCCCGATCCACCATGCAGGGCACGTAGGCCTCCGAGGTCGCCGCCTCAAAGACCTCGCCGTAGTGCCACACGCTCCATGTTGCCCGGCCTTGCGCGCCACCTTGAGGATGGTAGGGTTGCATCCCGCCGGGGCCGTAGACAGCCGCGCCCGTACCCACGCTCACAGGAGGTGACGCGGGCGCGAGCGGGCGTCCAACTCCGTTGGTAGCACCAGTGTCAATGAAGCCGGGTGGCGTGCCCGTGGGCACGTGGGTGCGGTGAGGCCCGCCATGCGACCCGGCCGCAGTCTGAGGTGTGAGCAGGGAGCAGAAGGGTGGTGCTCCCGAGGCCGCGGCGTCCAAGAGCTCGGCGACGTGTTCCAACAACATATCATGGCCGCTCTCCATTAACCGGCATCGCAGCAGCTCCCGAGCCACCATGAGCACGGCCCTCATGTTTGCTTGTTCCCGTCGGGTGTGCAGCGCCGTGGCCGCAGCGTGGCTTGGGGCCCTTGCGGCCGCTCGCACTTGTCGTGGATTAAGAGCAGACGGTGAGTGACCGCGCCGCCCACACCCCGTGGTTTTTTGTGGCGCGCGTGATGCCAGGGGCGCAGAGTTGAGGTCCTCTTGAATGGGCGGCGCCGCCCGGGCTGGCCAGGCTTCCCAGCGGTCGGCGTTGGTCCTCGATCGCCGGACATTGGAGCCGGGGAGTGTCAGGGAATCAGGGGGCGGATCAACCGGAGGAAGGAGAGCTCTGGCGCACCCCTACCTGGCATGCCAAATGTCGGATTTCGGGTTCCGGCAAAACCCTCAAGGTTCGAACACTGGGGTGCGCACGAAGATCTCCCCCTACCGATCCACGCCCTTAACCTCGCTACGATCTCTAAGGCTAGCACGGCGAACTCACAACATAGGAGGCACAAGATTTATAATGGTTCGGGCCACCATCGTGGTGTAATACCCTACTCCAGTGTGTGGTGGTGGATTGCCTCTTGGGCTGAGGATGAACAGTACAAGGGGAAGAACAGCCTCCTGAGGTGAGGTGTTCTTGTGCTCGGAGAACTTGGGCTCCAGGGTGACCTCCGTCCTGCTGTCCTACTGGTCTTGGTCTCGTTGCACTGATATGGAAACCTTTGCTTGATGCCTCGGTACTCCTCGCCTGCGCTTGCCCCCTTAGCATCAAACGGGAAACAAGGACACTGTGCGTGCTGGCGCCCGCCTGGACTTGGTTGTCATGGCTCACGTCACGAGAACCTCATGAGGTTTGCCTTGCCTTGATCTCTCCGCCCCTCGCGAGCCATCCTAGTGAGGCCGCTCCCGAGGAGGTCTTGTGTCGCCCTACCACGAGGCTTGGCCTCGCGAGGGTCTTGAATGCTTGTTGGTGAAGATGGGCCATACAGGCTCGCCGCAGAGCCACGCCAGGCCGCAGCAGTGCAAGTTCTGGGACCCCTGCTCGCGTAACGCCGATGTAAACAATTACCGAGAAATAACGGTTGATGACTTGTACTCCCGTAAGAAAAACATCTACTGATCTACCTTATCTTAATGGGAAACAAAGAACGAGAGTTGCAATTTTCAGTCAGTGTGATTCATTCATATTAACTGAGACATTATCTTAACAATGCCTTATTTCAACATGTATAAAGAACGACAAAGCAGAAAAGTACAATTCCTAAAACAATGCGACTGATTCATTTTAAGTGAGACATTATCTTAACAATACCTTGGTTAAAATGTAGAAAGAACTACAAAGCAGGATAGTACCATTTGTAAAAAAACTGTAACTAATATATAATAACTGAGACATTATCTGAACAATACATTTCTTAAACATGTACTCCGGCCGATCCCTAACAGAAATGATACTCCCGCCGATCCCTAACAAGTTTTGCAGTTTTGAACTAAGATTTAGTAGTTAATTCTGAGGAATGTAGTTACTTACCTTTCAAGACCAAGAGATCTCAACAGATATATGGAAATCCGGTCTCCTTTTGTGCAGTTCCAGAAAAATTAAGCGAAGCAAGATGTCGCAATAGAAACAAGTTGAATAGATATCCCTGTTTTAACAAAGGCAAAAAAGGAATCAATTACTGGCCAATAATGGAGGAGGAAACATGCGGCCACAAAAATGGTAATCCCACCAATCCCTAACAAGTGTTGTAGTTTGAACTAAGATTCAGTAGTTAATTCTGAGAGTGGCATTGCTTAATTTTACAAGCGACATTAGATTAATAAAAAACATAAATAGTTCCAGGGGAGAGTGGGCGCAATAACAACATGTGCTTCCACCTACGTATAAAGGGGGCGATGCAGAGTTTTGTTGTAACAAAGAAATAAGCATCATGTGTGAGTTTGAGCAATTTTTGCTCACTTAATGGTAAAAAGACAGCAGTTCAATAGCTTCAAATCAACATTTATCCGAAATAGTACCAATACAAGTAGCACAACATCTCAAAGCACAGTGCAGCATCATGTGGATGGAAGTCGGTACTGACCTTTCTTGACCAAGATTTGAAACAACTCGCGAGGAGAACTTGAAACAAATCCCAACACATATATGAAAATCTGATCTCCTTTGTGCAGTTCCACCAAAATTAAGCAAAGTTGCCAATGTGACATTCAAGTTGAACTGCACAAAACACTCTTAAAATAAAAGTGTTTTGCGTAGCATAGCAAAATGTCACAATAGCAACAAGTTGAATAGATATACCTGTTTTAACAGAGGCAAAAAAGGAATCAATTACTCGCCAACAAAGGAGGATGAAGCATGCGACCACAAAAATGGTAATCCCGCCAATCACTAACAAGTGTTGCAGTTTTGAACTAAGATTCAGTAGTTAATTCTGAGAGTGGCATTCCTTAATTTTACCAGCGGCATTAGATTAACAAAAAACATAAACAGTTCTAGGGGAGAGTGCACGCAACAACACCATGTGCTTCCATCTACTTATAAAGGGGGTGATGCAGAGTTTGTTGTAACAAAGCAAGGGTTATTCCCATTTTTGTTCACTACTTAATGGGAAAAGACAGCAATACAATAGCTTCAATTCAACATTTATTTAAAATAGTACCAATACAAGTAGAATAGCATCTCAAAGCACACTGCACAATCATGTGGATGAAGGCATGTACTGACCTTTCATGAGACGAACAAGATAAATACGAATCTACCAACACAAATAGGAAATCCAATCTCGTTTTGTGCAGTTACCTTTGAAATCAAGCAAAGTCGATTGTGACATTTAAGTTCGCTATACCAACAAGTTGAATAGATATCCCTGTTTTAACAGAGGAAAAAAGGAAACAATGTCTGTCCTATAAAGTAGGATGAAACAAACGGCGACAAAAAGAAGCATCTAACTTATCTTGATGGAAAACAAAGTAGGACAGTGGCATTCCTAAAATGGTTGCATTGATTCATATTAACAGAGACATTCTCTTAAAACAACATTCAAGAAAAATGTAATTTAATTTTAACAGTGGCATTGCTTAAATTTTCTAGCGGCATTCTTAGATTAACAACAACAAAATAGTTGTATGGGACATGGGACATGCCAGCACCATGTGCGTCCACACGTATAAATGGGTGATGCGGAGTATGTTGCCAAAGCAGCATATCTGCGTTGGTCCCATATTTGTTCTCTTTGAACCTTTTTCCTATGTGAGGGCAGCAAATCTAGTCCTGCACAAACTACCCGACCGCCCAGTTTCTTTCTTTTTCAAACAAAGAGATCGGTTCCTTATAGATGTGCGTACTGGGTTACCCCCTTTTTCCCTTTTCGACCAAAAAAGCGGCTGGATAGCCAGTATAAACTACTTTCCCTCCCTCCTTTCCTCATTGAACCAAGTCCTAGATTCATGCTCCACCCCACCGCACCCTTCTTTCCTCTTTGAACCAAGACCTAGATTCGACTACAGAATCAAAAAAGATCCGCATACAGCTAGAGCAATGATGGTTCCAAAGAAACTTATACCTTAGGGTCGTCGGGATGTGGCTAGGCGTGAGGCGGGGGGCCGGATCTTCCCACACTATGTATGACAACATGAAGAAGGGGTTGGTGGCCCTCCCACACAGGCGCTGGGTGAAAGAGAACAGTGCAGCCGGCAATGGATTGCCTCTCTCGCCGAAGGCGATAGAGTGAACGCTCCACCTCCTCCCCTTCCTAGTGCGACAGGATCCTGACGCCTCCTTCACTGTTGGAGATATGCCCTAGAGGCAATCATGTATGGTTATATTTCTTATGTGTATATGAATGAAGATAGTCCTTGGACATTATCAATGATGGGTATCAGCAAGTACGTGACTTGTTTGTGGGACTATGCATTGTATGATGACTGTCCTGAAAGGTCCCTATTCGAGAGGGCTGTGTGGACACGCAGCCGACTAGACTAGCATATGACACGGTCGATGGCTTGGTCTCACTAGCCATGGAGCATTGGATGCTAACCGGATAATATAGACTTGGAAAGGTCTGTTCGGATTCGACGTAGTCGGATCCAAATCGAGATAAGGTCCCAGTCAGACAGACCCAACTATGAGACGCAGGATATGTCATCTGTGAGTCTCTAGTACAACATATGTTTTATGTCCTAAGACCTGAGCTGACGCATGTACTCGGGATGGTGGCATACTTGCTTTGGGCTGAACAAACGCTACTCCATAACTGGGTAGTTACAAAGGTAGGTTTCGGGTTTGTCTAGACCCATGCTGCGAGACGTTGTCGCGCAAGATGGGATTTGCCCGTCCAACCAGGAGAGATATACTCTGGGCCCCTCGTGTGATCCGACCAGGATAAGCATGGCCATGCGACAAGGATTATGATATAATCTGGATAGTGCTCGGTATCACTGGAATGAGAAAGAGGTCGGGCTAGCACAAGGATGACAATCTTGCCTTGAGCCCGACAACATATATCGTGTGGCAAAGGGAACAGAAGTGTGACATGTTGTACTGGTATGCCTAACCAGCTTCATAGTCTGCTTAGTGTTCGGAATGCCTTGCTAGAGGCCGCTACCAATCGTGCAGTTCGGAGGTGATCCGAACTACGACCAAGCCGGCTTGAACCTAAGGGGTCACGCGCTTAAGGGAAGGACCAAGCCGCACAAAATTCCTCCTGCACGCGTGGATACCGTTAGAGGCGCTGCACTTGCGCCGCTCTGGCAAACTTGTACGTGGGATCGGACAACCGGCTGTTCGAGGGAGATCGGATGAGGAGGAGACGATCCACGCGGACGCGCTGCCCCAACTCTTCTTGCACTACACGACACTGCATGTCTAGTGGTAACGAACTGTGATCCATCTCCCATAGCACGTTCTTGGTTGTTCTGCGTGTAGGAAATTTTAATTTGTTGTTGACGCACCGTATCGTAGATCCCAACAAAGGGTATCGTAGCCTCTTCTATAGGATTGGGATTCAGATCGTATGCATATGAGATATGTGGAGGCGACAGATGAGATCTGTTGTCGTTGATGAGATCGGCTGTGTGCACTGTTGATGAGGTCAACTGCACGTGGGGATCGATGTCGCTATGTTTTCTGATGATCGGAGTCGATGAGGTCGTGACACAACCTATCCCTACCGGTCAGTTTCCATCATCAGGGTTAACAGTGAAAGGTAAATCCGAATCGGACTCGCGATGATCTATGAGATCAGTCAGATCGGAAAATTCAGCATGATCAGAGTTCAGATGTGATCTGTGATTTCCGAACGTGTGCGTAGAGACTTGTATTACACGATCACTCAAACTGGTAGAATGCGATTCTATGTGTAACTTTGTTTTGTAGGTTTGATGTGAATAGTATGGCTCATGTGTATGTGATGCATGTGTGTAATTTATACATGGCATGCGTGTCATGTTTGTCAGCTGGCAGGAGCCAAAGTGCTGTCCTCATATTGTATAACGACCTGCGTGTCGACTTGTGACTCTATGTAAAATTCACTACTACTAGTATTAGTTGGATAATAGAGATCAGGTTGATGTCTAGGCATCCCGACGTGACAAACAAGATGGAGTTCCTAGATGGTCATCGGAGTCGGAGCCGACCTGGAAGAACATCCATGAAGGAGCCATACTATTTCACAATATATGTTTATTTGTGATTGTTATGCTTCTTTTTTTCTATGCATGTTAGAATGGTAGAAAGATCCCTCATGAATATCAAGAGAATTTCCATCCCCGATGTTGCACCTTCTCACGTCAAGTACGTCTAGTAGTGGGCTCAGAAAATTGGGGTGCTGCTAGGTGTCCTTGAACTGAAGGGTCCGTGTCGGACACGGACATGCACTGCATTAGGTTAACTTGACAAGGCTATCAAAACGGTTTTGGGCCTTGTGGCAAACAAGGTCGGGAGCCGGGGTATAGGATACCTACCCGACCGACAGGAGTCGTATAGAGATATGATTAGCAAGGAGTTGCTTACCGTATAGATATGTTGTCTAGCAGTGATGCTAAAGCTCACTAGTCGCATGTGCTAGTCGGATCCTGAATCACTGAGAGTTTGCGTAGGGATGCCAGCTTCAGTGGGAGTATTTATATTTAGGCTTGAATTACTCTACATAAACACATTGCTTAGTGATTGCATATTTTCTGTTGTAGATCAATGGCACCACCTGCTCAACCCAACTTTGTATTGAATCAATTCTATAACTGGGTCTTTAAGAAGAAAACCGATGTGGATGGAAATGGGTCTTTAAGAAGAAAACCGATGTGGATGGAAATGTTCAGATCCACAAAGCTCGGCTTGTCGCTAAGGGCTATGGACAAGTTCAAGGAATTGACTACGATGAGACTTACTCGCCGGTAGTGATGCTGAAGTCGGTGAGGATCATACTAGCTATAGCTGCATATTTGATTACGAGATATGCCCGATGGATGTCAAGACGGCCTTCCTTCACGTAAATTTAACCGAGGATGTGTATATGATACAGCCCGAGGGTTTTGTCGATCCGACTAGTGCTAGTAAGGTATGCAAGCTCAAGAGATCCATTTATGGGTTGAGGCAAGCATCTCGGAGTTGGAACATTTGTTCTGATGAGGCCATCAATGGTTTCGGTTTCATCAAAAGTGAAGAGGACTCTTTATTATACAAGAAGTTAAGTGGGAGCTCGATAGTGTTTTTGATCTTGTATGTGGATGACATACTACTGATCAGAAACGATGTTTAGATGCTGAACTCGGTCAAGGAGTCATTGAATGGCAATTTTTCGATGAAGGGCCTTGGTGAGGCAATGTACATTTTAGGCATTAAGATCTTTGGAAATTGATCGAGGAGGCTGCTCGGCTTAAGCCAGAGCACGTACATAGGTAAAGTGTTGAAGCGGTTCAACATGAGTGAGGCAAAGAAAGAGTTCTTGCCACTCTCACAAGGTATATGGCTAAGCGAGACTCAGAGTCCTTCGACATCTGATGAGCGAAGCAGGATGAGTAGGATTCTGTATGCCTCGGCAATCGGATCCATCATGTATGCCATGATATGTATGCGGCCCGATGTTGCTTTTGCGATAACCCTAACAAGTAGATACCAGGCCAACCCAGGTGAGAGTCACTGGGCAGCGGTAAAGACTATTTCGAAGTACCTGAGAAGGACTAAAGAGATGTTCCTAGTTTATGGAGGTGAGGAATAGCTCGTCGTAAGTGGTTACACCGACGCTAGTTTCCAAACCGACAGAGATGATTGTCGATCACAGTCCGGATTCGTGTACGTCATGAACGGAGGAGCAGTGAGCTGGATGAGTTCCAAGAAAGATACGATGGCCGATTCTACCACAGAAGCCCAATACATTGCGGCTTGCGAAGCTGCAAAGGAAGGTGTTTAGATCCAGAATTTTCTGGATGATCTTGGTATTTTCCCAGCCTTGGTAAAACCGTTGGACCTTTATTGTGATAATTATGGTGCCATCGCACAAGCCAAGGAGCCGAGGAATCACCACAATGTCAGACACATAGGTCGGAAATATCACCTGATACGAAAGATCGTAAAGAACGATGATGTAGAGCTATGCAAAATTCACATGGATGCAAATGTTGCATATCCGTTGACTAAGCCGCTTCCATAACCCAAGCATGAGGGGCATGTTAGAGCTATGGGCATTCGAGGTCTATTTAATTGACCCTAGTGCAAGCGTGAGACTGTTGGAGATATGCCCTAGAGGCAATCATGTATGATGATATTTATGATGTGTTTATGAATAAAGATAGTCCTTGGACATTATCAATGATATGTATCAGCAAGTACGTGACTTGTTTGTGGGACTATACATTGTATGATGACTGTCCTAATAGGTCCCTAGTCGAAAGGGTTGTGTGGACGCGCCGCAGACTAGACTAGCATATGACACGGTCGATGGCTTAGTCTCACTAGCCATGGAGCATTGGATGTTAACCGGATAATATGGACTTGGAAAGGTCTGTTCGGATTCGACGTAGTCGGATCCAAGTCGAGATAAGGTCCGAGTCGGATAGACCCAACTATGACACGCAGCAATATGTCATCTTTGAGTCTCTAGTACAACATATGTTCTATGTCCTCTGACCTGAGCTGACGCATGTACTCGGGATGGTGACAGACTTGCTTTGGGCCGACCAAACACTACTCCGTAACTGGGTAGTTACAAAGGTAGGTTTCGGGTTTGTCTAGACCCATGTTGCGAGACGTGGTCGAGCAAGATGGGATTTTCCCCTCCGACCAGGAGAGATATACTCTGGGCCCCTCATATGATCCGACCAGGATAAGCATGGCAATGCGACAAGGATTATGAGATAATCCGGATAGTGGTTGGTATCACTGGAATGAGAAAGAGGTCGGGCTAGCACAAGGATGACAATCTTACCTTGAGCCCGACAACATATATCGTGTGGCAAAGGGAACAGAAGTGTGACATGTTGTACTGGTATGCCTAACCAGCTTCATAGTCTACTTGGTGTTCGGCATGCCTTGCTAGAGGCCGCTGCCAACCGTGTAGTTCAGAGGTGATCCGAACTACGACCAAACCGGCTTGAACCTAAGGGGTCACGCGCTGAAGGGAAGGAACCTACGAGGTTGGATCTGAGGACACTGGTCGGATGTGATCTGAGCTGTATTCGGATTATGGCCGAGTAGATTTATCGGCTTTAGGGTCCATGCGAGGTCCAAGTGTTGAGCCCGCGACGGACGCCTATATAAAGTGAAGGTGCAGCACACTCATGCGACTGATCGCTTCGGCGCTATCACTAGGGTTTGCATGTGTTGCGAATTGCCACCTCCACTCGCCATCGGTTGTGTGATCGGACCTAGCAGTCCGTGCACGATGTTCCGCCTGCACGTGCGGATACCGTTAGAGGCGGTGCACTTACGCCGCTCCGGCGAACTTGTACGTTGGATCGGACGACCGGCTGTTCGAGGGAGATTGGACGAGGAGGAGACGATCCACGCGGACGCGCTACCCCAACTCTTCTTCCGCTGCACAACACTGCGCGTCTAGTGGTAACGAACTGTGATCCATCTCCCGTAGGATGTTCCTAGTTGTTCTGCGCGAATGAAATTTTAATTTGCTATCGACGCACCCCACCGTAGATCCCAACATTCACCAGCTGTGAGGGGGGAGAGATAGACAGAGGCCAACGCAACCTTGTATAGATCTGGTGAAGAGGGTAAGAGACTGTGAATATAGCAAACCCTAGCAAAGGAACGCTGAGCCTCTAGCGTGTAGATATATATGTAGTGCGGCGAGAGTGTGGAGAGTGCAAACCCTAGCGAACAAGCACTGTGGCTCCAGCTTATATTGTACTCCGTATATAGTACGGACTGAGCTCCGGTGCCTTGACTGCACCTGCCTTTGGCTGTATGACAGGTGGGCCAGCCACATTTTGGGCTCACCTTTCATACACCCAAAGGCAGGTGCACTAAGTCAATGAACCTACGTCCATATTGTACTCGTGTATACTACTATTATATAGTGGAGTGGTTTTCTTATTCTCTCCATAACAATCGTTTTAAATTGTGTAAGTATGAAACAAAAATCTTTATTTAACGTACAAGTGAAGAAAACTATACTTCTGATGAACTAACGATCCACGCGTCCTGGTCGCACTTCATGTCCTTCACGTGCGATACACTACCCTCCCTTAAGTGAACAACCACACATGCGCCAAATTATCGGAAACATGTGAGAGTGTGTACAAATAAAGAATTTTAATTTCAATTATGGGAAAGGTTTGAGAGTATGTAAAGTTTACCCTCTCTCAATAATTACGGTTTGTTGTGTTCGGCCTAAACTTGGTCAAACTTTACAAAGTTTGACTTCAGTCAAATCTAATATGAAGAGTAAATGAAAATGGAGGGCTACTACGTCCATTGGGGTTTTTAGTCCACACCATTTTTTTAATCAAAGTTAATAGCTGGACAAATAAAATTACAGTGGAGCTGGAGACAAAGTTGTGAGAAGTCTTAGAAATATTTACAAAACTAATTCTCTTAGTACCAACGTCGATCCTTCTTCGAGGAAACATTTGGTTCATAGCCAATTGTGTGATAAAATTACACCAACGTGAAATATGCGTCTCCAACGCAATCAAGGTGAACTGATGAAGGATATTATCTTTGTGGGTAACAAGCAAAGAGCACTGATGGAAGACAACTTGTTTTTCATTGAAAATCGATCAGCTTCACCAGCCGATGCAACCATGAGGCTCAAACATGAGCATCGATAGGTCATCGTGGTGATGCATCATCCATTTGGCATCAAGTTTGGGTGAGGCACCTATGAAATTCGACAAATCCTCACTGTGGTCTGTTGCTTCTCAGTAATCAAGCTCGAGGAAGGAAGAACCACGTGGCAGAGGACAGTTAGGCGGAACAACAATTGCCATCCAATTTTGTGCAGTTCCACTAAAATTGAGGAAGACATGCCTGGGTATGGAGATACGCATCGCTTTCTACAAAAATATAACAAATGGATATAGTGTTGTTGCTTTGTTTTGGCAGTGGTACAAGATTAATAGCGACATCTCAATTGTAAATAAGAATTAATGAAAAGTACACCAACAAACAGAACATCATGATTATCTTAATGGGAACTAAACCAGGATACCCGAGAAAAAAACATTTCTTCATTTAATCAGTGATAGTATTAGATTAGCCGCAGCAATCGGAGCGTATGGACAATGACCGCACAACCACCATGTACTTTGTTTGAAACAACATGTATACCTCTACCGAGGCATAAACCAGGACAACTTTTCGAGTGGCATTTCCTCTATAATAGTAGGTGATGTTGGACCAGCCGACGAACCCTAGCTACTGTACATGGGGAGCTCGGGAGTAGTCGCATAGAAGAAAACCCGCATGCAGCGACCTGGGGAGCTGGACCAGTACAAGAAGTTGTACCTCAGGTGGGCGAGATGTCGCTTAGATGGGTGGGATCTACCCACACGACGGCCGTGCACAATGGCGTGGAGGACCTTCGTCCATGCTAGCACCGGCTCCAAGAGGACGGTGCGCATCGGCTTCCTCCATCACCGATGGCGACAACGTCAACGTTGCACCTCCTCACCTCCCGCGGCGGACGGGATTCGGCCGGATCTGTGACCACCGGTGAGGAGAGAGATAGAGTGGACAATGTCATCTTGTTTTGATATGGAGAGGGTGAGAGAGCGAGAAGCGAGAAACCCTATAAAACAATAGGCTATATATACAATGAAGTGAAAAAATCTCTCCATAGAAGTGGTTTTAAATAGAATACGCGCGTTCCTGGAAAAAAGAAATGAAAATTGGCGAACACATTTTTTTAATGTACTAAGAAAGAAAACTCGATCAAAAAACCGTCCCCCATTTCGGCCTCGCTTTCACTTCACCAAGCCTCAGACCGACCACTGAACCTTGCTCCATCTCTTAAGCCTTGCCGGAGAGCCGGCCTCTGTCGTGAGCCGCCAATTTCTGTCGTTGTTCTCACCTCGCCGCGGGTCTCCGAGTGCCGCTAGAGCCTCGCCCGGAAGCCGGGCTTCACCACCATGCCTCAAGCCGCCGACCGTCGCACCATCTTGCTCCTCCACTATGCGTGTGCTGCGGCCGGCCCCCTCCTCGGCACCTCAAAGCCGCCTCATCAACCCGAGCCGCCGGGGTTCACTGAACCGTCTTCGTCGTGACTGCGCCCCGAGAAGCACCTCCCTGCTTCCTTTGCTATAGTGAGCCGCCACCGGCCTCCGAGCTGCCCCGCAACTCGGCCAGAGGAGGCCTCAAGCCCTTGTCGCCCTGCTGCTGTGGCTACCTCACTAGGAGCACCTCCGCTCAGCCTCGCCCCGCCTCCGGGCTCTCTTGTTCGAAACCCGCCTCGACCGCTGCCAGGACTCCTCCGCCGCGGCCTCACTCCGGCCCGGCCTCCATTGAGACGCCCGACTCTGCTCCAGCCGGCACCGGCTAGCTGCTGCACACCCACGCAGGTCACTGGCTTTGTCGCCACCGCCACCGTCGCCTCCTCCTATGCCGCCGAGCCGCCTGACTGGCCTCCAGCCCGCCGGCTTGTTCTTCATATCATACTGGCTGTGTCACACAACCACGTCATAAACTCCTCCTATGTCATCGAGCCGCCCCGGCCACGGGCATCACATTACTTATGCTATTTTCACCAAGTCGCCGCCCAAGGCATGGACTTAAGTCGTTGTTGCGTCAAGTTACCAGCGCTCCACTCTCGCCTCTGTCGCCACGGCAGCTCCCTCCTTGCTGCTTCACTTTTGTGCCAGCCCCTGCAGTGCCCGCGTCTCCGGCTATGGCCGTGACCTCAAGTTGCTGTCACGGCGCCTGAGCAGCCTCCCCCGCTGCTCCTCAAGCTGCCAGGGTTTTTCCTCAGCCACGTCCACACTACCGCCTCTCCGCCACAGCTTTTCCACCACCACAGTCGCGCTTCCATAGCCGTCCTCTGCTGCTGACACCTCAAGTCGCCGCCCGTGGCCTAGCTGAGCCGCTGCCCGTCGAGTTGCCGTCTCCACCATGGCTGGCTCTGAGTCGCCACGTTTCATCACTCCACAACCAAGCTCTGTTCGTCAGGCGGTAGTGCTTCAGGGCCATGCGTGTGTTGGACGGGGTGCTGGAAGGATGTCGGAATAATCCATGGCGTGTGGTGTTGTTGGGCTCATCGAGCGCGTCGGGTGCGCGCGGGACGTGCATGACGCACTGGTGCGGTCGGGCTCGTTGAGAGCGTCGGGTGCGCGCGGGACGTGCGGGGCGCGGTGGAAGCGTGGCGTGTGTGCGTAGGTGTGTGTGCATGTGTAGTGTGTCTACTTGTAGCAGTTGCATGTGTATGTGGCATGGTGGTCAGCCGCATGAGCTAGCTGTCTGCGTCCCCTCTCCTTTCATGCTCGATGGAGCTCGCGTCGCCTCAAACGGGGTCCCCCTGCCTCCACCCTCACCACCACGCACCTCTGCCCCTCCGCCCACTCCCAGCACTCCACTCCACGCACCCATCCACACTAGTTCATCCCCGTTCGATACCCAGGCACTGCAGGATCGTCTCTCCGACGTTTTCATCACATCACAATTCACGAGGGCCAACTCTCACGTCTCTAAAACCAAATCTGAGGACGAGCTACCTCGCCCGGACCATGAGACTTGTCTGCTACCACCTTACAGCGACATGCCCCTCATTGCCACACCACCTTGCCTAGTTCACTGCCCGCGCCACTTTGCCTTCGCTCACCTCTAGAACCCTGACCAAAACCATACACCTCTCATCCGTCGTGACATCCAGCACACTTGCAGCAACCCAGCCTTCATTATGGGAGGATCTTGGCGTGGGGTTGACTGCCTCACTTTCCACACTCCTGCTGCATGAAACGATGTCGTCCGCCATAGCGCCATCGACTTTGAAGGAAATGTGATCACTATAGAGCCTGTCGAGCACACCTAACAGTGCCATTGCCGTCTTCATCGACCTTGCAGAGATTGAGGTCTCCGAATTCCCACACGAATTCTGGCACAATGATGGAATCCGCTTTGCTCTAGCCAATCCCTTCGGTGGCAATTCCTCTTACGGGGACTCTGCCCCGCTTTCCTAGCGTGGCTCCCCACGTCCTCTTTCTCCAGACCATATTGCTCCGGTGGTCTCTGCCATCAGAGCCAGCTAGCTTGCGGATCCCACCTATGGTGGCACCAGGCAGGTCGCTCACCATGCTAACGACGGTTCATGTGTGCTTCCTGCCTCTCCTGGCGGCGGCACGGGAGAATCCGCTTTGTCGTCTGCTCACCCACTGATACGTCTCCAACGCATCTATAATTTTTGACTGCTCCATGCTATATTATCTTCTGTTTTAGACATTATTGGGCTTTACTATTCACTTTTATATTATTTTTGAGACTAACCTATTAACCGGAGGCCCATCCCAAAATTGCTGTTTTTTTGCCTATTTCAGAGTTTCGCAGAAAAAGAATAACAAACTGAGTCCAAACGGAATGAAACCTTCGGGAACATGATTTTTGGAACGAACATGATCCAGGAGACTTGGACCCTAAGTCAAGGAAGCTTCGAGGAAGCCACGAGGTAGGGGCGCGCCTACCCCTGTGCACGCCCTCCACCCTCGTGGGCCCCATGTTGCTCCACCGACGCATTCCTTCCTCCTATATATACCTACGTGCATCCCAAACGATCAAATACGGAGCCAAAACCTAATTTCACCGCCAAGAACCTTCTCAGACTCCACAAGATTCCATCTTGGGCCTGTTCGAGCTCATGGGAGGGGGCATCAATCACGGAGGGCTTCTACATCAACACCATAGCCCCTACGATGAAGTGTGAGTAGTTTACCACAGACCTTCGGGTCCATAGTTAGTAGCTAGATGGCTTCTTCTCTCTTTTTGGATCTCAATACAATGTTCTCCCCCTCTATCATGGAGATCTATTCGATGTAATCTTCTTTTTGCGGTGTGTTTGTTGAGACCGATGAATTGCGGGTTTATGATCAAGTTTATCTATGAACAATATTTGAATCTTCTGAATTCTTTTATGTATGATTGGTTATCTTTGCAAGTCTCTTCGAATTATCAGCTTGGTTTGGCCTACTAGATTGATCTTTCTTGCAATGGGAGAAGTGCTTAGCTTTGGGTTCAAGCTTGCGGTGTCCTTACCCGATGTGATGAGGGGCAGCAAGGCACGTATTGTATTGTTGCCATCGAGGATAACAAGATGGGATTTTTATCATATTGCATGAATTTATCCCTCTACATCATCATCTTGCTTAAGGTGTTACTATGTTCTTATGAACTTAATACTCTAGATGCATGCTGGATAGCGGTTGATGTGTGGAGTAATAGTAGTAGATGCAGGCAGGAGTCGGTCTACTTGTCTCGGACGTGATGCCTATATACATGATCATACCTAGATATTCTCATAAGTATGCTCAATTCTGTCAATTGCTCAACAGTAATTTGTTCACCCACCGTAAAATACTTATGCTCTTGAGCGAAGGCACTAGTGAAACCTATGGCCCCCGGGTCTATCTTCATCATATTAATCTTCCAACACTTAGTTATTTATGTTGCCTTTTTACTTTGCTTTTATTTTACTTTGCATCTTTATCATAAAAATACCAAAAATATTATCCTATCAAATCTATCAGATCTCACTCTCGTAAGTGACCGTGTAGGGATTGACAACCCCTTATCGCGTTGGTTGCAAGGATTTATTTGTTTTGTGTAGGTGCGAGGGACTGGCGTGTAGCCTCCTACTGGATTGATACCTTGGTTCTCAAAAACTAAGGGAAATACTTACGCTACTTTGTTGCATCACCCTTTCCTCTACAAGGGAAAACCAACGCAGTGCTCAAGATGTAGCAAGAAGGATTTCTGGCGCCGTTGCGGGGGAGGTCTATGCAAAAGTCAACATACCAAGTACCCATCACAAACCCTTATCTCCCGCATTACATTATTTGCCATTTGCCTCTCGTTTTCCTCTCCCCCACTTCACCCTTGCCGTTTTATTCGCCCTCTTTTTTTCGTTTGCCTCTTTTTCACTTGCTTTTTGTTTGCTCGTGTGTTCGATTGCTTGTTTGTCACAATGGCTCAAGATAATACCAAATTATGTGACTTTACCAATACCAACAATAATGATTTCCTTGGCACTCCGATTGCTCCTCTTGCCGATACTGAATCTTGTGAAATCAATGCTGCTTTGTTGAATCTTGTCATGAAAGATCAATTCACCGGCCTTCCTAGTGAAGATGCCGCTACTCATCTAAATAGCTTCATTGATTTGTGTGATATGCAAAAGAAGAAAGATGTGGACAATGATATTGTTAAATTGAAGCTATTTTTTTTTCACTTAGAGATCGTGCTAAAGCTTGGTTTTCTTCTTTGTCTAAAAATAGTATTGATTCTTGGAATAAGTGCAAAGATGCTTTTATCTCTAAGTATATTCCTCCCGCTAAGATCATCTCTCTTAGAAACGATATTATGAATTTTAAGCAACTTGATCATGAACATGTTGCACAAGCTTGGGAGAGGATGAAATTAATGATACGTAATTGCCCTACTCATGGTTTGAATTTGTGGATGATTATACAAAAAATTTATGCCGAATTGAATTTTGCTTCTAGAAATCTTTTAGATTCGGCTGCGGGAGGCACTTTTATGCAAATCACTTTAGGAGAAGCTACTAAAATCCTAGATAATATTATGGTTAATTATTCTCAATGGCACACTGAAAGATCACTAATAAAAAAGTGCATGCGATAGAAGAAATTAATGTTTTTGAGTGGAAAGATGGATGAACTTATGAAATAATTTGCTACTAAGAGTGTTTCTTATGATCCTAATGATATGCCTTTGTCTACTTTGATTGAGAATAATAATGAATCTATGAATGTGAATTTTTTTGGTAGGAATAATTTTTGTAAATCCGCGTATAGAAGAAACTTTAATCCTAGGCCTTATCCTAGTAATTCCTCTAATATTTATGGCAATTCCTACAACAATTCTTATGGAAATTTTAATAAGATGCCCTCTAAATTTGAGAGTAGTGTTAAGGAATTTATGAATTCGATAAAAGAATTTCAATGCTTTGCTTGAAGAGAAATTGCTTAAAGTTGATGAATTGGATAGGAACGTTGATAGAATTTCTCTTGATATTGATTCTTTAAAACTTAGATCTATTCCTCCTGAGCATGATATCAATGAGTCTCTCAAAGCCATGAGAATTTCCATTGATGAGTGCAAAGAAAGAACTACTAGGATGCGTCCTAAGAAAGATTGCTTTATGAAAGCGTGGTCTTCAAATTTCCATGAAAATAAAGATGAAGATCTAAAAGTTATTGATGTGTCCCCTATTAAATCTTTGTTTTGCAATATGAATCTTGATAATGATGGGACTGAATATGATCCACCTTTACCTAGAAGGCGTTCCAAAAATTCGGAGTTTTTAGATCTTGATGCTAAAATTGATAAAAGTGGGATTGAAGAAATCAAACCCTAGATATTAATAAACCCAATATTTTGGATTTCAAGGAATTTAATTATGATAGTTTCTCTTTGATAGATTGTATTTCCTTGTTGCAATCCGTGCTAAATTCTCCTCATGCTTATAGTCAAAATAAAGCTTTTACCAAACATATCGTTGATGCTTTGATGCAATCTTATGAAGAAAAACTTGAGTTGGAAGTTTCTATGCCTAGAAAACTTTATGATGAGTGGGAAGCTACTATTAAAATTAAGATTAAAGATCATGAGTTTTATGCATTATGTGATTTGGGTGCTAGTGTTTCCACTATTCCCAAAACTTTGTGCAATGTGCTTGGTTTCCGTGATTTTGATGATTGCTCTCTAAACTTGCACCATGCGTAGTCCACTATTAAGAAACCTATGGGAATAATTAATGATGTTCTTATTGTTGCAAATAGGAATTATGTGCCCGTAGATTTTACTATTCTTGATATAGATTGCAATCCTTCATGTCCTATTATTCTTGGTAGACCTTTCCGAACGATTGGTGCAATTATTGATATGAAGGAAGGGAATATTAGATTACAATTTCCATTAAAGAAAGGCATGGAACACTTCCATAGGAAGAAAATAAAATTGCCATATGAGTCTATTATGAGAGCCACTTACGGATTGCCTACCAAAGATGGCAATACCTAGATCTATCCTTGCTTTTATGCCTAGCTCGGGGCGTTAAACGATAGCGCTTGTTGGGAGGCAACCTAATTTTATTTTTAGTTTTTTTGCTCTTTTCTTCTGTTTAGGAATAAATATTTGTTCTAGCCTCTGGTTAGATGTGTTTTTATGTTTTAATTAGTGTTTTTGCCAAGGAAAACCTATAGGATCTTCTTGGATGATAGTTATTTGATCTTGCAGAAATTTCCCGAAACTTTATTTTCACGAAAATAATTGTTAAAAATCACCAGAACGTGATAAAATATTGATTCCAAATGCTGCTGATCAATAAACAAATTGTATAGGTCTTCCTATTTTGGCTGATTTTTTGGAGTTCCATAAGTTTGTGTTAGTTACAGAGATTTAACACCAATATAAATAAAGAATCAGTTGTTTGCTTATTTTGATGAATCTATGGCTAGTAAAATAGTTTATAAACCATAGAAAAGTTGGAATACAGTAGGCTTAACACCAATATAAATAAATAATGAGTTCATTACAGTACCTTGAAGTGGTCTTTTGTTTTCTTTCGCTAACGGAGCTCACGAGATTTTCTGTTAAGTTTTGTGTTGTGAAGTTCTCAAGTTTTGGGTGAAAGATTTGATGGATTATGGAACAAGGAGTGGCAAGAGCCTAAGCATGGGGATGCCCATGGCACCCCCAAGATAATCTAAGGACACCTAAAAGCCAAAGCTTGGGGATGCCCCGGAAGGCATCCCCTCTTTCGTCTAATTCCGTCGGTAACTTTACTTGGAGCTATATTTTTATTCACCACATGATATGTGTTTTCCTTGGAGCGTCTTGTATGATTTGAGTGTTTGATTCTTAGTTTACCACAATCATCCTTGCTGTACACACCTTTTGAGATAGAACACATGATTCGGAAATTATTAGAATAGTGTATGTGCTTCACTTATATCTTTTGAATTAAATAGTTTTGCTCTAGTACTTCACTTATATCTTTTAGAGCACGATGGTGGATTTGTTCTATAGAAACCATTGATCTCTCATGATTCACTTAGATTATTTTGAGAGCCATAAATAGCATGGTAATTTGCTTAAATAATCCTAATATGCTAGGTATTCAAGATTAGTAAAAACTTTCTTATGAGTGTTTTGAATACCAAGAGAAGTTTGATGCTTGATGATTGTTTTGAGATATGGAGGTAGTGATACTAAAGTTGTGCTAGTTGAGTAGTTGCGAATTTGAGAAATACTTGTGTTGAAGCTTGCAAGTCCCGTAGCATGCACGTCTGGTAAACGTTATGTAACAAATTTGAAACATGAGGTGTTCTTTGATTGTCCTCCTTATGAGTGGCGGTCGGGGACGAGCGATGGTCTTTTCCTACCAATCTATCCCCTAGGAGCATGCGCGTAGTGCTTGGTTTTGATGACTTGTAGATTTTTGCAATAAGTATGTGAGTTCTTTATGACTAATGTTGAGTCCATGGATTATATGCACTCTCACCTTTCCATCATTGCTAGCCTCTTCAGTACCGTGCAATGCCCTTTCTCACATTGAGAGTTGGTGAAAACTTCGCCGGTGCATCCAAACCCCGTGATATGATATGCTCTTTCACACATAAACCTCCTTATATCTTCCTCAAAACAGCCACCATACCTACCTATTATGGCATCTCCATAGCCATTCCGAGACATATTGCCATGCAACTTTCCACCACTCCATTTATCATGACACGTTCATCATTGTCATATTGCTTAGCGTGATCATGTAGTTAACATAGTATTTGTGTCAAAGCCACCGTTCATAATTCTTTCATACATGTCACTCTTGGTTCATTGCATATCCGGTACATCACGGAGGCATTCATATAGAGTCACACTTTGTTCTAGTATCGAGTTGTAATCATTGAGTTGTAAATAAATAGAAGTGTGATGATCATCATTTGATAGAGCATTGTCCCAATAAAAAAAGAGAAAGGCCACATAAAAAAAGAAGGCCCCAAAAAAAGAAAAAAAAGGGGAAATAAAAAGGGGCAATGCTACTATCCTTTTTTCCACACTTGTGCTTCAAAGTAGCACCATAATCTTCACGATAGAGAGTCTCTTGTTTTGTCACTTTCATATACTAGTGGGAATTTTTCATTATAGAATTTGGCTTGTATATTCCAACAATGGGCCTCCTCAAGTGCCCTAGGTCTTCGTGAGCAAGCAAGTTGGATGCACACCCACTTAGTTTCTTTTGTTGAGCTTTCATACATTTATAGCTCTAGTGCATCCGTTGCATGGAAATCCCTACTCCTTGCATTAACATCAATCGATGGGCATCTCCATAGCTCATTGATTAGCCTCGTTGATGTGAGACTTTCTCCTTTTTTGTCTTCTCCACATAACCACCATCATTATACTCTATTCCATCCATAGTGATATATCCATGGCTCACGCTCATGTATTGCGTGAAGGTTCATAAAGTTTGAGATTACTTAAGTATGTAACAATTGCTTGGCTTGTCATCGGGGTTGTGCATGATGAGAGCATTCTTGTGTGACGAAAATGGAGCATGACTAAACTATATGATTTTGTAGGGATGAACTTTCTTTGGACATGTTATTTTGAGAAGACATAATTTCTTAGTTAGTATGCTTGAAGTATTATTATTTCTATGTCAATATTAAACTTTTGTATTGAATCTTTCGGATCTGAATATTCATACAACAATTAAGAAGAGTTACATTGAAATTATGCCTATTAGAATTTTGCATCAAAATTTTTGTTTTTATCATTTACCTACTCGAGGACGAGCAGGAATTAAGCTAGATGGCTTCTTCTCTCTTTTTGGATCTCAATACAATGTTCTCCCCCTCTCTCGTGGAGATCTATTCGATGCAATCTTCTTTTTGCGGTGTGTTTGTTGAGATCGATGAATTGTTAGTTTATGATCAAGTTTATCTATGAACAATATTTGATTCTTTTGAATTCTTTTATGTATGATTTGGTATCTTTGCAAGTCTCTTCGAATTATCAGTTTGGTTTGGCCTACTAGATTGATCTATCTTGCAACGGGAGAAGTGCTTAGCTTTGGGTTCAATCTTGCGGTGTCCTTACCCGGTGTGATGAGGGGCAGCAAGGCACGTGTTGTATTGTTGCCATCAAGGATAACTAGATGGGGTTTTTATCATATTGCATGAAGTTATCCCTCTACATCATGTCATCTTGCTTAAGGCGTTACTTTGTTATTATGAGCTTAATACTCTAGATGCATGCTGGATAGCGGTCGATGTGTGGAGTAATAGTAGTAGATGCAGGCAGGAGTCGGTATACTTGTCTCGGATGTGATGCCTATATACATGATCATACCTAGATATTCTCATAAGTATGCTCAATTCTGTCAATTGCTCAACAGTAATTTGTTCACCCACCGTAAAATACTTATGCTCTTGAGAGAAGCCAGTAGTGAAACCTATGGCCCCCGGGTCTATCTTCGTCATATTAATGTTCCAACACTTAGTTATTTCTGTTGCCTTTTTAATTTGCTTTTATTTTACTTTGCATCTTTATCATAAAAATACCAAAAATATTATCCTATCATATCTATCAGATCTCACTCTCGTAAGTGATCGTGTACGGATTGACAACCCCTTTTCGCGTTGGTTGCGAGGATATATTTGTTTTGTGTAGGTGCGAGGGACTTGCACATAGCCTCCTACTGGATCGATACCTTGGTTCTCAAAAACTGAGGGAAATACTTACGCTACTTTGCTGCATCACCCTTTCCTCTACAAGGTAAAACCAACGCAGTGCTCAAGATGTAGCAAGAAGGATTTCTGGCGCCCGTTCGGGAGGTCTACATAAAAGTCAACATACCAAGTACCCATCACAAACCCTTATCTCCCGCATTACATTATTTGCCATTTGCCTCTCGTTTTCCTCTCCCCCACTTCACCCTTGCCGTTTTATTCGCCCTCTTTTTTCCGTTTGCCTCTTTTTCGCTTGCTTTTTGTTTGCTCGTGTGTTGGATTGCTTGTTTGTCACAATGGCTCAAGATAATACCAAATTATGTGACTTTACCTATACCAGCAATAATGATTTCCTTGGCACTCCGATTGCTCCTCTTACCGATACTGAATCTTGTGAAATCAATGCTGCTTTGTTGAATCTTGTCATGAAAGATCAATTCGCCGGCCTTCCTAGTGAAGATGTCGCTACTCATCTAAATATCTTCGTTGATTTGTGTGATATGCAAAAGAAGAAAGATGTGGACAAGGATATTGTTGAATGGAAGCTATTTCCTTTTTCTCTTAGAGATCCTGCTAAAGCTTGGTTTTCTTCTTTGTCTAAAAATAGTATTGATTCTTGGAATAAGTGCAAAGATGCTTTTATCTCTAAGTATATTCCTCCCGCTAAGATCATCTCTCTTAGAAACGATATTATGAATTTTAAGCAACTTGATCATGAACATGTTGCACAAGCTTGGGAGAGGATGAAATTAATGATACGTAATTGCCCTACTCATGGTTTGAATTTGTGGATGATTATACAAAAAATTTATGCCGAATTGAATTTTGCTTCTAGAAATCTTTTAGATCCGGCCGCGGGAGGCACTTTTATGGAAATCACTTTTGGAGAAGCTACTAAACTCCTAGATAATATTACAGTTAGTTATTCTCAATGGCACACTTAAAGATCACTAGTAAAAAAGTGCATGCGATAGAAGAAATTAATGTTTTGAGTGGAAAGATGGATGAACTTATGAAATTATTTGCTACTAAGAGTGTTTCTTATGATCCTAATGATATGCCTTTGTCTACTTTGATTGAGAATAATAATGAATCTATGAATGTGAATTTTGTTGGTAGGAATAATTTTGGTAACAACGCATTATAGAGGAAACTTTAATCCTAGGCCTTATCCTAGTAATTCCTCTAATAATTATGGTAATTCCTACAACAATTCTTATGGAAATTTTAATAAGATGCCCTCTGAATTTGAGACTAGTGTTGAGGAATTTATGAATTCGCAAAATAATTTCAATGCTTTGCTTGAAGAGAAATCGCTTAAAGTTGATGAATTGGCTAGGAATTTTGATAGAATTTCTCTTGATATTTATTCTTTAAAACTTAGATCTATTCCTCCTAAGCATGATATCAATGAGTCTCTCAAAGCCATGAGAATTTCCATTGATGAGTGCAAAGAAAGAACAGCTAGGATGCATCCTAAGAAAGATTGCTTTATGAAAGCGTGTTCTTCAAATTTCCATGAAAATAAAGATGAAGATCTAAAAGTTATTGATGTGTACCCTATTAAATCTTTGTTTTGCAATATGAATCTTGATAATGATGGGACTGAATATGATCCACCTTTACCTAGAAGGCATTCCAAAAATTCGGAGTTTTTAGATCTTGATGCTAAAATTGATAAAAGTGGGATTGAAGAAATCAAAACCCTAGATATTAAAAAACCCACTATTTTGGATTTCAAGGAATTTAATTATGATAGTTGCTCTTTGATAGATTGTATTCCCTTGTTGCAATCCATGCTAAATTCTCCTCATGCTTATAGTCAAAATAAAGCTTTTACCAAACATATCGTTGATGCTTTGATGCAATCTTATGAAGAAAAACTTGAGTTGGAAGTTTCTATGCCTAGAAAACTTTATGATGAGTGGGAACCTACTATTAAAATTAAGATTAAAGATCATGAGTTCTATGCTTTATGTGATTTGGGTGCTAGTGTTTCCACTATTCCCAAAACTTTGTGCGATTTGCTTGGTTTCCGTGATTTTGATGATTGCTCTCTAAACTTGCACCATGCGGATTCCACTATTAAGAAACCTATGGGAAGAATTAATGATGTTCTTATTGTTTCAAATAGGAATTATGTGCCCGTAGATTTTATTGTTCTTGATATAGATTGCAATCCTTCATGTCCTATTATTCTTGGTAGACCTTTGCTTAGAATGATTGGTGCAATTATTGATATGAAGGAAGGGAATATTAGATTCCAATTTCCATTAAAGAAAGGCATGGAACACTTCCATAGGAATAAAATAAAATTACCATATGAATCTATTTGAGAGCCACTTACAGATTGCCTACCAAAGATGGCAATACCTAGATCTATCCTTGCTTTTATGCCTAGCTAGGGGCGTTAAACGCTAGCGCTGGTTGGGAGGCAAACTAATTTTATTTTTAGTTTTTTTTGCTCTTTGCTTCTGTTTAGGAATAAATATTTGTTCTAGCCTCTGGTTAGATGTTTTTTTTATGTTTTAATTAGTGTTTGTGCCAAGTTAAACCTATAGGATCTTCTTGGATCATAGTTATTTGATCTTGCAGAAATTTCTAGAAACTTTCTGTTCACGAAAATAATTGTTAAAAATCACCAGAACGTGACACTACACCACAACACTGATATAAGGACAAAAAACTGATGGGAGAAGGTACTTTAAAGGGCAGATAAACTGCCGGGACACAGTTTCACCCGGCAGATAGAACCGCCACGAGAACGGCTGCCGGGGATTACTTCTCCCGGCAGATAATTTTCTCCCGGCAGTTTCTTTGTCCTTGCTCATCTATTTGCCGACAGTCCATTTTCTCCCGGCAGATTGGTCAAGACACATGAAACATCAATTACCGGCAGTTCAACTGCCTGCACAAGCATGTTTACCCGGCAGTTATTATGTCAGCACGCTGATTTCTTAGAAAATTATTCTAGGCATCCCTAATGTAATATCCATTGATTATGTTCAGGCAATCATGACGTATCACACCACTTATACACACACTTCATAAATCAAAGTAACATATAGGACTCATCAAAAACTTCAAATTTAAGTCAATAAACATAACGACCATATAAGAAGGTTGTGACACAAAAGGAGAAGTACATGTATGTTTTAGATGTGCCACACCCAAAATGAAGTAGTGCCACAAAAGGAGATGAAAATATATTTCTAAATGTACCAAACAACCAAAATGGGCAGAGTAAGTCTCCAGGTTCAACAAATAAGGCATACGACAATATCACTCCACCAACTTAATTGTAGGTCTTCCAAATGTTCAACAGCTTGAAGATCTTCCAAACCTAAGTCAACTTGTATACCTTTGGGAATCCTGCAACAGATCAGAAACCCAAAATGGAGCTCTTGTTTCAGATATTAAATCGACACATTAAAAGGTTTTGACATGTTGCAATTTAACTCATCGGCATAAATAAAACTCTTCTAAGTGTGCTGCACTTCATCATCAGTTCATCACAGCAAGCAATATTACATAATTAGATTAAGCAGAAACCATTTGCACAGAACATACAAAAATCATCCATGGTCAAATATGGCAAACCAGAAATCTGTAAACAATTGATATGGACCAAACATACCAAGAGCTAACTTCTAAGTAGACAAAATAATACCTAGTGAATATAAGCAGGATCCAATGGCAAAACAGTATGATTCTCTTTGTCTCATACTCCCTCCGTCCCAAAATAAGTGTCTCAACTTATTACTAACTCTAGTACAAAGTTGTACTAAGCTTGAGACACTTATTTTGGGACGGAGGGAGTATAAATTAACTGAATGCCAAGTTAGAACTTACTAGTGATAGCTTATTTATTGGAGAACGATAGGGGGGAAACTACTACTCATCCCCACAAACCATGTTTTGACTAGGAAGCTAGCAGTTGGTTATGAGTGATGGAGTTGTGGATTTCGTGGGCATGGTGGGTGGCTGAACAGGCCCTAAGTAAGCAGATTATGCACTAGTTACAAATAAGGTCCCATAAAATGGTATCTGATTAGTGGACAAGCCCCCAGATTTACAAATCTGGTAAATACTACAAACAGTTGGTTGAATAAACAACTTTTCTATCGGTTCACTTTCCTACATATCACCTACCATTCTATGAAGAAATACGAAATATGATTATGTCGTCTACCATTCTACTTCAAGAAACTATATCAACAACCACAACCGGCAGCATTCTATTCTAATTGATTTGCTATTGTATTGAGAGTGTGAAACATGATTGTAAATAGTAAAAAGCATCATCTCTGGAGACCGTAGAGCAGTAGACGCAAAAAATAGACATGAAACAAGAAAACTAATAACCCACTTAGACCTCATAGCCAAGAGAAACATGAATATTACCTCCTCAGCTTGCTTGTGGTCGCATTCCTGCTTTTTCCATGGAATTATCCACTTCCAACTGCATACATAGAAGCAAAGTTTATTAAGCAATCAATGCAATATTAGTGTCCTTGCTCTAGTTCATCTTTTAAACAATAACAACGAATCAGCATGTGGTTCCAATCTCTGGTTCCTTACCATAAGCAATCCATAAACATCAGATGGGACACTGGACAAGTGAAAATAACAGATTATAAATAGAGAACTGCGTTTTGCAAAACTGTTATTACTATTAAGCAAAGAAAAGGAGCCTGTTACTTAATTATACTTTGACATCTTGTACATGCTAAATGGGATCACATTTAAATACATGCTATAAACAAAAGAGGGTGAAGAATTACATATTCACATAGCTAACTAGCTAGGCAAGTGCATAGCCAACAGTACAGTTCACCTAACCCAGACTAGCACACAAACAAGATCATAGACCTACCCATGAAGAAATTTTTACCAAATAGGCATTGCACCCAACTTGTTAGGCATACAAATAAGTCACCAACAGTATATGCTGGCTCAATCAAATACTGTGCTTGTAGAGTACAAAGAAAATAACAGGATAGAGCTCTATTTTTGTTTCCGGCAATAAGGCAAGCACACAGCCTAAATAAATCGGTTTTGATGTGAATGTATAAAGGAATGGTTGTAGGTTGTAAGAGAAACAAGCTGAGGAACAATCTCCATAGAACAAATGTAGAGTACAGATCACACAACCCAGAGCAGAAGATAAACAAGATCAGAGACCTACTGATAAAGAAATTTTAGGAAATAAGCAAAGCATCGCTATCTAGATGGACTGCCATTCTAATCTGCAGTTTATCACTTTAAATTTGATTCTACAAGGTAACGCTTGTTTGCTCCTGATGCAACAAAAGGCTAAATACAAAATAGTTAGGTTAACTAGAGCAAATATTTATTTAGACTATCAACCTCATTGGGGTTCAGAAGGAATAAATCAGAACCCTCACCTACAGACAATACAAATATTACATCAGAGCAATCAATAGAACCACCACTATTTGACTTCCCTATTTGTTCTTCTCTCATAAGAAAATAGTCCACAAACTCCAATCTATTGCACTCACCAATCCCATCTGAAGAATTCCTGGCTTGATCGACTGCACAAGGATCATTAAGAAAAGTAGTAGAATCAAGGCCATCATCTAGGGAAAAAGCATAAGAAAGAAAATGAAGGCAACAAAATATACCTCGCACGCGCCAAAATGGTGAGATTCTGCTCCGTGGACACGCACCTTAGGGAGGAGGCCTGCTCGGGGGAGGAAGCTCGCGAAGTAGAATGGAGGATGGTGGTCGCCGGTGGTGTGGCTCGGCGACAGTGGTGGTCCGCATTAGTGGGGTGCTCGGCGGCGCTGCTGTGGGGTAGTTCGGGGCGACGGCGGCGCTGGTCGGGGTGGAGGGCGGTCCGTGGTGATGGCGTGGTTGGGGGCGACGGCAGCAGTGGTCGGGTCGAGGGTGGCCGGCGGCGGTGGGATGGCTGAAGTTGGCGGCGGCTTGGTGGAGATGGGGCGATTTGGGGGCGTCAGTGGCGGCCTGGTGGAGGGCACGGCCGCACGGGTGGATAGGGCGATTTGGGGGCGGCTGCTGCCTGGGAGAAGGCCCGCGCGTCTATAGTTCATTCGGGCCAAATTTTTGTGTCTCGCGCACTTTCCCCTCCTAGCGCGCCCTTAGGCCCAATAATATTTAGGCCTCCCGCCCAGGACGGTCCCCGGCAGAAAGTGGGCCGTGATTTAGTTATCCCGGCAGATGGTGTTCCCTTAAATGTACCGGCAGTGTGTGTGCCCTCCTTGCTGAAGCTCTACCGACAGTTTCTATGCCCTCAGATCCTTATGCCAGCAGTAAGAAATGTCCGGGCAGTTTGTTTGCCCTTGTTCAGCTATTTCTCCCGGCAGTTAACTGTCCCCAAATAAGTGTTGTGGTGTAGTGTGATAAACTATTGATTCCAGAAGTTTGTGTTAGTTACAAAGATTTAACACCAATATAAATAAAGAATCAGTTGTTTGCTTATTTTGATGAATCTATGGCTAGTAAAATAGTTTATAAACCATAGAAAAGTTGGAATACAGTAGGTTTAACACCAATATAAATAAAGAATGAGTTCATTACAGTACTTGAAGTGGTCTTTTGTTTTCATTCGCTAATGGAGCTCACGTGATTTTCTGTTAGGTTTTGTGTTGTGAAGTTTTCAAGTTTTGGGTGAAAGATTTGATGGATTATGGAACAAGGAGTGGCAAGAGCCCAAGCTTGGGGATGCCCATGGCACCCCAAGGTAATCTAAGGACACCTAAAAGCCAAAGCTTGGGGATGCCCCGAAAGGCATCCCCTCTTTCGTCTACTTCCATCGGTAACTTTACTTGGAGCTATATTTTTATTCACCACATGATATGTGTTTTCCTTGGAGCGTCTTGTATGATTTGAGTGTCTGATTTTTAGTTTACCACAATCATCCTTGCTGTACACACCTTTTGAGAGAGACACACATGATTAAGAAATCATTAGAATACTCTATGTGCTTCACTTATATCTTTTGATTAAATAGTTTTGCTCTAGTACTTCACTTATATCTTTTAGAGAACGATGGTGGATTTGTTCTATAGAAACCATTGATCTCTCATGATTCACTTAGATTATTTTGAGAGCCATAAATAGCATGGTAATTTGCTTAAATAATCCTAATATGCTAGGTATTCAAGATTAGTAAAAACTTTCTTATGAGTGTTTTGAATACCAAGAGAAGTTTGATGCTTGATGATTGTTTTGAGATATGGAGGTAGTGATACTAAAGTTGTGATAGTTGAGTAGTTGTGAATTTGAGAAATACTTGTGTTGAAGCTTGCAAGTCCCGTAGCATGCACGTCTGGTAAACGTTATGTAACAAATTTGAAACATGTGGTGTTGTTTGATTGTCCTCCTTATGAGTGGCGGCCGGGGACGAGCGATGGTCTTTTCCGACCAATCTATCCCCCTAGGAGCATGCGCGTAGTGCTTGGTTTTTGATGACTTGTAGATTTTTGCAATAAGTATGTGAGTTCTTTATGACTAATGTTGAGTCCATGGATTATACGATACGCACTCTCACCTTTCCATCATTGCTAGCCTCTTCGGTACCGTGCAATGCCCTTTCTCACATTGAGAGTTGGTGCAAACTTCGCCGGTGCATCCAAACCCTGTGAGATGATACACTCTTTCACACATAAACCTCCTTATATCTTCCTCAAAACAGCCACCATAACTACCTATTATGGCATCTCCATAGCCATTCCGAGACATATTGCCATGCAACTTTCCACCATTCCGTTTATCATGACACGTTCATCATTGTCATATTGCTTAGCGTGATCATGTAGTTAACATAGTATTTGTGGCAAAGCCACCGTTCATAATTCTTTCATACATGTCACTCTTGGTTCAATTCATATCCCGGTACACCTCCGGAGGCATTCATATAGAGTCACACTTTGTTCTTGTATTGAGTTGTAATCATTGAGTTGTAAATAAATAGAAGTGTGATGATCATCATTTAATAGAGCATTGTCCCAATAAAAAAAGAGAAAGGCCAAATAAAAAAAGAAGGCCCCAAAAAAAGAAAAAAGGGGAAATAAAAAGGGGCAATGCTACTATCCTTTTTTCCACACTTGTGCTTCAAAGTAGCACCATAATCTTCATGATAGAGAGTTTCTTGTTTTGTCACTTTCATATACTAGTGGGAATTTTTCATTATAGAACTTGGCTTGTATATTCCAACAATGGGCCTCCTCAAGTGCCCTAGGTCTTCGTGGAGCAAGCAAGTTGGATGCACACCCACTTAGTTTCTTTTGTTGAGCTTTCATACATTTATAGCTCTAGTGCATCCGTTGCATGGAAATCCCTACTCCTTGCATTAACATCAATCGATGGGCATCTCCATAGCTCATTGATTAGCCTCGTTGATGTGAGACTTTCTCATTTTTCGTCTTCTCCACATAACCCCCATCATTATACTCTATTCCACCCATAGTGCTATATCCATGGCTCACGCTCATGTATTGCGTGAAGGTTTATAAAGTTTGAGATTACTTAAGTATGAAACAATTGCTTGGCTTGTCATCGGGGTTGTGCATGATGAGAGCATTCTTGTGTGTGACGAAAATGGAGCATGACTAAACTATATGATTTTGTAGGGATGAACTTTCTTTGGCCATGTTATTTTGAGAAGACATAATTTCTTAGTTAGTATGCTTGAAGTATTATTATTTCTATGTCAATATTAAACTTTTGTATTGAATCTTTCGGATCTGAATATTCATACAACAATTAAGAAGAGTTACATTGAAATTATGCCTATTAGAATTTCGCATCAAAATTTTTGTTTTTATCATTTACCTACTCGAGGACGAGCAGGAATTAAGCTTGGGGATGCTTGATGAGTCTCCAACGTATCTATAATTTTTGATGCTCCATGCTATATTATCTTCTGTTTTGGACATTATTGGGCTTTATTATTCACTTTTATATTATTTTTGGGACTAACCTATTAACCGGAGGCCCAGCCCAGAATTGCTGTTTTTTTGCCTATTTGAGTTCATGAGAAAAAGAATATAAAACGAAGTCCAAACGGAATGAAACCTTCGGGAACGTGATTTTTGGAACGAACATGATCCAGGAGACTTGGACCCTAATTCAAGGAAGCTTCGAGGAAGCCACGAGGTAGGGGGCGCGCCTACCCCCCAGGCGCGCCCTCCACGCTCATGGGCCCCACGTTGCTCCACCGATGTACTCCTTCCTCCTATATATACCTCGTACTCCCAAACGATCGAGAATCTGAGCCAAAACCTAATTCCACCGCCGCAACCTTACATACCCACGAGATCCCATCTTGGGGTGCATTAGTTCCGCCGGAGGGGCATCGATCATGGAGGGCTTCTACATCAACACCATAGCCCCTCCGATGAAGTGTGAGTAGTTTACCACAGACCTTGGTCCATAGTTAGTAGCTAGATGGCTTCTTCTCTCTTTTTGGATCTCAATACAATGTTCTCCCCCTCTCTCGTGGAGATCTATTCGATGTAATCTTCTTTTTGCGGTGTGTTTGTTGAGACCGATGAATTGTTAGTTTATGATCAAGTTTATCTATGAACAATATTTGATTCTTTTGAATTCTTTTATGTATGATTTGGTATCTTTGCAAGTCTCTTCGAATTATCAGTTTGGTTTGGCCTACTAGATTGATCTATCTTGCAACGGGAGAAGTGCTTAGCTTTGGGTTCAATCTTGCGGTGTCCTTACCCAGTGACAGTAGGGGCAGCAAGGCACGTGTTGTATTGTTGCCATCGAGGATAACTAGATGGGGTTTTTATCATATTGCATGAAGTTATCCCTCTACATCATGTCATCTTGCTTAAGGCGTTACTTTGTTATTATGAACTTAATACTCTAGATGCATGCTGGATAGCGGCCGATGTGTGGAGTAATAGTAGTAGATGCAGGCAGGAGTCGGTATACTTGTCTCGGATGTGATGCCTATATACATGATCATACCTAGATATTCTCATAAGTATGCTCAATTCTGTCAATTGCTCAACAGTAATTTGTTCACCCACCGTAAAATACTTATGCTCTTGAGAGAGGCCACTAGTGAAACCTATGGGCCCCGGGTCTATCTTCATCATATTAATCTTCCAACACTTAGTTATTTCCGTTGCCTTTTTACTTTGCTTTTATTTTACTTTGCATCTTTATCATAAAAATACCAAAAATATTATCCTATCATATCTATCAGATCTCACTCTCGTAAGTGACCGTGTAGGGATTGACAACCCCTTATCGCGTTGGTTGCGAGGATTTATTTGTTTTGTGTAGGTGCGAGGGACTTGCGCGTAGCCTCCTACTGGATTGATACCTTGGTTCTCAAAAACTGAGGGGAATACTTACGCTACTTTGCTGCATCACCCTTTCCTCTTCAAGGGAAAACCAACGCAGTGCTCAAGAGGTAGCACCCACCACATGGCACTGTGCGCGAACCCCTCATCATCTCTTATGACGACTCTGCTGGCTCTCAGGACATGCACGTCCCTCTCCTGCATGGCGTTGTTGGGGACTCAGTGGACGCGGTGCATGCACCTGCTGATTCTGTGTTGCCCCCTCCTGTCATCCACCTGGTTCCTCAGGTTGGACTTGTTGCACCACCAGCACCGCCCGTTGGCCTGTCGGATGCTGCCCCGTGTGATGGCCCGTTGGCGCCGTCAGACACGTCTGCCTTTACTGCATTGCTGATGCACGTACTCGCCCCTGCCGCCTTTACCTCCATCATCTTCTATGCTGTGGAATCGTCCCGTGCAAACGGTAACTCCCCCTCCTCTCCTAAGCTTATTCAATCAACTCCCTTAGCCATTGTTACGATACTCTGACCTCTGCCATGACGGACGCAACTCTCTCCCTCCAGAATCTTGACACTCTCGAGAACACCATACGCATGGAGCGCCGCAGGACATCTCGTGACCACTCCTTCTCCAAAGACAAGTTGTGTCGTAGCGCGCGGCTTGCCGGCAAGGAGGCCAAGTACTCTCCCATCATCACCAAGGCCATCAAGGCCAAGGCCGCTCGCCTCTCTGCTGTGGACGTGGACACAACCATTGATCACGCCATCCAGGCTGCCCGCCTCGATGCTCCTGATGGCCCTCCTGCCTCTCCTGAAGATCTGGCCAACATTGTGCTGCTCTGTGGCGTCGATGATGGCCACGTTGCAGCTATCCTTGGCTTTGAGGCCTCTGGCTCCAGTGAGGAAGACACACCATGATCCGCGTCCCGGGCATGCTCTATCCCTCGGCATCGGGGCACAATCAGACGTTGTCTCCCATCTCTGCTACATCTTACATACTAAGTGTGTTGTTTCTCTTTTCTTCATCGTGTCTGCTGTCACTAGGCCTAGTAATGTCTTCGCGTCACTATGTAACTTTTGCTCTCATAGAACTATTGTACTCTTGCTTATCCAATCGGTGTATGAATCATCCTATTGAGTAATGCTGCAATATCTATTTGCTCTTGGAATGTACGTGGCTTGGGTGACGATGCCAGGTGCTCTGACGTCCTATTTGAATTGCTCGTGATCAAACCACACATTGCCGTCCTGCAAGAATCAAAACTCGATACTTACTCCAACATCAAACTAAAATCATTCTTACCACGTCACCTCGACCAAGTCTTCTCGTTACCCGCCATTGGCACGGCTGGTGGCACATTTCTTTGATTAACACAACTTCTCTCCAAGTTATCTCATACACTTACCTCACCTTCTCCTCCACCCTAATTCTAAAATCAATGGCATGTGCTCGCAACATTGCCATTACAATTATCTATGCTCCCTCCTCATGTGTGCTAAAAAAATCCTTCCTGGATGAGCTCTTAGCTATCTCACAAACGGATGGTTCTCCCTGGTTAATTGTTGGAGACTTCAACCTCCTTCGCTTCCCCTCCGAGAAAAACAACAATGCCTTTCGATAGTCAGAGGCCAATGCGTTCAATCATACGATAGAGGACCTATCTCTTATCGAGCTACCACTCCTTGATTGCCCATTTACATGGTCAAACAATAGAGCAACGCCCACCTTAGAACGGATCCACCATGCTTTTTTTAACCTAGCTTGGGCCAATCCCTTTCCTAACACATCTCTATCATCGCTACACACGATTCACGTCCGAACCCATCCCTCTCCTCATACACATCACCACAACGATCCCTCAGTCTAAAATTTTGAAATTTGAGCCTGGTTGGGCCGTTTTCCGTCCATGTAATGATACTGTTAGGAAATGTTGGGCACCAACCCAGCCCACAGCAGCCACTCGGCCGCCACCCTTGCTTCCTCGCTCAAAAAGGCCCGCCTAAAAAAATGGGCATATTCACGCATCCCTACACCCCTCCGTGATTCTCGTTGCAAAACTGCAATCTCTGCCTTAGACCATGCCGAGGAATCCATTGCTCTCTCCCAATCAGAACTCCTCACTCGTAATATCATCATCTCGATCCTTAAATGCACAATCCAGGAGAAAATGACATATTGGATATGGCGTGCTAAAGTTTCTCAGGCCATCCATGGTGGGGAAAACACAAATTTCTTCCGCATGTCTGCCTCCCAACGTTTAAGGAAGAACAAAATCTTTACACTCACACGTGACGGTAATGACTTCACTTCTCACCACCACAAAGCCGAGATCTTACGGGATTTTTTCGTTTCCCTCATTGGTACACCAGCAAATACATCTTGGGCCTTTGACCTGAATGCTATCTACCCATAGCCTGTTGCCGGCCTCCACGTCCTTGAGGAGAATTTCTCGGAAGATGAAATCAAGCTTGCATTCTTCCAAATGAACCCCCAGGCCAGCACTGGGCCAGATGGCTTTGAGCCCTCCTTCTATAGAACATACTGGCCCCTAGTCAAACGCCTCGTACTTCCCTTCTTCTCCCAATTTCATCAAGGTGTGGCAGATACAGAATGTATAAACCATGATCACATCATCCTTCTTCCAAAAAAGGATATGCCAATCTCACCCGATGCCTTGAGACCCATCTCACTCTAGAACTGCCCAATCAAAGCTATTTCTAAAGTCCTAACGTCTTGCCTCAAGCCGCTCATACCTATGCTAGTTGATGGTAATCAGACTGGGTTCATCTCTGGAAGGAATATTGCTGAGAACTATGTTTTCATAGCAGACCTTATTATCTCTTTTCACACATGCAAATGACCAACCATGGTCTTTAAGCTTGACTTTCGGAAAGCCTTCGATTCTGTGGCATGGCCTGCCCTAGACAAGATTCTGCTCGTTCGTGGATTCTCCTAATCCTTCCGCAACTGGATCCAAAACATACTTCACACGGGCAAAGTTGCCATCTTCTTGAATGGTGTCCCAGACAATTGGATCGAGTGCAAGAATGGCCTTAGGAAAGGTTATCCGGCTTCTCCCTACCTTTTTCGCATCATTGCTGACCTGCTCGAACAGCTCATCTTCCAGAAGACAGAGGCTGCTCTGCACCACCCCATCTTCTCTCACTTACCTCCCACCGTTCTCTCGTTCGCTGCCGCAGCTCTCAAAGCAATCCTAAACAACTTTGCGCAAGCTACATGCCTAAACATCAACTTCTCCAAAACCACCCAAGCCACTCTCCACACAGATGAAACCATGGCCACTGCCACTGCCCTTGCCATGGGCTACACCCGCACCCCCTTTCCTCAAACTTACCTCGGCCTACCTCTTGCCCCAACAAAACCTCCAGCCAATGCCTTCACTCCCTTGATCGAACGCTCTCGCAAATTAATGACGGGTTGGCGTGCCGAACTGCTAGACAAAGGTGATCGTCTCATCCTCATCTTCACGGTTCTAGACTCCCTCCTTACCTACTTCATGTTGGTGTTGCACATCCCGAAAAAATTCCTCAAAACCATCGACTCCCTCCGAAGGGCCTTCTTTTGGGCGGTGGAAGATTCTTGCTCAGGAGCTCAATGCCATATTGCATGGAAAATGTGTGTGTACCTAAAAAGTATGGTGGTTTAGGGCTAAAAACCTGCATGTTCAAAACAATTTCTTATTCATGAAATTCGCAGCCAAGGCCCTACCTCTGCTCCGGCCCCTTGGTTGGAATGGCTAGACCTTCAACACCCAAACGCACTATTCTCCTCCTCCCCACAAAACTCGTTTCTTTGCCGAACCATATCACAACAAATCCCCACCCTACAGATAATCTCCTTTGTTCTAACAAATAGTGGTTCACATACATACTTATGGCTTGACACTTGGTTGACCCCAACACCTCTAGATACCACCTCCCCCACCTCTTCTCACACTCCACCCTAGAGCTAGTTAAAGTGGCTATTATTTTGCGTTTTCGTATCAAAGCTAACCTCCGTAATCGTATCTCCCTTACGGCAGAACAGAAGCTTGTTTCGCTTTTGGCTATTTTTGGACTTCATGCCTTCAGCGGAGGAAGACCAAAGGTTCCTACATCAAGGTCATGACTTCTCCACCAAGCACACATACGACGCCCTCATAGCTAGGCCTGACAACGATCCCCTTGCCCCTCTCATATGGTGTTCCAAGGCTCCACACAAGATCAAAATTTTTGCTTGGCTACTCTTCAAGGACCGTCCCAACACTAGGGTCAACCTCGGTGTCACGCCCAATATGCGACTCTATCCTAAAGGAACTCAAAGGTCCCATCAAGGATAGAACCACATATTGACACACTATTGCAAGGTGGATATCATTACATCGTAACATTAGATAATAGTTAGGGATACAGACAAAAGCATACAAATGCCGCATGAATACATCAAACATCATACATGAGACTAACATCTGACAACGGATGAAACAAAATATAAACTCAAACGACATATATCCTGCTAGCCTAGGCAGCCGACCAGGAACCTATCCATTGAACGAAGGAGAAGCAAAACAAGAACTCCAAAACAAGTAAACATCGCTCTCTTGTCATGATCATCGCATTACCTGTACCTGCAACTATTGTTGTAGTAGTCTGTGAGCCATGAGGACTCAGCAATCCCATTACCATGGGTATCAAGACTAGCAAAGCTTAATGGGTAGGAAAGGGTAAGTGGCGAGGTTGCAGCAGAAGCTAAGAAATGTATGGTGGCTAACTTATGAGTACAAGAGTAAGATGAGAAACTACGCAAACGGTCGCAAACTAGTAATGATCAAGAAGTGATCCTTAACTACTTACATTCAAAGATAACCCAACCGTGTTCTCCTCTCGAACTTCCCCAAAAATAGATAGTCCCGGTTACGCACGCGGTTGGTGTATTTTTGTTGAGTTTACTTCAAGTTCACTACAACCGGATATTAACAAATTCCCATCTGCCACATAACCGTGGGCATGACTCTCGAAAGTTTAAACCTTGCAGGGGTGTCCAACTTAGCCCATGACAAGCTCATGATCTGCGGAGACAATCTTCCATCACGGGACCCTCCGATTAGACTCGGAATCCCGGTGCCCAAGACATTTCGAAAATGGTACAACAAGTCCAGCAAGACCTCCCGGCGTGCCGACACCCTAATATAAGCCACACGTATCTCGTCTCAGGCTCAACCGGATGGGACAAGCTACGAGTAAAACCAGCCCTCAAGTTTCGCTGAGGTGACCCCGCAGGCTGCCCGTTTGGGACCAACACCATCAACACTGCCCCCTTGTTTATGTAGAAAGAATCCCTGGGTTCGTGCCACCCTATGCCAATTAATTATTTAGTTCTATATTATTATGGCAAATGTTAAAACCAATGTTGGGCCTTGCTGGAAGAGTTTTACTCAAAGCGAACAGTCAAGAGCGGCCCATAAACCCTCACCGTGTTAGGGACGCAAAATCAAGGAACATAACACCGGTATGACGGAAACTAGGGTGGCAAGAGTGGAACAAAACACCATGCAAAAGGCCGAGCCTTCCACCCTTTACCAAGTATATATGTGCATTAAATTAATAAGAGATATTGTGATATCCCATGATATCCATGTCCCAACATGGAACAAACTGCAATTGTACCTGCAACTAGCAACGCTATAAGAGGGGCTGAGCAAAGCGGTAATATATTCAAACAACGGTTTGCTAGGAAGGGTAAAAATGTTAGAGGCTATCATGGCAATTTTGGGGGCTTGATAAACAAGTGGTAGGTAGCGTGGCATAGCGATAGCATCGAGACTACTAGCATAGCAAAGATAGTAGTGAGATCCAAGGTGACGGTCATCTTGCCTGAAATCCCTCTAGGAAGAAGATCGAGTCCATGAAGAATACGAACCCACGTAGTCGAACGAATCCTCACAGTCGCAACGTTACCGAAACTATCAAGGAGCACAACCGGAAAGAAGCAAACAACATGGTAAACTACATATAGAAGCAAACTACATGCCTCAAATAACATCAAGGTTCAGGTTTATAGGCATCAGGATTAATCCAACATGATCAATGCAAAAGGCAACTTTATAACACAGATTATGACTTAGAGAAAAAACAGGGCATACATGTGAGCAGAAATAACATGTTGACATGTTTGGGCCATGAAACAAACATGCTATATTGCAAGATCATGGCAAACAAAAGCATGGAATCAAAGTACAGGTCAAACATGGCAAAACATGATTACTAAACATCTCCATATACAGGCATTCATCAAGAAAAGTAAGCAAGTCATAATAGATTCTCAGACTTAGTGAGAAACAGAGTAAGGCTGAAAATAGATTCATGATGCATATTTTGAGACAACAAACGTATATGCTACAGGAACATTTCAGGTCTTCAAAGGGTATATCAGGCATGTACAGGTAGAGCACTACAAAACATGAACACTGAGCTACTGCCAGAAAGCAATACAACATGCTCAGAACATAATGGAAAGAATGCAAATGATAACAATTCACAGACTTAGTTGAATAAACTGAACATGGCAGAAATAGCAACAAGTAGACATGCTTGCGAGCTTGTGCAACTCACTAATAAGCATTTCATGGCATGCAAATGTAACGAATAGCAAGAAGGCATATTTGTGAAGCTACTAATGGAAAGAACATGGTCATAGGATGCATAGAACACTAGATCTTCACATGGCAAAAATGAACTTACTGATAACAGGCTGACAGAAACATTATATAGCGATTTGAGAGCATGAAAATATCAAGCTACAGCAGGCCATAATTTCAAACAAGGGCATGGGTGGATAGGACATAATTTCAAACAAGGACATGCATCTCCAGATTATGGATGGATTCACTTGTAGCATCAAGTTAACATGGCAACATAATATAGCAGAATCAGACTGCAGAAAACTAGTCACTGAAATCAGCAACAACAAGTAGCACACTTTGCAAGCTTGTGCTAGTGACGACAGGGCACATAAAAATGCATCGATTGCACCACATTAAATATGGCATGAAGATGCTCGTGAAACATGTTGACATGATGCTCAAAATATAAACACACAAAATGCTATGAAAAAGACAAATCAGCAAGTTATGGCAATTTCCAGCAGATTATATCATTTAGCTCTTTTGCAACGAGGATTAAGGCATCAATATTGACAGCAACACATGCAAATGAAACTAGCATGTAGAGCATTCAGAGATGAACAATTTCATATATCATACACTCAAATCGGAGAAACGAGCACAAAGTTATGACATATCAAACAAAGCACACATGAAGTTGAACAAATCGGGGACTGGAAAAACAACCTCGCAGAATCGGGACGAAGGGAAGCGGGACGGCGCGGTGCTGGGCGGATCCGGTCATTTGGTTCCTCGAACTGGTGGATCTGGTCCACCTCCAGATCCATTGATTGAGTTGACTCCAGCGAGGCTCCGGCGAACTCCGACGAGATGACACCGGGCGGATCCGGCCACGGGGCTCCTCCTCCAACCGGATCCCGCCGGATCCGGCGCGGGACGACGCGGCAACGTCGCCGGAGGTAGGCTCGGCCAGCACGCGGATGCGGCAAAGCGCGTGGACGGCTGCAGGTCGGCGGGAGGCGGCGGCACGGCAGCCCAGGCGGCGGCGGCGGCGACGGCGGCGCCGGCGGCGAGTGGCGTGGGCGGCGGGGAAGGAGCTGCGTGTTGGCGCGGGGCTCGGGTGCGCAATGCGACGGCAGGGCGGGGTGGTTGTGGTCCGGCGAAACGGTAACGAATACCCAGGAGGACGCCGCTCGCACCAAGGCCTTATCGCCTCCTACATCACCACCACGTCACGGAAGTGGACCGACCTCTTCTTCGGCGGAAGTGGCCCTAGCTCATCGCGGGGAGTCTTTCCCTTCTCCGCAGCGGAAAACCTTCGGATGGGCGTGTGGGGACCTCGACTCATAAGTCGTGATCACCGAATGCACGTGTATAGTGATCCCAGAGATCAATGCTCACTAAACACACAGAAGCTGAATAACAAGAGTCTTACATCCATACATACCGTCTTACACAAATTATGACCATTATTGTCAAGTCTTACATAGATAAAGCCACAAGGGCTGAATACCAAATAGACTTAAGCAGCGCGAATCTTCGTCGATAAGTAGAACCCATGCCATCTGCCTTAACCCTACAGGCATTCTGACTGGGAAACATCCTAGTTCGCATGTTCGTCTCCATAGAACTCTTCTTCGAACTCCTATTCTTCCATTCCTGGCCAATTAAATAACCAGTGGCAAGCCAATGAGTACTTCGAATGTATTCGCAAGCAACCCATGATTGGAACAGGGCACAATAATGCAATGATATAGGTAAATTTTTGCAGAAAGCTAATTTTGTTGTGCTATGACATGTTCAATAACTGGTAAATCATGCCTCGTATGAATTCAAGTAACCATAGGGACTGGTTTCAAATATCAACATAAAGGGAGTGGGCTCCAACCCAACTCCATCATGTCAAGTCCTTTGACTTGACCCAAGTAGTTCATCCCACACACACTGGTTTGTAAACAAGTGGACTAACCCCAAGAGAGGTTACCCAACTGTCCTTGACCATGGACACGACTATTCGAATAGTTTTACACTCTGCAGAGGTTGCACACTTTACCCACAAGATCCGTGGAACTTCCGTGTCATCCATGATCCGCGGTACCTCAAGTACCCGGGGTAAGCACCCGATCACTATCTTTCCCTAGAAGACACTAACATAGAGTCCACTCGATTGGTAGTAACCCCCGTGCCCAACATTTCACATCTTAAAATTGTGGAGTCTCGCTCCCATATTCATCTCATACCACAAGCACGGGGTACCAACGGTGTGCCCGGTGCCCTGTGAAAACAGTCATGGCCGCCCTACCTGGCACGACCCCGTCTCGACAGAGCGCAACAACGACTCTCCCATCACTAGTATTGCGGGCTCCAAGCTAGTATCGCCCTAGGTAATCAATAATGCCCTTTCCCATATAAGGGTAGAGTGGTTGCGCATGTAAGGTGGGAATAACGGTCACAACTTAAATCAATCTGTTTGGAAAACAACACACACACTTGCCTCGGTACACCACTTTGTCATCAAGTGGTTACCCAACTCATTATCTCCCTCGGGCATAAGTGGCACCCGTTGGGTTTTCGAAAAGTTTTTGAAAACAATCTTGCTTCCATCACCATGCATATACCAAACCCATTTGCGTAGCAGCTACTTAGCATCCTAACTACACCCACTCACATAACCCTCATAGAAAGGTAGGGTCATGCATCATGCAAGTGTCAACGAGAAAAGCAGCGGAGGCAAAGCACCTCAAGTGGTCACCACATTATCATGACTTCGATGCAACAAATAAAAGTGCCATATGTCATGCATAAAAAGGGTTTCTTAGACATGGTCAAACGCCTGCTTGCTCGCTCAAAGAAAGTCTTCCGGTCTTTAAAGTCTTACGGTCCAACTCCTTTCACAAGAACGCAATATATAAATGCAAAATAATAACGAGAAAAATAAGGCAATAATAAAAAAGAAAAACCAAAGTGCTCAGAAAAATGTCAACTCATTTTTTTAAATACTAGGGTGAAAACTAAGAAGTGGAAAATTCCTAGTTTTGGATTTGGAGTAGCAGAATAGAATAAATGGATTTTCAGAGGGGTTTAAATATATTCAATTTTGAATTTGAATATGAACTGTACATAAAAGTTGGTTGGACATGAATGAAAGTTACACCATTAAATAGGTGGGATTTTTACAAGAATTTAGGAACTGGAATTATTGCATTTGGATTAATATTTGGTCCTGAGGAAGTTTTGCAAGTTTATAGAAAAAGAAAAAGGAGAAGCAGCACTGTGCAACTGGGCCAAAAGGACCACAGTGCAGCAGGCCCAGAGAGGATCCAGCCCGCACGAGGCTGCCATGTCGAAGGCGTAAATGCAAAATGCGCCTTCAGCCGACGGGCGAATCAGATGCACAGCAGCGTCGTTTAAACCTGACAGGTGGGGCCCACCCGTCAGAGTGTGAGGCTGACCGACGGGCCCCACGGCCATCGTCTTCAACCTCGGGCCAGAGAGGGAGGCAAGCTCACCGGCGTCATTGTGGTCGATGGCGAGGCGATCCGAGGGCACCGGCGTCCTCAGGGCGGAGTCACCGTTCGGGTGGAGGTGGAGGCGGTCACAGAAGTGTAGGGGTTCGCCGGCGACGAGGAAACCGGTAGAAGAGCTTCAAGAGGTGGCGGTTCTAGCCGTCTCCGGCTGAAAAGAAGCGGTGAGGAAAGGGAAAGATCAGTGAGCCGCGGCGGTTCCAGATCGAGCAAGAGGAGCGGCGGAGAGGGCCTGTGCCCTGAGATCGACGTCGAGCCGAGGCGGCGGAGCTCAAGCTCGATCTCGAGCTCGGGTGCTCCTGGAGAGGAGTGGGTGGTTCAGGGGGGTGTTTTGGAGCTGTAGAGGTCGAGTGGTGAGGAGAGGAGGGCTCGGGGAGGTCTTATATAGCCGGTCCAGGGCTTGACATGGACCCATGCACCAGCGAGGTCGTTGCTGTTGCTGTGGGTCACTGGGGTGCGCGTGGGCCTGTCTGGGGTGCTCGTGGGGTTGGTCTAGTGCGAGGGGAGAGAAGAGAGGGAAAGCAGGGGGGCAGGGCACCGTGCGGGTGAGAGCGCTCACTGGTGCACTCAGGCGGCCGGCGCGCGTGCGAGCTGGGGCGAGAGGAGGGAGAGGGAGGAGGGGGACAGAGGCGTGGCGTGACGCAGACGTCGAGGCGCATCGTCGAGCGTGTTGGGGAGTCCCGAGGTGGCCGGAGGTGGTTGGCAGGGGCGGCTATAGTGCTTGGCCGCACTCTTGCACGCTCCAGAGCGCCCAAATGGCTTGGCATGCCGTTTTCTAAGCAGTGTGGGCGCGCCCAAGCATGTCTAGCAGGTCTAGGAGGGAGTAAATAAAAATATCTTGGCCTTGGATGCTTTGGGTGGCTAGCTGGTGAAGAGAGAGGAAGGAGAAGAGTGGAATTGGGGCTGTCCAGAATAGAAAATTGGTGGTTTCATCCCCTCAATCATTGAGCAATGGCTAGGGGAAAGTTACTGGGGGTAGAAGAGGGTCAGGAACAGCTGTGGTTCAAAATTGAGCCCATGGAGATTAGTGGAAGAGGTCAAAAATGGCATTTTGGTAAAGTGTGAGAAGGTGTTTGATATGGTTTGGGAAAGTAGATGATTTCCATTTGTCATGAGACTCCACAGGGTGAAATGACACATATAATTAGGGCCTTCCACCAATTTGGAGCTTATTTGGGCAAAGTTGCCATTGCAACTTTTATAAACCCTAGATATTAGCAGAAATGAACTTTTGTAGATCTAGTTGAGAAATTCACTTTCCCTTGATGCACCACTTGGTTTAGTGGCCTCATTTGGTCATGTGATCATTCTCACAAAAGTTGGGGTCAAGGAGAGAAAGTTGGTAGTACAAAGTTGTTCAAATTTGATTCTGGTCAGAGAGGGTTTTGTGGCATTTTGGTGAACCAAAATGACCTTGATTGATATGAGGCTTTGCAAGGTGATCACAATATGCATTTGTGACTTGCTGGATTTTCCTTGGATTTTTATGAAAATATTTCCTGTAGAAATATTTCAACTCATTGAAATGGGCAGAAATGGTTTGGGAGGTTTTGTCCAATATTTTGAACATGACCATGTGTTGAAACTCTTGTATATGGAAAATATATGTCCACTGAGTTTCCCTGATTTTTGTGAAATATTTTTGAAACAGTAAAATAATTTTCCCTATTAAAGACCATTTCTGGCCTTAAGAAAAAGCTTTTAAATAAAATAGGAAAATAACTTTTAAAATTATATTTTTGTGGTTTATGGGAGTCCTATATCTAATAGGATTCAAATATACCTTTTGAAAGATTTTTCACACCCCAAATCAAGTACTTGCAGTGCAAACCTCAATTCAGGGGGTTTTGGAAAACTAATTTTAGAAAATACTTTTTGGCCAAATTATTTTTTGTAAGAAAATACTATATTGCTCTATACACATGGCATGATCATTGGGCAGAAGTTTGGGGCAAGGAGATGAGTTATAGAAGGTGGAGTTGTGTTGACTTTAAAGAGCACTTGAAAAACACAGAGAGAAAACCAACTCCAAAGAAAAGCCAAATAATGCAAAAGTTTTTTGTCAAACCACACTTTATCTTGATTTATTAGCTTAAGTGTTGCGGTATGAAAAATCAGGGTGTGACAGGGCGCCATTAGTGTCGCTACTAGCAATGGAGCAAAGGGGGAGAAGCAAGCGGAATGGGAAGAGATGGGCGACGGGGGCTCCGCCCCCCCTCGTCATTTATAGCAGGAGAAGACCAAACAACACCCCCACGATCACAGGCAATGATGGTTTTTCCTTGCATGCAGCAGGGACTCGGCAAGTCGGGCAGTTGCCGAGGCAGTGTGGGGAAGTGGAGACGTCCACGTCCAATCAACTGCCACGCGTCGACCATGGCCGCAGGCTGTTGGGGCCCGCGGCGCTCCGCACTTGCCCTTTGGCTTCACCTCGAAGCCAAGTCCGAGCGTGGCGTGGGCCCGGGGGCTACTGTCGGCGTCCTGGGAACGGGGGTCCCCAAACTTGCCTGCCTGCGGCCCATGGCGTGGCTCTGCGAGCAGGCCCGTACGACCCATCTTCACCAACAAGCATTCGATACCCTCGCGCGGGGCCAAGCCTCGCGAGGCGGACAACACAAGACCTCCTCGGGAGCGGCCTCACCAGGCTGGCTCGCGAAGGGCGAAGAGATCAAGGCAAGGCGAACCTCGCGAGGTTCCAATGATGCAAGCCATGACGATCGAGACAAGGCGGGCGCCAGCGTGCACAGTGTCCTCACTTCCTCTTTGGTGCTAGGGAGGAAAGCGCAGATGAGGAGTACCGAGGCATCCGGCAAAGGTTTCCATATCAGTGCAATGAGACCAGGACCAGTAGGACGGCAGGACGGAGGTCATCATGGAGCCCAAGACGGCGTCACCACCGGAGCCTTTGGTAGGCGAAGACCACCTTTAGTCAGGGTAGCTCGTACTAGTTGTCCCCTTTCAAATTGGCCGTTGTGGCATCTCTTCCTGCTCAATATTTGGGAAGAGGACCAGGGCATCTATAAATAGGACTAGTCATTACCGTAGGAGGGACGGGTCTCCAACTCGTCTCGAACTCATTCAGTTCATCCTCACACCCACCAAGCACAAGAACACCTCACCTTAGGAGGCTGTTCTTCCCCTTGTACTGTTCATCCTCAGCCCGAGAGGCAATCCACCACACCACACTGGAGTAGGGTATTACACCACAACGGTGGCCCGAACCAGTATGAATCTTGTGTCTCTTGTGTTGCGAGTTCCTCGAGCTAAGCTGAGAGATCCCGGTGAGGCTGAGGGCGTGGTCTGGTGAGGGGAAATCTTCATGCACACCCCAGTGTTCAAACCTCGAGGGTTTTGCCGGAACCCGAAATCCGACAGATTGCACTTGTCCTTGCCAAAATGAATATGAGTGAAGTATGTTGGCGGAGTCACCCTCAAGAACTCTCTAGTTCTTCTTCTTTGGGATCCACATCATTTTGATGGGAATCCTTGGAGTTGTAGTCATACTTGATGTTGTAGAACTTGATGTAGTCTTGGGAACACACTTGACCAAGGCCTTTGGAGCTTCTTCAAAGACATCAATCTCTTCTTGAAGCTTGTCCTTGCCTTTTAGCTTGTGGTCTTGTGGTGGAAGATCATCTTGAGCTTGTGTTCCCTTGAAAGAAGTAGGATCATACTTCTCTTGTTGAGGAACAAACTTTGTCTTGGGGTATTGATCTTCTTCCCTCTCAACTCCATTGGCATTGAACTTGCGTTCAAAACCAACACCTTGATTCTTCCGGTGCCTTCCTTGTTGGTGTACAATTTCCTCAAATTGCTTACTTTCGGAAAGGCTCTTGTAAACACCTTTCTCTATAATTTCCTTCAATAAGCTATTTTCATGCTCAAGTGTAACTGGGCTAAGAGAATCATTAGTGGGATCAATAGAACTACTAGAAGCAACAATGTTGAATTTAACATGATTATTGTCACTACTAGAAGAAGAATCTTTCTTGCTCTTGTTGCTAGATTTTACTTGTGGCATTTAAGTAGACAAGAGTAAATGCTTGGCAATGTAAGAAGAACTTCTCTTACAAAGATCATCATTGATTGCTTTTAAGAACCCATGCTCTTTCTCTAGATTGACCTTTTCAAAGCGTAGCTTCTCATGAGTCTTTAAGAGCTCTCGATGATCCTCTAAGATAGTTTCATGAGCTAACTTAAGAGTGTTTAGTTCTTTAGTTAGACGCTCAATCTCCTTCTTATCATTGTCATTCATTTCATCTTGATTATCATGATTAATAGCAGTTTCATCGTAGTTTTCATCACTAGAGTTGTCAACAAGTAAATCATCATCACCTAGCAAACCATCTTCATCACTATTGAAATCAACATACTCGGGATATGATACCTTGGGGCCTCCAGCCATGAAGCATCTTCCAATCCCTTCATTTGGTGAATCAAATATGTTGTAGGAGTTGGATGACACAAGTGCAAGACCGGCAACTCCTTGATCTTGAGTATATTCAGAGTCGGAGTGATAGCTTCTCTCGGAGTAGTTGTCGTAGTCGGAACTGGATACCCATTCACCAACATGAGCTTGATGTCTTCATCTTGTGTAGCTCTTTGAGGACTTGTCCTTCCTTTTCGAATCCTTGCTTCTGCGAGAGGGTCTTCGTTCAAAACGATCATCTCTACTCCTTCTCTCTCTTGGTGGTGATTTCTCTCTTTTATTTCTCCTTTTAGGTGAGTCTTCTCTTCTTTTGTAGGGAGCCGTACACTCACTAGACTAGTTTCCGGGCCTTCCACAATTGTAGCAATTGCGATCACGACTAGAAGATCTTTTGTCATTGTAGGACCTTGACTTGGAACTTCTCTCTTTGCTTCTACTCTTGTAGAACTTGTTGAAGTTCTTCACCATTAAGCTCAATTATTTATTGAAGGCTTGTTTCTCACTTGATGTTGTAGGAGCATCACATGTAGCTTTGTAAGCACCACTAGACTTGTTGTGAAGCTCTTCTTTATCTTTGAGTGACATCTCATGATCAACAATTCTACCAATGACTTTCGTTGGCTTGAGATCTTTGTAATTGCGCATCATTTGGATCAAAGTGCACACGGTATCATATTTTCCATCCAAGGCTCTTAAGATCTTCTTGATGATGAATCTGTCGGTTATCTCTTCGCTTTCTAAGCCAGCAATCTCATCTGTGATGAGAGCAAGCCCAGACTACATTTCAGCGACACCTTCACCATCCTTCATTTTGAACTTGTCAAGTTGACTTTAAAGCACATCCAATTTGGATTCCTTCACGGACTCGGTACCTTCGTGCATATCGACCAAAGTATCCCAAATTTCCTTTGGATTCTCAAGGTGGCTGATTTTGTTGAATTCTTCGGGGCACAGTCCGTTGAAGAGGATATCGCAAGCTTGAGAATTGTATTGCAACATCTTCAATTCTCCTGCGGTTACTTCACGATTCGGTTCTCTTCCATCTTCGAAGAATTCACCTTGCAAACCAATACACACAATCCCAAACGGCGGGGTTACGTCAAAGAATATGCATTTTCACCTTATGCTTCCAACTAGCAAAATTAGTACCGTCAAAGTAAGTACCTCTACGGTGGTAATTTCCCTCGCTGACGCCATACTCTCCAGGTTGTGAAACCAAGGCTATGATCAGTAAACCTATGGAAATCAAGGCAAATCGAGACCAAAGCTCTAATACCACTTGTAGGATTGAAATTAGGTCTAGAGAGGGGGTGATTAGACTACTTGACCAAATAAAAATCTAGCATTTTCCCAATTTTAAGTATTGATGGATTTTAGCAACTTAGAACAAGTCAAGCAGTCTACCTACACATGCAATTCTAAGAGTATAGCGGCGAAAAGTAAAACAATGCATCTGAATGTAAAGGGAATGGTTTAGAGAAGGAAAACACAATGTAGACACGGAGATTTTGGGCGTGGTTCCGATAGGTGGTGCTATCGTACGTCCACATTGATGGAGACTTCAAGCCACGAAGGGTAACGGTTGTGCGAGTCCATGGAGGGCTCCCCCCATGAAGGGTCCACGAAGAAGAAACCTTGTCTATCGCACCATGGCCATCGCCCACGAAGGACTTGCCTCACTTTGGTAGATCTTCACGAAGTAGGCGATCTCCTTGCCCTTAAAAACTCCTTGGTTCAACTCCACAATCTTGTCAGAGGCTCCCAAGTGACACCAAACCAATCTAGGAGGCACTACTCTCCAAAAGGTAATAGATGGTGTGTAGATGATGAACTCCTTGCTCTTGTTCTTCAAATGATAGTCTCCCCAACACTCAACTCTCTCACAGATTTGTTTGTGGTGGAAAGATGATTTGAGTGGAAAGCAAGTTGGGGAAGGCTAGAGATCAAGATTCTTGTGGTTAGTTAGAATGTCTTGGTCTCAACACATGAGTAGGTGGTTCTCTCTCAGAAAATTAGTAGTGGAAGTGTAGGCACGTTTTGATGGCTCTCTCGTGAATAGAGAAGGTGGTGGAGGGGTGTATATATCCTCCACACAAAATCTAACTGTTACACACATTTGACCCAACTCGGTTAGACCGAATAAGTGAACTCGGTGAGACTGATTTAGTTCAAAATGTTAACGTTAGGATTTTCGGTGGGACCAACATGACCAATCATGGAGCGGTATACCTTTTGATCAAACTCTTTACAATTGTCGTCGGGACCCAATTGACCTTTGGTTGGCATTGGCGTCGTGTACCCTTTGCAGTCTTGCATTCCAAACTTCTTGAGGCAATCTTTGAGGTATTTCTCTTGAGATATGAAGATGTCGTTGCTCTACTGACGGATTTGAACAACGAGGAAGAACTTCAGCTCACCCATCATGGACATCTGATATTGCTCTTGCATCATGTGTCCAAACTCATCACTGTATCTCTTGTCAGTGCGGTCGAAGATAATGTCATCCACATAGATCTGGCACACAAACAGTTCACCGTCGTATGTCGTCGTGAAAAGAGTGGGATCCAGGGAACCAAGTTTGAAGCATTTGCTCTTCAGGAAGTCTTTGAATGTGTCATACCAAGCGCAAGGATCTTGTTTGAGGCCATACAATGCCTTATTGAGCTTGTATGCCATGTTAGGATGTTTTGGGTCTTCAAAGCCAGGTGGTTGTGCAACATATACTTCTTCTTCAATCTTGCCATTGAGAAAAGCACTCTTCACATCCATTTGGTAAAGAAGGATGTTGTGATGGTTGTCATACGCTAGTAGTATGCGAATGGCTTCAAGCCTAGCCACGGGAGCAAATGTTTCATCAAAGTCAATCCCTTCAACTTGAGTGTATCCTTGAGCAACGAGATGAGCTTGTTTTTGACAACTTGACCATGCTCATCTTGTTTGTTGTGATAGATCCATTTGGTGCCTATGATATTGTGCTTGCGAGGATCAGGACGCTTGACCAGTTCACATACATTGTTAAACTCGAACTATTCAAGCTCTTCTTGCATAGCTTGAATCCATTCGGGTTCCATGAAGGCTTCAACAACTTTCTTGGGTTCAGATATAGAGACAAATGCAAAGTGCCCACATAAATTTGCTAGCTGTGTGGCTCTTGAACGAGTGAGTGGACCAGATGCATTGATGCTATCAATTATCTTCTCAATATGTACTTCATTTGCAACACGAGGATGAACTGGACGAATATTTTGCCTTGCTGATCATTGTCTTCATCTTCAGCATTGGCTTCAGGCTGAGTAGTGTCTTCAGGTTGACTTGGTGCAGAAATGATAAGTTCCTCTTCAGCTTGTGCCTCTGAAGGTATGATTTCTCCAGTTCCCATAAGCTTGATCGATTCACAAGGTGGGACTTCATCTAGCACATTTGGCAGGTGCTCTCTTTGCGAGCCATTAGTCTCATCGAACCGCACATCCACAGTTTCAACAACTTTATAGTGAAACAGGTTGAAGACTCTTTAGGAGTGCGAATCCTTTCCGTAGCCAAGCATAAAACCTTCATGTGCTTTCGGTGCAAATTTTGAAGTGTGATGTGGATCCTTGATCCAGCACCTAGCACCGAATACTCTGAAGTAACTGACGTTTGGATTCTTACCAGTTAGGAGCTCATAGGATGTCTTCTTTAGAAGCTTATGAAGATAAACACGGTTGATGACGTGGCATGCAGTATCAATAGCTTCAGGCCAGAACTTCCTTGGAGTCTTGTACTCATCAAGCATCATCCGAGCCATCTCAATGAGGGTTCTGTTCTTGCGCTCCATGATGCCATTCTGCTAAGGTGTGTATGGAGCGAAGAACTCATGAGTGATGCCAATGTATCAAGATAAGTGTCGAGGCTAGTGTTCTTGAACTCTTTGCCATTGTCACTTCTGATGTGCTTGCTCTTGATGCCATAGTTCGTCATGGCATGATTGGCGAACTGTCCAAAGACATCCTCCACTTCATTCTTGTAAAGGATTATATGCACCCATGTGTATCTTGAATAATAATCAACAATGACGAAGCCATATAGGCAAGCAGTGGTAGTAAGAGTAGAGTAGTGAGTAGGGCCAAATAAGTCCATGTGAAGCAGCTTGAAGGGTTGAGTTGTCATCATGATTGTCTTCGAGGAATGCTGGGCCCTTGTCATTTTTCCAGCTTCGCAGGCACCACACAGATGATCCTTCTTGATCTTGATGCCCTCGATGCCTACGACATGTTTCTTCTTCGCGAGTGTGTACAAGTTCCTCATGCCAGCATGCCCTAGCCTCTGATGCCAGAGCTAGCACTCTGACGCCTTTGCTAGAAGACATACGGCCAACTGTGGTCCTGCCGAGAAATCTACCATGTACAAATCATCTTTTCGATATCCTTCAAAGACTAGAGATTTGTCAGACTCCGTAAGCACAAGGCAACAATACTTTCCAAATATCACAATCATGTTCAAGTCACAAAGCATTGCAACAGACATTAAATTGAAACCAAGGGATTCAACAAGCATCACTTTATCCATGTGCTGATCATTTGAGATTGCAACTCTACCTAGACCCAATACCTTGCTTTTACCAGTGTCAGCAAATGTGATGTGACTCTTGTCATATGGACGTAAGGTTGAGTCCATGAGAAGACTTCGATGACCAGTCATCTGGTTAGTGCATCCACTGTCCATAATCCACTCAGAAGCCTTTGGTATCGTACCCTACAGTGCAGTTAGGGGGATAGGCTTCTCCATGGGAAATGTGAAGCATAAACATTTGACGAACAAGCATATTATCAAAGTTCAGATCCTGGTTAGGGTAGATCGGATGACTGTCAATCCAAGAACAAAATACATAGTAAGACCATTTGGGAATTATATCTTGCGCCCCACAAGATGTTTTCGGTCCCTAGCATAAGCATCAGACGCCTTTGATTTCCGGCTGGAGACCTTTACCAGCAAAAGAGAGTTAATTTTTCTTAACCACCCACATCTTCAGGGGTGGCTTAGAAGCAATGAGTCTAAGAGCAGCATCTGAGAACTTCGGCTTTGGAGCCCTAGCAAATAGCCTTGCAGGAGGTGAATAATACTCATAAGAATAAGCATAATAGTTCTTGGTCTTATGAACATAGCGGTTTGAAGAAACACACTCATATTCATAAGTCTGAGTATGATTTCCCTGCAAAACATTGGCGTTAGGGTGACTTTGGTGGGTCCTCTATCTATATGAAGCCTTTGGACCATATGAAGCCTTTGGTCTGGGGTTTGTCTTCTTCCCTGGTGGTGTCATGATGGCTTACCCTGCATGTGAAAGCTTGGGTGCAGCCCCTAGAGATTTTAAGAGCATTTTGAGAGGGGAGCGCCTCTTGTAAACAAACCGCAACCCTTATTCTTTTTATGCCAATTTGAGTGTGCACCTTTGTGAATCCATGAGTCTAGTGGCAAGTTTGCTGTCACGGCTTACCTTAGCCGGGGCAAGCCCCGAACTGGATCGTGAGGTCGTGAGCTTCCGAGAAACTCCTGAAGAGTCTGCTGATCCGCCCGAGAGGGCCTCGCGAGAATCAAGTGCCGATTAGGTACTGACAGCTGGCCAAGACGTGTGTCAAGGCGCCCAGCCCAGCTCGCGAGGGGCCCGCGAGGGGGAGGCAACGAGCGTGAGCTTCGAATTAAGGGAAGAACCAGATAGCAAGAAATCGCTCGAACGAGAAAAGGCACCCCCCGCGCGCATCAATGAAAATTCAACTCCAACTTAAATCCAAATCCAGAAGGCAGGGTTACAGAAAAGATATCCAAAGCAAATGGTCGCGTCCGGCGCCTAGTATAGTCTTATTGTCTTCTCACCAGCGCGGAGCTAAGTGCTGCCACTAGGACGTGGGAGGGAGCCCCTGAGGCCCGAGGGCGGCACTCCTGAGACTCCGGGGCATGTACAGCCCCACTCATTATTACGTGAGAGTGTCACGAGCGAAGACCTTCACAGGAGTGAGCCTTACTTCATATCACCAGACGAGGGCCCCGCCTTACGCCTCCCTCGACCACCGTTGGGGGCGACCAGAAACCAGGACAACACCAAGGGGCAAAGGGTACGCCATTGGCGCCCTCGGCGACCACAGGTCCTCTGCCCGGGGAAGGCTCTGGAGCACCTCCCCGTCAGAGGGCCTACCTCTGGGGGCCGCCTTGCTCCGTGCGGTGCAGGGAAGGGCCTTGCTCCCGGCCCCTCTCCTGCAGCGCCCGGTGTGCCCCCCTGGCGGTAGGGAGGCCGATGAGCTAGGGCCGCCATCCACCGCTGCGACCTGCTCCTCCTGCGTCCCATGGTTAGCGTAAGCTTGCTCGTGAGGAATTAGTGGTACCCTCTAGTTGTTGTCGCTGGCGCGGTCGGTGAGGCTCCAGGAGGGCTCCTGCAAGGTGCCGACTTCTTGCGTCTCCTCCTCCCAGCCCGGCTTGAAGAACGAGTCAGGGTCGTCTTCCGGCATGTACTCCCGATCCACCATGCGGGGCACGTAGACCTCCGAGGTCGCCGCCTCAAAGACCTCGCCGTAGTTCCCCATGCTCCATGTTGCCCGGCCTTGCGCGCCACCATGAGGATGGTAGGGTTGTATCCCACCGGGGCCGTAGACGGCCGCGCCCGTACCCGCGCTCACGGGAGGTGACGCGGGCGCGAGCGGGCGTCCAGCTCCGTTGGTAGCACCAGTGTCGATGAAGCCGGGTGGCGTGCCCGTGGGCACGCGGGTGCGGCGGGGCCCGCCATGTGACCCGGCCGCAGTTTGAGGTGTGAGCAGGGAGCAGAAGGGTGGTGCTCCCGAGGCCGCGGCGTCCAAGAGCTCAGTGACGTGTTCCAACAACACATCACGGCCGCTCTCCATTAACCGGCATCGCAGCAGCTCCCTAGCCACCGTGAGCGCGGCCCTCATGTTTGCTTGTTCCCGTCGGGTGTGCGGCGCCGTGGCCACAGCGTGGCTTGAGGCCCTTGCGGCCGCTCGCACTTGTCGTGGAGTAAGAGCAGACGGTGATTGACCGCGCCGCCCACGCCCCGCGGTGTTTTGTGGCGCGCGTGATGCCTGGGGCGTGGAGTTGAGGTCCTCTTGAATGGGCGGCGCCGCCCGGGCTGGCCAGGCTGCCCAGCGGTCGGCGTTGGTCCTTGAGTTGCCAGACATCAGAGCCGCGGAGTGTCAGGGAATCAGGGGGCGGATCAACCGGAGGAAGGAGAGCTCCGGCGCACCCCTACCTGGCACGCCAAATGTCAGATCTCGGGTTCCGGCAAAACCTTCAAGGTTCGAAAACTGGGGTGCGCACGAAGATATCCCCCTACCGAACCACGCCCTTAACCTCACTACGATCTCTAAGGCTAGCTCGGCGAACTCACAACACAGGAGGCACAAGATTTATAATGGTTCGGGCCACCGTCGTGGTGTAATACCCTATTCCAGTGTGTGGTGGTGGATTGCCTCTTGGGCTGAGGATGAACAGTACAAGGGGAAGAACAGCCTCCTGAGGCAATGTGTTCTTGTGCTTGGAGAACTTGTGTGGGAGAGGATTGGTCAAGTTCCGCCCCTCCTAGTATGGTGGCTAGTCCTATTTATAGAGGCCCTTGTCCTCCTCCCAAATATTGAGCGGGAAGGGAGCCAACAACGGCCAATTTGAAAGGGGACAACTAGTATAGCTTATCCTGACTAAAGGTGGTATTTGCCTGCCAAAGGCTCTGGTGGTGACGCCATCTTGGGCTCCACGGTGACCTCCGTCCTGCTGTCCTACTTGTCTTGGTCTCGTTGCACCGATATGGAAACCTTTGCTTGATGCCTTGGTACTCCTCGCCTGCGCTTGCCCCTTAAGCACCAAAGGGGAAACAAGGACATTGTGCGTGCTGGAGCCCGCCTGGCGCCCGCCTGGCCTTGGTTGTCATGGCTCACGTCACGAGAACCTCACGAGGTTTGCCTTGCCTTGATCTCTCCGCCCCTCGCAAGCCATCCCGGTGAGGCCGCTCCCGAGGAGGTCTTGTGTCATCCGCCTCACGAGGCTTGGCCCCTCGCGAGGGTCTTGAATGCTTGTTGGTGAAGATGGGCCGTACAGGCTCGCTTGCAGAGCCACGCCGTGGGCCGCAGGCAGGCAAGTCTGGGGACCCCCGTTCGCAGAACGCCGACAGAAACAATTACTGAGAAATAACGGTTGATGACTTGTACTCCCAGAAGAAAAACATCTACTGATCTACCTTATCTTAATGGGAAACAAAGCACGAGAGTTGCAATTTTCAGTCAGTGTGATTCATTCATATTAACTGAGACATTATCTTAACAATGCCTTATTTCAACATGTATAAAGAACGACAAAGCAGAAAAGTACAATTTCTAAAATAATGCGACTGATTCATTTTAAGAGAGACATTATCTTAACAATACCTTGGTTAAAATGTAGAAATAACTACAAAGCAGGATAGTACTGTCGGATTTCGGGTTTCGGCACACCCTCTAGGTTCGAACTCTGGGGTGCACGCGGAGATCTCACCCCCTACATACCTGCACCTCCTCGCCTCGCAAGGATCTAGAACTACACAAAGAGCAACACAAGAGACACAAGGTTTATACTAGTTCGGGCCACCATTGTGGTGTAATACCCTACTCTAGTTTGTGGTGTGGTGGATTGCCTCTGGGGCTGATGATGAACAGTACAAGGAAGAACAGCCTCGCGAGGGTCTGTTCTTGGCTCGTGCGATGAACTGCTAGGGAGAGCTCAGTCGCCCCTCTCTCTCTCTTTTTATCTCTCTACCCTGTGGGTGGCTAGTCCTATTTATAGGCAGAGGCCCTGGGCCTCTTCCCAAATATTGAGCGGGAAGGGCGCCAACAATTGGCCATTTTGAAGGGGAACATCTGGTACACTTATCCTAACTAAAGTTGGTCCTCGCGTGCCAAAGGCTCTGACGATGACGCCGGCTTGGGATCCACGACGACCTCCTTCCTGCCGTTGGGCTGGTCTTGGTCTTGTTGCACCGAAACGGTTGCCTGTGCTTGATACTCCCGCCTGCGCTTGCCTCCTTTGCACCAAAGAGGAAATGAGGACACTGCGCGGGCTGGTGCCCGCCTGGCGCCCTTGGTCGTCATGGCTTGTGTCATGTGCACCTCGCGAGGTACCCCACCTTGATCTCTCCGCCTCCTCGCGAGCCAGCCTGACGAGGCCGTGCCTGAGGAAGCTTCCTGTCGTCCGCCCCGTGAGGCTTGGCCCCTCGCGAGGGTCTTGAGCTTGTGTCAATGAAGATGGGCGTCTTTGGCCGCCCTTGAGCCATGCCACAGCCGCAGTGAGCAAGTCTGGTACCCCGTTCCCAGAACGCCGACAGTAGCCCCCGGGCCCAAGGCGCGCCTGGACTTGGCTTAGCAGAGAAACGAAGGGGCAAGTGTGAAGCGCCGCGGGCCCTAACAGTCTGCGGCCTTGGGCGCTGCGTGGCGGTTGATTGGTCGTGGGTGCCTCCGCTTCCCCACGACGCCTCGGCAACTGCACGAATTGACAAGTCCCTGCATGCAAAGTGAGTCATGAGTACCTGTGATCATGGAGGTCGACGGTTGGCCTTCCCCGGCTATAAGTACGGGACAATGCCTGCCCTTCCAGTCCATCCCTTCTTGCTTCTCCTTCTTCTTCATGGCTCCGCCAAAGAGGTTCTCGGCCGCGGAGAAAGGAAAGGCCCGCCAGGTGGAGCCTGACTCTCCCTCGCCCAAGCGCGGTTGAGGCCGTCCTCGCAAGCACCCTATGGCTCCCATAGTGGCTCCTCGCGGCCGTGGAGGTGATCTCCCGCGCGGCGATGGGCGGCAGGCCGTTGATGGGGGGCGCGCTACGGCCGCGCGGCCCCCTAGGCCGCGCTTCCACTCGGCAGAGGTGCTGCCGGAGTTTGTTGTGTGGTCGGCGGAGCCGACCAGCACCTGGCTCCAGCTTCCCCGCTTCCTCCTAGGTGAACTTCCGGCTGGCGCCCCGGGCGGCCTCTGGCTCCAGGCGGATGGTTGCTGCAGCCGGGCTTCCTGGGCTTCGCTGGAGGTCTCCCCCGCCGGGAGCGTGGCCCTGACCCGCGGCTGGCAGACGTTTGCCCGCGCGCGTGGTTTGAGCCGGCGGTGCACCCTGCACTTCAAGTTCGACGGTGATGCCACCCTCTACGTGAGGGTGTTCGGGGAAAATGGTCGCCGTGCCGGGTGCTGCCCTGAGGACGTCGACCGCGGCCGTGGGCCTAGCCCCGGCAACTATCAGGATGAAGATGACGGCGTGCGCGTGGTCGGTGGCGCTCGGGGTTCGTCGAGCTTCAGCGACTCTTCTTCGTGACAAATGCTCCTCCGGTGATGGCCATGCCGACCTCCGCGCCGCGCCTCCCTGGGGAGGTAGCGAGTCTGCCCGCCGTTGCGCCTTGGTGAAGCGCAAGAGGGAGTCCGCTTGAGCTCCGGAGGCATTTCGAGCCTTCGCCGTGAGTTTGTGTCAAGTGAGCCATGCTTGTTTGTCCCTTTCCTTTTCCTACGTAAAAAGACAGTAGTGTAGGGCCCCGCGGGGGCGTGCTTGGACTGTTGCTGTTAATTATCGTACTGTTTCCTCCATCTCTGTATTAGGCTTCGGTGCCTTATGCCTGCGCGTAGAAATTACCTAGCTCGGGGGCGGCATGCCGCGGTCTTCGCCTCCTGAAGCCGAGGCCTCGTCGAACGCTTCGTGCCCTGCACAGATTAGCCAAGAGAGGTAGCTTCCGGCCTTAGTTGTGCAGGCGACTGACCCAGGTCCGGTGTTCGCGTCGCGGTGCCCGTGGGGCACGGACCGGAGGGGTGCTCCCGTAGTGGACCCGGTGAGGGAAATCTCAAGCAATAGGGGCAGAAAACACTCACGAGGGTGCCCACGTTGCTCCCTCGCGAGACTCGCGTGAGAGAAATCGAGGCAGGAGAGCGAAGAAGGCAAAGAGTCACAAGCCAAAGACGGCGACAACTTCAATAAAACTTCGAATGGGAATGGACAAGCCAACTGCAGAAAGCAAATGAAAAAGCCGCGTCCAACACCTAATCTAGTCTTCGACGTCTTCTCACCAGCGCGGAGCTAAGTGCTGCCACTGGGCGTGGGAGGGAGCCCTGTGGCTGAGGCCGGGCGCCTCGAGACTCGAGGCGTGTACAGCCCCAACTCATTATTACGTGAGGGTGTCACAGCGGCGAGCTTCACAGCGTTGGCCTTCTTCACAGTGCTCCGGGCCTTTCTTGGGGGAAGCAAGCTTCACAGGCATTGGCCTTCTTCACAGGCTCCGGGCCTTTCTCAGAAAGATAAGCTTCACAGGCATTCGTCTTCTTCACAGGCTCTGGGCCTTTTCCAAAACGCAACAGCTTCACAGGCATTTGCCTTCTTCACAGGCTCTGGGCCTTTTCCAAAATGCAACAGCTTCATAGGAATTTGCCTTCTTCATAGGCTCTGGGCCTTTTCCAAAACGCAACAGCTTCACAGGCATTCACCTTCTTCACAGGCTCTGGGCCTTTTTAGGGGTAAAACCTCCTTAGGTGCTGGATGTTCCATGCGTTCTGGACGGGCACCCCCTCCTGAGTCTCCAAGCGCGCGGAGCCGGGCCTGGAAACATGAACTACCTTGAACGGGCCCTCCCACATGGGAGAGAGCTTATGCAGTCCCTCCCTGGAGAGAACCAGCCTGAGCACGAGGTCCCCTACCTCAAGAGTTCTGGAGCAGATGTTGCAGCAGTGGTATCGTCGCAGTGCTTGTTGGTACCTCGCCGCTCGTAACGCGGCTTCTCGACGATGCTCCTCCCCCAGCACGAGATTCGTCCCCCGCATGGCGTCCTGCTGCGCCTCATCGAACGCCAGGACCCACGCGGAACGACGTCTGACCTCGTGAGGGAGGACCGCTTCAGCTCCATAGACCAGGAAGAACGTGGTCTCGCCAGTTGGCTTGGTCGCGGTCGTGCGAATGGACCACAACACGGACTGAAGCTCGTCGTACCAACCTCTTCCGCATGCCTCCAGCTTCTTCTTGAATGTCCTGGTCTTGAGGCCTATCAGGACCTCCGCGTTACTGATGAACTGCGAACCGTTGTCGGTGATGATGCGGTTCGGCACCCCGACCGGCTCACGATGCCCTTGATGAACTTGACCACAGAACCTGCGGGGATGGTGCGGACGGCTTCCACTTAAGCCAACTTGGTGAACTTGTCCACGGCGACGTAGAGGTAGCGATAGCCCCCTGGTGCCCGAGGAAACGGGCCCATGATATCCAGCCCCCAGACTGCGAATGGCCACGAGAGGGGTATAGTTTGCAGACCTCCAGCCGGCTGATGGATCTACTTGGCATGGAATTGGCAGGCCTCGCAAGCCTTCACCAGTTCGACGACATCATTGAGCGCAGTGGTCCAATAGAACCTGTTGCGGAACACCTTGCCAACGAGGGTTCGCGATGATGAATGATGCCCACAGTCTCCATCGTGTATATCTGCCAGCAGTTCCTTCCCTTGCTCCCTGGAGATGCAGCATAGGGACACATCATTTGGTCGCTTCCGGTAGAGCTCTCCATCCCTGATGCATTATGCTATGGCTTGCCGCGCCACACGCTCCGCTTCCTCCTCCTTCTCCGGCAAGGTCCCTTGCGTCAGGTAGCTCCGAAGCCCTATGATCCAGCACCCCTCCTTAGGCTCCAGCATCAAGAGAAGGCGCACTCCTGAGGCCGGGCCACAGACCGGGGCTCCCGAGGCTGGTGGCTGGGGAGCTCCTCCCGAGGCTGCACCGTGCTTGACAGCGATGGCGTGGCCGAGGGCTTGAAGAGCCGCTCCTCGAAGACGCCAGGTTCCTGAGGTAGCCGCCTGGATGCCCGTTTGGTGATGTCGTCAGCCTCTTGATTGGTGCCACGGGGCACATGCTGCAACTCCACTTCTGTAATCGCTTCTCCATCATGCGGACCTCCGCGAGGTAGGCTTCCATGTGCTCATCCCTCGGTTCGTATACCTTGTTGGAGAAGTTGACAAGGAGTTGCGAATCACCCTTGATGGTAAGGCGATTCACTCCTAGGGCAGCTGCGGCCTTCAGGCCTGCTATTAGGCCTTCATATTCTGCTATGTTGTTGGAGACCTTTTCTCCGTGCTGGAAACAGAGCTGCACAGCGTAGTACAGCTTGTCTTGAGTAGGAGATATAAGCACTGCACCAGCCCCCTGCGCCGTGTCTGGAGAACGCCCCGTCGAAGTACATGACCCAACCGTCCGGCGCCTCGCTTCCCGGGGAGAGGGATCGATCCTCATCAGCCTTGAGGCCCGGCGCCTCCGTCCATTCTGCCACGAAATCTGCCAATGCGGCCCCCTTGATGACTCTGGTTGTGCTGAATTCGAGCTGAAACACTTGCAGTTCGATGTTCCACTCGGCGACTCTTCCAGCTGAGTTGGGGCTCCTGAGCACCCTTTCTAAGGGGTACGCTGAGACAACCTTGATGGGGTGGCCCTGAAAATAATGCCGCAGCTTGTGCGAGGCCACCAATAGCGCGAGGAGGAGTTTCTGAGGCATGGGGTACCGCGCCCTCGCGTCCCGCAACACTGTGCTGACGAAGTACACAGGGTGTTCAACGAGGTTGGGAGTGCTGGTGTCGATGGCGCCCTCCGGAGACCGTGGCGTCTCCTGAGACAGTGGAGCCTCCAGCGGCTGGTCGCCAGGGGGAGGGGTCTCTGCTATCCCGAGTGCGTTTCCTTGCGGCAGCTGATCCTTCTCGGCTGTGGTAGTGATCTCTGTGAGTCTTCCTTGATCCTGCTTCACCTTGACTCGGGCAGCTGCCGCGGCTTTGGTCCAACGCTCCTCCCTAACCGCCACCAGGCCTGCGCTGGCGGAGTAGGGAGTGGCTGCAAGGTAGAGCACCAGGGGTTCTTGAGGGCGCGGGGCCACCATTACCGGAGGGCTGGTTAGGTACCTCTTGAGATCTTGGAACGCCTTGTCGGCCTCTTGAGTCCATTCAAAGGGCCCCTTTTTCTTCATAAGCTGGAAGAAAGGCAGCGCTCGCTCCCCCAACCTGGAGATGAAGCGTCCTAGTGCGGTCTCATGTCCTCGACCGCCTTGACCTTTTTTGGGTTAGCCTCGATGCCTCGGTGGGACACGAGGAAGCCCAAGAGCTTGCCCGAGGGGACCCCGAACACACACTTCTCCGGGTTGAGCCGCAGGTTTACTGCGTTGAGGCTCGCGAAGGTTTCCTCCAGGTCTTGTATCAGGGTTCTGGCTTCCCGAGACTTCACCACAATGTCATCGACGTAAGCCTCAACATTCTTCCCGAGCTGCGGGCCTAAGATGATGTGCATCAGCCGCTGAAAGGTCGCCTGTCGGTGTCAAAACCGGCGGATCTCGGGTAGGGGGTCCCGAACTGTACGTCTAGGCGGATGGTAACAGGAGACAAGGGACACGATGTTTTTACCCAGGTTCGGGCCCTCTCGATGGAGGTAATACCCTACTCCTGCTTGATTAATATTGATGATATGGGTAGTACAAGAGTAGATCTACCACGAGATCAAGGAGGCAAAACCCTAGAAGCTAGCCTATGGTATGATTGTTGTTCGTCCTATGGACTAAAACCCTCCGGTTTATATAGACACCGAATAGGTTAGGGTTACACAGAGTCGGTTACAATGGTAGGAGTTCTACATATCCGTATCGCCAAGCTTGCCTTCCACGCCAAGGAAAGTCCCATCCGGACACGGGACGAAGTCTTCAATCTTGTATCTTCATAGTCTTGGAGTCCCGCCGTGATGATAGTCCGGCTATCCGGACACCCCCTAGTCCGGGACTCCCTCAGTAGCCCCTGAACCAGGCTTCAATGACGATGAGTCCGGCACGTTGATTGTCTTCGGCATTGCGAGGCGGGTTCCTCCTCCGAATACTTCATAGAAGGTCTTGAACACAAGGATAGTGTCAGGCACACCAAAACAAGTTCCACATAACACCGTAGAGAGAATAAATTCTGCACACATCAGCTGACGTATTCCGAAGCGTGACATCACACCATGGCAAGGCCTTTATATGAATCGCTTTTTACTGTTCCCACCTCAACGTGTTTAGCGGGCGGTTTCCTTGGCACGCCTTATCAAAGCATAGATCGTGCCCCCTTATTCCGGGATTCTCATCAATACGGACGTGGGTAACTCCATCCGCCGCCATTGATTCTGGCGCTTGGGAAATAAGCGAGTTTTACCAGTCGGTGGGGATGCATAGCTTCGTCCGTCTATTTAAGGGGATAAGGATCCACCTTTTCACCTACGCCTTCTTCCTCCTTTGCTTATCCATTTCCGCGCACTCGAGCTCCAGCGCCCAAGTCCGCGCATTCCACCTCAACCTTTCTCCAATCATGTCAGGAGCGGGAGGCAGGTGGATGGCCTCCTCCGTCACGGAGGGGCACATCGCAAGACTGCGGGAGGCCGGATACTTGTCCGGCAACATCGCGCACAGGCTTCCCGACGAGGGGAAGCTCATTCCAACCCCTGGGCCCCGTGAGAGGGTGGTGTTTCTCCCCCACTTCCTCTGCGGACTAGGTTTTCCTCTTCACCCATTTGTCCGGGGGCTCATGTTCTACTACGGTCTGGACTTCCACGACCTGGCCCCGAATTTCATCCTCAACATCTCAGAGTTTATCGTCGTGTGCGAGGCTTTCCTCTGCATCCCGCCCCACTTCGGCTTATGGCTGAAGATCTTCAACGTCCGGCCGATGGTAGTGGGCGGCCGCTGCCGGAGTGTGGGCGCCATGGTTGGCAAGATGGCCAAAGTCCCATGGCTCGAAGGCGCCTTCATGGAGACAATAAAGGGGTGGCAATCGGGGTGGTTCTACATCACTGAGCCCCGCAACACCAAATGGGCGGCGGCCCCCGAATTCAGATCTGGCTTCCCCACACGGCTCTCGCCATGGAAAGAGACGGGCCTGACGTGGGGGAATTCGGACGAGACATCCTGACTTCAAACATGCGTCCGAAACCTGGTGGCCAAGAATCTTAGGCTTGTCGACATGATCCAGGTGATGCTCATCCGCCGGATTCTCCCATGCCAACAAAGGGCCTTTAACTTGTGGGAGTTCGATCCGGCACAACACCAAACCTTGAACCGGCTCTTCGACACTACGTACGAAGATTCCTGGAAGGTGCTGTTCAAGGGCGCCGAGGCCCCAGCATCCGCTACAAAAGATCGCGGATACAGCTCGCAGCGTCCAGCCGGCGAGGTAAGTTATTTTACCCTTTACGGGACTCTTTTTTCATAGATTGACTCTACGTGGGATCTAAAACTCCCTAATCTTTGATAGGGCTGGCTGAAGAAGTACATACAGATTAACTGTCCGGCTCCTTTGCCAGAAGACCCAGCGGACGCCCGATTGACGGGGCTGCTGGCTCCGGCGCCGTACGTGGTGCCGGAGAAGAAGGCCAAGAAGGAGGCCACGGGAACTCGAAGGAGCTCCCGACGCCAGGTGCTTGTCAGATTCAAGCGGAATCTTCTCCCCAAGACGAGGAGGAAGAAGAAGAAGCTCCCCAGTGAAGAGGAGAAGAAAAGGAAGGCCGCCCCAGCTGGGGAGGACGGAGGGTCCAAGAAGGGAAGAACCCTTCCTCCGGACTTCTCCACCAATGTCGACGACGACGAGGAGGACTGGCCTACAAGGGCCAAGCCCCTGGCGAGATCGTAAGTGTCCGGATACCCATGGTTTTCTATTATTGCAGAGTGTTCTCTAATGTTGAACAACCGTGCAGCCCGCCCAAGGGTGAGTTCGCCGATTCATCTAGCGGGTCCCTGGGCTCGTCGGAAATGGAGAGTACTTCGCTTCCGACCGCCTCCTCGCCTCACGCCGCGGGTGACGCCGCGGTGGGGCCCCAAGGGGGGCTTGGTCAAGAGGAAGTAGCGCAGGAGGTGCCACGAGGCGACCTCCCGGACTCCAGGCGCGCGGGGGGCAAGACCCCCAGGGGCTCTAAGCCCGACCCTCGTCCGGACTCCATGCCAGAACCATCAGCGGTTCCGGAGTCCGGACAATGGATCCTTCGTAAGAAGGGTAAGACGCCGGTGTCCTCCGTCCAACCGGAGGCACCGGATAGCTTACAAGAGGCGCTTAACAGCGCTTCCATCAAGGAGGCGCACCGCACTGTTATGAGTGCGGTGATCCGGACAGTTCAGTCCGCCAAGAGCGGATCGACCAAGCCTGTACCAGCCTTCTAACAGGCTTTGAGGTAAGTTTTAGAATATGTAAAAATATAACCGCATAGACAGTAGCCCACGATGCTTAGTGCGGTGTTCGGAAAGAAAAGCCGGACTAAGGATCTAAAAGATATACGCAGGAGTCTAACATAAGTATGTCAATATGGGAATGCAGGCTGCTGACCTCTGCCAAGACCGACCGCTGGAGGGCAATGCATTGAAGCGTAACCTCGAAGCGGTCCAAGAACGAGCTCGGACAAGCCAAGAAGGAGCTCGAGGACAAGGAAGGTAAGTAATAGCTTATTAAAGAAATACCTTATAGAAAAGGCTTTGGTTGCAAAAATAACAGGAATAACTTCGTGATCGCAGGGCCACAAACGAGGTGGCGACCACAGAAGGAAGCGGTGTCCGTGGCTAAAACAAAGCGGCTGCAGAATCACACCGAGCGAGAGAAGGGGAGGCGCAGCTGGCCAAGGTATCGGCAAGAGTTCCAAGCTCTCGTGGAAAAACACGAGTTTGGGCGTGACTCAAGACTCGAGAGTCCGAGCTCGCCTCGGCTCTTGAGAGTGCCAAAGCTGCTAAGGCCGAGGCCCAAAAATCTCTCCAAGAAATTGAGTCTTTAAAGAAGATAGCGGCGGTAAGGCATTCTTTATGCAAAGCAAGCATGTGAAAGTGAATTACCTATTACTTACCCGGATTCGGAGCTCTCCAGAGCATTCGCAGATTTGCCCCTCAGAGGTCGACGCCGTGCCGCATTCTACCGCACCTGTGAGGGAGCTCCACGGAGACGGTGTTCTCGGTCTCGAGATGCTGAGGCCGACCATCCGGTGCCTCGAGCGACCAGTCAAGCAGCTGGTCGAGCTCCGTGAAGGTCGCCGAACAGGCCATGAAGGGCCTTATAGCGGGTTGTGGCCATTGGAGGCCATGCCCGGAGCTACTTCGGCTTGGTGCAGCGGTGGTGGATGCCTGTCCAGCGGCTTGAAGTCATCAAGCGCTCCGTCTGCATTGAAGGTGTCCGTCGGGCCCTTTCCGTGCTAAAGTGCACCGGGCAAGCTGGATGCGGAGAGGCTTGTGTGACGGAGCCACCGAAGGGCCATGAGCATCGCCGCGCCCGAAATGTACTATGAGGGCCTCTGAAGGGTGCCTTTGAATAGCGGATGAGTGCTCCAAAGATGTAATTTTGAGTAAACTCGCATTTGTTTTCTGTCTTGAAAACTTGTTCATATGCGCTAAGCAACGCTTATTAATTTAAAATATTACCTTCTGTGCGGCCGTTTATCAAATTTGAGAGATGGCAAGTCGTTGGCTTCAGCCCCCATGCCACGATTGCTGGGGTGTTCGGGATAAACTTGAGCACTCTTGTTCCCATTCTTGGGTCCATCTAGGGAGGCGCTCAACGCAACGAACAAGGCAACCGGACTTATAATGCTTGAACACTCTCACTTAGCCATAGAATTCAATAATTTTAAATTTAGGCGAAGCCCCTAGTATTAGGAAGACCGAGTTCGGGCGCTATCCACGCCTTTGGCGGACAATTCCGGTTCCTCGCTCTAAGCGGCATAAGTCTTTAGGGACCGAAAAAACCTCTCGAACAGCGACCGGCTCTCGCCCTATCATGACGGCCAGTTTTAGCTTTCTCCACCGAGGTGCTCGACCCAGCATAACTGGTGCACAATCGCGATGGTTCTCCGGTGCTACCTTAGCCGATATAGCGGGCGTAAGGTACCAAAACACGGGAGCCGGGCAAACCCAACTATTGACCCAAGACATGATTCGAGCCAATTCATATAATGCTATAAGTTCGGGTGCCGCACTTGTGAAAGTGTTCGGACTTATCACACCATAATTTTGGGATACTTAAGCCCCTGGTGTATTGGCCGTACCAAAGTGTACGGTTGCAACATGTCATGAAATGAACACATGTATATAAAAAGGAAGTAGAGCAATAATAAGCAAAAGTTGTGTATTGTTTTATTCAAAAAGGTACTGCAATGGAAGCAGAACGATACAAATAGTGCGATAAGCAAGGGATGGGACTATCTAACATGTCCCCCTCCAGGGGTAAGCTGCTGGATGATATGTAAAACAGGTATAATGCTCGTAATAGAGACCACCAACACTCGACGTGGCTTTCCGCTTCCCTGGCTGTTGCATCGTGAGTTCGGCGATTCGAGTGCCGGACAAGACTTCTCAAAGACGGAGTCCTGAAAGTAAAAAAAAGGAAGAAAAAAAAAGAAAAAGAAGTGACACAAACGGGAGCCCCTGGTGCGGTCGAGCCACATTCTTGGCGTGTCGTTGTCTTGCCCCTCCCCATATGCCCATGGTATCTCCAGAGCGTAATTATGTACGCGTACTACTAGCATCACAATTTCGTGAGGGCTGGGGTTGGGGCCGGATTGCTACTCGTGCTTGAATCTTGCCAGGTGGTCTTGTTGCAAGTTACTCCGGGCGCGCTTGGCGGTGTCCGGACGCTTAGTGGCCGGACACATGAATTGCCGTGAGAGGCTGCTTTGCACCTCCGCCGCGAGGGCCGCCGTATGCTCCTCCGTTCGGAGAGAGCGTTCGGTGTTTCCATTGACCGTGATTACTCCTCGAGGGCCTGGCATCTTGAGCTTGAGGTATGCGTAGTGCGGCTCCGCATTGAACTTTGCAAATGCGGTTCATCTGAGAAGTGCATGATAGCCGCTGCGGAATGGGACGATGTCGAAGATTAACTCTTCGCTTCGGAAGTTAATGAGATCCGAAGACCACTTCGAGTGTGACTGAGCCTGTACAATTGGCCTCTACACCCGGTATGACGCCTTTAAAGGTCATCTTTGTAGGTTTAATCCTTGATGGGTCTATGCCCATTTTGCGCACTGTGTCCTGATAAAGCAGGTTCAGGCTGCTACCGCCGTCCATCAGGACTCTGGTGAGGTGAAATCTATCAATAATTGGGTCAAGAACCAATGCAGCAAAGCCGCCGTGACGGATGCTAGTGGGGTGGTCCCTTCGATCGAAGGTGATCGGGCAGGAAGACCATGGGTTGAACTTTGGGGCGACTGGCTCCATCGCATATACATCCCGTAGTGCACGCTTCCGCTCCCTTTTGGGTATGTGGGTTGCGTATATCATGTTCACCGTCCGCACTTGTGTGGGAAAACCTTTCTGTCCACTTTTGTTAGGCGGCCGGGGCTCTTCCTCGTCTGCTCTTTCTTTTGAATGGCTTCTTCCGCTGACCGGGTTTAGAGCCTCTGAATCCGGCATTGACGGCCGTATCTTCAGTATTATCGCCGTTAATGCGGCGCTTGTTCTTGTTGCGACGCGACCTGCCATTGCTGTCCTTGGTATCCGGACTATCGGGATGTTTGGCCAACTTGTTGCTTCGAAGCTAGCTAGCTGTCCTCTCCCGCACAAAAGCGAGTCATGAGGGTTGTGAGGGCTGCCATAGATTTCGGCTTTTCCTGTCCTAGGTGCCGGTCAAGCCACTCGTCGCGGATGTTATGTTTGAAGGCTGCAAGGGCCTCTGCATCCGGACAGTCAACGATTTGATTTTTCTTTGATGGGAACCGAGTCCAGAATTGTCTGGCCGATTCTTCTGGCTGCTGAATTATGTGGCTAAGGTCATCGGCGTCTGGTGGTCGCACGTATGTGCCCTGGAAGTTATCAAGGAATGCGGCTTCCAGGTCCTCCCAACAACCAATTGATTCTGCTGGCAAGCTATTGAGCCAAATGTCGAGCTGGTCCTTTAAGCTTGAGTGGGAGGTATTTGATGGCATGTAGATCATCACCGCGGGCCATGTGGATATGGAGGAGATAATCCTCGATCCGCATCATGGATCTGTGGTACCATCGTATGATTCGATGTTTACGGGCTTCAAGCCCTCGGGGATTTGATGATCCATTACTTCATCTGTGAAGCATAGTGGGTGTGCGGCGCCTCTGTATTGGGCTATATAATGACGTAGCTCATATGAGCTTTGTCTACTGTGTTCGGCCTGGCCGGTTTTGCTGTGTCCGGCGCGACGGTAATCATCCGCATTGCTGGGCGCCCACGCGATCCATAGATCGATCTTGTATGTTTTGCCTTATCCTCCAATATATCTTGCAAGTCCGGCGTGTTTTCCCGTGTCTTGGTACTTTTTGAGCGGCGTCGGGGTGTGGCTTGAGCGGAGGGCCGAGAGGCTTCTCTGTCGCGGCCATGAGGTGGCCGGTCTGCCATTTCGTCTTGGTGACTTGGGTGCTTCCTCCTCTAGTCGAGGCAACGGCCTGCGTTTGGGGTGGCTTTTGGAGGGCGTTCGAGTTCATACTCTTGGCTGCAAGGACTTCATCCATATGTCGGCCTAGCAGGTCTTGATCAGCTCTAAGCTGTTGCTGCTTTTTCTTGAGGCTGCTTGCCGTGGCTATAAGCCTGCGCTTGAAACGCCTCCTGTTCGGCGGGATCCTCGTGCACGACAAACTCGTCGTCGCCGAGGCTTGCCTCATCTTCGGAGGGAGGCGATAATTATCGCCCTCAACCTCTTTTCTGCCGCCGCTTGTCAGGCGGGCTTGCTTCTCCCTCCTCCCGCGCTGAGTCCTGCTGGAGGGGTTCTCTTCAAGACCTTGTCCGGTGTTATTATCTCCCGTGCCGAAATCACCGTTTTTATTGTGGCGGGATTTAGAGCGGCGCCGCTGACGTCGGCGCTTCGGCTATTTCTTGCAGGGGTCATCCTCCATTGTTCCCTTGCCGTTCCCATCTTTTGGGATGTCCACCATATATATGTCATATGACAAGGTGGCCTTCCAGTTCCCTGTAGGCGCTGGGTCTTGGTCGTCTCCGGCATCGTCGTCCATACCGTCGATGTCTTCGGAGTCGTAGTCTAGCATGTCGGTTAAATCATCGACAGTGGCTACAAAGTGGGTGGTGGGTGGGCGTTGAATTTCTTCGTCGTCCGCATCCCAACATCCGTATTCAGGATGTCGCCAAAGGGCGAGTACTGAAAGATGTCCGCAGCAGTGAACTCCATGACCGGCGCCCACTCGGATTCGATTGGCAGGGGCGCGGAGGGTTCGGAGTCCGGAGAGGAGTCCGGCACCCTGGAGTCGAGGTCTTCGCAGCGACAGGGATGGAGTTCGCTCGATCGCCAGAGAGATTGTAGCCCCGAGGCGGTGTCCAACCACTCGTCCTCGATTGGGGAATCCGGCTCCGGATTAAGGGTCGGAGCGGATACTGGTGTGGCCTCCAGGGCACTGTTCGGCTGCAGAGCTAGATCATGCCCATCGAGACAATGCGGCGCGATTGGCTGTGGTTCGAATCCGTCGAAGATCAAGTCTCCGCGGATATCGGCCGTATAGTTTAAAATTCCAAATCTGACCTGATGGCCAGGGGCGTAGCTTTCGATCTGCTTCCGGATGGCCAAGCTTAATTGGCCCGCAGCAGTAAAGCCACCGAACACGAAGATCTGTCCGTGGAGAAAAGTCTCACCTGGACCGCGTCGTTGTTGATGATCGAAGGAGCCATCGGGCCCTATCGGTGGCGACAGAAGGAACTCTCAATGAAAGCACCAATGTCGATTGTCAAACCGCGGATCTTGGGTAGGGGGTCCCGAATCGCGCGTCTAGGTGGATGGTAACAGGAGACAAGGGACACGATGTTTTTACCAGGTTCGGGCCCTCTCGATGGAGGTAATACCCTACTCCTGCTTGATTAATATTGATGATATGGGTAGTACAAGAGTAGATCTACCACGAGATCAAGGAGGCTAAACCCTAGAAGCTAGCCTATGGTATGATTGTTGTTCGTCTCTACGGACTAAAACCCTCCGGTTTATGTAGACACCGGATAGGTTAGGGTTACACGTAGTCGGTTACAATGGTAGGAGATCTACATATCCGTATCGCCAAGCTTGCCTTCCACGCCAAGGAAAGTCCCATCCGGACAGGGGACGATGTCTTCAATCTTGTATCTTCATAGTCTTGGAGTCCGGCCGTGACGATAGTCCGGCTATCCGGACACCCCCTAGTCCGGGACTCCCTCATCGCCCCTGCGTTGCGCAGCCCGAACGGCATGCATGTGTAGTAGTACACCCCACACTGGGTCAGGAAAGCCGTTTTTTCCACTTCTTCTACCGCCATCTTGATCTGGTGATACCCAAAGAAGGCATCCAAGAAACACAACAGGTCACACTCGGCGGTGGAATCGACGATCTGATCGATACGAGGGAGCGGGAATGGATCCTGCGGGCAGGCTTTGTTGAGGTTGGTGAAGTCGACACACATGCGTTCCTTCCCCCCTTTCTTTGGCACGACAACCGGGTTAGCCAACCAATCTGGGTATCGGACCTCGCGAATGACCCCCGCCGCCTCTAGCTTGCGGGTCTCTTGGACGATGAAAGCCTGCTTCTCAGTGGACTGCCGTCTCGCTTTCTGCTTCACGGGGCATACGTTGGGGCACACGTTGAGGTGATGCTCGATTATGCCTCTAGGGATCCCCGCCAGCTGATCAGGCTCCCATGTGAATACCTTCTTGTTCGCGCACAGGAACTTGACCAGGGCCTCCTCCTGCTCGGGCTCGAGGTTGGCGCCTATGGATCCGTCCTCATCGACCAGTATCTGCTTGGTTTCTGCCTTGTCTTGGGTGAACAACTGCTTCTTCTTGGCCGGCGCAGCCCCCTTGGGCTCAGGGGCGTCTGAGTCGGCGAGCTGCGCCGACGCCGCCGTCTTGAAGACGAGCTTGAGCACTTGCAACGCATCCCCGGTGTCTCCGAATACAGTGAGGACGCCGTTGCTCCCGGACATCTTCATGATTTTGTACGTTGGGTGAGTCGCGGCCATGAATCGGGCTAGTGCTGGATAGCCGAGGATGGCGTTGTATGGGAGGCCGATGGGAGCGATGTCGAAGTCGATTAGCTCCGTGCGGAAGTTGTCATAGGTGCCGAAGGTTACCAGTAGACGGATCTGCCCCAGGGAGCTGGATGAACCGCCCCCGACGCCCAAGAAGGGCCTGCTAGGCTGAAGCCACTCCGGCGGTATGTGGAGGAGGCTGGAGGCTTCAACCGAGAGCATGCTGAGGCCGGCGCCGCCATCGATGAGAGTCCTGGTGACGGCCACCTGGCAGATGGTGGGGGTGCACAGCATTGGGAGCGCGCCCGAGCAGGCTGAGTTGGAGGGGTGAACCTCCGAGCTGAAGGCCAGATAGGCCCTAGGCGCCGACCGACCCGGAGGAGCCCCATGCTGCAGAGGCAGCACCGATCTGGCGAGCGAACGGCTTGATGTGGCAGTCTGAAGGTGGCGCCTGCAAGCCGCCCAGGAGAGCCGCGATGACCGGGGGCGCCGGCGCAGCGTGCTTGGCGAGGAAAAGGCCGCGCAGCTCCTCCCAAGAGGCCACGGAAGCCGCTGACAGGTGGAGGAGCCACACGAGCGGGGTGCCGGTGAGGGCCATGGGAAGCCAGTTGGCCATCACCCTGTCATCACCCCCTGCTTCGAGGACGGCCTCCTCGTACGCCAGCAGGAAGGTCAGCGGATCGGTCGTGCCGTTGTAGCGCGGTGGCGTCTCCGGCTCGAACTTGTTCGCCACCGCCTCGCCACAGGCTGGGGCCAAGGCTCGAGCCTCGGCCTCAAGGCCGGGCTGCAACCGAGTAGGCGGCGTGCTGCTCATCATAAGGCGAATCGCGATGTCGGCGGAGAGCGAGTTGGCAGAAGGGAAAGCTCCGGCGCACCCCTACCTGGCGCGCCAAATGTCGGAGTTCGGGTTCCGGTAGACCCTCTAGGTTCAAACTCTGGGGTGCACGCGGAGATCTCACCCCCTACCTACCTGCACCTTGTCGCCTCACAAGGATCTAGAACTACACAAAGAGCAACACAAGAGACACAAGGTTTATACTAGTTCGGGCCACCATTGTGGTGTAATACCCTACTCTAGTTTGTGGTGTGGTGGATTGCCTTTGGGGCTGATGATGAATAGTACAAGGAAGAACAGCCTCGCGAGGGTCTGTTCTTGGCTCGTGCGATGAACTGCTAGGGAGAGCTCAGTCGCCTCTCTCTCTCTTTTTTTATCTCTCTACCCTGTGGGTGGCTAGTCCTATTTATAGGCAGAGGCCCTGGGCCTCTTCCCAAATATTGAGCGGGAAGGGCGCCAACAATTGGCCATTTTGAAGGGGAACATCTGGTACACTTATCCTGACTAAAGTTGTTCCTCGCCTGCCAAAGGCTCTGACGATGACGCTGGCTTGGGCTCCACGATGACCTCCTTCCTGCCGTTGGGCTGGTCTTGGTCTTGTTGCACCGAAACGGTTGCCTTTGCTTGATACTCTCGCCTGCGCTTGCCTCCTTTGGACCAAAGAGGAAATGAGGACACTGTGCGGGCTGGCGCCTTTGGTCGTCATGGCTTGCATCATGGGCACCTCGCGAGGTACCCCACCTTGATCTCTCCGCCTCCTCGTGAGCCAGTCTGACGAGGCCGTGCCTCAGGCAGCTTTTTGTCGTCCACCCCGCGAGGATTGGCCCCTCGCGAGGGTCTTGAGCTTGTGTCGACGAAGATGGGCCGTGCTGGGCCGCCCCTTGAGCCACGCCAGAGGCCGCAGGCAGGCAAGTCTGGGTACCCCCGTTCCCAGAACGCCGACAAGTACCATTTGTAAAAAAACTGGAACTAATATATAATAACAGAGACATTATCCGAACAATACATTTCTTAAACATGTACTCCAGCCGATCCCTAACAGTAATGATACTCCCGCCGATCCCTAACAAGTTTTGCAGTTTTGAACTAAGATTCAGTAGTTAATTCTGAGCAAAGTAGGTACTGACCTTTCGAGACCAAGAGACCTCAACAGATATATCGAAATCCGGTCTCCTTTTGTGCAGTTCCAGAAAAATTAAGCGAAGCAAAATGTCGCAATAGAAACAAGTTGAATAGATATCCCTGTTTTAACAGAGGCAAAAAAGGAATCAATTACTGGCCAATAATGGAGGATGAAACATGCAGCCACAAAAATGGTAATCCCGCCAATCCCTAACAAGTGTTGCAGTTTGAACTAAGATTCAGTAGTTAATTATGAGAGTGGCATTGTTTAATTTTACAAGCGACATTAGATTAACAAAAAACATAAATAGTTCCAGGGGAGAGTGGGTGCAAAAACAACATGTGCTTCCACCTACGTATAAAGGGGGCGATGCAAAGTTTTGTTGTAACAAAGAAATAAGCATCATGTGTGGGTTGGAGAAATTTTTGCTCACTTAATGGTAAAAAGACAGTTGTTCAATAGCTTCAAATCAACATTTATCCGAAACAGTACCAATACAAGTAGCACAACATCTCAAAGCACACTGCAACATCATGTGGATGAAAGTTGGTACTAACCTTTATTGACCAAGATTTGAAACAACTCGCGAGGAGAACTTGAAACAAATCCCAACACATATATGAAAATCTGATCTCCTTTTGTGCAGTTCCACCAAAATTAAGAAAAGTCACCGGTGTGACATTCAAGTTGAACTGCACAAAACACTCTTAAAACAAAAGTGTTTCGCGTAGCGTAGCAAAATGTCGCAATAGCAACAAGTTGAATAGATATCCCTGTTTTAACAGAGGCAAAAAAGGAATCAATTACTCGCTAATATAGGAGGATGAAACATGTGACCACAAAAATGGTAATCCCGCCAATCACTAACAAGTGTTGCAGTTTTGAACTAAGATTCAGTAGTTAATTCTGAGAGTGGCATTCCTTAATTTTACCAGCGGCATTAGATTAACAAAAAGCATAAACAGTTCTAGGGGAGAGTGGGCGCAACAACACCATGTGCTTCCATCTACTTATAAAGGGGGTGATGCATAGTTTGTTGTAACAAAGCAAGGGTTGGTCCCATTTTTGTTCACTACTTAATGGGAAAAGACAACAATACAATAGCTTCAATTCAACATTTATTTAAAATAGTATCAATACAATTAGCATAGCATCTCAAAGCACACTGCACAATCATGTGTATGAAGGCATGTACTGACCTTTCATGAAACGAACAAGATAAATACGAATCTACCAACACAAATAGGAAATCCAATCTCGTTTTGTGCAGTTGCACTGAAATCAAGCAAAGTTGCTGGTGTGACATTTAAGTTCGCTATACCAACAAGTTGAATAGATATCCCTGTTTTAACAGAGGCAAAAAAGGAAACAATGACTGGCCTATAAAGGAGGATGAAACAAACGGCGACAAAAAGAAGCATCTAACTTATCTTGATGGAAAACAAAGTAGGACAGTGGCATTCCTAAAATGGTTGCATTGATTCATATTAACAGAGACATTCTCTTAAAACAATATTCATTAAAAATGTAAATTAATTTTAACAGTGGCATTGCTTCAATTTTCCAGCGGCATTCCTAGATTAACAACAACAAAATAGTTGTATGGGACATGGGACATGCCAGCACCATGTGCGTCCACACGTATAAATGGGTGATGCAGAGTATGTTGCCAAAGCACCATATCTGCGTTGGTCCCATATTTGTTCTCTTTGAACCTTTTTCCTATGTGAGGGCAGCAAATCTAGTCCTGCACAAACTACCCGACCTCCCAGTTTCTTTCTTTTTCAAACAAAGAGATCGGTTCCTTATAGATGTGCGTACTGGGTTACCTTCTTTTTCCCTTTTCGACCAAAAAAGCGGCTGGATAGCCAGTCTAAACTACTTTCCCTCCCTCCTTTCCTCATTGAACCAAGTCCTAGATTCATGCTCCACCCCACTGCACCCTTCTTTCCTCTTTGAACCCAGACCTAGATTCAACTACAGAATCGAAAAAGATCTGCATGCAGCTAGAGCAATGATGGTTTCGAAGAAACTTATACCTTAGGGTCATCGGGATGTGGCTAGGCGTGCAGCCGGGGGCCGGATCTGCCCACACTATGTACGACAGCAAGGAAGAAGGGGTTGGTGGCCCTCCCACACAGGCGCTGGGTGAAAGAGAACAGCGCAGCCGGCAGTGGATTGCCTCCCTCGCCGAACGTGATAGAGTGAACGCTCCACCTCCTCCCCTTCCCAGTGCGACAGGATCCTGACGCCTCCTTCACTGTTGGAGATATGCCCTAGAGGCAATCATGTATGATTATATTTCTTATCTGTTTATGAATGAAGATAGTCCTTGTACATTACCAATGATGTGTATCAGCAAGTACGTGACTTGTTTGTGGGACTATGCATTTTATGATGACTGTCCTAAAAGGTCCCTAGTCGAGAGGGCTGTGTGGACACGCAGCTGACTAGACTAGCATATGACACGGTCGATGGCTTGGTCTCACTAGCCATGGAGCATTGGATGCTAATCGGATAATATAGAAATGGAAAGGTCTGTTCGGATTCGATGTAGTCGGATCCAAATCGAGATAAGGTCCGAGTCAGACAGACCCAACTATGAGACGCAGCGATATGTCATCTGTGAGTCTCTAGTACAACATATGTTCTATGTCCTAAGACCTAAGCTGACGCATGTACTCGGGATGGTGACAGACTTGCTTTGGGCCGAACAAACGGTACTCCATAACTGGGTAGTTACAAAGGTAGGTTTCCGGTTTGTCTAGAGCCATGCTGCGAGACTTGGTCGAGCAAGATGGGATTTGCCCCTCCAACCAGGAGAGATATACTCTGGGCCCCTCGCGTGATCCGACCAGGATAAGCATGGCCATGCGACAAGGATTATGAGATAATACGGATAGTGCTCAGTATCACTGGGACGAGAAAGAGGTCGGGCTAGCAGAAGGATGACAATCTCGCCTTGAGCCCGACAACATATATTGTGTGCAAAGGGAACAGAAGTGTGACATGTTGTACAGGTTCGCCTAACCAGTTTCATAGTCTGCTTGGTGTTCGGCATGCCTTGCTAGAGGCCGCTACCAATCGTGCAGTTTGGAGGTGATCTGAACTACGACCAAGCCGGCTTGAAACTAATGGGTCACGCGCTTAAGGGAAGGACCAAGCCGCACGACGTTCCTCCTGCACGCGTGGATAACGTTAGAGGCGGTGCACTTGCGCCGCTCCGGCAAACTTGTACGTGGGATCGGACAATCGGCTGTTCGAGGGAGATCGGATGAGGAGGAGACGATCCACGCGGACGCGCTGCCCCAACTCTTCTTGCACTGCACGACACTGCATGTCTAGTGGTAACGAACTGTGATCCATCTCCCGTAGCACGTTCTTGGTTGTTCTGCGTGTAGGAAATTTTAATTTGTTGTTGACGCACCGTATCGTAGATCCCAACAGTGGTATCAGAGCCTCTTCTATAGGATTGGGATTCAGATCGTATGCATATGAGATATGTGGATGCGGCAGATGAGATCTGTTGTCGTTGATGAGATCGGCTGTGTGCACAGTTGATGAGATCAACTGCATAAGGGGATCGATGTCGCTATGTTTTCTGATGATCGGAGTCGATGAGGTCGTGACACAACCTACTCCTACCGGTCGGTATCCGCCATCACTACAAAAAAATACACTTCCGTGATGATAGGTGTTTGTCACAGTAGGTCGCGTTTTTTGTCATGCATGTACATCCATGACAAATTTATGACAGAATCAAGATAGTCATACCTATGCTGTCGTAGAAGTGTTCCATGACATTACCAAAATTATCATCACGGAAGTGTCCACTTCCATGACGATAAATCGCGCGTCACAGAAGTGCTTTCGTCAAGGGTGACCGACACGTGGCATCCACCGTAACGGAACGCCGTTAAGCTATTGGGTCGGATTTTGGATCCGATAACCCGTTAACAGCCCCGACCAATGGGAAATTTCCACGTGTAAAATCATCATTGGCTAGAGGAAACACGTGTCGGCTCATTGTTGGGACAGATGTCATCCACTCATTGGACAGAAGGCGCCTATGATACGTCGACACGTGGCACGGCCCATCAAGTTTAAATGGGCCAGCCCAACTAAAGGCACACAAGATTTTGCGGACCATAATGGGCCGACCCAGTTAAAGGCCCACTAGATTTTGCTGACTATAATGGGTTGGCCCAGCTAAAGGCCCACAAGATTTCGCGGGCCATATTAGGCCGACCCAGTAAAGGCCCACAAGATTTTTGTGTGCCATAATGGGCCGGCCCAGGTAAAGGCCCACAAAATTCTTGCGGATCATAATGGGTCGGCCCAGCTAAAGGCCCACGAGATTTCGCCGACATTAATGGGCCGGCCCAGCTGTAGGCCCACAAGATTTTGAGGACCCTAGTAGGCCGGCCCATTAACTGGCTGCCATGTTTTGGGCCAAATGCCGGCCCATATTTGATCTGGTCCATTAATGGCCTGCCACGTTCCGGGCCTAATAATGGCCCATATAAGATCCGGCCCGTTAAAAGCCTCCCACTTTCTGGGCCAAATCACGGCACAGATCAGGTCCGACGCTTTAAGAGGCTTTGGGATCAATTATGGCCCACATTAGATTCGGCCCGTTGACTGGACGCTATGCTTTTGGGCCCACTTGCTAAAGGCCCATTTAGTAATTCAGCCTGATATTAGTTTCGTCCTGTTAAGGGCCCATTTAACATTTTGGCCCTATATTAATTTCGTCATGTAAAAAGCCCGTTGTCGGTGTCAAAACCGGCGGATCTCGGGTAGGGGGTCCCGAACTGTGCGTCTAGGCGGATGGTAATAGGAGACAAGGGACACAATGTTTTTACCTGTGTCCGGCCCTCTCGATGGAGGTAAAACCCTACTCCTGCTTGATTAATATTGATGATATGGGTAGTACAAGAGTAGATCTACCACGACATCAGAGAGGCTAAACCCTAGAAGCTAGCCTATGGTATGATTGTTGTTCATCCTACGGACTAAAACCCTCCGGTTTATATAGACACCGGAGAGGGCTAGGTTACACAGAGTCGGTTACAATGGGAGGATATCTACATATCCGTATCGCCAAGCTTGCGTTCCACGCCAAGGAAAGTCCCATCCGGACGCGGGACGAAGTCTTCAATCTTGTATCTTCATAGTCCAGGAGTCCGGCCAAAGGTTATAGTCCGCCCATCCGGACACCCCCTAATCCAGGACTCCCTCAGTAGCCCCTGAACCAGGCTTCAATGACGACGAGTCCGGCTACAGATTGTCTTCGGCATTGCAAGGCGGGTTCCTCCTCCGAATACTTCATAGAACATTTTGAACACAAGGATAGTGTCCGGCTCTGCAAAATAAGTTCCACATACCACCGTAGAGAGAATAATATTTACACAAATCCAATCTACTGACGTATCTCGCAGCATGACATCACACCACGGCCAAGCCATTATTCAAATCGTTTTTACTGTCCCACCTCAGCATGTTTTGCGAGGTGGTTTCCTTGGCACGTCTTGTTGAAGCGGAGATCGTGTCCCCTTATTCCGGGATTCTCATCAATACGGGCATGGGTAACCCAATCGTGCCCGTTGGCACGTCTCCTCTATCGAAGGCGAGTCCCCAAGCGGTCACGGGAAGGCTCTTGGTATTCAACATCTTTATAAAGAGACCAAGGCTCTACCCCTTTCTTTCAATCTCAATCGAATCCGCCCCTCGCCTCGAGTTCCAACACCCGAAGCTCCAGATTCAGGCGCTTCGGACCTTCAATGATGTCCAGTTCCGACCTTCAAGGCCAGTGGATGCCTTCCTCCGTTACGGAAGAAGACGTGCTAAAGCTAAGAGATGCCAGGTACTTTACTGGCGAAATTTTGCATAGGCTACCCGCTCAAGGGCAGGTTATTCCCACTCCCAAGCCAGGTGAGAGCGTGGTATTCGCGTCTCATGTCCTTTGGGGGTTAGGCTTCCCGACGGACCCCTTCGTGAGGGGGCTCATGTTTTATTATGGGTTGGAATTTCATGACTTGGATCCGCAGTCCATCCTCCACATCTCATCTTCATTGTCGTATGTGAGCCTTCCTCCGCATTATTCCTCACTTCGAATTGTGGCTCAAGACATTCATAGTGGAGCCGAAGATCATCAAGGGGCAGCAAGCGGAGTGCGGAGGGGCTGTTATAAGCAAGAATATTGACGCTCCATGGCCCGAGGGCTTTTTTCAAGAGGAGTTCAGCTTATGGCAGCGAGAGTGGTTTTATATCACAGCTCCCAGGGGCACCAAGTGGGTGGCGCCACCTGCCTTTCGCTCGGGTCCTCCCCGGTGGCGTCATGGGTCAGTAAAGGGCTCGACTAGGGGCCGTCCAAGGACGTGCCCTTGTTGCAGGGTCGCATTCAAGATCTCCTGGAAAGAGACATCAACCTGGCCGTAGTGACGCAGGTCATGTTGATTCGCTGCACTTTGACCTGCAAACACCGCCCCCTCTGCCTGTGGGAGTTTAATCCAGAGGGAGCACGATCTCTCCAACACTTTACGGGCGCGACGCCCATGGAGATGTACAAATTGTTCTTCGGATCACAAGCAATGTGTCCGGACTCGAGCGAGGCCGCAGGTCTGAGCTACAATCGCCCGGATACTCAAGTAAGTAGCCCTGTACCCGGACACGCTATCCGTATATTCATCATAAAATCGCCCTTAAAAGAGTTGTCCCTTAAACAGGAGTGGATAGTGAAAGCAAAGCTAATTAGGTGTCCAGACCCCCTCCCCGAGACCACGCCGGATCCCGTGTTAACCAGGATGCTGGAGGTTGCGCCTTTGGAAGAAGGCGAATGGGGGAACAAGGAAGCTACCGTCTCCCCGAAGGAGGCTGTCAGGAAAGGAGGAATCGAGAATCCCTCCATCCAAGGAAAGAAGAGGACCGCCTCTGAAGACCCGGAGACCATGGTCTCAAAGCGGGGGAAGAAATCTTCGTCAGAGGGTCCTGCGCCGAGAGGTGCCTCGGCTGCACTGTGCCCTCAAGGGGATCAGCCCTCCAGCAAGCCGTATGTAGAGAGGGGTGTTTTAAAATAAGAGACATCCCTATTCTATTCCTGAGAAAGATAACTGAATTTTTACCTTGTAGTTCGGATCTCAGCCCTTCTCAGCAGAGCTCATCTTCAGGGGATCTTCGTCCGGAGATGATGGACAGCGGAACACCTCCCCCTGCTGTACCGCCTTGCGAGGCAGGCGACCCTGAGGTGTCGTCACGGAGCATTTCTCCGAATCCGGCAGGGCCGGAAAGCAGCTGTATGGCTCCCCAAAGCCCTCCATGTCCGGCCTTCGAAAAAGGCCATCGGACGAGTCCGGCACCGTTCAGTGCATGGTCAGAGGAGCTGAAGGATCTGCTCGGGCGAGCGTCTATCTTAGAAGAACACCGTGCATTGATGGGCACGGTGATTGAAAGGATTTCATCCGCGGAGAACGGGTTGCACGAGGTCGTCAGGAGTTTACTGACAGGTTTTGAGGTACGCGAAATGATGTACCTTTTGACAGTTTCGCATATAAAAGATGCACCCTGTATAGATAGTAGCCCCTGAGACTCGGTGCGTTGTCAAAAATGACAGCGCGCCGAGGATCATAATCCCAGGTATAACATGTCGCTCTTCCTATGTAGGTGGCGAAGTGTCCGGTGGCTAGCCGGACTGATGAATTTGCCGAGCTAAAGCGGCAACTTGACGTGGCGGATGCCGACATTGCGCTTGTCAACAAGCGGCTTGACGAGTCACAAGGTATGCAATTTCTTCACGGACACCTGGTAAGGGGGCTTGATAACCATGCCTTACAACATGTATGCTTGATGCAGATGGTGCCGCTGCCATGGAGAACCTTTGGGCGGAACTCGCCCGAGCCAAGGAGCAGGCCAGAAAAAGTGATGCGGCTGCCTTAAAGGCGGCCGAAGAGCTGAAAGCCGAACAGGCTGCTCACTGCCGAAGTAGGAAGGAAATGGCCGAGATGGCTGTGAAGTTGAAGGATGCTACCGACCGCTCCAAGCTTCTTGAAAAAGAAGACCGGGCGGAACAAAAGGACCTAGAGAAGGCCACTACCGAGGCCAAGGATGCTCGCTCTGCAATGAGAGCCATGAAGGAGGAGCTACGTCAGGCCGGAGATATCGCGGCTGGAAAGCTCTTTATGCTGCGGATGAAGTTCGGGGATCCTAAATATGCTCAGTTGGATCGGCTGTGGAGTGCGGCGGATACTTATCTGGACTTGGCGGCAAGTGCCATGACGCGCCGAACACTTCCGAGATCAATAGGATCACGAAGTGGAAAAGCTTTTTGGTCGCAGTTCCACAATCCAGAGCGCCCACTTCCATTAACCGAGCGTTTGGCCGAATGGGCGGAGCTGAATAGGTTATCCGGACTCGCCATGAATGATGTCGTGAGTCATCTGTGGCCGAAAAGGCCCTAGCCGAAGATTTATTTTGGTTTGGTGCAGCAGTTCCTTGGTGCGGTGCCGCATATCAATGCAATGAAGAGGTCAACATGCATAGAGGGTGCATGGATGGCTCTTTCCCGTGTCAAGACATACTGGGCGGAGATGAAGGCCACTGACATTGCATCCCAAGATTCGGACGGGAGCCGAGTACCTACCGAGCACTATTTTCAGGAAGTTCTGCAGGGCGCTCGTTTAATAGAGACGTAGTGCTCAAAGGATATCATGTTCGAATAACATGTATTGTTGTAAAACAATGTTTTGATGGAATATAAAAGCTTTTTATACTTGTGCCTGCAAGAATTAAAATACCTCCTGTGCGGCCGTTAATGTATATGTGTACATAACCTGAAAGATGGCAGTCTTGACTTCATTTACGCATATAATGCGGGGTGTTCGCATGAAGGCACATTTTCACACTTGATCCAACGTCTTGGTCCTATAAAGGAGGTGATAGCGCAGCGAACTAGGCAACCCGACTATAATGCTTTATCACTTTCACTTAGCCATAGGAGTTTGACAGTGGGGCTACTATATAGCCCCTAGGGGCACCGCGCTCGCCCGAACTCGGGGCGCGTGTGTACCTGACCGGGAAATGGCCCTTCGTTAATGCGGAGGAATCCTAAAGATTCCGGTGGGTCATCGAGTGGTTGACCAGTCTCACGCTATATAATGACAGTCGGTTTTCGGCTTTCTCTACTGAGGTGCTACTTTGGCGAACCGGGGCACAATCGCAGTAGTTCTCCTGGTGCCGCCTTAGCCGATAGAGCGGAACGTAAGGCAGCAAAACATAGGAGCCGGGCAAACCCAACATTTGACCAACGACATGATTCAGAGCTGATGCATATAAGGCCAAACTCGCGACGCCGAACACTCCCTAAGGTATTCGGTCTTTATGAAAACGGGCTGAACAAAGACCTTAGTAATAAGCCCCTGGTGTCCAGGTATGCGCAAAATCCTCACGTGGCCAACGCGAAGACGCCAGCTTCCACCTCGGTTATAGCAAGAAACCAGGGGATGTGTATCAACAAGAGACAGTAAAAAAGGTTTACGCAGGGTCTTAATCTAAAAAGAATCCTTGGAACGGGTCCCTCTTGCACGTCTGCTACCGTGTCTCCGTTGTCAGTATCACGGGCCGGGTGTCGCACGGTGTTCATCTATAAAAGAGAGGAACTTAGTTGAAAAAGATCGTGCGAAAATGTACGTTATATTAAAGTAACAAAGTACAATTTAAAAAAATGAATAAAATTGAGCTTTATTGTCCCTTGTTGTACATGCGCGGAGCCCCTTGAACGGGGGTATGCGGCTAGTAAGCCCTTGTATGTTTACGCCGGACTCGTCTAGCCATGTCCGGGGTCTGAACGACCTGTTTAGGTGCTTTGATTAGTGAAGCCGGTTTAGTGTGTGGTTGTTAAGGCAGCCGCACAATCTTCCTCGCTCGAGGAACACTCTATATTTCCCTTTAATGAGATGATGCCTCGTGGACCGGGCATTTTAAGTATAGGGGATGCATAATGCGGTATTGCGTTAAAGCGGGCGAAAGCTTCGCGTCGATGAGTGCTTGATAGCTACTTGTAAATGGGGCGATGTGGAAGGTTAGCTTTTCGTGGCGGAAGTTGTCGGGTGAGCCGAACATAACTTCTAGCAGGAGAGAGCCCGCACAATGGGCATCTGGGCCTGGCGTTACCCCTTGAAAGGAAGTGTTGCTATGGCGAATTGTTGTTGCGTCTATCCCCATTTTGCGGATTGTGTCCTGATATAGCAGGTTTAAATCACTGCCGCCGTCCATTAGGACTTGTGTAAAGTGGAGTCCGTTAATTATCGGATCTAATACCAAGGCAGTCCAGCCTGCATTCCGGATACTTCTCGAGTAATCCTGATGGTCGAAGGTGATTGTTTTTGACAACCAGTGGCGGGACTCCTCTGGGATCGGCCGTATGGCGCGTCTCTCTATAGGCGCCACTCTGTCCTCCCCTTTTGTCACGTGAAGTGAATTTACTGTTTGACTTCTTTTGGGAAATTCTTTTGTTTTCCGGTACTCTGCTTGTGGGGTTCGTCATCGTCCTCGCTTGGTGTGTCGAGCCCCTTGTGTTCGGCATTGAGTTTGCCGGATTGCTTGAAGACCCAACAATCTTTGTGGCTATGGTTTGCAGGCTTCTCGGGAGTACTGTGGATTTGACATATCTTGTCCAAGATTTTGTTTAGGTTAGATAGCTCGTCCCTGTTATCCTTGAGGGGCAGCTTTTTCTGATTCTGCCGAGAGCTTTTGAATCCGGCTTTGACTGCAGTGCTCTTCGGGCTGTTTCCCTTGGTCCGGCGCTTGTCCTTGTTGCGTGGCGGTTTCCCGTTTCCATCCCTAACTTCGGATGTACTTGGATCGCTGGTACTGCATCTTGCCAACCAGCTATCCTCTCCTGCACAAAAGCGGGTCATGAGGCTTGTTAATGCGGCCATTGTTCTTGGCTTTTCTCGGCCGAGGTGTCTGGCGAGCCATTCGTCTCGGACGTTGTGTTTGAAAGCTGCTAAGGCTTCGGCGTCCTCACAGTCGACTATTTGGTTCCTTTTAGTAAGGAATCTGTTCCAGAATTTCCGGGCTGACTCTCCGGGTTGTTGAGTTATGTGACTTAAATCGTCTGCATCCGGAGGTCGGACATAGGTCACTTGAAAATTTCCCGAAAAGCATCCTCGAGCTCTTCCCAACTTCCAATGGTGTTTTCGGGAGGCTTTTAAGCCAATGCCGGGCTGGCCCTTTGAGCTTGAGGGGTAAGTATTTTATGTCGTGGAGGTCATCTCCTCTAGCCATGTGTATGTGGAGGATGTAATCCTCAATCCAGAATCCAGGGTCTGTTGTTTTGTCGTATGCCTCTATGTTTACGAGCTTGAATCCCGCTGGAAATTCATGATCCAGCACCTCATCGGTGAAACTTAGGGGGTGTGCGACACCCCTATATCTGGGCGTACCGTGATGTTCGGATATTTGATGTGTTGCATTGCTTACTAGAGCTTGCTTTCTTGGCCCATAGATAGATCTGGCTGGGCCATCTTTTTGATGCGAATCCTTGTGCGGATCGCGTGCCGGCTTGTGTGCAGCGTCCTTTGCCGCACTGTGTTGGCCATGGGGTCGTTTGTCCGACCGGGTGGCTTCCTTATTTTTTGATTGCGGAGGCTCTAAGGCCTCATCAAATTCCGGCAGTAATTTTCGCTTCGGATAGCTCTTTGTGTGGCGACTGTCGCCGTATTTGTCTGCGGTGTTGAGTACTTTGCTCCATCTAATTCTGAGTGCATCTTCCGCTGTTTTGAGCTTCCGTTTCTGCTTTTTCAGGCTACGCGCAGTGGCGACGAGCCTTTTTTGGAGGTTCTTCTGCTCCAGCAACTTGTCCGCGTGAGGTTGTCCGGACTGTTGTCTTCGCCGGGGACGGGTTGTTTCTCCAAGTTGCCCTGTTCGGACGGTTGCTCGACAACATGTTCGTCGTCCACCGGTTCGCCCTGCTCTATGGCTGGGTCTGTATGGCTGCTTTCTCTATCGAGGTGGGGTTTGGAGCAGCGCTTACGCCGCCGCTTTGATGCTTTTCGAGGGAACGATCCCTCTTGCGTCCCTTTGTTCCTCGTCGTTGTTTCCTTTAGGTGTATCCATCGTGTATACATCATGAGATGGGTTGGTTGTCCAGTGGCCTATAGGCGCTGGTTCCTGTTCGTCTCCTACATCGTCGTCCATACCGTCGATGTCTTCGGAGTCGAAGTCGAGCATGTCGGTTAAATCATCTTTAGTGGCTACAAAGTGGGTGGTGGGTGGGCTTTGAATTTCTTCATCGTCCGCATCCCAACCTTGCCGACCATAATCCGGCCAGGGCTCTTCTGATAAAGAGAGAGACTTTAGTGAATTCAGGATGTCGCCAAGAAAAAGTCTTTGAAAGATGTCCGCGACGGTGAACTCAATGATCGGCGCCCAATCGGATTCGATTGGCAGGGGCGCGGAAGGTTCGGAGTCCGGAGAAAAGTCCGGCACCTTGGAGTCACGAGCTCCGCAAAGGACAAGACTGGTGTTCGGCTCGATCACCGTATAGATTGCAGCCCTCGAGGCGGTGTCTAGCCACCCATCCTGGATTGGCGCAGTCGGCTCCGAGCTAGAGGTCGGAGCGGACACTGGTGCGGCCTCCAGGGCACTGTTCGGCAGCAGAGCTAGATCATTCCCATCTCTACAGTGCGGCGCGCTTGGCTGTGGCTCGAACCCGTCGAAGATCAAGTCTTCGCGGACATCAGCCGTGTAGTCAAACATCCAAATCTGACCTGATGGCCAGGGGCGTAGCTTTCGATCTGCTCCATATGGCCAAGCGAATTGGCCCGTAGTGCAAAGCCGCCGAATACGAAGATCTTTCCGTGGAGAAAAGTCTCACCCTGGACCGCATCGTTGTTGATGATCGGAGGAGCCATCGGGCCTAAAGATGACGACACAGAGGAACTCTCAATGAAAGCACGAATGTCGGTGTCAAAACCGGCGGATCTCGGGTAGGGGGTCCCGAACTGTGCGTCTAGGCGGATGGTAACAGGAGACAAGGGACACGATGTTTTTACCCAGGTTCGGGCCCTCTCGATGGAGGTAAAACCCTAGTCCTTCTTGATTAATATTGATGATATGGGTAGTACAAGAGTAGATCTACCACGATATCAGAGAGGCTAAACCCTAGAAGCTAGCCTATGGTATGATTGTTGTTCGTCCTACGGACTAAAACCCTCCGGTTTATATAGACACCGGAGAGGTCTAGGGTTACACAGAGTCGGTTACAATGGTAGGAGATCTACATATCCGTATCGCCAAGCTTTCCTTCCACGCCAATGAAAGTCCCATCCGGACACGGGACGAAGTCTTCAATATTGTATCTTCATAGTCCAGGAGTCCGGCCAAAGGTTATAGTCCGGCCATCCGGACACCCCCTAATCCAGGACTCCCTCACCCGTCATATACTTGGGCCTAACTACGGCCCGGTTTGCATCCGGCCTACTCGCAGCCGATATCTGATTGGGCCAAACAAGGACCGAGACAACTTTGGCCTGTTAAAAGCCCGTGAATTGATTCGCACAATCATGCGCCGGCGTCCATTTCGGGCTGCTGCCGGCCCGTGAGCTATTCAGCATGTTTCAGGTCCAGCCTACTTCTCAGCCTCCTAAAAGCCCATTGAGTTTTCTTGCGAAAAGAGGGCCGGGGGTTACTCGGCCTATTAAAGGCTCGAATCTACTAGTGGGCCAGTTTGACGGGGCCGATGATGCGGATCATACATCGTGATTGCATGACGGCCCGATTATGTACCGTAATTTTGCGGTTTGGCCGGTTTACTGCGAAGACATGATATATATACAGTAAAATAACTGCAGCATCGTGAATAAGAAAAAAGCTAGACTATACAGTAAAGAAATTACGGCATATTACATCCACTTGGCATCAAAGTTCACCACTATGATAATAAAGCACAAGCAGACAGCAGATTACATACACTGGGCATCAAAGATCGCCACCAGTGCAAATAAACACGCCGACAAAATAATATACAAAACCGACATCACTTCAATAGAGTTCAAGAAAGGTTAGGCCTTACGGGAGCTGCAGCAAGCGCAAGCAGGAAAGCAAGATGATGAGACTGCACTTGTTCAACACTTATATCTTCCTCACTCGAAAGATAAACAAGCGAAGACGGATGACAGGGTTTTGCACATAAAAGTATCGATTGCCGACAATTCATCACATTTCTTCTTGACGAATAAACTGACACGCTTTAAAATTGCATTAACACAATATGGTATTGTTCAGGTCAAGACATGGCAGGAAATGACATTGTGAAGGAGTTGGCAGCTTCACGACACCAATCGGATTACAGATCAAGAACTCATAAGTATCAATGGTTAGTGTCTTTGTCAATTTATCCCATTTCAGATTGGCAAATAAAGAGGCGGTTTAAATAATACTCCCTCCGTCGGAATTACTTGTCATCAAAATGGATGTGTCTAGAACTAAAATACATCTAGATACATCCATTTCAATGACAAGTATTTTTGGACGGAGGGAGCAGTGGAATTTTTTTTGGGGGTGATATGACATTGTTCATAGTTAAGACATTGCAGAATATGACATTGTGCTGTAGTGGTTAGGTTCACCACACCACTGGATTATAGATGAAGAACATAAGCATACATGCAGTGCAAAAGAAGATCACTTGCTCTGTATAGTTTAATTTACATGGTATGAAGAAGGAACTTGGTTGTACAACTGAAAACTGAAATTGAGAAGGACAAACTTTTGTTTATGAACTACATAATAAACTTTAAACATGCAATTTGATGCAAACACCAAAAATAAACAGCTGTTGCAGTCATGCCTAACCAAATATACACAACAAAGTTTGAAGGCTTGAGAAGGACAAACTTACATTCTTGGTGAAGACAGGCTCTATAAAGCCCTTGTCCATGCCGATGGGGGCAATTCAAGAAGTTTAGCATGAATGTTCTTCATAAGCATTGCCTTTATTCTACATTTTATTAAGAGTAAATATAGATGTGATAATATACAAAAATGGAGAATATTTAAGATAAGATGAAGAGTGATGCTACATAACCAAGTAGCTATAAATGTATGTGCAGCGATATAGGCAAAAGGCACAGCCAAGAGCAATGCACAGCTAAACTTCTTCAGTACCAACCTTATGGTAAGAGTAAATATAGATCTGATGTGTAGAAAATGGAGGGCAAAGGAAAATAAGCTGCAGAGTGGTGGTACATGAACAACTACCTATCAATATAAGTATACTGATAAAGGACAGCATGTACTTACAAGAACAATGCAGAGCTAAAAAAATTCATTGGCATTGGATATATTCTACACTAATGTAACCATTCATACAGATCAGATAATTTGGAGCGAACAATTGATAAGAAAGCCACCATGCATACTACTGTCACATAATGAACTAGGTATGTATGCAAGTACAGTGATACAGGACAACGGGTACTAACAAGAGCAAAGCAGCGGGCGGCATATTTGCGATATCTTGTCGTTCTTTTCAAACCGGAATTCTTCTTCGAGCAGATTTCCTGCAAAAAAGATCCGTAAGGCACATGCGGAAAAGTAGAAGTTCAATTTGTCATGTGATTTCATAGACAGTACCTCATCCTGGGAACAAGACCAGTGAATAACAAGGTTTTTCCATTCAATGTCTTCTAAATTTAGCACAGGAGACTTCATCGGAAATTCGTTTATAGACTTGCCATCAAAGTGTGATTTCCTCAGGTAACACCGATACTGCTACAATGCTTCCTTGAAAAGCACAAGCAAGCTTTGCTCGTCATGACTATCTAGATTGACCCTCACCTAGCTACAACAATGTAATGTAAATCATTTATGTGTTCGATCAGCAGAAAATAGGAAAATAATAACCATGAATAATAGCACTTACACGTAAGTTGGACAGGAAGATGTGAAAATGGTGTTTGTCTTCACTATAATCTTCCCATGATTGGAATATATGCATGTAGTCCCTAACAACATTGAAAGCATTGTCTTTTAAACTGGGAATAAATGGAATGGGGTTGCAATCTGCAGGAATTGGTCGTCTCTGCAGTTGGGATAGGTCTTCGGCCGGTGGACTTGTTGTACTTTTTGCTGGAGTGGGATTTTTCTGTGGTACGGCTGGTGCTATGGCAAATGAAATCGGTATACCTTTTGTTGGAGTGCAGGTCCTGTGTGGTGGGGCTAGTGGTGTGGCCAGTGAAGTATGGGTACAGTCTGCTGGAGTCGGTCCTATGTTTTGTGTCACTGGTTGTACAGCCAATATAAGTGGGCCGTTGTCTGATTTCTCCGACACCACCACGTTTTTCAAGGACTTTGCTGGTGCTCCTTCAGGTTCGGCAATCACCCTCTTCCTTTTTGATGTCTGATGCACAAGAACAACATTTAAGTGGGAAAAGATGGTATGACGACAGATGGAATATGTATTGATAATGGATGGGCATGGCATCTCGGGTTATATGCTGAGTAAACTAAGCAGATGGCGGTGCAACAAAGTAGAAGAAATGCAAGACAACATATGCAAAATACGCACAATCAATAAAACCTTGCCAAATTAGAACAGGCACCTTGATGGGTGAACAGGAAAGGCCATCTGCCATTGACTCCTCGAGGTTAGAATAGTCATTAGGATGATATTCCGAACAAGAATCAACCGGTGGGGAGCGTACGAGTTTCATTGCTTCCAGAATGGCACTCAATGCCTTGGTGCCAATTTTGTAAGTCATTGCAGTGTACCACAATATTCTTCCGATCTTGTGGATTCGATATTCACTAAAATTGCATATAATATCCGAGAACCATGAAAACATAAATAGTTGTGAGATTATCTTTGTAATGCAGATGATATTCTAATATAGGGGCGCCCCTGTAAACACTTATGTGCTATCACTGGATTCTGATGAGAGAGCTCATGTGTTCTGTAATATCGTGCATGCATTTATATAATCTAGCACAAGTACACACAAAAATAGGCTCCAGAAGAAAGGATAGCTGGTAGATGATAGGTTCATAATATCATATCTGAGTTTATTGCCAAACCATGATAACAAGAGCACACAAAGAACTAGGCAGATCATAGTGTACATAATAGGGTACACCATAACCACGATATATAAATCGGGAAAGTGGAACTGGCTTGAAAATACGGTGTTGTATTGCCGCTTAGTAATTGAAAGCCTATCGATCACGTCTGACGGCCAGCACTATCGAACATGGTAAAGAAGAGCAAGCAGATTTTGGATAATAAAATGTTGGTTGCGCAGTGCCCACACAAGATGAACTAGAGCGCATTAAAAATGCAACTCCCAGCTGTCTCTCGACCATTTCAGGCAGTTGGATGAAGATCCTACGTCTCCTAACCCTTCTTCTTCCTCGTCTCTTAATTCTTCCCATACAGTAACACCCAGACGGGCCGGGCCGGACCACCGCCCCCACCGCATGTGTTCCTCCGCCACCCCACCCCCATCTCAAGGCCGAGTTTCTTCGTTTCGTGAGGCCCCACAACCACCCGAGCCCTTCGATCGCACCAGCGAACTCCGGCGAGCTCAAAAATCGATGACCCAATTTTGAAATTTAGTCTACTGTGATTTAACTAGTGTGGAATATAAAAGGGAAAAACCATAAGCATTGGGAGTATAGTGTTGAGCGTGCCATGGCGGATCTGAAGGTGCAAACCGGACAAAGGCAAGAAATCAGAGTAAAGCAGTGGCGATCTATTTTCTTGCTGCGATAAATAAGTTGAGCAGATACGAAAGAGTACCGCCTCTGGTGCAGCGCCGTGTACGCATCTGCTGAGAATTTGATGATGCTGCGGTAGCGATGGCTGTCGGCGGCGTGGAAGCAAATCTAGGAGGGTAGACGGTGGCGGAGGGGCGCGATGGACGAGAAGGTCGTAGGAGCGGCGCCGGCAAGGTGGACGACAGCGGGGATGAAGCGAGAGGATGGGATGCAAGGATCCCGGTCCGAAGGCGTGGATGAGAGAGGTCGATCTCCTGTAATGGACGGCGGCGTCGGGGTATCAGCTCCGGCATGGTGGAGGAGGACGGCGGTGGATGGGGTGGCGGACGGAGGACGATGGGGTGGAGAGGGTGTTTTGGCGCCCACGGAGTATGAATGGGAAAAAGGGAGGTAGAGAGGAAGGGGGGAACCATGTATTCATGGCGCGCTTGTCTCACATGCGAGGAAATTTATAAACTTAGCCCCCGTTTCAAATTTCTACTACATCACAGCAACATTAGTCGGTTGGGGATAGGACGGTAATCTCGCATACACCGAATATTTGCCGATGAGAGTTTGTTTTTGGCGCCCACCGTGTATGAATATGAATCCGGGAGGGAGTCGATTTGGCCGAGGGCACACTGTGTTTTGGCGCCCACCCTGTATGAATCCGGGTGAGAGGCGGTTACATCACGTTTGGGTGAAATTACAAACCTACCCCTACCGAAACCTATAGAAATCCAGCAGATAGGCTTTGCGTGGCAGGGATATGCAGTAGTGATTTCCATCTTGCAGATTTTGGTTTCGGGTGGGGTTACTGCGACTTTCCCTGCTTCGTTCAAATTTTACACAGTGCATGTTTACCGTGCCAACTCAATTCGAATCCCGTTTGTATTCTACTATTTTTTTCAGGCGGGATCCATTTTCAATTGGAATTACATTCTATATACATCATTTTTTATATACTTTCAAAAGCACAACACAATTTATACACAAATATGGTTTACAAATGGCATGATCTCAGATTCATAAGGTTGTATCCATCAATTTGGATTTTCAAATATTTGAAAACACTTTATGTTGAAATCCAATGTATGCATTAAATCGATAACTGTCTCCAATCAATGTGTGTTTCATGCGGGTTTTAACTTCTCAAACATGTATAATGTGTTTCACAAGCATAACATATAGTTTAATCCCATTTAGACATTAATTGCATATAAACCATGCATTGTTTGTAATCAAGAATCTATGGATCACCAATATTGATAAACTATATAACATTACACGTGTGCCCAAATTCAAATGAATATGCATGTTTGATACACCAATTTGCGTTATGATATTATCAATGTCGTGATCTACAGTTTAAATATTTGAATCCCCTTTAATTCAGATATTCGTCTCATATAGCTATCACTCATGCTTATATAGGACTATCTCTCTGGACCTATACGTGTTCATCGTCTCTCAGGCATCTCTCGTGCTACCTGTATGTCGACAATGATCTTTTATCTTCGTAACACACTGACGGTACTCTCTCCCTCGACCTTCATCACTCTATCTCTCTCTAAGTATATCTCGCTCCCTGCTATGTGTCTCTAGCTATGATTCTCCATGTGGAATCTCTTTCTCTCACACAAACACAAACCTTTGTCTCCTGAGGTCTCATTTCTCTCAACTATTCCCATGTGTGCCACTCGCACACCCCTCATACAAAGATATCTTTCGCTCCTTAGATATGAGAACCTAAGACTCTTCCTCTTCAATATCTCTTTCTCACACACAAACACAAACTCTGTCTCCCAGGGTCTCATATTTCTCCATTGTTCACTTGTATGTCGCTCAAACACACCCTCTCTCCCTAGAGATATCTTGTGTTCCCTCATATGTCTCTCTAGCTATCACTCTCGTTGTGAAATATCTTTCTCTCTCACAGACACAAAACTCCGTCTCTCTGGATCTCATTTCTCTCTGATATCTGTTTGTATGTGACTCACATGCACCCTCTCTCTATCTCTCGCACACCCACACACATAACCCAGCCTTCTGATCCACTCGACTCCTATCTCTAACGCACACTAGCTAGCATCTTTATCTTTCTATTTATCTGTTTCTCCATCAACCTTCTTTCTCGCCCTCACTCTTGATTCCTATCACGCACACTACATATGTTTCTCTATACATGCAGTCAAGTGCCCTCTCACACACATATATAACTTCACCCTTTGAACCACCCGACGGTCATCTTCAACACCCAAACTAACAGATGTCCCTCTAGCTAGCATCTCCACCTCTGTATCTATCTATAGTTTCTCTGTCAACATTTCTTTCTCGCACGGAGTCTTGCTTCCTATCACCCACACTATATATGTCTCTCCATACATATGCATTTATAGGTTGATCTCTTTTGCACAATCGTTGCGCCTCACCCCCTCTGCTCGCCCATAGATGCATGCTCCAGCCCACGCCACTATCTCTTAAAGACAAAAACACATGCTCCATTGTCGGGCCTTCTTCCCTGCATTCTCACATGCATGCATATTGTCATACTGACCCATCTCTCCCATGTCGTTGATCTTATGACTTATGTCTTCTTTCTTTTATCTCGATCATGCGCGTGCGCGCACACACACACACATCCCACGTATACATGTATACCTCTCACACATGCACGTTCAAGGTCTCTATGTCTCCATACGTAGTTAATTACCCTCAATCCTAACGCCACATCGAATTGTTCTCCTCTTTTGTGCACATAACTTCCGCTTTGGATGGGCAAAACACACACTCACACTTAACAATCTCCTTCTAGCTACACCCCCGCGCGCCTCTCACTCTTCCCCTATATCCTCGAAACCAATAAGACCATCCCTTTGTTTAATTCCCGCCTACATGCACCATCGATATATAGTAGTCTTCCTCGGTGTCTTTCGAACAAACACGTTCTCTGGATGTCGACTCCTCTCACGCGCACGCACCTTCTCTTCCCTCTCTACGGGCATTTTCTCTCTCGCACCCCATCGTTGGTGGCCTCTGCCATACACAGCACCTCTCTATGATGAAGCCATGCACACTTAAATTACATCCGCCACAGAGGACCCCGCGGCACACACACACACACGCACACGCACACACACACACGCACACACGCACCCCCCACACATGCACACACTAAGACTCCATCTCTCTCTCTCTCTCACACACACACACGCACCGCTCCCCCCACACACACTTAGACTCCATCTCTCTCTCTCACACACACACACAAACTAAGACTCCATCTCTCTCCTCTCTCTCTCTCTCTCTCTCACACACACACACACACACACACACCCCACACACACACTAAGACTCCATCTCACACACACATGCTCTAGGCGGAGCATTTGTTCCTACCACCCTTCATCCAACCTTACCCGCATGATAAAAAATCACCTTTATTTACTTGCATAACATGGACAGATTCCACTTTACTTTAGTAGTCAGCAAACTTATCATCTGTACCCTTATAAAAAAACAAGTTGGCGATGATGGTGTGCCCGACATCTTGTAATACAGACCGTATGATCCATATCTGACGGATAGAAAGCAAACTATGATAATTTTACAAAAGATACCCGCACCTCTCGCCACATAATTATCTCCCGCAACCTCATTGCTCAGCAATTAAAAAAGGAGTAAGTCTCGAGAACAATCTAGCATGCATGGTGGCCGCTGCCGCCTGCCGGCGCCGTCCATCCCCATGCCTCCGCCCATTCCGACCACCAGTCACCACCACGCTCCACTCCTCCTCGCCTTATCTCTCATCTTTCATTTTTGATGACATTCTCGAGATACCAGTTTTCCGATAAAATTCTCGAGATATCATTAGTTTTTACACATGGGATTACTCCTGCATGGGTCAATCATAACAGGTGTTTTGTAAAAGAATGCATATTGATGTTCTGTGCAATGCACGAGAATCTTGCTTGTAATTATATAATGCAAATCACGAGCAGGAAGTGACATTTTTTTGACACAACCACGTTAACATGGCCACGTAAATCACAAGCAGGAAGGAGAAGGGAAGCGGGATGTGGAGTAACATTTTTTACCACAATTTCTTAGGAAACCAAGTGCAATAATTTAGTAGTTTTGCAAACTACCATTACTACGACACCTGAAACGGTTCAAAACCTATACTCCCTTGCGGTAGCGCTTCAGCGTGAAACGGTCAGCGTTGCCCTTGAGCGTCAATGCCGCATTAATGCCCGGCCAGAGCGGAGGCGACCTCTCACTAGCGCCGGCTTTGAAGTGGCGCGACGGCCGAGAGAGCGCCGCTTCCCGGTGCACGCGACTGCTCAAGGCCGAGATCGGCCATAGGCCTGTTTGGATCCATGAGTTAGAGTTAGTTTGAGCTAGTTGGGGCTCAAATAGCCCTATAGTATCCAAGCATGAGGGTTTAAATTGGAGCAAGTTGCACCGAACCCACCAAAAAAAACTATCCCACCCAAGAGATGCTAACTGGAGATAGTTCTCATTGGGAACACTGAAAAAAATCACTTTTCTCTCTCCATGAAGTGCATTTATTGTCAATCTAACCCTGTCACCCAAACACCTCTTTGGCTACAGTTAGTTCAGGGTTAGTCTAACCTCTAGCTAAGTTGTAGTATCAAACAGGAGCAGTATAGGACATGCAAGTTGCTCAAAGCATACATGCAAATTCGTACGTGAAAGGATTTTTTTTCTTTTTGAAAACGGAACGTGAAAGGAATTTTTTTAGAATGCTCTTGGCATGTCGCTAACATGTGATAGTTAACCGACCTCAATAGACGGCGTAAACGCCAGCCCGCCGCACTTTGACAGAGATGAGGAGGGAGAAGCGATACGAGCTGCTGGATTACTAGAGATAGGTGTCGACGGAAGCCAAGAAATATGGTGATAGCGTTGGTTAGCCATGTACTAGTATGATGTAACTACACTTGGGCTGCCGTGTTTCGTACTCTTCCAGTCCATTGTGGAGATGATTGGTTAATTTTATATCGCTGAATAATATTAAATATTATGAGTGCAGACGCTCCACCACGAGGTTCCTTGTTCCTTCTCAGTCGTCCGGAATCTATTGTTCTTCCACTCTATTTTTTTACATGAGCTTTGTTCATCCTTTTGCCAACACGCGAGACATCTAGCATCAAGGTGCACGTGTTATGCAACGATCGTTCCATCTATACGAAGAACACGTGGGACTGGAACTACGAGACAGACATGTACCCAGGAGTGGACGTACGAACCTGAGTAATGTAGCGCAGTAAGTAAGTACAAAGGTACAAATGGTATGAACATGTGTGGCATATAGGGTGTGTTTGGTTGCGTTCTCATCTCAGCATAGTTGTTCCCTCTTCATGCATGCTCAACTCAACACCCCTCTTCATGCATGCTTTCTTCATGCATGCTTCTAGTGTATTTGTGCTAAACTAGTGTGGACTCATGCACCCTCCATACACTCTACCAAACACCCAAAAGTAGGTCGAGAAGGGAACTCTTGGGCGACATTTGTCTCTTACTACGTACTACCACTAAATGTTGTACGTGCAATGCACGGTGATGTTATGGAGTACGTGCGTAAGTACTCTACTACTACTATATTAGTTGGAGGCACATATTAACTTTTATATTTGTTTACGTGTATGCCCCGAGACCTTCCAACTAGACATGTCTTTCTCTCCAGGTCGCACATTGTATCGTTCATAGCACTAAGTACTACTACGTGTGGTCTCCGACCCAGAAGTGGAAGAAGTGGAGACAGTCTACCACGCTGTTTTTTTACGCTGGGCTCTACCACGTTGTTCATGTCCCACTCCTTTCGTTGACGTGTGGGACATCCGACGCGTCACGTGTTTGGCACCCTTCGTCGTAAGAGTTGAAATGCTAGCATTCATCAGAAATAAAAAATAATTGTAAATCGGCAGTGATACTATTTTTTTGCGAACAAATCAGCAGTGATACTATACCACGCGGTTTCCTTGCTCCTCGATATCGGAAAGAATACTTCCGTCCGCCAACATGTGGGACGTCGACCATCCTGGTCCACTTGCCATGCACGCAGAACTCCAAGGGAGAGTCACCCAGCTCGTCGCGCCGCAGTAACAATGACTAATGAGCCGTCAAATCACAGGCCCACTTCCCACTTTGATGTTGCTCGGACGAAGGAACCATCATGACTTCGTTGAATTCCGCTTCTTGAAGAAAACTACTGTACCAGCAGTACTGCTAGCTACATTATTTACTCCAACAGAGTCCTCCTTTCGTTCATAGGATAGGAATTTGAAAATCATAGGAAGTGAGATGACATGCATCTCAATTCCTATAGAGAAAGAGATGCCATTTGATGCATAGGATAGGAACGTTTCCATTTAGTCTAGGCTAATGTACTGGTAATTTGCTCAAAAAACTACAGTAGTAACTAGTAGTACTGGTACATGCTCGTACTCGCATACGCACACACACACTAACTACTAGTACTACTACTTCTCACATGCTGGCCAGACGCCGTCGTTCTCCTTCCCGGCTTTGTCAGCAACACCCCACCGTGCTTGGATCTCCGTCGACCTCCCCGCAGCAGCGCGTGCATCCTTTTCTTTCTTGCGGCGGTGGGCCTCTCTTTTCTTGAGTGCTTTCTGACTTTTCCGCTCCCTCTGTGCGGCTTTGGCCACCTCTTGCTTTACCGCCCATTCGGCCTTGGCATCTTCAAATTCCTCCCACATAGTTGTGAGGTCGCGAGCGGCGATGAACTTCGACGGCGGGATGCCATCGCTTCGCTACCATTTTGTGTGGGTTCGTGGGCGGCGAGGAACTCGGCGCGGCGGGATGCCATCACTGCCTTACCGGTTAGTGTGCGGCGCGGTGGCATGAACGACGCTTGGTGACAGCTCTGGGGTGGAGTGGACGGACAACCATATAGTGCATTGGTTTGTCAAGAGCTCAAGGACAGAAGACGAAGCAAATTAGGATTCCCCTTCAATTCAGGTCATTTATTACGGAGTAAAATGCATTGGCGGTCATCAAACTTGTCTTGATAGCTCACTTTGATCATTGTATACGAGATATGGTGATTATACGGTCACTGGCTCAGCGTATAGCTCCGTATTTGTCTGGTTGACCAGTCAAATAGTCCGCATGCGCCTCATCAGCTCGTGTTCTTTATCTATCTAAGCGGGCCTACCTGTGAATGGCGAAAGAAATACTGTAAAAACCAAAATTATGCGTATGTGGGGAATCAAACCAAAGACTCGTCGCTGCAACGCACCCTCGTCAGCCAAATGAAAATGAAATACTTCGCGTCAGACACTCATGCTCACGCTGTCACAGCATGCTAATGCATGCACGTCGCCCTCTAAATCAAAGTCCTGTTCATGGCGCAACGCAAACGGCGAGCCCATCACCTGAGCGCCCCAGCGTTGCCTGACATTACTGTTTAGACGTCTGATGGAGGCCTATGCGAACGCCGAGCATGTATTCACCTGGCTCAACACCAACGGTCATACTCGGACCGCCTTGCTCATGTATATTGTCCATCACAACGACAATCTATAAAAGAGCCTAAGATAGAGAGGGTACTATGGTAGTATGGTACGGAGTATGTACTATCGTGAGCGACCAATCTTAGTGCCACTGCACACCGAAACCCCTTCCACCGCTAGCGCGCGCTTCCCGCCTAAAACGGTCATCGTCTCTCCAGAATTTCAATGCCGCATTCACCGGACTTAACTGCAGGTGCAATTGGTGTGTCACTGACATGCGGGCCAGATGCCCGTTCTGCCCACATGTCAAGAACCAAACGCATCTGCGGTTAAGTCATCAAGCAGCGTCCCCATTCACGCCCGACGAACCTACTCCGGCGCCAGTTGTCCATCCGTCTGCCGCGGCTGATTGCCATTCACCCGCTATATTAACTTGAGCCCCAGCTCCCAGCCATAGCCAAAGACCCACACTTACTCTCCTCCGGTCCCTTCCTTCTGTCGGCACCACTTCAACCATGGCATCCTGGCGCTCCGAAGCTCTCTTGGGCGTCTTGTCGCGAGGAAGCGAGCGAGGGACATCGGCGGCTCCGCTCCGGGCGCACTCCAAACCTCTCTTCGACGTACTGTCGCAGGAGCAAACGAAGGATATCGCCGGCTCCCCCCCGGCCACCCTCCCCCGCCACGACTACGAAGCCGGCGCGTGTGCACGGGCAAAGCCGGCGGCGAGGAAGAGTAGCACACAATAGGTCGCCACCGCTCTGGTCCTAGGAAGGCCACCGCTCCTCCACTTAGTCGACGCCAAGCTTGGTGGGATAAAAATCGGTGGCCGACTAGCCGCTTGATGGTGACATGGAGGCGGAAATCTTCATTAGCTTGTGCTCCGGAGGAGGAGGTTATCGAGGCGGATAAGTAGGAGGCAAAGGCAATGGCCTTCTTTCTCGAGTTCATGGCCGGACATGGTGGTCGGGGCCCGACGATCGTTTAGATTAGGTTTACAGTAGGTTTTAGTATGGTTTGTGCAAAATATGTAATGAATTTCATCCAGTTTATAGGAAACGTTCCTGAAATGTAACGAATTTCATCCGGTCAATTTGAAATTTGCTTTGTTTGCATGAATTTCGTCCGGTTAGTTCATATAGTTGTCGAAAGGTATGCGGGCAGCATCGGATGGCATCCATCGGTGTCCTCGGACAGATACCGGTGTAAATTTGTGGGCAAGTCCTGGAGATGCCCTAACTATCATGCTATAATCACTAACAATCCTCCATTATTTGGCAGGGAACAATTATCCCTCGATCAAAATCAGATCCGCGGTGTTTCGCACTCCTCCCGCGTAAGAGTGCAAACTCTTGCTTACATAAAAATGGAGCAAGTGGACAGCACTGTAGCACATCATATCACTCGAACTAGCCCGCCTAACGAGCGGGAAAGCACCGCCCTCGTCATTTTGTTCTGGATTTCTATCAATCGATCATGCGAAAATGTTACACGCTGCCCACTTATGACTCGTACGCGTCGCAACCCCGACAGTCCGGCTCGCACGCTGCTCACCAGAGGGGACACGCGTTTTCTTGAAATTTCACTAACATGTGGGACCGTAATTGAATAAACCGTCGATAGCCAAAATCTAATCGCTCGGCGGGCGTCGGCTGAGAAGAGAGAAACGGGGGAGGGAGAAGAGATCGCCCGCCCGCCAAGACGGACTCCAAGAAATATACGGTGATAATGTGAGGTGGGCCATGCTAGAGTCGAGACCGCCACGGAGCCAGCTCTCACCGCCTGGCCCCTCAAGACGCCTTGACTGCCGCTGCATGCATAGCAAAGTACTCCCTCCGTTCCTAAATAATTGTCTTTCTAGAGATTTCAACAAATGACTACATACGGAGCAAAATGAGTGAATCTACAATTTAAAACATGTCTACATACATCCGTATGTTGTAGTCCATTTGAGATGGCTAGAAAGACAAATATTTGGGAACGGAGGGAGTAGTCCCCGCTTATGTGGAGGAGAGAGAGGCATTGACAAGGTCAAGGAGTAACAATGGAGACAATAGCTTTCATAAAAAATAAACAATGAATACTCGTTGCTCGTCCTCTATATCGGAAAGAATACTTTCATTCGCCGACATGTGGGACGTCGATCATCCTGGTCCACCTGCCATGCACAAAATTATCCTGGTCTACCCCGGTCGTATCGCAGGCCCAACCTTTCCCACTGTAAGTTGTTCGGACAAAGGAACCATCATGACTTCATTTAATTCCACTTCTTCAAGAAAACTTACTGTACCCGCAATACTGCTACCACACGCGAAGACTGGACGGCACTGTACCACGTCATATCACTGAAACCCACTAGGCCAAACTAGCCCGCCTAGGTCATCTATTTTGGATCGGAGGGAGTACGTCTCTGCACTGCTATGATTTTGTGTTGCACGTTCTATGATTTTCCTACCCTATGAACCAAATGAGGCCTGAATGTATGTCGACTATTGTCTGATCGATCGCTAAGCCTACAATTTTAGGAGCTAGGGCTATTGGTCGATCGACGAGGGATAAGTATAAGCGTACTACAAGCTCATCAGCCCCAATGTTTCTCTTCGGTGAGTGTTTTGCAAGTACTATAGCTCGCACAGTAGCTAGTCAAACAAGCCCTGCTGATATGATAAACAGTTCAAAATTACATCTAAGCATGCCATATATTACATCAAAAGCTGGTCAGGATACATCTGTTTCCATAACTCGGAGAGGGTTCGCATGATTCATCGCATGATTCACTATCAAACAAAAGTAGCAAGATCCGCCCACACAAGATAGTGCACTAGCCCTAAGATAGTTTGATAACACGCATCGTTACGGTAATTAAACACAGCGGCAACGCAAACTACCTCAAGGATTAGCGCGACCAACTATTTCTTGTCATCGATCTCTCGGGCAATGACAACAGACGGACAATGACATGGGAATCGATTTACAGGCGATGTCCTCGGATCGACTGCGACATCGGAATCGATCTCTGGGGCAACGTCCACAGGATGGACAGCGGCATCGGAATCGATCTCCGAGGCGATGCCAACAGGACGAGCCACGACATCGGAATCATCAAGGACAACCACCGACACCTACACAACCCTAACATATTAGCAAGCACATTGCAAATAATCAAAAAGCAAGCACACTGCAAATAATCAAAAACCACAACTATGGTAATAAGACATTATTTTTTACCTTGTGCAGCTCACCGGGATCTCATCCTTCGGGGCCATCTCCTCATCCTCGATGGGGGCCATCACCTTGCCAGGGGAATACTGGTTCTCAACAGCGACTATCTCCTCAAACTCGGTCTTGAGCCTCACATAGGTGGCAATCACAGTTCCTGGGGTAGGCACGGTGGGGCCCTTGCTGTTCTTCCAACTTTCTTTGAGGATTTCGTCCGCCAACATCCTCAACTCTTTGGCCAGTGCATGTTTCTTGGAGTTCTTCGTCTCCATGGGTTGGCCCGCCAACATGGTCAACTCGTTGGTCGGTGCTCGCTTCCTGGAGATCTCTGTCTCCAGTGGGTTGTCCGCCGGCAACTCTTTGCCTAGTGCTCCAGGATCCATCAATGAACTGACAAACAAAAAGCAACCACAATCGCAATGAAAACGGGAAAAGAATAGGATGTGAGAATCGGTCGGTGCTTCGCAAAAAGAAGATTATTGGAATGAAAATATAGCAGCATAACTGATTCGCCCACCTTTCCTTCGTTGATAGAGAAGAAAAATGGCAGAAATGAGTAGCTTGGAGTGAGGTTTTCTTCAAGAAAGGGAAGAAAGGGCTTGAACGAGCGTTCCAATGAAATGATGGTTGCTTCGTCCAGTACAACTTGGAGGCCACCTTACCACTCCTGGAGGTGTGGGTTTTGTGATATGACGGGTCATGACGGCCACACCGGGGTGACAGGTGAGTCTCGACTGTAGCACCTCGCTATGATTTTGTGGATGGCACGCGGGCCTGGATGCTTTGAAATGTCTCGCATGTAGATAGAGTGGCTAGTCATATAGGAGTGCTCAATATTGTGCACCGCGGCCAAGGCAGAGAGGAAAACAAGAGAACTATGTAATTAATGCATGAGTTTAATTAGGGTAGTTTTGTAAAGCACGAGATACAGTACATTCCTCCAATCGCAAAATGCCTTGGTTCATGAGATTTGAGATTTGAGCCCTATAAACCGGAAGGGAGGGGGTACTGCACACGGTGTAGTATAGTCACTTGTCGAAATCTCTAGAAAGGCAAATACTCATTTCTGGTTTACAGGTCTATACTACTCCCTCCGTCTAGGTGTGTAAGTCATCTTACGAAAACCAATTAGTCCCAAAACACTTAGGCGCGGTGCATTAATTTCTACCTTGTTTCTTGTTTCTTGACATACGTATCAACCAATAAGAGATGAGAGGTGTACATGCTTTTAATGACTTGCAATGGCTAGTTCATTGCATGGAATGCTATTAACTAGCAAATAAACATTGGTGACCCCAGGAGGAAACGGTGCTAAGCGCGTGGACCTATGCAGAATGAGTATCAACCAATGGATAATGGAGTTTAATTGTTAAACAATAGCAATTTTGTCAAATGCAAGAGCCTGGCTAGTACTCCAAGGAACCGCACCGCACGAGCGTTCGCAACTGCCATGTTCGGTTTGCGCTTGGCTCTTCGCCTCTTCGAGAAGACGAACAATGATGTTACTCCTACTTCTACAATGCTCGAATCCACTGCTGCATGTCCGTCCACCTCGTGCGGGAGAGATAGCGTGTAGAGAAAGCTTCTACTTACTGCTCCTGCCTTTGCGTCTATGATAGGTGGGCCCAACAGGTGGTTGGCCCAACTGTCATGCAGCCAAAGGCAGGTGCAGTTAAGGCACCGGAGCACGTCCGCAAGGGAGAGGGCGTCGTAGTAATCAAATTTCTTGGTCTTGTACGAGTTGACGCGACACATCAAACCACTGCACTCGATAAAAGTCTTTTTACACATTTCAAATGGGCTACTTCGTATGTAGGAGTAGACATATTCTGCTTCGTATGTAGTCACTTGTTGCAATCTCTAAAAAGACTTATATTTGGAAACGGAGGGAGTACAACGCATGCATGCATGCCGTGACTTTCCTTTTGATACTTGCATGTGTTGATTTGATGCACCTTGCCAAATTTTGACTATATATTTAACTAACCAAATTTTCAGCATGTTACAAAAAATTACGGGGCTGTTTGGATTGTGACTATGTTTGTCTTATGTTGCCACATTATTTTTCCCACACTTGCCACACTTGCCTAACCTGAGTTGCTCAAATTGTTAGACACACTTTGGCTTGCCTAAGGGAATCTTGCCACATTTTTTGTGTCTATGACACGTGGGGTTCACTGCTAATAAAAAAATTCTTGTCTTAGGTGTGGCTAATAAAAAAGACTTATATTTAGGAACGGAGGGAGTAGAAAATATAAATAATAATGCATGTTGGGGCAACCCACATTTCCGCTAATTTTAGCCATGGGCTTGTTCACAATTTTTACGAGGGGGTGGTTGTTCATTAACGGAGGGACTTCTAGTACCAGACTTGAACGATACAAAGTGCAACCTGGCACACCATAACACCACTTGGAACAAGCGGGTAGCTATCTCAAAAGACAATCAACAACTAAAAAAACCGCGACCTGGCATGTAGGAGTAGTACACAATTTTAAACGATTGTTTTGATGGAGTGAAAAAGGAAAACTACCCCACTACTTATATATAGGCCGGAGCCTCCGCCTTGCTTGCTAGGGCTGCTCTATTCACACACTCTCATCCTCTCCACTACTTATATATAGGCCGGAGCCTCCGCCTTGTCTTTCTCCCTTCAATAAACAATGGCTTTCTACCCTCACCGCTGGTTACAGATCCGGACGTATCCCCCTCCGCCGGTGAAGGGGAGGAGCGGCAGCGTTTAGGCCATCGTCGACAGCGTGGGAGAAGACCCACTACCGGTCGCGCCGTTATCTCTGGCCGAGCGCCGGCGCGGGAGGTCCTCCGATCGCTTTGTCGTTGCCTGTGGGCGGATCCGGCCTCCCGCCACCCACCTATCCACATCTCGACGACCTTCAGGTATATCTTTGTTCAAAACCGCCTTAGCTCTACTTCCCCAGCTCGCTACGTCGCTGCATGTGCATCATTTTCTACCTCTCAGCCCCTCTCGATCGGATGGTCCAACATCACCTATTTTTTTTCTTCTATTGTTAGAGGTAAAGCTACTTCGTGGAGTCGAATCTTGTACTCCCTCCGTCTGAAAATACTTGTCATTGAAATAAAGTGGGGGCGGGGGAATTTAGTATGTACATCGGACTTGGTACAAACAGGAAGGAAAGGGGATGAAAGTAGTACAGACTGGTCATCCAACCGGTCTCTTGGTCGAAAAAGGAAATATAGGGGTAACGCTGTACAAAGTGGTATGACCACACTACTAGGAAAAGGCCTACTAATGGCGCACCTAATTTGGCCATTAATGGTGCATTAGTGGTGCGCCATTAGTGCCACGCCATTAATATCTGGTATACTAATGGCGGACCTCAAATGCGCCATTAGTATATACAACAGTGCGCCATTAGTATGCCTCCCAGGGGGCCATGTATACCCAGGTGCTTTGGCATACTAATGGCACACAACAACAAGATGCGCCATTAGTAACTTCGGCATACTAATGGCGCATCTTTAATGATGCGCCATTAGTATCCTTTGGCATACTAATGGCGCCTTGATGTGATGCACCATTAGTATGAATATTAGGTTTTTTAATTTTTTAATTTTCTGTTTTTGCACAGGTTACAAAATGTATAATTGGACAAAATATAGACAGCACACATCAACAACAGATTCATCGAATACAATAGAAGATTAGTCTCTGAATACAATTCATCATATTAGTCTCCGAATACAATTCATCATATTAGTCTCCGAATTGAAAAGACCGAACAAAGATAGAACATTATATTACAAGTCTCGAGACCGCGAGTAGCGAGTTTGTCTTCACATTACAAGTCGATATCGATCATCTAAACTACCATCACATAGAAGAGAGCTGCGGTCATCACGATGAGCATCATCACGATGAAACTTCGTCTTCATCCGGTTCCTCCAACACTCCCTCCCCTCTCCCGCTAGATAGCGGGCGTATCTAGATTCGGCCTCGGCCCTAGTGGTGTACCCTTTGTAACTATTACCGCTGAATCGGTGAACCTGTCTCCGACACTCCTCCCAATCGTCGTAGACTCTCGGAACCTTACCCTTGTACACGACATACGACGGCATCGCTATGCACTAGCCAAACGAAACGTTAGTACCAATTCACAGACAATACATAAGCAATATATAAGTATGCAACAGAACGATCGGAAGAGAAAAGCAAGACATTAATAGCATCGATTACATCTAAGTTGAATGACTCGAAACCAAAGAGACATACTACAAGTTCATTAAAGTTTAATTACAACATGAGCCAATCGATGTTTCAGAACTAGACACAAGATCACCGCTTTCGACTCGACTCAAGGGACCGGAGCGTGGATGAAGCCGCCGTCTATCGTGGGAGTCATGAAATAACGGGCGTTGTCAGCCTGCATTTGTAGCATTGTGTCAATGTCACTGTTGGACGGTTGATTTCTGAGGTAGAACTGCCCCGAGGTACGAAGGACATCTTGATGGATGATTTTCGCAAACTCCGTCGGATGCGAAAGAATTCTTGTCCGATGTCCGCGTCTGGATTGCCGACACGCCGCGGCCCAATCTTTGAGTTTACTCGGTAGCGAAGTTGATGATGGTCCCGTCTGATCGCCCGCATGTGATGGATGGCGTAGTAGGCACCCTTCTCGACCGCCGGTGGCTGCTTGACGCAGCGTAACGTCAGATTGTAGGAGAACACGTGCTTGCCGCCTTACGAATAGGCCTGGTGAAGGTGCCTCCAGATTTGGCATAGCCGGGGAGAACATCATCAAGAACCTTCTTGACATTTGTGTAGTCTACGTTCGACTGACGGTCTGGGTCGAAATACGTGGCCATGGAATATTTGGGGCTTTGGAGGATGAGCGTGCAATGTGTGTCACTGCAGAAAACACGGAATGTTAAAAGAAAAACGATCGAAATCTAAGAATTCATATGTTACGGGCCGGTTGAGGGGAGGACTTACTCGGGATAGTAAGGCACGAGGTAGTTATCCTTATCTTGGTTTGCCGAATGACGCCTTCGAGGTAAGAACTCGCGACTTGCGGTCCCCAGCGCTGCCCAAGATCTTGGCACGCATGTAGAAGGGTCGACTATCACGATGTCCGGGTCTTGTCGCGAATGATCTGCATCTCCATACTCAGCGAAAATAGCCGAACGAAGGTGTAGTGCAGAGGATGAAGGTTCAACATAGCGTGGATGTCATCAAACCGCAGGACGATCGTACGCCCGTTGGAGTTATCCACAAAGCCCTTTCCCTCTGGCACCTTGGCCGCGAAAACCGGGTATGCCACATCCTTCTCTCTGAGACGCCGCTTCTCCAAAGAAAGAACATTGTCATGCAGACTCCGCATAGCACCGGTTGCAGCATTGAGCATATTTGTCGGTAGCATCGCCCTACCCGCCACATGCACCCTCCTCGAGATATCCTCAGGTGAAGGTGGCCCGTCCTGAACATGGATCGTACTCGGTGCCGGCTGGCCCGCACCCTTGTTAGTCTTTCTTTTGCGTGCCTTCTTCTTCTCCTGTAATGGGACCGAGTTCTGCTCACAGACCGCCTTATTGAGTGTGTTGGGGCTGATAATATTTTGCACCTCGCCTATCTGAGGCTCGGTGAAGTCAGCAATGGAGGCGTCTCACGAGAGCTGAGCAGCGGGCGACACCTGTTGCAACTTGGCTTCTCCATGGTACCAGCTAGATCGCGCACGTCTTTTGTTGGGTTGGGTTCTTGAGAAGGAGGCCCCATGAAGTCGCCACCGTACCCATGATCGGCAAAGTACTGATCGACGTTGCCAAATGTATCATCGTCGTTGTCGTTCTGATCCTGTGCCATATGCATGTTTGGATCCAGTGGCATAGGGATGTCCGACACCGTTGTGGCGGTCTTTCCATGGAGCCGACTTGGCGCCGACACGACTGGCGGTGTTGTCTTTGGGGTGGTGTCCCCCGCCCCCAAACGAATCTGGCTCTTCGGCGAAAGCAGGGGCCAGCTCAGGCAGGCGCTGAGGGTCATCACGTCATCATCGTCGGCCCCGACGGGTCGAATCGAAGGTAACAACTCGTTGCAGCCTGGCAGCACCCGAACCAGTTGAACCCTAAACAAGTTGGGTGGCATCTGGGTACCGTGGAACAAGGGGTTGCCTGGTTGAACGATTTTGCCCTTGGCGACATCGACCAACTCGTTGATCACGAAGTGCAGGAGAGTGCAGGCGTCGGCGGCGCCCTGCGAAAACATGTAGGGCGTCAGGAATGCCCAGTCAAAGGCAAGGAGATGAAGTCCTCGGCCGAGAGAGGCTTAATTAGTTACCGTGATGATGGCGTCGAGCTCGGCTAATGTCCATGCACCACCAACGGCGGGCGTGTAGTTGACGGAGGGGCCGCTTGCTGCAGAGGTGGCGGCCGGCGTACACCCGGGTGCATTAAGCTCCCGTGCCGGCGTCAGAGACACCAATGCCGCCTCCGCCGGAGACACCAATGCCGCCTCCGCCGGAGACACCAATGGCCCCGCCATCGCATTCTGCGAGTTGCTGGCCGTGAAGCTAGGAATCGGGGGCGGCCCCTGTTGGCCGCCCGCAATCCACGCACTCAACCCCTCGATCAAGGTAGGCACAATGGCGGTGATCATCGCTCCGAGGTGTTGTTGCAGTTGCTCTTGGACAATCTCCGGAATCCGCGCCACCTGTGCCTTGAGTTCTTGAACCTCGCGTGCCTGGCTTTTCGAGCTGGTCTTTTTCTCCTTTCGCCCACCAGTGTTATAGTATGACGACCATTTTGTCGACAAGCCTTTGCCGGCCACACGGCCAGCTGACGTCGGCTTACTGAGCTTATCCTTGTTCTTCATTACATTCAACGCCCTATTTAGGGTGGTGTCCCAAGGGTTGCTCTTAGTCGACCCAGCTCTCGCTTTCAATGCGGAAGGAATGTGAACAATTTAGAAATTTGGCCTCATTAATTAGAATGCAACCATATGGAGCTAATTACGCGGGGGTGTATTCCTTACTAGAACAAGCTCAAGCGCCCTGGTCTTTGGATTCGTAGTAAGCTCCTTTGTTTTCGGGTCATTCTTGTACCGGGCCCTGACAAAGTTCCTGGTCTGCTTGTCACCGTATTTATTGAAGAGGGGCGGTAGGCCTTGCTCGGCACGGTCCGCCTCCTCCTTGTCCCATATAGGCTCCGCCACTCTGTAACCGCCGGGACCGAGTGTGTGTTCCCCTAAGTTTAGCTCCCGCATTTCTTTCCCCACTGACTTGATTGGGAGTTTGCGGTGCTCGAGCAATTGATCTTGAAGTCGTTGTAGTCATCTTCGGTGATCGAAGGATTTTTCTCCTTGATCTTCTCATAACTCTCACCTTTCTCGATCATTCTCTTCACATTTATTTTCCAAGTAGATGTGGCCTTGCTCATCTTCGTGAGGGCAGCATTGTTCACTTTATTCCCTATGAGGCTTGTGTTTTCAAATTCAGCGGGAACTTGTATCGTTCGTGCAGCTTCGTGAAGAGGAGGTTGCGCCAAATTCCCTCGGTCATGATGCCTCGTGTTCTCGGTGTTGATCGAGACGGTGCTCGAGAATGCACCCGAGCTGAAGCGAGTACCCCTTAACTATTCGTTCGGCGCCGTTGGATTCCCGTCGGAGTCCACTTGATAACTTCCTCCTTGAGGGTGCGGAACGCGGTCGGGTGCCGGTCCTTCCGTTGCCTCTTCGGTTGGCTGCCATCGTGCGTGCGCCCCATCATCGATGGTGGCATCCTCGGCGGCACCATCGGTGGTGGCATCGATTGGGGTCATCCTCGGCGGTACCATCAGTGGTCTCAGGATCGGTGGGGAAGGCGGCATCCTCATACAAGTGAGGTTATTCCTCCATCTCCTGGGACAGCTCCCAGAATGCCTTGCCACCCGAACCCCCGGCCTCATCGTTGTTGGCCATGTTTCTCTCTAAATAGGAACAAAGTTTGGTCAAAAAGTTGGTTATTGTCAAGGAACAAGATCATGGTCTCATCATTTAGGGTTTGTCGACACCGAGGCATCCTAAAAGCTAAGCTTTTATCATTGAGGGTTTTTCGACGCCGAGGCACCCTAAAAGCCTAAGCTTTCATCATTAGTCACAAGTACCCGGCCCATGCATTAGTCACAAGTACCCCATATGTCCTATTTTTAGCAAAGTCATGCTAAAATTCACGGAAAATTTAAGCATGACCTTTGCTGAAAATAGGACATATGGAGTACCCAATTTGCTTTGGAACGGAAGTTAATCGACATTCCAGTGAACTCAAGGGCCTCTCGGGTGGACAAGGCAAAAAGGCCTCCATCACAACATGGAAAATACATTGGCATGTGAAGAGGTGAAACAATATATGAATCTCCAAGCGGTATCATTCAACATTTTGGACAAACCACTACAAGCAATACTTTGGATCAGATACAAGAAGAATGTGAGAAAATGCAGACAAATACTAACAGATTGAGGTGTTTAACTTGTGGTGCTCTCTGTGCTATTAACATTTCAAGACAAAACCTTTTACGGTTAGTAAGTGTTTCTTGAGCATATGTATGTAGTAAGTGTTTACGCTCTCGGTGTTTTAGAACACATATTTTAGCTACCTAGTACCAGTGCTATTACCCAGCAGTTAATTAGCTTTTGCTTTTGCTTTTCGATTGCCAAATTCTAGCTAGTACCAGCAAATTAACATCTAGCAGCAATCGTTTTCAAATATATATACACTGGACATTTTAATACTAACCTAAGGAAAAATGAATAGTTAGGTTAATTACCCACCGTTAGTTATTCACCGATGCTTTGTTCTATACTTTGATGCAAATTAGTATATAGAAGAAGCTATTTACTAGCAGTACCATACATAAAAGACATTCATGCGATGCTATTTACTAGCAAGATTAGCAGTTTTTTCTTCTTCAATAAGCTGTATTGTCGATCGATCAGATTGGCCATATATAAAAGACATTCAGTCTGATGCTATTTACTAGCGATAGTAGTAGTTTTTTCTTCTTCATTAACTGTACTAGCAGTTTTTTTTCGTCTTCATTAACTGTACTAGCAGTTTTTCTTCTTCTTCATTAACTGTATCTGAGATGAGCAGATTGCATGTTGCTTCTTCTTTAATAAATGAATAAATCTCCCTATGTTAGTATTTTCTTAAATAACAATTAAGAAATGAAGTAGCGTCTGCCATGGCATGACACCTAGTGGAGATTAACTGATTGCATACACGTCCGAAATAGACTATCAGTAGACCCCCTTCACAGAAGGCACGTAGTTCTTGATAGAGATGCACATCAGCAAGACTATTATATAATACTGACACGATTTAGGTGTGTATACCTCCAGCATTAGCCAAAGCAAAACTTATTTTTAAGTAGTCACATCACAACTTATTGATACATAAATGGGCTCTTGATTTTTCCAGGTATATATGCAATTACCTTTTAGTTGAAAATGTCCTGATTATGTTCTCATTCTCAAGATAAGGTAAGCCAGAATTCAACAAACAGAATAGAACCACATTAGGACTCCAAGTGGCATTTCATTAGCCACGCAACAACAGTCACATTTTGTTTGTTTGACCTGGAAGTTAGTACAACAGAGGAGGCTACCTCTCTTGAAGAAAGAAGAGGGTACCGGGTACAAAAACCATCTAACTAGAACTCTACAAGGACAAACTATGTACCTCTGTTAGTAAAAGAATTTTGCACTGAATAAGGACCATCTTGCTCCCAACATGGGAGTAGGCGATACATCAAACTCACGCGAAGCACAAGCTGACAAGTGTCCAGGGCTTGTGGGGACTAAAACAGAAGTTGGCACAAAAATAAACTAAATTTTCCAACAAAAGCATCAATACATTCTTAGGGAACTGCTGATATTACTTACATCAAGTGCAGAAAGTAGTCATTTGACTGCACGGCAACGGCAGAAAGTGACCGACAAACAAAAGAGTCATTGCTGCTTCCCTTTAGATTTTACAAAGGCCCATTGAAAGTGATTGCGCTTAGCTTACGGATTTGAATGAGCATGTATCTTGCCACTTTGTACATACAGTAATAACTAGGCTAAAAAATGTTCGATTTGATGTCTTCTTTGAACCTTGGTGCCACAAACAAATTTTGAAGTTGAGAAAGATTTATACTTATTTGCCATTGCATTTGACCCAGCCTGCACTGTAGAGGAGGAAGAATACAAGGGGTGGGGGACTCACCTATGTTTGTCAGAGCTTAGGTCAAGCACCACCACCAGAGCCGAGGCGACGTGGCCCTCCTCTCCCAAAGGCGTCGTCCTCGTCTTGATCGCCGCCAGTCGCTCTACCTGCAGAAAGCGAGGCGACACGAGGTCATCTAGATGGAGACGGGAGGTACAAGAAGGATCCACAGCAGGCACCTTCTCCTCCTTGGATCAAAGGGAACTCACCAGGTGAGGAGGCCGAGGCGCCGAGGCGGCGTCAAGGCCGAGGCGGCGGCTGGGCGCAAGGCCGAGGCGGGCGGGGCAGCGCGCTGGAGAGGAGAGGGAAGGGATCTAGGGCGAGGGCGAGGAGAGAGAGGGATAGTGTTTGGGCCAGGGAGGAAATATGGATGGGGGCGGCACAATACTAATGGCGCACCACACCTCGGTGCGCCATAAGTACATCCATACTAATGGCGCACCTCACCCTGGTGCGCCATTAGTATTTTTTTTGATTTCTGCTCGAGCCAACAGGTTATCTTCCACCTGACCTGATCCACATCAAGTTCCCTCTACTAGCTCGACTGGTCAGCAGCCAGTTCTCACACCAGGAGGTCCTGGGTTCGATTCCCAGGCTCCACAATTTTTTTATGCATTTAAAATGTTGTTTGATACTTATTTGTATTTAAATATGTTCAAACTTGTTTCAATCATAACAGTAATATTTTTTTATAAGACATTAATAATTTTTTAAAAAATATCACCAAACAGTAATGCCGGTGGAGCGGGGGAGGGTGCGGGGGTGTGGCGATTGAGTAGGGAGGGCTGCGGGGTCGGCCAAGCGGTTGAGTAGGGGAATCGAGGTGCGGGGGTTTGGCGGCGGGTGGACTGGGGTGCTTTCGGCGAGGGACGGATCTGGCGAGGTGGGATAGCGATCGAGATGGAGGGGATCGAGATCGAGTGTCCATGAAATTTAAAAATATTCATGATAGTTCAAAAGTGCCCATGAAATACAATCGAGAAATGAAGGCTACGATTTAAATACAATCGATCTTAGCTAGCTATCTGTTCACAATCTTCTTGCCCTTCTTTTTCGCAAATGGAGTTCTTCCGTGGAGCAGACGTCCTTTAGGTAGGGTGGTCCTGCTTCTTCTTGTGGTGTATCTTTGCTACTTCATCATCGTCGTCATGTTCGATCCTCGGGTCGCCCGTGCTTGTCGAAGTCTTTCTCATTGGCTACTCCATCCATTCCGATGATCTTCCTTTTGCCTCTCCTCACGACAACACGACCGGGCTTTGTGAATTGATAAGGAAGAAGCATTGGTCAACTTGGGAAGCGAGTACCCATGGCTCATTTTTTGCGGTGACGCTTTGCCCATGATCTTGGATTTGGCTTCGGGTATAACCATGGTGGTGAAATACGGTCTTCTTTTCTGACGCTCTTCGCCCATCGACCACGGAACATCGACCTTCTCTCCGGTAGCTCAGCTCCCAGATCTCCTCGATCCTTCCATAGTATCTGTCCTTGTCATTACGGTGTAGGATTCCATCGTTACCCGGAGTTACGATAACCATCGCTCTTCATGTCCTTGGCCTCGGTGTAGAATGTGTAGCCGATATAAATGACGCCTCATAGGTCATCGAGGTTGTGCTCGGCGCCCTGTGACAAGGCGTATATGAGTTGTTCTTCTGCGGAAGATTCCTCTTGTAATGGGTACGTGAGAAGGTTCTGCTTGAACCAACGCGTGAAACATGAGTTGTGCTCTTTGATTATATCTTCGTCCGTCCTCTGTTGGCCTCGGTCATTGTCGTCTTCTTAATAAAGGTTTTGTGCTCTACCACCCAAGGATCGACCATGTCTATGTGTTGTAGCGCCGACTAGGTTTGCTCTTTCAAAGTCGGCGAGTCGGCCCTCTAAGTCGACATGCATTTCGCGGCGACCCTCACGGTGACCCCATCCAATGAGCCTGCCGAGGTGCCTGTTGACGGGCAGACCAACGGGTTCTCAATGCCTAGATAATTCGTGCGATTGGAGATGCACTCTTGATCGAAGCCCTGGCTATACTTCCCTCTCGGCGTGACATGTTGCGAGCGTATCCTTTGATGACACCATTCATCCTTTCCAACGGCATCATGCTGTGCGAGGAACGTCGGCCCGAGTTGGATGATATCCTCCACTATATGGACCAGCAGATGCACCATAACGTCCAAGAATGCGGGCGGAAGTACATCTCAAGCTCGCATAGTATCACCATGATCTCTTCTGTAGCCTTCGAAGTTGCCTCACGCCAATCGACTTCCGAGAGATGACGTCGAAAAAGTTGCATAGGCCAAATAGCGTTTCCGCGGACGTGCGCGTCCATGATCCCACCAGTTACTGGCCGGAAGTATCTGCGTCATCAAGACGTGACGATCGTGAGACTTCATCCCACAGAACTTCTGCTTCGATGGGTCTAGGTAACTGCTTATATTCCCAGCTTAACCGTAAGGAAGTTTTACTCCTAGGAGGCAGGTGAAAAACTGCTCGATCTCCTCGACTTAGAGTGAAGCACGCGGGAGGGTAGTCATTCGGTCTTCTTGGCCTTTTTGCCTTTGGCGACGACTTCATCGTGTCCTGCTTCGCCTCATCATCATCATCATCATCATCATCATCATCATCATCATCATCATCATCATCATCATTAGCGTGAAGCTCCTGCCTGATGCCCATTGATTTCAAGTCTGCCCTTGCTTTCAGCCCATCTTTGGTCCTCTCTGGCATGTTGAGCAGGGTACCAATCAGTCTCTCGCACACGTTCTTCGTGATATGCATGACATCAAGGCTGTGAGGCACACGGTGGATCTTCCAGTACGGCAAGTCCAAGAAAACAGACCTTGTTTTCCATACCTTCAGCCCGGCTCTGGCGCCTTCGCTTCTTTCGGCTCTGGCGCCTTTTTGCTTCTTTCCGACGGTGGGCAATCTTTCCAATTTTTCAACAGCTCGTCTATTTCCTCGCCGCTCCTCGTACGCCGGCGTCTTCGGGGTTCGGTTTCACCATCGAACAGATCCTTGCCTTTCCTCCATGAGTCATCGTCGCGAAGCCACCTTCGATGTCCCATGAACACGGTTTTCGGAGACCCGGGATCTCTATCTAGCTGGCGATACGTTGTGTCATCCATGCACCTGACGCATCCGGAAAATCCGTGGACTACCTGCCCTTGAGATATCCGTAACCGAGATAGTCGTGCACCGTCATGAGCAGTGCGGCTCTCATAGGGAAATATTCTTTCTCTGCGGCGTCCCACGTATTGGCTGGCGTTTTCCACAGCGTGTCAAGCTCCTCTTTCAGCAGCCCCAGATACAGATTGATGTCGTTCCCTGGTTGTTTCGGTCCTTCAATTAGCATACTCATGTGAATGTACTTCCTCTTCATGCACAACCAGGGGGGAAGGTTGTACATCGACACAAACACAGGCCAGGTGCTATGTGTGCTTCTCTGGCTGCCAAACGGATTGACTCCATCGGTGCTCGCGCCCAGCACGATGTTCCTGGGATCATTCCCAAATTCTAGGTCTTCGAAGTTCAACGCTTGCCACTGGCTCGCATCCTTAGGGTGACTCAGCATCTTGTCTTTTTTATCTATCTCCGGATCATTTGCGTCATCTTCTCGCTTCTTCTCCTCCCTATCCGGCGTGCCAACGCAGGAGCTTTGCTACCTTAGGGTCCGCGAAATACCGCTGCAGACGAGGAGTGATCGGAAAGTACCACACCACTTTTCGAGGAGCTTTCTTCCTCTTCTTGTATCGAGTGACACCGCACACGGACATATGGTAGACTCCGCGTGCTCGTCCCGATAAATGATGCAATTGTTCATGCACACATGGTATTTCACGTCGCGGTAAATCCAGAGGACACACGATATTCTTCGCCTCCTCCAAACTGGTCGGGCACTTGTTCCCCTTGGGAAGACGTTCGTGCTGTAATGACATGTTCTCGTCGAAGCATCGTCGGTCATTTTGTGTTTTACCTTCATCTCCGAGCTATGAGCGTTACTTTCGGCGGGTATCCTCGGGCTGCATCCTTCATACAATGGAGTAACCGCGTCTAACTCAAGTTGATCCATCTTGGCTTTCTCTCGGGCGGCAGGTCTTGCGTTATCCATCCGCTTGAGAAGCAGCTCTTGAATATGAGGGTCCTGCACCCAGCCCATCGATGGTCCAGCGTCGTCGCTCGCCCGGCATCATCATCTTCATGATCATGCCCGTCGTCTGCTCCGGCATCTTCCTCATCATCATGTCCTGCATCTTCTACATGATGATCGTGGTACAAGATCACCGTCGTGATCATCTCACGGGATTCTTCGTCTTCTCGCCCGCCCGGGCCGTGGTGGTTGTCTTGCTACCCTTCCTCATTTCTTGCCCGGCCCCCATGGACGACTTCGTAGTCATCTTCATCACCTTGCCACCGATAGCCATCCAAGAAACCACGCAAGAGCAGGTGGTCCCGCACCTGCCGGGAATCCGGGTCCGCAATAAGGCTCTTCAGCTTGCATCTTCGACACGGACATCTTATCTCCGTTTCGTTCTTTTGAAGCATCTCGGCCTTCGTGGACCTCAAAAACCTATTCACGATGCCTTCGGTCATCGTGCGGACCATATGGTCGCTGCAATGGGTAGAGCAAAACGATATTTTAGAACCAAGAAAAATTTGGCATGACTTTCCTAAAAATAGGACCAAAAGAATGCTTAATGCCAAAATTCTCTTGAAACGGAAATGAATCAACATTCCGGCAAAATATTGGCAACTATCGCATTTCAAATACCGGTACACCTCCAAACACAAACACACATGCAACACCACAAACATATGCAACACCACGAACATACATAGATCTAGCTAGGCCATAAAAAGTGCATGTGCACATTGTTGTAGGGAGAACAACATAAATATAGCTCCCCCCCTTACTTACCTATCAAAACAAGGTAATTTAACCATTTAATTTGAATGAATCTATGGTGGAAATGAGGTGAAAAAGAGGAGGCACCCGAGACAAGGAGGAGGTGGAGAGAATGAAGTGCGGAGAAAGTGAGTGTGGGTAGGAGAGGCTGTCCAAAATATCTTGTTGCTGCCCACTTACTAATGGCGCACCAACTCTAAATGCGCCATTAGTAATCCAGGTTACTAATGGCGCACCTTCTGGTGGTGCGCCATTAGTAGTTTTGCAAAAAAAAACATACTAATGGCGCACTGTTCCACAGTGCGCCATTAGTAGTTTCAACTCTAATGGCGTATCAGACGGTGGTGCGCCATTAGTATATACTAATGGCGCACCGCTTGTCTGGTGCGCCATTAGTGTCAATCCCATCTATAGCCCTTTTTCTAGTAGTGCCAGGACTAGATTTGCTATCCACACATAGAAGTAGGTGGCTAGAGTGAACAAAAATGGGACCAACCCAGATATGTTTCTTGGATGTTTGTTTCTCGGGGCTACAAACTGTGAATCACCACTTTATGCCCCTGTTTACATTACATGGTGTCAGTCTTCTTTGGTGCACCCTTGTCCCATGCCCTTATACCAAATATTTAGGCTCCGGCCGGAATAAAGGGGCGTAAAAGAGGACCGGAATAGGAATGGAATGTAGGTATAAAACTATGGAACAGCGAACCGGAGGAAACTCTCAAGAGAATGTGTTCGGATGGACTACGAAATGTACATATTTATTTTTTTAGAGTAGCATGCTTGGCAGTATGAGATTCTATTTGTTTATTCAGCTGCACAGTGACTACTCTTGTCCTCACCTCACGTACCACACATAGGTTGATTTTTTTATTCAGGCAAACACAACATAGCAACCTGTCTAGCGCATGGCAGTGAGCGACTACCAAGCACAACAACATGTCTAACGCATGGCAGCGAGCGCCTCCAGCAGGTGGAGCAGCGCATGGATGTTTCTAATTCGATGGAATCAGTACTACCAGACCAGCTTTCCTATGAAACACTAATCACCTTTCCCGTGTTCCGAATGGTTGGAAGGGAAAGAATACCGTAGGAATTGTGTTCCTACGAAAATCCTGCACCAAACACGTGAACCGAGCGCAGCCTTAGCTGTTCTTAATATAATGTCCCTGGTAAAATGAAGCCATGCCACTGCTTTTGCTCAGTAATTGTTTGAGACTCGACAAGTTTAGCCAAATGTTTTTGCCTGTAATTGTTAGAGACTCGACTATTTCCTCTGTGCCTTTTTGTGCAAACAGGATATCCAATTCATCCGTTGTTGTTGTGACCTTTTGGTGCCTTGCACAAAACTCTTCTCGGAAGAAGTGACTTTTGTCTTTGTTTAACTGGAATGTCAGAATGGAACAGTTGGTTCATTTTGGTGGAACTGCACAAAGGGAGATCTCTGTTGCAATCCTCATCATCCATATTGGCGCCATAACCTTCCTTTAGGTAAGAATGATATTTAATGCATGTGTTCATCTCTATTTTCCGACTGCCATGAGAAAATAATGATGTTTTTTACTAGTACACTTGTACTCCCTCACTGACAAAACCAATTCAGAATTAGAAGGCCAATCATGTACTTGGTTTCACCAACCGTGAGGAGAAAGAGAAAGCGAGCATGAAGAGGAAGAAGAAGAAGAATAAGCAGTGCCAAGGCAATCTTCTTTGAAGCAGAGGCCTTAGTCGAGGCTATTCAAGGGCTCCAATCGCGACTACCTTACATGTGAGACGATCCTCCAGGAGCCCTTCCACTTCTGCTGTCTCACTTCATTAATTAGGAGTACTTAAGTACCACTAATTTATTCTTGCCTAATTTTCCTGTTGGAGTTAAACAAATCTTTAGTAGGACCCTATGCTGAATTATGTACGTGTGAATGTTTGTCTATGGAGGTGAATCATGTGGTGGAGCTGGGAGGGAATATTATTAGTGTCATGACATAATAGTGCTATTGTTTTGCATGTCAATTTATTGCCATTGGTTCAATGAGGCGATGTTTTGCGTATTGTCCATCATGAATTTGATGCTACTGTTTGAGTAATATGCTAATGTCTTCCTATACTTTCTCACTAAGCTAATGAAGGTTTCACCTTGTTCCTACTTGTGCAAACAGGGATCATGTTGTGCCAATCATACATTTTAGTGGAACTACACAAGACAATACAATGAACTGTATCCCAGCCAGTGCTTTAACTCTGCTGGAAGTTCTTGATAATCTTTGGATATAATCTTAGCACTGGAAACAAGAGTGAGTTCAACCATACATTTGAAGTACACAAAAATATATATTATTGTGTGATTCCAGTGAGTGCTTTATCATCTCTTATGGGACTACATGAATAAGTTTTTTTTCTCAGGTTGGTACGGGCCTAAGGCCTTCATCCATATTAGTTTGTTGTCATCTCTATTTCTATCGTGCTATTGTCATGAGAAACTCCTTTATCTTTGCACTTCTAAGTTTTGCAACCTATGATAAATGGAAATGCTTTGAGTGTTGAGTTGAGCTAATTGGCACTAATTAAATAAACTAATACCTCTCTTTAAGCAAGACTACTATGTTGCTAACTTTACCCATTAAGATAATGAGGGTGCTTCTATTTGTTAGTGTATGTTTCATCAACTAGTCCCACTATTACAGTAATCTCACTCAATATATGTGCCAACAAGGATGCTCGATTTTGGTGGAACTGCACAAAAACTTTGGGTGCATCATTGCCTCGACAGCTTCCGTCCTTTCCTATCAGTCGCTAATCCCCACTTGCTTTCTTCCTTTGCTGTCAGTCACTTGGCTTATCTCGGCTTCCAGTCAAAGGAAATAGTAATTGATATGCTACCTCACACAGGTTGGTACTGGTATTTATCCTGACTATTGTTCCTATCATATGTATTGGTAATTTGGTATTGTGCTACTGTTTGCCGATTTCATAAAGGAGTAATTTGGAGCCTGAACTCGCAGGCAAATCATTACATTGGGTGATTTCAGTAGAACTGCTCAAAATAATCAGATGGACAAGTACTTATGCTGCTGCTATGTACTCCAAAGTTCACTCAGACAAGCATCGATGTTGACAAGAAGTGCCTATATTCATTCGAGTATCAACTGGTGTCAACCAATTTGTCACAGACCCAGTTCAGCCCTTGCTTGACTTTGCTTGTTTTTCATGCCATCATGTTTAAATTCCAAAGAAACATGAAATGGGGATGACAGAACCCCCAGCACCCCCCCACTTAAACCAATTAGGGTTTACCAAAACTTTTTCAATGAACCTGAAATGCCCTTCTAAAATGTTCATCACCTTTGTCTTGGTCTTAAACCACTGTCAAAAGTGATGCACAAATTTCTAGGACACATAAGGTCACTGAATTAAATCATATGGTATTTTCATTTCGGCATTTAAATACTATAAAATATTTTAAATTCTCAAATAATCATAAACTTAAATGTTTGCTGTTGGATATTTTCCAAACAGTGGGCTTGAGCAAGTTTCATGATTTTTGGGATAGCATTAGTATTTTTAATAAAGCCCTAAAGACTACAGATTAATAGAAAAGATAAATAAAATAGAAATGGAGCAGAGAGAGAGAAACCCACCTGGCTTACCTGGCGCTCACCTGGCAGCCCATCTGGCTGGCCCAGCCCACCAGGGGCAGGGAGGTCTTCTTCCTCCCGCCCTTGATCAGACAGTAGCGTGCCCGGCAGCGCGCACGGCCCCCGCATGCCACCTCCAGCCTGCCTGCTCGCTCTGCACGGCTCTAGACGACGCCACGCACCCCCTGACCTTTCTCTCTCTCTCGCACCGCAGCCTCTCCCCTCCCCTGGCTCCTTCTCTCTCACCGGCCGAGCGGCACCGTCGCTGCCCTTCGTCGCCCTCGTAGCCACCGGCCCTTCCTTGCTTCCCCGACTGGTCCACGAGCCCCGCGACGTCGTCCTAGATCCCCTCACCGAGCCATGCCCCGCCGGACGCCCTCGAACGTTAATTACGTTGTATTCTTCAACCTCGGTCCACCGAGATCGACCTCGCCGCCCTGCTCAGCTCTGACCTCTCCCGAGCCCGTTTCGACGGCCGTCGCAACCGCCGTGAGCTTCTACGCCGCCTCCGCCTCTTCTTTGCTTTGTTTGTGCCCTCTAACCGCCTCCTCCACCGGAGCCGAGACGCTCCGCCGCAAGAGCTCGTCGCCGGTGTTGCTTCGGCGACCATTTGGTTGCGCCAATGTGCCAACACGCCGCCCGCATCGCGTAGTACCTTCTTGGCGCTTTAGTTCGGCGCTTTTGCCGCAGTTAGCGCCCGTGCCTGGCCGAGCTCTGGCCGCCGCCCAAGTGCTCGCCGTCGTCGACTTCGGGCTCCCCACGACATGCTGGTGCCTCCCCTGGATGCGCGGGAGCACGGGCTCCCTGCTGGTGCCCTTGCGCGCCCAACTGCTGCCCCTAGCGCCATTCCGGCGAGCCGCCGCCACTCTGGTTGGTCGCCGTCGGCTAAACGCCGGTGGGTTGACCGTTTTGACCGCCAGTGGGTTAGCCCCAGTTGACCAGGTGATTTGACCTCCCCTGAGTCTATGACTTGCAGGCCCCGCCCGGCTAAATAATCCAGTTTAGGTTTAAACTTAATTAGTTTAACCTAGGTTAGTGCTAATTAAACTAGGTTAGTTTAGTTAGCCACTGACACAGTTCCATGAATTCATGATAAATGGTGCAATTCTCATGGCAATCCTAATATAAAGGGTGTAATACTCCGATATATTCATTCCTCGGTCCCGTGTTGTTGAAACCGGAATGCCGACAAGTGAACTGTGATGTGTGAAATCGATACTCCTAGCAACCTCGTCGCTTGGTAGTTAATGGACAATATTCTCATTCTTAGCGTGTTGATTATTGAATCATCACCCTAAGGTTGATCGTGCCACCTAGTCCATTTTCCTGGTGCACACCTCGATTGATGAGTTAGGATCTTGTCAAGTCCTTGCTCATTTGATCATATCATCTTGCCCTCAAAAGCAAGGTTGTTCTCGAGCTTAGTAACATATCGGTGGTTTGTGATTTTCCGAATATCTTCTCGGAAGTATTACCAGGCTGTCCCCTGGCTGTTATGTTGAGCTCGTGATCAAGTTGGTTTTCCTCTAAACCAGCCATTCTCCAAGAATCTGTGTTGGATACCCTGAGCTAGTTGGTTAAGCTAAACAACAACTTGGAGAGTTGGAAGATAAACGCTTGCCTAACTTAGTTCGTTCTATGGGATATCCTTGTGTGTGTGTGTGTGTGTGTGTTGAAGAGAGACGATATCTCCATCGATTGGTCCTCGTGATCAGATGTTGGACCTATTGTCTTATCAATCCCTTGACTTGAGTATGGGCCATCGTCAAGTCAAATCAGAATCAACGATGTTCGTAATGTTGTCTTACTCGTGCTTGATCCCTCGAGCATACACCATTACATCTTTTGGTCTGACCAATGCTATCACCGTGTTCACATGATGGTGGAAGTCCAGTGATATGGAAGTTCCGATGAGTTGTTGTTGAGCTCATCAGCAGCATTTTGTCTCCCCCATGACTCATGTTGAACATCAACCTAGTGTTCAAAACTTTGTAAGAAATGTCTTCGTGTTCCGTTCATGAAGCATATGCTTGGATGGAAGAAGTGACCTTCTCCAAGTTCACGTGCATTAGGTGTAAGTTGCCATCGTGACTTTGAGAAAGTTTGTTTTGCTTTCTCTGGAGTCATCCCAAGTTAGTCATGCACGTGCAAAGTGCCCTATGGTTTGATAGGTTGGCCGCCTCCACTCCATATGTGTTCCTAGCACACCAAGCCACTGATTGACTTGTTCAAGGAGAAGAAGTTCCTTCATAAGAGCTAATCATATGACTTATGCAAGGGCTTCGCTCTCCGCAATGATGGTTCCCAACCAGAACTCGGTAGTGTTTTATTATAAGACTACTATGTGGTCATGCTTGTCTCGGACAACGTGTTCACATGTTGTAGCATAACCAGCTCATGTTTTGGAGCTTGCTATCGTAGTTCACTCCCCGAGAATCTCGCAACGTCATCTCGTCGATTTGTGTTGCAAACCATCATTTTTCCCTCTAGACATGATGAGCCTGGAATATCCTGACACCAACCAGTTCTGAATCTCAGGCATATATGATGGTTGGAACATTCCCAACATTAGCACTTGTCCCTAGCTTGCACCGCCATTGTGCCATCCAACCATGGGCTACCCTTCCCGGTAATTTCTGGTCAGGATCACCTTCAACAGTGGTCCTACCATGGGTCCCATCCATCTCCGATGATAAGCGAAATCATCCATCACGTTGTCTTCAACAAGGTAGTCCACATCATCCATTCGAATCCGGATATGCCATTCCTTTGAACTCCGCAAAACGATCGATTGTGATTGCCTTAGGCTGGTATAAATAGTTTCAATGATCTCTGAATCAAAAGTAATTCTTTTTGCCACTTAAGGGAATTATTTCTGCGAGTCACCTTCCTTAAGATGTCTCGTTATGGTATCATGGCAACTCAACTCCTCGCTATGTTGACAACCGTTCACCACCTTCTTAAGTGTGGAATTGTGTCTACGTAGTGAACCTCCGTCATCTATTACACTTCATTCCTTTGGATGTATGTTTCATGTCTCAGCTCGAGAAATGTTCAACGTCTCATTCTGTGAGTTGATCGTCAGTTGTCCGATCTTCGAGAAGATCGATCCTTCTAGAGTTTTCCCTTTCCTCTCGTTGTCATGATAGCTAGAGTTCTCAGAGCAAGACGTCGAGACAAAGATGGTGATCAAATCAACGTTCTTGTGAGTTGCAACCTGGATCGTGAAGATTGCATTAGTTGCGTTCCCCCTTCATCTTACCCTACGCTTGAATCTCGGGACGAGATTCTTGTTTAATGGGGGTGAGCTGTCACAGACCCAGTTCAGCCCTTGCTTGTTTTTCATGCCATCATGTTTAAATTCCAAAGAAACATGAAATGGGGATGACAGAACCCCCAGCACCCCCACTTAAACCAATTAGGGATTACCAAAACCTTTTTCGATGAACCTGAAATGCCCTTCTAAAATGTTCATCACCTCTGTCTTGGTCTTAAACCACTGTGAAAAGTGATGCACAAATTTCTAGGACACATAAGGTCACTAAATTAAATCATATGGTATTTTCATTTGGGCATTCAAATACTATAAAATATTTTAAATGCTCAAATAATCATAAACTTAAATGTTTTCTGTTGGATATTTTCCAAACAGTGGGCTTGAGCAAGTTTCATGATTTTTGGGATAGCATTAGTATTTTTAATAAAGCCCTAAAGACTACAGATTAATAGAAAAGAGAAATAAAATAGAAACGGAGCAGAGAGAGAGAAACCCACCTGGCTTACCTGGCGCTCACCTGGCAGCCCATCTGGCTGGCCCAGCCCACCAGGGGCAGGGAGGTCTTCTTCCTCCCGCCAGTCGGACGCACAGCGCGTGCCCGACGCGCGCACGGCCACCGCATGCCACCTCCAGCCTGCCTGCTCGCTCTGCACGGCTCTAGACGACGCCACGCACCCCCCTGACCTTTCTCTCTCTCGCACCGCAGCCTCTCCCCTCCCCTGGCTCCTTCTCTATCACCGGCCGAGCGACACCATCGCTTCCCTTCGTCGCCCTCGTAGCCACCGGCCCTCCCTCGCTTCCCCGACTGGTCCACGAGCCCCGCGACGTTGTCCTAGACCCCCTCACCGAGCCATGCCCCACCGGACGCCCTCGAACATCGATTACGCCGTCTTCTTCAACCTGGGTCCGCCGAGATCGACCTCGCCGCCCTGCTCAGCTCCGACCTCCCCCGAGCCCGTTTCGACGGCCGTCGCAACCGCCGTGAGCTTCTACGCCGCCTCCCCCTCTTCTTTGCTTTGTTTGCGCCCTCTAACCGCCTCCTCCACCGGAGCCGAGACGCTCTGCCGCAAGAGCTCGTCGCCGGTGTTTCTCCAGCGACCATTTGGTTGCGGCAATGTGCCAAACACGCCCGCCACACCGCATAGTGCCTTGCCCGCGCTTTAGTTCGCACTTTTGCCGCTGCAGCTGCGCCCCCGTGCACAGCCGAACTCCGGCCGCCGCCCAAGTGCTCCCCGTCGTCGACTTCGGGCTCCCCACGACATGCTGCTGCCTCCCCTGGATGCGCGGGAGCACGGGCTCCCTGCTGGTGCCCTCAGCGCGCCCAACTGCTGCCCCTAGCGCCATTCCGGCGAGCCGCCGCCGCTCTGGTTGGTCGCCGTCGGCTAAACGCCGGCGGGTTGACCGTTTTGACCGCCGGTGGGTTAGCCCCGGTTGACCAGGCGATTTGACCTCCCCTGAGTCTATGACATGCGGGTCCCGCCCGGCTAAATAATCCAGTTTAGGTTTAAACTTCATTAGTTGAACCTAGGTTAGTGCTAATTAAACTAGGTTAGTTTAGTTAGCCACTGACACGCAGGCCCCACTGGTCAGTTTGACCTAGGCTGCCCCGTTGAGTCGCTTATGTCATGCTGACATAGTGTTGACGCAGTAATGCATTTTTTGGATTTAGTTTAATTCTAAATAATTCAGAAATTCTAGAAATTAGTTAAAAATTCTAAAAATCATAGAAATTCAATTGTAGCTCAGAATGAAATAATTTATATACGAAAAATTATCAGAAAAATCCAATCTATCCATCGGTACCATTTTCATGCATGTTGGAACAACTTAAAGTTCCTGTTTAGGACAATTCAAATAAAGGGCATTTAAATAATCATATATGGAGTTTGAATTTTAATTTTGGATTCAAACCAACTTCATTTAACATGTTGCTAGTTGCATTAGCTCAAACCACATCATATTGCCATGTCATGATCATGCATCATATTGTTGCATAGCATTGATTGTGTTCTTCTTTGTTTACCGGTAATTGTCCCCTCTCGATAGACGTGGTTCCGACGATGAGATCGATGACACCGATGAAGAGCTATAATATCTTCAGAAGTGCCAGGCAAGCAAAACCCCCTTGTTCATTCCGATACAATCCCACTCTCTCACTCCTGCTCTTTTTACTGCATTAGGACAACAACGATTCATCTGTTACTTGCTACGGTAGCTGAACCCCTTTATCCTCTGCATGACCTGGCATTCCACAGTAAATAGACGAAACCCACTAGCATGAGTAGGAGTTGTTTGAGCCCTGATGTGCCTACTCATTCATGCTTGTTTGTCATGCCTGCTATTGCTTAGAGTTGTGTCAGGTCTGATTCATCGAGGATGAATCGGCAGTGTGTGAACATGTCCTACTGTGTGTGAGCTAAGTGTTGAATATGATTCGGTAAAGGAATCGATGAGAGGCCATGTAGGAGTACATGGTGGGTTGTTTCATTGAGGCCGTCCCTAAGAACTGAGATCTGTATGTGTGATTTAAGATCAGCTACTACCACACGTTGGGCCCTGAAATATGACCCCGCTCGACTTACCGACCCCTCTCGTCCTCTGTCCAGGAGTTGCAAGTAGTTTCTGGTGTTTGTAGTATGCCGGGGCCCGCACGCAGCGCTGACCATAGGGGTAGGCTGTGTTGCGGTACGCACGTGGCCAGGTGTACCGATTTGCCCGTTTGGTGTCTCGGGAACCCTGCACACATCATTCGGGGCCGTTAGTGGAAACCTCGGCCGGACACCCTGCGGATGGAACCCGAATAGGCGATAAACCTGGACTAGAGACTTGTGTGGTTGCTTGAAGTCTGCCGAGCACATATCGTGTGCAGACGCTAAGTGGTGGAAACATGTGTGACGAAGTACACCCCTGCAGGGTATAAAACTATTCGAATAGCCGCGTCCGCGGTAAAGGACTTCTGGGTTGCCTATAACAGTTCATAGACAAGTGAAAGTGGATACTCTAAAATGCGCAAGATAAGCGTGAGTGCTATGGATGGCGTTCTCGTAGGGAGACGGGAGCGGATCCATAGTGGTGTATTTGATATGGTGAATATGTGGACTCGTGTGTGCCACCTCAAAAGAGTTACTTGCAGTCGTAGTTCAGGATAGCCACCGAATCAAAGCTTGCTTGCTGCAGTCAAAATCCACCACCCCCTTTGTTGATAATGATGCATATGTAGTTAGTTCGGATGTAAGTCTTGCTGAGTACATTTGTACTCACGTTTTCTTATTTTATGTTTTGCAGAGAGACGTCAGTCTCGCTAGTAGTTCCGCTGCGGACTTCTATCGTTTAGCTTGTTACCTCAGCTACGATCTTGTGCCCTCGGCAGGATCTGGTAGATAGTCAGGCTTCTCAGCCCTTTTCATTTATAGTTGTCTGTACTCAGACATGATAAGCTTCCGTTTGTGCTTGACTTGTATGCTCTGAATGTTGGTTCATGAGACCCATGTTTGTAACATCTCACTCCTCGGAGCCTAATGAATAAATACTTGAGTCGTAGAGTTATGTTGTGATGCCATGTTGTATTTACACATATCGAGCATATTGTGTGTATGTTTGAAATGTTTGGTATGTGTGGGATCCGACAATCTAGTTGTTTATCCTTGGCAGCCTCTCATATGAGGAAATGTAGTCTAGTGCTTCCTGAGCGATAGTAGTCCGCTAAAGCCCGGTTCACCGGAGTCCTGCTAGGCCAGCACTACTGCTCTGGACACTTGATCGGCGGCATGTGTTTCACTTCGTTCGTGGTTCTGTCCCTCCGGGAAATGTCACGCGGTGACATCTGGAATCCTGCCTAGCCTGCCATGCCTGTGCTTTTGAGTCCTCATAGCCCGGTTACAGCCTGGATTCACACGCTGCTGACCGACATGCTCGATGTGATTCATGTATGCCTGTCCCCATGGGTTAGTGCTGCTTTGGGTTCACGACTAGCCTTGTCGGCCCGGGTTCTTTGTCATATGGATGCTAGCGACACTATCATATACGTGAGCCAAAAGGCGCAAACGGTCCCGGGCCATGGTAAGGCGACACCCGTGGGAATACCGTGTGTGTAACACCCCAAAATTTTAACCAGGTTTTAGTTATTAAAAATTTTCCAAGAGTTTAAATTTTGTGCCTCCAAGAATATCTCTGTTGATTTCAAAACTTTTCCTTTAATATGAAGGAATTTATCCCTAGTGGATCCCTCCAAAATATATTGGACTTCTATGCCCTCTCATTAAAACAAATTTCCTAATCAGTAGATTTATTTATTAAATTATTCCACCCTGAGCTATATTCATTAAAATGACTTGTTTTTAGTTTTGGAGCTCTTTTTGTACTACAACCATTTGATAAATTTAACTAAAATCCAACCAAAATTTGGAGATGTCATGTGATGTCTCTAAATCACTTTTGTGCAATAATATATTTCATTCATTGCATATTTTGAGAGCTACACATGTTTTTCTTCTTTGGTCCAAAGGCAATTTTTCACTGCAACCCTTTTAAATATTTGTTTCTAGCTTCCACCAAAATTATGGGATGTCGAGCAGCATATGATTCCATTATATGCAATAATCCAAGGATGTTCTTTGAAAATTTTGAGTGAATCAACCTAATCTTCATTCTGGTCCATCATGATGGTTTGTACAATAACCATATTATTGCTTGCTCTTTGGCCCTTGATTCCTTCTCCTACTTGTAGTCCTCCGTACTAAACCCTTAAGTCCAGGAGCATGCAACCATTGGCATATTTTTGGTTCATGAAATAATGCCACTCACATCCTGTCCAGAATTGAAATATTTTTGTGCTTTTCACCAACTAACCTCACCACCCTCTTGTGCACCCACAGAGACCCCACTCTGGAAGTTTTGGTCACTCCAAGAAATGCCTAAGTGCATCTGGCATTTTGTCGAACACCTTGTGGGCATGGACAGTTTTGGCATGATTGTAAGTTTGTGTTGTGAACTTTCCCATCTGTCCAAACCAAGTTGTCTAGTAGCCCGCTAATGGTCTCTAACCCAGACCTGTGGATTTGCATTTGATCTCTAGCCGTTTTGGCCACCCTGGCATTTCGTCGAAGCGAGATGCCGTGCACGCCGAGCACGCAGCAGAGCACGCTGCGTTTTTGCGATGCCAGCGCCGAGCAAGCGCTACCTGGATAAACCTCCCCGAGCTCACCCTGATCCTTTCCCCCTCGCCGCGTCGTGCCAAGAACCCCGACCACCCCTGGCTCACTACAGTGGCGCCGCAGCAAGCTCCTTGGCGGCACGCTTGCGGCCGCATCCATGGACGGCGCCGCCCAAACCTCCTCCGCTCGCCAGCTGCCCCTTAAGCATCTCCAACTCAGCCGCAGCTTCATCCTCTAGCGCGCGTCGCCGCCACATCGCCATTGCTACAGAATGACGGTTCGCCGCCATCCTTATCGCCGGCCGCCTCGGAACCGACCTCCACCGCGTATATAAGGGCCTCGGAGACCAATCGTGTTCTCAGGCAACCTCTTCTAATCCTCCTAGAGCTACCCTGGCCAACATTCGAGGAGGGGAAGGCCTTCTTCCCGAGTCCGCCAGTTCGATCGCCGCCGCCTCGCTCGGCCGATTCCGTCGCCACCAAGTGCCCCTCCTCTCCATTCTCTCCACCAAGAACTTCCCCTCCCTCTCATGAGTGCAACCCCTCTATCAATTTTGGTGGGAGACCTCCATGACCCCAAACTCACTATCCACCCCGAACGCCCGGCTCACGCGAAGCTCGTCGCCGGCAACTCCGTCCACGTCGGCGACCATGGCGGGTACCCACCTACTCGTCTCGGCCCCCTGAGTACACCCATACCCTCAGATCACCAAGAGACGCCCCCATTCGCCGGCAAAACCTCGCTGGAGCTCCGCCTCCGTTCGGTCAGAGGGGAGACGGCGGCGTGGCTGGTCAAACTGACCAGGGCGAGCGGGCCCACCGTCGGCGACCAGCGCTTTGTCCAGCGCGGGAGTAAGTGGAAGCGCCTTTTCGAATACGCTTTTCGGCGTGTACGTTTTATTTGAAGCGTTTTCTTTTACATTTTATTTCAAAAACAGATTTTGACCAAACTTTGACCTCTTGTATCTTTTAAAATACAACTCCAATTAAATTGATTCTTTTCCTACCTATCTCAAATATTGTCTAGTTTATTTTAAGATTTATTTGAAAAAATTCAGAACAACTTTTTTTGCTGTTTTATTTTTGTGTTAATTCATTTATATTTCCAAAATAGGATTTTTGAAGAGAGGAGAAGTATTTCAAGAGTTTGAAATGCACCCTGCCTTCCCATGACCTGAAGGCAAGCATTCTGAACCCCGGCATAAATATTTTTGTGTGTTTGATGACACGTTTATAACATCACCTCACTTTGGAGAAACCTGTTATTTCATGTGAGATGATCATGTGCATGGATGCATATTTGTGATTTTCGATCTTTGTTGAAATGAACACGCTTGTGATGATAATCATCCACATGTGCCTTGCATGCATACCGACAAGGAACCCGGGAAAACCTCTGCCTTGGGTAGGCATGAGTTTGACGCCGGTCTCCGTCGGGACGGTTATGTCTGGTATGGCATGGTAAGGTAATATGAGCGGTGACTCTATTGGTTGAAATATATTCGTTATGCTAATCATGCAGGGAATACTTAAACCTCCTGAGTCAACCGTAGATCGAGTCTTGTTCCAGTAACCCCCATACTTGTTTCGTACTACCACTCATCTCTACAACAAGTAGAGTACGGTTCAGTAAGTTGTCAACCTCTTTCTAGCACACACCGTCTGAGAGGCCAGGTGGAAGATACCGTTGTAGCTGGTAGGCGTGCCACCTGGTCCGGGGCATGGGTGTTTCGGTTGAGACCGAGAGGAGGCCACCCCTTAGAGCGCCTTGCGATATAAATTTGATCCCATGCTACGCGAGGTTGTAGCCTCCCACTTAGAGTTTGCTTGGACAGTGTCGTGGGTGATTCCAGACACGTGTGAGATAAGCTGGTGTGTGCAAGTTAGGTGTGTTTTCAACAAAAAGACCGTAGACGGAATTAGTCCCGATGGACTAAAGAAATCCGTTACTCGTGGGTAAAGAGTACACCCTCTGCATAGATTAAACCTATTCGAATAGCCGTGTCCATGGTTAAGGATTTCAGTCTGGGATGGGTCAGGTGTCGGTCTTAGTGTCGGTCTTCGGAGGTGAAACTGTTAAGTCAGAACTGATATTACGACTTGTGTCATGTGGTAATGATGATTATTATTTTGTTGTAGATTAACCCGTGATATTATTGGTATTATCGAATATCCTCGACGGTTCTACCTCCTGGATATTCACTATGATTGTTTTTCTTTTTAAAGCCCTTTATGTGGTGTCGCTTAGACGCCTCATTTGGCATTTCTTTTAAAGCCCTTTATGTGGTGTCGCTTAGGCGCTTGTCGTGGAATTTCTTTTAAAGCCCATTATGTGGTGTCGCTTAGACGCATACGATCGTGGCATTTCTTTTAAAGCCCTTTATGTGGTGTCGCTCGGGCCTTGCATTGTAACATTTCTTTTAAAGCCCTTTATGTGGTGTCGCTCGACGCCTTGACCGTGGCATTTCATTTAAAGCCCTTTATGTGGTGTCGCTCAGACGCCTGACTGTGGCATTTCTTTTAAAGCCCTTTATGTGGTGTCGCCAGACGCCTCGATCGTGGCATTTCTTTTAAAGCCCTATGTGGTGTCGCTTAGACGCCCGATTGTGGCATTTCTTTTAAAGCCCTTTATGTGGTGTCGCTCAGACGCCCAACTGTGGCATTTCTTTTAAAGCCCTTTATGTGGTGTCGCTCGACGCCTCGATCGTGGCATTTCTTTTAAAGCCCTTTATGTGGGGTCGCTCAGACGCCCGACTGTGGCATTTCTTTTAAAGCCCTTTATGTGGTGTCGCTCAGACGCCCGACTGTGGCATTTCTTTTAAAGCCCTTTATGTGGTGTCGCTCAGACGCCCGACTGTGGCATTTCTTTTAAAGCCCTTTATGTGGTGTCGCTCTGACGCCCGACTGTGGCATGCTTATTATTTATTTCATTATACCTTTTTATACTTCTTTGATATTGCATATTCATATATAACATGCTTACACGCATCAGAGTTATATTTATATTGTTGTGACTGACGTCATGAGTATAAAATATTTTTAGCACATCATTGCCATATTATCCCTGTGTTCTTAATGTTTGCGAGTACATTCAAAGTACTCACTGGCTTGTCCCTGGCTATTGTCTTGGCCAGATTTCTTGCGCGGAGAGGAGCGATCGTGATGATAGCCCCGGAACCTAAGCAACGGTGATAGCAGCCTCGCGAAGATAGGAGTTATCCTGGCCAGCTGTTCCCGTGGGAAATGGAGTCCCATAGGCACTGATGATTTTCAACCCGCTTCCGCCATCAACCACTAGAAATCATTGTTGTACTCACAGACCAAAATGGTCTTGTACTACATATTTTGTATTTGCTTGGAATTTCTGTATCAAGTTGGTGCCTCATCAGCTAACAGTTATCCTGGGGCTGATGAGCACAACGGCCAGTTTTCTGGGAATTTGTACCCGGAGAACCGGTCGCCACAGTGTGTGAGGCCGCAAAGTGATATGAGGTGTTACCGGCTAGATTGATGTGACTTGGAATCGGGGTCCTGACTCAATTTTCAAACTCCAAGTATTAGGAGAGTGAATGCCAAAATATTGCTTGGTGCATAGCCCAGAAAAACGCAGTCCAGTCTTTGGTCCCAACTTGTGCCGGTTGGTTATCGGCACATATGGTAGCGAACTATATGGAATGGAGTCTAAAGATTCCAGACAAGTTGGTTGACGCATATATTCATCTGGCTCTTAATCAGTCTGCACGCCAAGGATGCTCCATTTCAGTTGAACTGCATAAAAAGTTTGGGTGGTACATTTTCTCAACAGCCTCCTTTCTCGTGTGCAATGTAGAATTTTGGCGAGATACAGGACCAAGATGAGCCAGTAAACTATTTGGATGAAAGTAGTGGCCAAGTTGCTCAAACCTCCCTCGGCACGAGGCCACTATTTGAGGATAAACCTACAAGCAAAGTTCGGTATGCGTCTTTGCCTCTTATGTACTCGAAAGTTTACTCATACAAGAACTAATTTTAGCAAGAAGTACCTCCGATTGAACACCATTTACCACTCGTACCCTAGGTAATTAAAGTTCATCCATGGATCATATTGGCTGTGATCTCAATCATTTGGATGCATAAACCTACTGAACATGTGTATATCTGAATCTTTTTGTGAATTACGTATGAATATTGTCGTGTGATCTATCAACCATTTGGATGCATAAATATGCTGAGCTTGTGTATATATGAATATTTTGAGTTGTTGATAGTGAATGTTGGCTATGAATATGAACGTGTCATGTGAACTTGAGTTTGATATGAATGTTTACCTTTTCTGTTGTATTTGTGTGTGAACTTGTTAGTATGCCTACTGTCGGGTATAAACCGCAGGTCTCTTATAAAAGTGATGTTGTGTCCAATTTATATTTTCCCTTCTAACCACATTATATATATTTATATTATTACTATTATCGTATATTTTATAGAGACTTATATATACATTATAAAAACATCGCACGTGTCATTAACTTATAAAAGTAAATGTTTAACGGAAAATCCTGGTTGTTTTTGACTCGCAGGCAAGGAAAATCCTGGTGATTGCATACAAAAGATTGCGAAGATTTTAAGGACCAATTTAATGATAACTAGCTCATTTTTATTTTGACCAATAAGTCGCTAATTTCTTAATTATATATATATATATATAATGTGCCTCTCCGGTTTATTCTTTCATATTAATTGCTCCTTCTAACATAACATTATATATATAACGAGCCCACCTAATACGTGTATTTCAAGGAAGTGCAAATGGGCTGGGATTTCTTAGAAAATATAAATGGGCCTGATTGATGCAAAATTATTTGTTCACCCAGCCCTGCAAATGGACTGTACATTATAGAAAACATGGGTTAAATATATGCCACATTTTTGGAGGCTGACATGTGGGCCAATAGGTCGAAGCCTACGCAGGGCGTTGTCAACTTGGTCAACAAATGATTGCCTGGTCCGGCCTCCGGCAGCTAGCGACTCTTCTTAGCACGCATCGCTGCGAAGCGCTACCCCACCGCCGGCCAGGCTATCCCTCCACCCCTCGACACCTCCTGTTATTCTCCACAGACTACATCCCCACGCTGCAACAGAACCAGTTATAACCCTTCTCCTCCTCTCAATATGCGACTCCACTGCCGTGTTTTCCCATCTCCGAGTCGTTCCCGTCCGGGGCCTCGCCGTCGTCCAGCACCTCGCTGTGTTCGGTGCGGCGTGGTCAACAAATGAAAGTCATCGGAAGAGGATCAGATGCGTGGAGAGCTCGACGGCCGGGACCCACGAGGTCCATGGTCGCATACGCAAGGAAAGTTCCTCCTTATTAAGCTGAAAAATATGTTTCCTCCACCGACATTTGGGACCCACGGCTGTATCTTCGCATGGAAGGAAGTGCCTCCTTGTTTTGGCGAAAAAATTATTCATCCCGTTGACACCGGGACCCGTCGGTTGGTGACTGACTTGTGGGCCTGCTAAGCGGACGTGTACGCATGGCTTTGTCAACTTAATCAACAAATGATTCTAGAAGCTGGACCGTTGGATGTTAATCCAAGAGCCGTGCTCCTTCTTCAACCTCTGCTCTTGCTCATGTCTCTCGTGCAAAGCGGCTGTGCTGCCGCGCACCCGAACCAGTGAAGTTTCCCACTCCTCTCCATCTACGACTCCATTGCCCCGTCTTCCCCATCTCCGGGTCGTTCCAGTCTGGGTGCGCTCGACACGGTGTGGTCAACGTGGTCAACAACCACGAGTCATCGGAAGATGACTATATGTGAGGGGCTGACAGTGGGGACGCACCACGCCCATGGACGCATGCATGCAACGGAACGCGGTGAGGTCAATGTGGTCAAGGAACGACTTCCATCAGAAGTATACTGTACGTGGAGAGTCTCAGCTGGGTCCATGGCCGTAGCAAGTAAGCGCCTCCTTATTACGCGGAAAATAATGATTCCTACAACTGACAGGAGGGACCCACTGGACGGGCCACCGTATTCTGCGAAAAAACGTTTGCCCCTGACTGCTGGGACCCACATGACGGGCCACCGTATTTTGTGAAAAAAACGTTCCCCCCGCTCTCAGCTCGGACCCACCGGAATTGCCTCCTTATTACGCACAAAAAAATGAATACTCCCCCTGCTAGCTGCGACCCACCTTGGTGGGAGGCTGACTTGTGGGCCTACTAAGTTGATGGGGACGAAGGCCTTTGTCAACTTAGTCAATATGAATGATTCTAGCTCAAGTGACCGTACGATGTCCATCCAACGGCCGTAGTGCTTCTTCAACCTCTGGTCTTCTTGCTCCAGCCGCCCAAACCAGCGCCGGTCGTGCCTCATGCTCCTGCCTCCCGTGGCCGGCTGTGAGGCCACGGAGGCCTCACCGCCCCCTACTATTCCCACAGCTGGCCAGGCCCTGCGGCGACGGCAGCCTCACACCGCAGCTGAACCAGTGAACCCTCGTACTCCTCTCCGCGCGGGCTTCCACTGCCGCGTCTGCCCTGGCTCCGCGTCGTCCCCTTCATAGGCCTCGCCGTCATCCACCGCCATGGTGCTCTTCGCGCGGTGTGGTCAACATGGTCAAGGAACGACTTCCATCGGAAGAGTACTGTACGTGGAGAGGCTAACAGCTGGGTCCATGGCCACAGCCCAATTTTCTTGTTATTTGCCAAGTAAGTCGCTTTGTCAGGCCTGTTGGGCTGCAAATCTTTCAAGACGAGGAGAGCTTTCATTCGGCTGGCCGAGAAAATGGCCCATCAGTAATGAGAAATGGGATGTACATTTTTAAAACACATCAAACCGGCAATTAGTTTCAAATATCTTTTTTTTCATTTCGAGATTTTAAATTACATTAATTTTTATGCGTGGAGAATTTGTTGGATTTTATATTGATATATATTTATTTTTAAAACCAGTTTGAATGTGAGTCGAATTTCGGGATTAAAAACAGTTCGGACCGCACCAAAATATGCAAAATTTCGTATAATTTTTTATCCGTGGCCACAGTATGGGCTGTAATGCTAACAAAAAGATTGTGGGTTCCAAAAAAACCTTAAGAATTAGCAAATGGGCTGTAAATTTTTAGAAATAATGGCAGATGGGCTGTATGTTGTTTTCCACAGATTTGAGGCTTTCCTAAAAAAAAGGATTGACGCACAAGCAGTGATTGTTGGATGGCCATCCAACGGCCGTCGTGCTTCTTCAATCTCTGCTCTTCCTGCTCCAATCGCTCAAACAAGCGCCGGCGGGACTGCCTGCTCCTTCCTCCCCGCGGCCGGCTGTACTGCCACGCAGGTGTCACCGCCCCACCGTACTCCCATCGCTGGCCTAGCCATCCCTCTACTCACCCACACCTGCTGTTATTCTCCGGCGACGGCAGACGAACCAGTAAACCCTCGTTCAGTCATACTCCCATCCGCGTGGGAAACAACTGCTGAGTCTTCCCTGCCTCCGTGTCATTCGCTTCCTAGGCCTCGCCATCGTCCACCACCCTGGTGCTCTCGGCGCGGCCTGGTCAACGTGGTCAACAACCGACATGCATCTGAAGTGGACTGTACGTGGAGAGGCCGACAGTTGGATCCACGGCCGCACGAAATGCCTCCTAATTACACACAAAATAATGATTCCTCCACCTGACATCAGTGACCCACTGAAAGGGCCTCTGTATTTCGCGAAAAAAATGTTACCTCCGCTGACACCTCGGACCCACCAGCTATATCTTCGCACGCAAGGAAGTGCCTCCTTATTACGCACAAAAAAATGAATACTCCGCCTGTTAGCTGGGACCCGATTATAGTGGCAGGCTGACTTGTGGGCCTACTAAGTTGGCGGGGACGGAGGGCTTTGTCAACTTAGTCAATATGCACGATTCAAGCTCCGGTGACGTCGATGTCCATCCAACGGCCGTAGTGCTTCTTCAACCTCTGGTCTTCTTGCTCCAGCCGCCCAAACCAGCGCCGGTCGTGCCTCGTGCTCCGGCCTCCCGTGGCCGGCTGCTATGCGGCGGAGGCCTCAGCGCCCCCTACTACTCCCACCGCTGGCCAGGGCATCCCTTTACTCACCCACACCCCCTATTATTCTGCGGCGACGGCAGCCTCACACCACAGCCGAACCGGTGAACCCTCGTACTCCTCTACGCGCGGGCTTCCACTGCCGCGTCTTCCCCGGCTCCGCATCGTCCCCTTTGTAGGCCTCGCCGTCGTCCACCGCCGTGGTGCTCTCGGTGCGGCGTGGTCGATGTGGTCAACGACCGACTTCCATCGGAAGAAATCTTGTCGTGGAGAGGCTGACAGCTGGGTCCACGGCAGCCGCAAGGAAGTGCCTCCTTATTACGCGGAAAATAATTATTCCTCCACCTAATGGCTGGGATCCACTGGACGGGCCACTAGTATTTCGCAAAAAAAATGTTTCCCCCTGACTGCTGGGACCCACAGGTCGGGCCGCCGTATTTCGCGAAAAAATGGTCCCCCCGCTGTCAGCTCGGACCCACCGGAAGTGCCTCCTTATTACGCACAAAAAAATGAATACCCCCTGCTAGCTGGGACCAACCTTGGTGGGAGCTGACTTGTGGGCCTACTAAGTTGACTGGGACAGAGGCCTTTGTCAACTTTAGTCAATATATAAATGATTCTAGCTCCAGTGACCGTACGATGTACATCCAACGGCCATAGTGCTTCTTCAACCTCTGGTCTTCTTGCTCCAGCCGCCCAAAGCAGAGCCGGTCGTGCCGCATGCTCCTGCCTCCCGTGGCGGATGTCTTTGCCATGAGGCCTCACCGCCCCTACTATTCCCACTGCTGGCCAGGCCCTGCGGCGACGGCAGCCTCACACCGCAGCCGAACCAGTGAACCCTCGTACTCCTCTCCGCGCGGGCTTCCACTGTCGTGTCTTCCCCGGCTCCCCGTCGTCCCCTTCCTAGGCCTCGCCGTCGTCCACCGCCCTGGTGCTCTCGGCGCGGCGTGGTCAACGTGGTCAAGGAACGACTTCCATCGGACGTGGACTGTATGTGGAGAGGCTGACAGCTGGGTCCACGGTCGCAGCAAGGAAGTGCCTCCTTATTACGCGGAAAATAATTATTCCTCCACCTGACAGCGGGGACCCACCGGACGGGCCACCGTATTTCGTGAAAAAAACGTTTCCCCCCTGACTGCTGGGACCCACCAGCTAGACCTTCACACGCAAGGAAATGGGTCCGGGCAAAAAAAAACGATTCACCCCCCTGACTACTGGGACCCACCAGCTACATCTTCAAATGGAAGGAAGTGCGTCCGGGCAAAAAATAAACAAAATGATTCGCCCCCCTGACTGCTGGGACCCACCAGCTACATCTTCGCAGGCAAGGAAGTGCCAGACAGTCGGGATCCACCTGGTCGAAGCGTACGTAGCGTTGTCATTCTGGTCGCGAACGTGTACGTATATATATACTGGTGGATGTATAGGCGCTCACGTGTCGTAGTAGAGGCGCACATGTAGCATGTACACGTACGTACAGCGGCGAGGGTGCAAGAAAGAAAATACGACCACGTACATACATACAGGCAGGGTCTCGAACGCCTACTCGCGCATACGGCATGGCTGGGTCGGAATGGAGAAACAGCGTCGTCGTCGTGTTCATGGGGAGGCAATGGAATGTGTCGTGTTCATGGGGAGGCAACAGAATGCATCGTGTTCATCGGGAGGCAACAGAACGCGTGGGAGCCAACCGGCTGGGTCGGAACGGAATGCTTGGTCGTGTTCATCGGGAGGGCTTGGATGGAACATGCGATGGAAACGAGGCCCGGCGTACCGAACAACGGAGGAAACGGCCTTGTGTTCGACTGGCCACGTTCGAAACGGGATCCTGTTCATCGGGAGGGGTCTGACGTACGGCAAAACGGAGGAAACAGACCTCCTACGGTCGAAACGGGGTTCCTGTTGATCGGGAGGGGTGGCGTATGCCAAAGCGGAGAAGCGGACCTCCTATGGTCGAAACGGGGGTCCTGTTCATCGGGAGGGGTGTGGCATACCGCAAAACGGGACTCCACGGGATACTGTTCATCTCTACCGTCGACCTCCTCCATCCTCCACGGGCTACCGTCGACCTCCTCCAACCTCCACGGGCTCCTGTTCATCCAGCCTCCACCGCGCGCGACTCCACCAGCTACTGTTCTACAACCCCTCCACGGGCACCCCTCCACCGTCTACTGTTCATCCAGCCATCCACACCACGGGGTCCTGTTCAACCACCCCTCCACGGCCAACCCTCCACCGTCTACTGTTCATCCAGCCCTCCACAGCACGGGTTCCTGTTCATCCAGAGGCAACGCCACCGCTCACTGTTCATCCAAACCCCCCCGCAACGCTCACTGTTGATCCAATCGACCGGCTTCAGTTAGCAGCAGCAGCGCAGGAATCGCTCCATTGGGTTCAGTTAACAGCCATCGATCGATCGCTCGGATTCAGTAACACGTAGCCTGCAGTGCAATCGCTCGGGTTCAGTTAGAGCCCAACGCCTCGCTCGGGTTCAGTTAGTGCGAATGCCTCGCACACACGCGCGTACGTATGAGAGAAACGCGCATCGCTCGGCCCCCGACCTCCCACCATAACCGGCAACTCCCTGAAATTTTCCTCGCCCTCGCTTCTACCACGGTTTTTTCCGTCATGGACGGCCCAAAGAATGTCATGCAGCTGCGTCTCCGGCCCGCCCAGGACGAAAATCCCATATTCTGTCATAATTTTTTTCATAGAAGTAGGACCCCACCACATCTATGATGATACCGGGTTTTGTCACAATTATCGTCATAGAAGTGTCATATGTATGACATAATTTTTTTTCGTTCGGCCCAAAATGTCACGGATGTGTCTTTTTTTGTAGTGCATCGGGGTTAACAGTGAAACGTAAATCCGAATCGGACTCGCGATGATCTATGAGATCGGTCAGATTGGAAAATTCGGCATGATCTAAATTCAGATGTGATCTGTGATTTCCGAACGTGTGCGTAGATCCTTGTATTTCGTACACGATCACTCAAACCGGTAGAATGTGATTCTATGTGTAACTTTGTTTTGCAGGTTTGATGTGAATAGTATGGATCATGTGTATGTGATGCATGTGTGTAATTTATACATGGCCTGCGTGTCATGTTTGTCAGCCGGCAGGAGCCAAAGTGTTGTCCTCATATTATATAATGACCTGCATGTCGACTTGTGACTCTATGTAAAATTCACTACTACTAGTAGTAGTTGGATAATAGAGATCAGGTTGGTGGCTTGGCGTCCCGGCGTGACAAACAAGATGGAGTTCCTAGATGGTCATCAGAGTCGGAGACGACCTGGAAGAACATCCATGAAGGAGCCATACTATTTAACAATATATGTTTATTTGTGATTGTTATGCTTCTTGTTTTCTATGCATGTTAGAATGGTAGAAAGATCCCTCATGAATATCAAGGGAATTGCCATCCCCGATGTTGCACCTTCGCACATCAAGTACGTCTAGTAGTGGGCTCAGAAAATTGGGGTGCTACTAGGTGTCCTTGAATCACTGAGAGTTTGCGGAGGGATGCCAGCTTCAGTGGGGGTATTTCTATTTAGGCTTGAATTACTCTACATAAAGACATTGCTTAGTGATTGCATATTTTCTGTTGTAGATCAATGGCACCACCTGCTCAACCCAACTCTGTATTGAAATCAATTCTGGAAAAGGATAAACTAAACGGAACAAACTTTACCACTTGGTATAGAAATCTGAGAATTGTTCTCAAGCATGATAAAAAGGAACATGTTCTAGAGGATCCACTTCCAGAGGAACCAGTCGATAATGCTAATACCACAACTAAGATTGCCTACCAGAAACTCGTTGATGAATCAACGGAGATCATTGTCGATCTTTGGCTTGTATGGAGCCCGATTTGCAACAGCATTTCAAAAATGTTGAGGCTTACGATATCATCGAGAGTCTCAAGAGCATGTTTCGGACACAGGCTAGGTCTGAAAGGTACAACATCTTGCGATCCTTGATGGATTGCAAGCTGAAGGAAGTTGATCCACTGAGCCCACATGTGATCAAGATGAACGGATATGTGCAAGCTTTTGATAGGTTGGGATTCCCGCTCTTGGATGAGCTTGCTACTAATGCAGTTCTGGGTTCTCTTCCGCCCAGCTATGGGACGCTCATCTCGAACTATCATATGCATGGGATGGATAAGAAGCTCACTGAATTGCATGGGATGCTCAAAGTGGTAGAGTAGGATATTAAGAAAGGCACGCATCAAGTGTTGATGGTGCAGAAATCGGCTAAGTTCAAGAAGAGTTGATCCGAGAAAAAGGCTAAGGCAAAAGGCACGGAGACGGTTAACTTTGCCGCTATGCTGAAGCCTGGACCAGACTCGAAGACCATTTGCTATCATTGGAAGGAGACCGGTCAATATAAGAGGAACTGTAGCAAGTGGCTTGTAGAGCATGGCAAGAAGGCCAATTATGTTGCTTCAGGCAAAGGTACACTTGTTGCATATGTTATAGACATTTACCTTGCTGACATGCCTAGTAGCTCTTGGGTATTTGATACCGGATCGGTTGTTCATATTCGCAACTCGATGCAGGGGCTGGTAAGAACTAGGCATGTGGCACAAGGGGAGATTGACACCAGGGCCGGCAACAAAGCAAGAGTTACTGCGTTGGAGGTCGGCAGGATGCAGCTCCAGCTTCCTTCTGGATTTATTTTGGAATTGAATAATTGTTATTACATTCCTGCACTTAGTCAGAACATTATTTCTGCCTCATGTTTGATTAGTCAGGGTTATGAATTCAATTTAAAGGACAATGGTTGTTCGTTTTATTTGAATGGTATGTTCCATGGCTATGCACCCATTGTAGATGGGTTATTTATATTGAATCTGGAACAGGAACCGGTCTATACCGTGAATGTCAAGAGGCATAAGCCTAATGAGAAAAATCTGACATACTTCTAGCATTGCCGGCTTGGACACATTAGTCTGAAACGCATGAAGAAGCTCCATGATGATGGGCTCCTAACTTCGTCTGACTTCGGGTCGTTAGAGACATGTGAATCATGCTTGCTCGGAAAGACGACTAAGTCGCCTTTCGCAAAGAGTTGCGAGAGGGTGTTCGAGCTGTTGGAACTGATATACAGTGATGTATGTGGACCAATGAGCACAACTGCCAGAGGTGGCTATCAGTACTTCGTGACTTTTACCGACGACTTGAGTAGATATGGATATATCTATTTGATGAGGCACAAGTCGGAAACTTTTGAAATGTTCAAAGAGTTTCAAAACGAGGTTGCGAATCAGCTCGGCAAGACTATAAAGCTTCTACGATCAGATCGTGGAGGTGAGTACATGAGCCAGGAGTTTGATGATCATCTGAAAAGCCAAGGTATAGTACCTCAGCTCACACCTCCAGGTACGCCATAGAGAAACGACATGTCGGAACGGAGGAATCGTACCTTGTTGGACATGGTTCAGTATATGATGAGCAAATCGAATTTACCCTTGTCATTCTGGGGATACGCTCTAGAAACTGCAGCTTTAACACTTAATAGGGTACCATCAAAATCCGTAGACAAGACACCACATGAGATGTGGACCGGTAAGAGTCCCAGTTTGTCTTTTCTAAAGATTTGGGGTTGTGAAGCATTTGTCAAGCGACTTATGTCAGACAAGCTTACACCCAAGTCGGACAAATGCATATTCGTGGGATATCCGAGGGAAACCTTGGGATATAGCTTCTACAAAGGGGAAGAGAACAAAGTGTTTGTTGCTCGGAACGGGGTTTTCCTTGAGAAAGAGTTTCTCAGTCGGGAGGCTAGTGGGAGGACGGTCCGACTCGAAGAAATTCGAGGACCATTCGGGGACGGCTCGGCTGGTGATGAGATCACACCGGAGTCAGTCAGGGAACCCGTAGTGGAAGCGCCACCGGAACCACGGAGGTCAGAGAGATTGTGCAGAGTGCGAAATGTATTGTTGCTGGAAAGCGACGAGCCGGCCACATATGCAGAAGCGATGGTGAGCCCAGATTCCGAGGCATGGCTGGAAGCCATGAGATCCGAGTTAAAGTCCATGGATGAGAATCAAGTCTAGGACTTGGTTGATCCGCCACCTGGCGTAACAGCCATTGGTTGCAAATGGGTCTTTAAGAAGAAAACCGATGTGGATGGAAATTTTTAGATCCACAAAGCTCAGCTTGTCGCTAAGGGTTATGGACAAGTTCAAGGAATTGACTACGACGAGACTTACTCGCCGGTAGCAATGCTGAAGTCGGTGAGGATCGTACTAGCTATAGCTGCAGATTTCGATTACGAGATATGCCCGATGGATGTCAAGACGGCCTTCCTTCACAGAAATTTAAACGAGGATGTGTATATTATACAGCCCGAGGGTTTTGTCGATCCGACTAGCGCTAGTAAGGTATGCAAGCTCAAGAGATCCATTTATGGGTTGAGGCAAGCATCTCGGAGTTGGAACATTCGTTCTGATGAGGCCATCACTGGTTTCGGTTTCATCAAAAGCGAAGAGGACTCTTTATTATACAAGAAGTTAAGTGGGAGCTCGATAGTGTTTTTGATCTTGTATGTGGATGACATACACTGATCAGAAACGATGTTTAGATGCTGAACTCGGTCAAGGAGTCATTGAATGGGAAGTTTTCGATGAAGGACCTTGGTGAGGCAATGTACATTTTAGGCATTAAGATCTATGGAGATAGATCGAGGAGGCTGCTCGGCTTAAGCCAGAGCACGTACATAGGTAAAGTGTTGAAGCGGTTCAACATGAGTGAGGCAAAGAAAGAGTTCTTGCCACTCTCACAAGGTATATGGCTAAGCGAGACTCAGAGTCCTTCGACATCTGATGAGCGAAGGAGGAATAGTAGGATTCTGTATGCCTCGGCAATCGGATCCATCATGTATGCCATGATATGTACGCGACCCGATGTTGCTTTTGCAATAAGCCTAACAAGTAGATACCAGGCCAACCCAGGTGAGAGTCACTGGGCAGCGGTAAAGACTATTTTGAAGTACCTGAGAAGGACTAAAGAGATGTTCCTAGCTTATGGAGGTGAGGAATAGCTCGTTGTAAGTGGTTACACCGATGCTAGTTTCCAAACTGACAGGGATGATTGTCGATCACAGTACGGATTCATGTACGTCATGAACGAAGGAGCAGTGAGCTGGATGAGTTCCAAGCAAGATACGATGGCCGATTCTACCAAAGAAGCCGAATACATTGCGGCTTGTGAAGCTGCAAAGGAAGGTGTTTGGATCCAGAATTTTCTGGATGATCTTGGTATTTTCCCAGCCTCGGTAAAACCGTTGGACCTTTATTGTGATAATTATGGTGCCATCGCACAAGCCAAGGAGCCGAGGAATCACCACAAAGTCAGACACATAGGTCGGAAATCTCACCTGATACGAAAGATCATAAAGAACGGTGATGTAGAGTTACACAAAATTCACATGGACGCAAATGTTGCAGATCCGTTGACTAAGCCGCTTCCACAACCCAAGCATGAGGGGCATGTAAGAGCTATGGGCATTCGATGTCTATTTAATTGACCCTAGTGCAAGTGGGAGACTGTTGGAGATATGCCCTAGAGGTCATCATGTATGATGATATTTATGATGTGTTTATGAATAAAGATAGTCCTTGGACATTATCAATGATATGTATCAGCAAGTACGTGACTTGTTTGTGGGACTATGCATTGTATGATGACTGTCCTAATAGGTCCCTAGTCGAAAGGGCTGTGTGGATGCACCGCTGACTAGACTAGCATATGACACGGTCGATGGCTTGGTCTCACTAGCCATGGAGCATTGGATGTTAACCGGATAATATGGACTTGGAAAGGTCTTTTCGGATTCAACATAGTCGGATCCAAGTCGAGATAAGGTCCGAGTCGGACAGACCCAACTATGACACGCAGCGATATGTCATCTTTGAGCCTCTAGTAAAACATACGTTCTATGTCCTAAGACCTGAGCTAACGCATGTACTCGGGATGGTGACAAACTTGCTTTGGGCCGACCAAATGCTACTCCGCAACTGGGTAGTTACAAAGGTAGGTTTCGGGTTTGTCTAGACCCATGCTGCGAGACGTGGTCGAGCAAGATGGGATTTGCCCCTCCGACCAGGAGAGATATACTCTGGGCCCCTCATGTGATCTGACCAGGATAAGCATGGCAATGCGACAAGGATTATGAGATAATCCGGATAGTGGTTGATATCACTGGAATGAGAAAGAGGTCGGGCTAGCACAAGGATGACAATCTTGCCTTGAGCCCGACAACATATATCGTGTGTCAAAGGGAACAGAAGTGTGACATGTTGTACTGGTATGCCTAACCAGCTTCATAGTCTACTTGGTGTTCGGCATGACTTGCTAGAGGCCACTACCAACCGTGCAGTTCAGAGGTGATCCTAACTACGACCAAGCCGGCTTGAACCTAAGTGGTCATGCGCCGAAGGGAAGGAACCTACGAGGTTGGATCCGAGGACACTGGTCGGATGTGCTCTAAGCTGTATTCGGATCGTGGCCGAGTAGATTTATGGGCTTTAGGGTCCATGCGAGGTCCAAGTGTTGAGCCCGCGATGGACGCCTATATAAAGTGGAGGTGCGGCACACTCATGCGATTGATCGCTTCAGCGCTGTCACTAGGGTTTGCATGTGTTGCGAATAGCCATGTCCACTCGCCGCCGGTTGTGTGATTGGACCTAGCAGTCCGCGCACGATGTTCCGCCTGCACGCGCGGATACCGTTAGAGGCGGTGCACTTGCGCCGCTCCGGCGAACTTGTACGTGGGATCGGACGACCGGCTGTTCGAGGGAGATCGGACGAGGAGGAGACGATCTACGCGGACGCGCTGCCCCAACTCTTCTTCCACTCCACAGCACTGCGCGTCTAGTGGTAACAAATTGTGATCCATCTCCCGTAGCATGTTCCTTGTTGTTCTGCCCGAATGAAATTTTAATTTGCTGTCGACGCACCCTACCGTAGATCCCAACATTCACCAGCTGTGAGGGGGGAGAGATAGACAGAGGCCAACGCAGTCTTGTATAGATCTAGTGAAGAGGGTGAGAGACTGTGAATATAGCAAACCCTAGCAAAGGAACGCTGAGCCTCCAGCTTGTAGATATATATGTAGTGCAACGAGAGTGTGGAGAGTGCAAACCCTAGCGAACAAGCGATGTGGCTCCAGCTTATATAGTACTACGTATATAGTATGGACTGAGCTCTGGTGCCTTGACTGCACCTGCCTTTGGCTGTATGACAGGTGGGCCAGCCACATTTTGGGCTCACCTTTCATACACCCAAAGGCAGGTGCACTAAGTCAATGAACCTACGTCCATATAGTACTCGTGTATACTACTAATATATAGTGGAGTGGTTTTCTTATTCTCTCCATAACAATCGTTTTAAATTGTGTAAGTATGAAACAAAAATCTTTATTTAACGTACCAGTGAAGAAAACTATACTTCCGATGAAGTAACGATCCACGCGTCCTGGTCGCACTTCATGTCCTTCACGTGCGATACACTACCCTCCCTTAAGTGAACAACCACACATGCGCCAAATTATCATAAACGTGTGAGAGTGTGTACAAATATAGAATTTTAATTTCAATTATGGGAAAGGTTTGAGAGTATGTAAAGTTTAGTCTCTCTCAATAATTACGGTTTGTTGTGTTCGGCCTAAACTTGGTCAAACTTTACAAAGTTTGACTTCAGTCAAATCAAATATGAAGAGTAAATAAAAATGGAGGGCTACTACGTCCATTGGGTTTTTTAGTCCACACCATTTTTTAATCAAAGTTAATAGCCTGACAAATAAAATTAAAGGGGAGCTAGAGACAAAGTTGTGAGAAGTCTTAGAAATATTTACAAAACTTATTCTCTTAGTACCAACTTCGATCCTTCTTTGAGGAAACATTTGGTTCATAGCCAATTGTGTGATAAAATTACACCAACGTGAAATACGATTGCGTCTCCAACGCAATCAAGGTGAACTGATGAAGGATATTATCTTTGTGGGTAACAAGCAAAGAGCACTGATGGAAGACAACTTGTTTTTCATTGAAAATCGATCAGCTTCACCAGCCAATGCAACCATGAGGCTCAAACATGAGCATCAATAGGTCATCGTGGTGATGCATCATCCATTTGGCATCAAGTTTGGGTGAGGCACCTATGAAGTTCGACAAATCCTCACTGTGGTCTGTTGCTTCTCAGCAATCAAGCTCGAGGAAGGAAGAACCACGTGGCAGAGGACAGTGAGGCGGAACAACAATTGCCATCCAATTTTGTGCACTTCCACTAAAATTGAGGAAGACATTCCTAGGTATGGAGATACGCATCGCTTTCTGCAAAAATATAAAAGAGGGATATAGTGTTGTTGCTTTGTTTTGGCAGTGGTACAAGATTAACAGCGACATCTCAATTGTCAATAAGAATTAATGAAAAGTACACCAACAAACAGAACATCATGATTATCTTGATGGGAACTGAACTAGGATACCCGAGAAAAAAACATTTCTTCATTTAATCAGTGATAGTATTAGATTAGCCGCATCAATAAGAGCGTATAGACAATGACCGCACAACCACCATGTACATTTTGTTGAAACAACATGTATACCTCTACCGAGGCATAAACCAGGACAACTTTTTGAGTGGCATTTCCTCTATAATAGTAGGTGATGTTGGACCAGCCGACGAACCCTAGCTACTGTACATGGGGAGCTCGGGAGTAGTCGCATAGAAGAAAACCCGCATGCAGCGACCTGGGGAGCTGGACCAGTAGAAGAAGTTATACCTCAGGTGGGCGAGATGTCGCTTAGATGGGCGGGATCTACCCACATGACGGCCGTGCACAAGGGCGCGGAGGACCTTCGTCCGTGCCAGCGCCGGCTCCAAGAGGACGGTGCGCATTGGCTTCCTCCATCGCCGACGGTGACAACGTCAACGTTGCACCTCCTCACCTCCCACAGCGGACGGGATTCGACCGGATCTGTGACCACCGGTGAGGAGAGAGATAGAGTGGACAATGTCATCTTGTTTTGATATGGAGAGGGTGAGAGAGCGAGAAGCGAGAAACCCTATCAAACAATAGGCTATATATACAATGGAGTGAAAAAATCTCTCCATAGAAGTGGTTTTAAATAGAATACGCGCGTTCTCGGAAAAAAGAAACAAAAACTGGTGGACACATTTTTTTAACGTACTAAGAAAGAAAACTCGATCAAAAAACAGTCCCCCATTTCGGCCTCGCTTTCACTTCACCAAGCCTCAGACTGACCACTGAACCTTGCTCCATCTCTTAAGCCTCGCCGGAGAGCCGGCCTCTGCCGTGAGCCGCCCATTTCTGTCGTTGTTCTCACCTCGCCGCGGGTCTCCGAGTGCCGCTAGAGCCTCGCCCGGAAGCCGGGCTTCACCACCATGCCTCAAGCCGCCGACGGTCGCACCTGGTTGCTCCTCCACTATGCGTGTGATGTGGCCGGCACCCTCCTCGGCACCTTGAAGCCGGCTCAGCAAGCCGAGCCACCGGGGTTCACTGAACCATCTTCACCGTGGCTACGCCCCGAGCAGCACCTCCCTGCTTCCTTTGCTGTAGTGAGCCGCCACCGGCCTCCGAGCTGCCCCGCAACTCGGCCAGAGGAGGCCTCAAGCCCTTGTCGCCCTGCTGTTGTGGCTACCTTACTAGGAGCGCCTCCGCTCAGCCTAGCCCCGCCTTCGGGCTCTCTTGTTCGAAACCCGCCTCGACCGCTGCCAGGACTCCTCCGCCGCGGCCTCACTCCGGCCTGACCTCCATCGAGACGCCCGACTCCGCTCCGGCCGGCACCGGCTAGCTGCTGCTTTTGGCCACCTATGTTGGCCGCCTGCTGGCTCTGTCGCGCCGGCCACCCGTCGCCTCCCCTCCTCCTATGCCGTCGAGCCGCCCGACTCCGCTCCAGCCGGTGCCGGCTTGCTCCTTCTGTTGGCCACCTATGCTGGCTGCCTGCTGGCTATGTCGCGCTGGCCACCCATCGCCTCCACTCCTCCTATGTCATCGAGCCGCCCCGGCCACGGGCATCACGTTGCTTCTGCTATTTTCACCAAGTCGCCACCCAGGGCATGGACTCGAGTCGTCGTCGCATCAAGTTACCGGCGCTCCACTCTCGCCTCTGTCGCGACGGCAGCTCCCTCCTTGCTGCGTAACTTTTGCGCCAGCCCCTGCAGTGGCCGCCTCTCCGGCTACGGCCGTGACCTCAAGTCGCCGTCATGGCGCAGCAGCCTCCCCCGCTGCTCCTCAAGCCGCCAGGGTTTTTCCTCAGCGGCGTCCACACTACCGCCTCTCCGCCACAACTTTTCCATCTCCAGCATCGCGCTTCCATAGCCGTCCTCTGCTGCTGATACCTCAAGTCGCCGCCCGTGGCCTAGCTGAGCCACTGCCCGTCGAGTTGCCGTCTCCATCATGGCTGGCTCTGAGTCGCCACGTTTCATCGCTCCACAACCAAGCTCTGTTCGTCGGGCGGTAGTGCTTCGGGGCCATGCGTGTGTTGGACGGGTGCTGGAAGGATATCGGAATAATCCACGGCGTGTGGTGTTGTTGGGCTCATCGAGCGTGTCGGGTGCGCGCGGACGTGCATGACGCACTGGTGAGGTCGGGCTCGTCGGGAGCGTCGGGTGCGCGCGGGACGTGCGGGGTGCGGCGGAAGCGTGGCGTGTGTGCGTAGGTGTGTGTGCATGTGTAGTGTGTCTACTTGTAGTAGTTGCATGTGTATGTGGCATGGTGGTCAGCCGCATGAGCTAGCTGTCTGCGTCCCCTCTCCTTTCATGCTCGATGGAACTCCCATCGCCTCAAACGGGGTCCCCCTGCCTCCACCCTCACCACCACGCACCTCTGCCCCTCCGCCCACTCCCAGCAGTCCACTCCATGCACCCACCCACACTAGTTCATCCCCGTTCGACACCCAGGCACTGTCGGATCGTCTCTCCGATGTTTTCATCACATCACAGTTCACGAGGACCAAATCTCACATCTCTGAAACCAAATATGAGGACGAGCTGCCTCGCCCGGACCATGAGTCTGGCCTGCTACCACGTTACGGCGACATGCCCCTCGTTGCCACACCACCTTGCCTAGTTCACTGCCTGCGCCACTTCACCTTCGCTCACCTCGAGAACCCTGACCAAAACCATACACCTCTCATCCGCCGCGACATCCAGCACACTTGCGGCAACCCAGCCTTCATTATGGGAGGATCTTGGCGTAGGGTTGACTGCCTCACTTTCCACACTCCTGCTGCATGAAACGATGTCGTCCGCTATAGCCCCATCGACTTTGAAGGAAATGTGATCACTATAGAGCCTGTCGAGCACACCTAACCGTGCCATTGCCGTCTTCGTCGACCTCGCAGAGATTGAGGTCTCCGAATTCCCACACGAATTCTGGCACAATGATGGCATCTGCTTTGCTCTAGCCAATCCCTTCGGTGGCGAGTCCTATTACGGGGACTCTGCCCCGCTTTCCTAGCATGGCTCCCCACGTCCTCTTTCTCCAGACCAAATTGCTCCGGTGGTCTCTGCCGTCAGAGCCGGCTAGCTTGCGGATCCCACCTATGGCGGCACCAGGCAGGTCGCTCACCATGCTAATGACAGTTCATGTGTGCTTTCTGCCTCTCCTGGCGGCGGCACGGGAGAATCCGCTTTGTCGTCTGCTCACCCACTGATACGTCTCCAACGCATCTATAATTTTTGATTGCTCCATGCTATATTATCTTCTGTTTTGGATATTATTGGGCTTTATTATTCACTTTTATCTTATTTTTGGGACTAACCTATTAACCGGAGGCCCAGCCCAGAATTGCTGTTTTTTGCCTATTTCGAGTTCTGCGGAAAAAGAATATCAAGCGGAGTCCAAGCGGAATGAAACCTTCGGGAACGTGATTTTTGGAACGAACATGATCCAGGAGACTTGGACCCTAAGTCAAGGAAGCTTCGAGGAAGCCACGAGGTAGGGGGCGCGCCTACCCCCCCAGGCGCGCCCTCCACCCGCATGGGCCCCACGTTGCTCCACCGACGTACTCCTTCCTCCTATATATACTTACGTACTCCCAAACTATCAGACACGGAGCCAAAAACCTAATTCCACCGCCTCAACCTTCTGTACCCACGAGATCCCATCTTGGGGCACTGTTAGAGCTCATGGGAAGGGGCATCGATCCCGGAGGGCTTCTACATCAACACCATGGCCCCTCCGATGAAGTGTGAGTAGTTTACCACAAACCTTCGGGTCCATAGTTAGTAGCTAGATGGCTTCTTCTCTCTTTTTGGATCTCAATACAATGTTCTCCCCCTCTCTTGTGGAGATCTATTCGATGTAATCTTGTTTTTGTGGTGTGTTTGTTTAGACCGATGAATTGTGGGTTTATGATCAAGTTTGTCTATGAACAATATTTGAATCTTCTGAATTCTTTTATGTATGATTGGTTATGTTTGCAAGTCTCTTCGAATTATCAGTTTGGTTTGTCCTACTAGATTAATCTTTCTTGCAATGGGAGAAGTGCTTAGCTTTGGGTTCAATCTTGCGGTGTCCTTTCCCAGTGATAGTAGGGGCAGCAAGGCACGTATTATAAATGTTGCCATCGAGGATAACAAGATGGGGTTTTTTTTATCATATTGCATGAATTTATCCCTCTACATCATGTCATCTTGATTAAGGCGTTACTCTGTTCTTATGAACTTAATACTCTAGATGCATGATGGATAGCGGTCGATGTGTGGGGTAATAGTAGTAGATGCAGGCAGGAGTCGGTCTACTTGTCTCGGGCGTGATGCCTATATACATGATCATACCTAGATATTCTCATACGTATTCTCAATTCTTTCAATTGCTCAACAGTAATTTGTTCACCCACCGTAAAATACTTATGCTCTTGAAACCTATGGCCCCCGGGTCTATCTTCATCATATTAATCTTCCAACACTTAGTTATTTCTGTTGCCTTTTTATTTTGCTTTTATTTTACTTTGCATCTTTATCATAAAAATACCAAAAATATTATCCTATCATATCTATTAGATCTCACTCTCGTAAGTGATCGTGTAGGGATTGACAACCCCTTATCGCATTGGTTGCGAGGATTTATTTGTTTTGTGTAGGTGCGAGGGACTTGCGCGTAGCCTCCTACTGGATTGATACCTTGGTTCTCAAAAACTGAGGGAAATACTTACGCTACTTTTCTGCATCACCCTTTACTCTACAAGGGAAAACCAACGCAGTGCTCAAGATGTAGCAAGAAGGATTTCTAGCGCTGTTGCCGGGGAGGTCTACGCAAAAGTCAACATACCAAGTACCCATCACAAACCCTTATCTCCCGCATTATATTATTTTCCATTTGCCTCTCGTTTTCCTCTCCCCCACTTCACCCTTGCCGTTTTATTCGCCCTCTCTTTTTTCATTTGCCTCTCTTACCGATACTGAATCTTGTGAAATCAATGCTGCTTTGTTGAATCTTGTCATGAAAGATCAATTCGCCGGCCTTCCTAGTGAAGATGCCGCTACTCATCTAAATAGCTTCGTTGATTTGTGTGATATGCAAAAGAAGAAAGATGTGGACAATGATATTGTTAAATTGAAGCTATTTCCTTTTTCGCTTAGAGATCGTGCTAAAGCTTGGTTTTCTTCTTTGTCTAAAAATAGTATTGATTCTTGGAAAAAGTGCAAAGATGCTTTTATCTCTAAGTATATTCCTCCCGCTAAGATCATCTATCTTAGAAACGATATTATGTATTTTAAGCAACTTGATCATGAACATGTTGCACAAGCTTGGGAGAGGATGAAATTAATGATACATAATTGCCCTACTCATGGTTTGAATTTGTGGATGATTATACAAAAAAATTATGCCGAATTGAATTTTGCTTCTAGAAATCTTTTAGATTTGGCCGCGGTAGGCACTTTTATGGAAATCACTTTAGGAGAAGCTACTAAACTCCTAGATAATATTATGGTTAATTATTCTCAATGGCACCTTTGAAAGATCTACTAATAAAAAAGTGCATGCGATAGAAGAAATTAATGTTTTGAGTGGAAAGATGGATGAACTTATGAAATTATTTGCTACTAAGAGTGTTTCTTCTGATCCTAATGATATGCCTTTGTCTACTTTGATTGATAATAATAATGAATCTATGGATGGGAATTTTGTTGGTAGAAATAATTTTGGTAACAACGCGTATAGAGGAAACTTTAATCCTAGGCCTTATCCTAGTAATTCCTCTAATAATTATGGTAATTCCTACAACAATTATTATGGAAATTTTAATAATATGCCCTCTGAATTTGATACTAGTGTTAAGGAATTTATGAATTCGCAAAAGAATTTCAATGCTTTGCTTGAAGAGAAATTGCTTAAAGTTGATGAATTGGCTAGGAACGTTGATAGAATTTCTCTTGATATTGATTCTTTAAAACTTAGATCTATTCCTCCTAAGCATGATACCAATGATTATCTCAAAGCCATGAGAATTTCCATTGATGAGTGCAAAGAAAGAACTGCTAGGATGCGTCCTAATAAAGATTGCTTTATGAAAGCGTGTTCTTCAAATTTCCATGAAAATAAAGATGAGGATCTAAATGTTATTGATGTGTCCCCTATTAAATCTTTGTTTTGCAATATGAATCTTGATAATGATGGGACCGAATATGATCCACCTTTACGTAGAAGGCGTTCATAAAATTCGGAGTTTTTAGATCTTGATGCTAAAATTGATAAAAGTGGGATTGAAGAAATCAAAACCCTAGATATTAAAAAAACCCACTATTTTGGATTTCAAGGAATTTAATTATGATAGTTGCTCTTTGATAGATTGTATTTCCTTGTTGCAATCCGTGCTAAATTCTCCTAATGCTTATAGTCAAAATAAAGCTTTTGCCAAACATATCGTTGATGCTTTGATGCCATCTTATGAAGAAAAACTTGAGTTGGAAGTTTCTATGCCTAGAAAACTTTATGATGTGTAGGAACCTACTATTAAAATTAAGATTAAAGATCCTGAGTTTTATGCTTTATGTGATTTGGGTGCTAGTGTTTCCACTATTCCCAAAACTTTGTGTGATTTGCTTGGTTTCCGTGATTTTGATGGTTGATCTCTAAACTTGCACCATGCGGATTCCACTATTAAGAAACTTCTGGGAAGAATTAGTGATGTTCTTATTTTTGCAAATAGGAATTATGTGCTCGTAGATTTTATTGTTCTTGATATAGATTGCAATCCTTCATGTCCTATTATTCTTGGTAGACCTTTCCTTAAAACGATTGGTGCAATTATTGATATATAAGGAAGGGAATATTAGATTCCAATTTCCATTAAAGAAAGGCATGGAACACTTCCCTAGGAAGAAATTAAAATTACCATATGAATCTATTATGAGAGCCACTTATGGATTGCCTACCAAAGATGGAAATACCTAGATCTATCCTTGCTTTTATGCCTAGCTAGGGACATTAAACGATAGCGCTTGTTGGGAGGCAACCTAATTTTATTTTTAGTTTTTTTTGCTTTTTGCTTTTGTTTAGGAATAAATATTTGTTCTAGCCTCTGGTTAGATGTGTTTTTACGTTTTAATTAGTGTTTGTGCCAAGTTAAACCTATAGGATCTTCTTGGATGATAGTTATTTGATCTTGCAGAAATTTCCAGAAACTTTCTGTTCACAAAAATAATTGTTAAAAATCACCAGAACATGATAAAATATTGATTCCAATTGCTACTGCTCAATAAACAAATTGTCTAGGTCGTCCTATTTTGGCTGATTTTTTGGAGTTCCAGAAGTTTGTGTTAGTTACAGAGATTTAACACCAATATAAATAAAGAATGAGTTGTTTGCTTATTTTGATGAATCTATGGCTAGTAAAATAGTTTATAAACCATAGAAAAGTTGGAACACAGTAGGTTTAACACCAATATAAATACAGAATGAGTTCATTACAGTACCTTGAAGTGGTCTTTTGTTTTCTTTCGCTAACGGAGCTCACAAGATTTTCTGTTAAGTTTTGTGTTGTGATGTTTTCAAGTTTTGGGTGAAAGATTTGATGGATTATGGAACAAGGAGTGGCAAGAGCCTAAGCTTGGGGATGCCCATGGCACCCCCAAGATAATCTAAGGACACCTAAAAGCCAAAGCTTGGGGATGCCCCGGAAGGCATCCCCTCTTTCGTCTACTTCCATCGGTAATTTTACTTGGAGCTATATTTTTATTCACCACATGATATATGTTTTCCTTGGAGCGTCTTGTATGATTTGAGTCTTTGATTTTTAGTTTACCACAATCATCCTTGTTGTACACACCTTTTGAGAGAGACACACATGATTCAGAAATTATTAGAATACTCTATGTGCTTCACTTATATCTTTTGAGTTAAATAGTTTTGCTCTAGTACTTGACTTATATCTTTTAGAGCACGATGGTGGATTTGTTCTATAGAAACCATTGATATCTCATGTTTCACATAGATTATTTGAGAGCCATAAATAGCATGGTAATTTGCTTAAATTATCCTAATATGCTAGGTATTCAAGATTAGTAAAAACTTCCTTATGAGTGTTTTGAATACCAAGAGAAGTTTGATGCTTGATGATTGTTTTGAGATATGGAGGTAGTGATACTAAAGTTGTGCTAGTTGAGTAGTTGTGAATTTGAGAAAATACTTGTGTTGAAGCTTGCAAGTCCCGTAGCATGCACACCTGGTAAACGTTATGTAACAAATTTGAAACATGAGGTGTTCTTTGATATTCCTCCTTATGAGTGGCGGTCGGGGACGAGCGATGGTCTTTTCCTACCAATCTATCCCCCTAGGAGCATGCGCGAAGTGCTTGGTTTTTGATGACTTGTAGATTTTTGCAATAACTTTGTGATTTCTTTATGACTAATGTTGAGTCCATGGATTATACGCACTCTCACTGTCGGATTTCGGGTTCCGGCAGACCCTTGAGGTTCGAACACTTGGGTGCGCGCGGAGATCCAACCTTCCACCGTCTCGCACCTCGCCGAATCGCTGGGACCTAAACTACTAAACAGAACAGCACAAGAGACACAAGATTTATACTAGTTCGGGCCACCATTGTGGTGTAATACCCTACTCTAGTTTGTGGCGTGGTGGATTGCCTCTGGGGCTGATGAGGAACAATACAAGGAAGAACAGCCTCGCGAGGGTCTGTTCTTGGCGGGTGCGATGAACTGCTAAGTGGTGTCCCGTCGCTCTAGCTTGAGGATCGGGTCTCTGTCTTTCTCTGGATTCCGGATCCCGATCGTTTCGATCCCCCTACCCTGTGGGTTGCTACTCCTATTTATAGGCGAAGGCCCTGGGCCTCTTCCCAAATATTGAGCGGGAAGGGCACCAACAATTGGCCATTTTGAAGGGGAACAGCGGGTACACTTATCCTGACTAAAGTTGGTCCTCGCCTGCCAAAGGCTCTGGTGATGGCCTTTGCTTGGGCTCCACGATGACTCCTTCCGGTCGTTGGGGCTGGTCTTGGTCTTGTTGCACCGAAGCGGATGCCTTTGCTTGATGCTCTCGCTGCGCTTGCTCCCTTTGCACCAAAGAGGAAAGGAGGACGCCTTATTTGGCCGGCGCCTTGGCGCCCTTGGTCGTCATGGCTTGCGTCATGGGCACCTCGCGAGGTACCCTGCCTCGAACTCTCCGCCTCCTCATGAGCCAGCCTGACGAGGCCGTGCCTGAGGAAGCTCCTGGTCGTCCGCCCGCGAGGCTTGGCCCCTCGCGAGGGTCTTGAGCTTGTGTTGATGAAGATGGGCTGTCCTGGGCCTCCTTTGAGCCACGCCGCATGAGCCGCAGTGCAAGTCTGGGACCCCGTTCCCAGAACACCGACAGTAGCCCCCGGGCCCACGACGCGCCCAAACTTGGCCGAGAAGAGAGGCGAAAGGGTAAGTGCGAAGTGTCGTGGGCCCTAACAGCCTGCGGCCTTGGGCGCCGCGTGGCGCCTCTGCAACCGCGTGGGTTGATAATAGAGCGTCATCTTCCTTGCCTCCTTTACTTTCTCCAGTTGCTGCTCAGATCCCCTTTCTTGCGCCTCTCCTCTCTGCTTCCAAGACCTTCAGATCCACTCCGCCTGCGTGCCCTAGCCAGCCATGGCTCCTCGCCAAGCCCGGCCGAGCTTGGTACTCTCCTTCCTTGGACCCGCCAAATGTGTCGTGGGCGAGCCTGCATACGATGCGCCGGCTGGAGGCGCAGGCGTCAATGGAGCAGCGGTGTTCAAGGCGGCTCCTCCGCCTCGAGGGTCGTGGGAGTACCTTCTACCCGTTCTTCGTGAGCGCCATCATTGCTGGTCTGGTGCCTCCCTTGTCTGAGTTCTTCTTCTCCGTCCTCCGTCACTACAACATCCAAGCTCTGCACCTCCATCCCAACTCTGTCCTTCTTCTGGCAATCTTCGCCTACTATTGTGAGGCCCATGTTGGGGTGAAACCCTCGGTGGCCTTGCTGCGCCACTACTTCTCCTCCGAACCTCCAGTGGTTCCGCCTCTGCGTCTTGTGACTTAAATGCGCTGCAGTGGGGCCATTGCCATTTCAAACCCTGGGAAGCGCATTGAGGGCTTCAGGAGCAAGTGGGTCTTGGTGGATGCTGGGCATATCCACCGCTGGGCGTATCCACCCACGGCTGATCCTGCCCACGGAGCCCACCGAGAGCTCCGACGACTTGTCCCGAGTGGAGCTTCTGGATCCCCGCGCGAAGCTAGTGCTGGAGAAGATGGATGCAGATCTGAAGCCCGACCAGCGGCGGGCCAGCTTACTGCAAGGTCTTGTCGCTCTTGAGGGAGTTCTGGAGCACCAAGCGGCTCCGCTTGCCAAGATGCTAAACACGATGTGGAGGCCTCACTCGAGACCCGTGGCCTGGCCAGCGAGGACTGCAACGGTCCTCCAATCCTTGGTTAGAGGCGATGTGGCGAGGCTGGGCGCCCAGCGCCTTGTTCCTTCGTGAGGACTGGAGGCAGGTAGTGGGGCCCATGCCCGTCTTCAATGGGGACGGGCCCGTGCCCGTGGGACGCTCCGGAGGACTGGTAGGCGTGTCCTCGTCCAGAGCTCCAGCGAAGAGGTGGAGGAAAGAGAGCCGGAGAGGGGTTGGTCCGGGCGGAGTCAAGGGCTCCTCCCCTGCGCCCACAGGCCCGCGTTCTCCGCCTCCCGAGAGTGGCGGACGGCGAGGATGAGGATGAGCGGGAGAAGCCTACCCCGATCCCGAAAAGGACCGGACTGGGCTGGTCCCCAGGTCCGCCCGGCCCGGGCGATCCATGACGCGCCTCCTGCTCCTGGTCCCCTTGAAGCTGATCCCTGCAGCCAGCTCTCGGGCTTCAAGTATGGCCGGAGGCTGCTCGAGTCCACCAGCGACGACCTATAAGTGCCTGTTTCCCGTCTTGATTATTGCTGTGTCGACGAGATCTGATGTCCATGTTCTTCGGCCAGGCTGGCGCCCGCGGCGAAGAAGCTGAAGGGGCCTCCTGAGGCCCCATCCTTGGCGGTGCCTCTGCCCGAAAAAGAAGATGATCCTGTCGCCCAGGCCTCTCCTGCCCGGGCGTCCTTGCGAGGCCTGGCTGAGCCCGCTGGGGCGAGCTCAGCCCCCTTGACCCAGGCGACTCCCGAGGTGCCCTTGCTTGGCGCTGCCTCCACTGTTGCCGTGGCGCCGCTGGTTCCGCCTCAGGGCGCAGTGGTTATGCCGCCGCCATCTCCTCCTACTCCACCAACTACTGTCTCTCCGACTCCTACCACTGTCCTGGATTGTGCTGCCGCTGAATTGGACCGGCTCCGGCAGGATCTTCTAGGCGCCGACCCTCGCTTGGTGGCCGGGCGCTTGGAGCTGGCCTTTGGCTGGATTCGCTCCAACGCTTCGATTCGGGCGGCGCTGGTCCAGGCCTCGACGGCTTGCGATGAGGAGAAGCAGGCTATTCGTGAGGCGAAGGTTGCCCGCGATGCTGCCCTGGGGGAGGCAGCCAACATCCAAGGTCGCTGTGAGGCCGAGGCGGTGAAGGTCCTGCAGAACCAGCTTGCCGAGGAGGCCCGCCTCCGCCAGGAGCAGGAGGAAAGCATGAAGGCTCGCGAGGCGGCCGTCGAGGACCGGGAGGCCAAGCTGAAGAAGGTCGAGCTGGACGACAAGGCGCGGGTTCTTGCCGAAGATCGCGTGGCCTTCATGGATATGGAGGTGGAGGCTCGCGCCTTGCTGAGGGAGCTTTACGATAGCGGCCTGGAGAGCCTACTGGCCGGCGCAGAGGACGGCCCCGCCAAGCTGCTTCCCTTCCTGGTTCGCGCTCTTGAAGATGTCTCCCTTGGTCTTGGCCCCACGGCTGAGGCCGAGGCGCGTGTCTTGTCTTCCGCGGCACTGACGCGGATCCTCACCCACATCTATCTTCGCGATCCCAGCGTCGACATGGACAGCCTGCTGGAGCCAGCAAGCGGCGAGCATGCAGCTGCCGCTGCCGAGGCTGTGAAGGGTCGCGCGGAGGCTCTGTTGGGGAAGTTTGGACGCCTTGACACCAAGCGAGCGGCGCTGCCGGCCCTGCTGGTTCACGAGGCGAGCCCACCATGCTGCTCCACCGCCGACAAGTGACTCCGTTGTGGCTCCTGCCTTGCTTTTAATTCCTCAAGACATGTATCATGCCTCGAGGAGGCGTTTAAACTTGCGTTTGGTATTGCGATAACAGTGTGGACTGTAATATTTGCTTTTGAATTCCTTGAAATTTGTGCTTCCTACTTGCTTATGTTCTCGCCGGCAGAGCCCGCCCTCTACCTCAGCCGCCGTTAGCCCCGACCGGAAACCAGGACGGGACCAAGGAGTGAGGGTCTACGTGACAAGTTAGGATCCTGAGTCGGGATGCTCAGGAGTCCCCCTTGGCGTACGAACAGCAAGTAGGGAGGTGAGACGCGGGCGGATCCGCTATTCTACGTCTACAGAGCCCGGCCCCACGCATACCTCAACCGCCGTTAGCCTTTCGGAACTAAGGGTGAGGGGCTACGTGACCAGTTAGGCTCCTGAGTCGCAATGCTCATGAGTCCATCTTGACGCTCAAATGGCATTCGTACCTTGGCTCCGCTCGGGGAGTGACGTGCGACGAACCAGGCCCGAGGGGCCTGGCTAGGTGGCGTGCGTCCGGGCGTGACCCAGGCGCAGCCCCCGTGCCCAGCCCCCTCGCGCGCTCAGGGAGGCGTTGCGACGAGGCCAGACACTAAGCTCTAGGCTCCCTGAGGTTGATGCGACCTGGAGGCCACCCTCAGTTGTTTATCACAGAGCGGAGCATAGTGCTTCCGCATGCGTACGGGCATAGCCGCTCCTCGGCAGTGTCGTCAGCCAGCGCGGAGCATGGTGCTTCCACTGGAACGTGGGAGGGGGCTACCCTCCGGGAGGAGCCACAGGCGTATATGCCCCACCACGACACGTGGCAGCACGGTAGGGCTGGGCGAGGTGTATCTGGGCACCCGTGAGCACGCGCGGGACTCACGGGGCCCTACCTCAAGGCGGGTTGCGCCTGGCTCTGGGCCTTATCTTCGAGTGTGTTCCTGTAAATTTGGCCAGATGCCGGTGCACTACGTCTTCGGGTCCCGGCTCTCGGGCTGGTCTCAGCCGTCACTAGCAAGCCAGGTCGCGATGCCATGGACAAGACCAGAGGGTGAGGGCCTGAGAGCCGGTAGGAGCCCTGAGTCGCGATACTCAGGCACCCCCCCTTTAACGCGCAAGCTAGGTTAGATGACGAAACTCTACGTCCTCGGGTCCGGGCTCTCGGGCTGGTCTCAGCCGTCGCTGGCAAGCTAGGTCGCGATGACATGGACAAGACCAGAGGGTGAGGGCCGGAGAGCCGGTAGGAGCCCTGAGTCGCGATGCTCAGGCACCCCCCTTTAACGCGCAAGCTAGGTCAGATGCAGCAACTCTACATCCTCGGGTCCCGGCTCTCGGGCTGGTCTCAGCCGTCGCTGGCAAGCCAGGTCGCGATGCCATGGACAACACCAGAGGGTGAGGGCCGGAGAGCCGGTAGGACCGCTGAGTCGCGATGCTCAGGAACCCCTCCTTTAACGCGCAAGCTGGGTTAGATGACGAAACTCTACGTCCTCGGTCCCGGCTCTCGGGCTGGTCTCAGCCGTCGCTGGCAAGCCAGGTCGCGATGACATGGACAAGACCAGAGGGTGAGGGCCGGAGGGCCGGTAGGAGCCCTGAGTCGCGATGCTCAGGCACCCCCCTTTAACGTGCAAGATTCCGCCACCCAGGAAAAGGCTCCAAATAATGTGCATGGTGGGCGAGAGCATAAACCTAAGGGAAGCATAAGAAGGATACATGCCATTGGGACAGGCCAGCGGCTTGGGGATGATGCGACTGAGGGCGCCCCCAACAGGATAAGCTAATGACATGAAATAAAGGGATACATGCATGAGGGACGGACCCACGCGGCTTGGGAATAATGCAGCCCTGAAGGCGCTCCCAGCCTGAAACGAAACTTAAAGTTGTCACCTGGTGATGTTGGGGACGGAGGGGTGTTGATGTAGCAGACTCGGTGGGCTGCGGGAGCCGATCCTCACAAGCCCCCAGGCCCGGGGGCCTCGGGAGGCTCGGGAGGCGCTGGCGGCTCCTCATAGACCATCTCCATCTCGGCCAGGGCTGCGGCGTGCCTGACCTCTTGAGCCTCCAGGATGGTCCTCATGAGATCTTTGGTGCCAGTGCCCGCGTTTGGCGAGCCATAAGGCATGCGCACAAAGGCTGTGGGGCAGACCCTGCATAGCGTCCCACTCGCGAGGGCCGGAGGCACTCTTGAGATGCGGCTCGGTTGAGCCTGGTATGTCGATGCCAGCAGCCCACCATCCTCGCTGGATGGGGGCCACAGGCAAGCGATCGGCACGCCCCTCATGACCCTTGACTCCTGTAGCTCTGAATGGCCTTGGCGGCGAACTCCTGAGGGTTCGGCCCTCCTTGCCTTGCTCCTGCTTGCGGGAAACATGCTTCAAAGCACGCCTCCACGTGGTGCCCAAGCGCCTCCCTCGAGACCTTGGCAAGGTCGGCGGCCCTCCAGGGGAGAGCCCCCGAGCCCAGCCTAAGGAGGGCGCCGGGCGCGCTTCCCTATGTGATGGAAGGAGGCTCCCCCTGGCCTGGTGCGGGCCCTGAGGGGCCTGTCTCTTGAGGCAGGCGGTCGATGTCTTCTTCTTTATGGAGTGCGGCCTCGGGGAAGCCTCCTGCTCCTGTAGTGCAGGTCTTCTAGCTCTGTGACCTAAAGGCTCGCTCCGAGGGAGCACTGCTGCGTCTCTCTCTTCACGGGGCACCGTGATGACCCCGCCCGCTTCACGGCATCTTGAGGGCGTTATAGACATGGTGGAGTTCACGACCATGAATTTTGCCAACGCTGGGTACCCGAGGGATGGCGTTATGCTGACGAATGTGGGCGACGTCGAAGTCGATGAGCTTGGTGTGGTAGTTGTCGCGAGCCCCGAAGGTGACGGGAAGGCAGACCTGCCCGATCGGGACCGTGGAGCCGTCGGTGACTCTGGAGAAAGGCTTGGTTGGCTGAAGCTGACTGTAAGAGCACTTGAAGATTGTTGAATGTCTCCACGGACGGGACGTTGAGCCCTGCTCCGCCCGTCGGTGAGGTCTTGGTGACTAGCACATTCTTGATGATTGGGGAACAAAGCATCGGGAGAACTCCGGCTGTGAATCGCGCTTGAGCTGGTCCATTGAAATTTGAACATGATGGCGCCGCCGACCACTGAGAGGGCGCGTGGCCTCGAGCTTGGGGAGGACTGCATTCACTTGGTGGCGAACTGCTTGAAGATGCTGTTGAGAGGCTGGGGCTTGAGCTCTGCCCGGGATGCGAGGCGATCGCCGCGCTTCTGGAAGCCCCAGCCCCTCGTCTTGATGACGGTCTTCAATTCTCCTTGGCGGCGGCGCCAGGGAGAGGCCTGCGTTCCCCTGCAGGCGATCCTCGCGAGCTGATCCTCCGGCCTCCCTCGCGAGGTGCGTCTTGCCGGCGGTCCTTGCGAGGTTGGTCGCGCCACCCTTGGCGCGGGCAGCGGTCTTCCAGCGTCCTGCATTCCTTCCTCCTCCTCGGCCATAGCCACAGTCGCTTCGCTCGGGCGTCTGCCGACCCTTCCTTCAGCGCCTGACGGCCGGAGCTCTTGACATTCATTGGTGTTGTGGGTGTGGAGGTGCGTGGTACCCGCGATACCGGCTGCCCTTTGGAGGACTCGGGCTGATCTACGCCTCGCTTGGTGTGCAGTTACGGCTGCGAGCACGGCAGCCCCTTGCACTTCACGTCCTTGGCCTTGGACTTCTTTTCTTGGGATCCGCGGCGGGCAGCTCGAGGAGGAGGCGCCCCTCCTCGGCCTGGCGCGCCTTAATCGCCAAGTTGAACAGCTCCATGGAGGTGCATAGATCTTCATGCATCGCCAGCTCCTCCTTCATCTTGGCGTCGCGCCCGCCATCGGAGAAAGGCGAGATGATGGCCTCCTCCGTTACCACAGGGATCTTGGTAGCGTTGTTGAAGCGCTGGATGTACTTTTGCGGGGTTTCCCACAGTTTGCTGCTTGATACGGCGCATGTAAACTACGGCGGTGGCGGTCGCGTAACACGGAAGTTGGCGATGAAGCGAGTACATCTCGGCCCGAGAAGAGATCGTGCACAGGCCCGGTCGAGGCAGTGCGGGCCCGCCCTTGGCGCCATGAAACCAGTTCACCATGACCTTTTCATCCCGTTGGAAGCCTCGATGCCCGGCTCGTGAAGCTGGAAGAACTCCGTAGGGTCAGGCTGTGCCGTCGTGGCGGCGAAGGCAGGTGCAGCTTGAACTTGGCGGGCCGCGGGGCCTGCGCAACTTGGAGGTGAAAGCGGCGGCCGCCCGTGGCGCGGGGCCTCGGACAGCGAGCTTGGTCTTGTGGGCCTCCACTGCGCGCGCGGCTAGAACGCGCAGGGTCTTGGCGTGTTGGGCGGGGGCGCTCGGGCAGCTTCTTGCGGGCGAGGAACTTCTTGACAGCTCTCTGCTCTTGCAGCGTCGGCGCTGGCGGAGCAGGTTCCGCCCGAGGACAGCGTGCCTTAGGGGCAGGCGCCTTCTTGAGGAGGAGGCGGTGGCGCCCGGGGCTTCATCGCTCGTGCGGGGTAGGGGTGCGGTGATGCTGCGAGGCAGACGGCGGCCAGGCGCCTCTCTGCGGCCAGCAGACGAGCTTCGGCGACTCGGTCAAGCCATTCTTCCATTATCGTCGTCGGCAGAAGCGATGCGAGAGCTCGTTTGCGCGATGAGTGCAGCTCGGGCCTCCATAGCCCGCCCGAGCGTAGCGTGGCGAAGAACCAGCGAGGTGGCGAAAGGCGTGGCGGTGCAACCGTCCCGCCTCATGGGCCGAGTCTTTGGGGCGATGCTTGCTGCTCGTTCCCGCGGGCGATGGCGGCGTTAATGGCGAGTGGCGAGGAAACGATGTGGGCGCCCGCCAGGCAGGCTGTCTGCAGGCGACATGGGGCGAAGGCGGCTCGGCGCTTCATGTGAGCCCGGCAGGCGTCGGAACATGGTGCGGTGGTCGAGGAAAAACGAGGCGGCGAAAAGGCAAATTCGGTGCACCTACAGCGCGCCAAATGTCGGATTTCGGGTTCCGGCAGACCCTTGAGGTTCGAACACTGGGTGCGCGCGGAGATCCAACCTTCCACCGTCTCGCACCTCTCCAAATCGCTGGGACGTAAACTACTAAACAGAACAGCACAAGAGACACAAGATTTATACTAGTTCGGGCCACCGTTTTGGTGTAATACCCTACTCTAGTTTGTGGCGTGGTGGATTGCCTCTGGGCTGATGAGGAACAATACAAGGAAGAACAGCCTCGCGAAGGTCTGTTCTTGGCGGGTGCGATGAACTGCTAAGTGGTGTCCCGTCGCTCTAACTTGAGGATCGGGTCTCTGTCTTTCTCTGGATTCCGGATCCCGATCGTTTCGATCCCCCTACCCTGTGGGTGGCTACACCTATTTATAGGCGAAGGCCCTGGGCCTCTTCCCAAATATTGAACGGGAAGGGTGCCAACAATTGGCCATTTGAAGAGAGGCAATGGTACACTTATCTGACTAAAGTTGGTCCTCGCTTTGCCAAAGGCTCTGGTGATAGCCTTTGCTTGGGCTCCATGATGACTCCCTTCCAGCCGTTGGGGCTGGTCTTGGTCTTGTTGCACCGAAGCGGATGCCTTTGCTTGATGCTCTCTCCTGCGCTTGCTCCCTTTGCACCAAAGAGGAAAGGAGGGGCTGCTGAGCTGGCGCCCTTGGTCGTCATGGCTTGCGTCATGGGCACCTCGCGAGGTACCCTGTTTAGAACTCTCCGCCTCCTCATGAGCCAGCCTGACGAGGCCGTGCCTGAGGAAGCTCCTGGTCGTCCACCCCGCGAGGCTTGGCCCCTCGCGAGGGTCTTTGTCGGCGTTCTGGGAACGGGGGTCCCCAGACTTGCCTGCCTGCGGCCTGCGGCGTGGCTCAAAGGAGGCCCAGGACAGCCCATCTTCACCAACACAAACTCAAGACCCTCGCGAGGGGCCAAGCCTCGCGGGGCGGGCGACAAGGAGCTTCCTCAGGCGCCGCCTCGTCAGGATGGCTCATGAGGAGGCGGAGAGTTCAAGGCAGGGTACCTCGCGAGGTGCCCATGACGCAAGCCATGACGACCAAGGGCGCCAGCCGGGTGCCAGCCAGCAGCACTCCTCCTTTCCTCTTTGGTGCAAAGGGAGCAAGCACAAAGTAGAGCATCAAGCAAAGGCATCCGCTTCGGTGCAACAAGACCAAGACCAGCCCCAACGGCTGGAAGAGTCATCGTGGAGCCCAAGCGGCATCACCAGAGCATTTGGCGGCGAGGACCAACTTTAGTCGGGATAAGTGTACCGATGTTCCCCTTCAAAATGGCCAATTGTTGGCGCCTTCCGCTCAATATTTGGGGAGAGGCCCAGGGCCTTCGTATATATAAGTAGAGCTAGCCACCAAGTAGAGAGGAGAGAGGATCCGGCATTCGGAATCCAGAGGGAGAGATAGAGACCCGATCCTCAAGCTAGAGCGACGGGACACCACCTAGCGGTTCATCACACCCACCAAGAACAGACCCTCGCGAGGCTGGTCTTCCCTGTACTGTTCTTCATCAGCCTCAGAGGCAATCCACCACACCACAAACTAGAGTAGGGTATTACACCACAACGGTGGCCCGAACTAGTATAAATCTTGCGTCTCTTGTGTTGTTCTTGCTAGTAGTTTAGGTCCCTGCGATTCGGCAAGGTGCGAGACGCTGGAGGGTTGGATCTCCGCGCGCACCCCAGAGTTCGAACCTTAAGGGTCTGCCGGAACCCGTAATCCGACATTTGGCACGCCAGGTAGGGGTGCGCCGGAATTTGCCTTTCGTCGCCTCGTTCTTCCCCGACCACCGCAACCATGTCTGACGCTCGTCGGGCCCGTGCCGAGCGCCGAGCCGCCCTCGCCTCCCATGTCGCCCAGACGGCTCCCATCGGCGGTCGTCCTTGTCGTTCCCCGTCGCCTGCCGTCAACGCCGCCACCGGCCCGGCGGGGAACGAGCAGCAAGCGTCGTCCCAGTACCCGTCCATGAGGCAGGACGGCCGCACCGCCAAGGCTTCGCTCACCCCCGCTGGTTCTTCGTCACGCGCGCCCCGTGCGGCCATGGTGGCCCGAGCTGCACTCAGCGCGGCCAACGAGCTCCTGCGCTACCGCCCCGTCGACGACGTATACGAAGAATGGCTCGACCGCGTCGCCGAGCTTCGTCACGCGCGGCGCGACCGCCGTCTGTCTCGGTGCACGACCCGCCCAGCAAGGCGATGAAGCTCGGCGCCTCGGCCGCCTCCTCCTCAAGACGGCGCCACAGCCCCAAAGCGCTGGGCCTGGCGGAACCGTTCCGCCAGCGCCGGCTGCAAGAGCAGAGCTGCCAAGAAGTTCCTCGCCCGCAAGAAGCTGCCCGAGTGCTCCCGGCTCAAAGACGTCAAGACCCTGCTGCCCCTCACCAGGTGCGAGGAGGCCAGCAAGACCAAGCTCTCTGTCGTCCGAGGCCCCCCGCGGCCACGGCGGGCTGCCGCGACTTCACCACCAAGCTGTGCAGCATCGTGTGGCCCGCCAAGTTCAAGCCAGACCTGCCTCCATGCTACGACGGCACGGTTGACCCTACGGAGTTCCTCCAGCTCTACGAGCTGGGCATCGAGGCCGCCAACGGGGATGAAAAGGTCATGGCGAACTGGTTTCCCATGGCGCTCAAGGACGGAGCCTGCATCTGGCTCCTGAATTTGGCCCCAGGCACGATCTCTTCTGGGCGAGATGCGCACCGCTTCATAGCCAACTTCCGTGGTACTCGCGACCGGCCACCCTCCGTGGCGACATATGCGCCGGATCAAGCGAGCCGGAAACCCTGCAAAGTACATCCAGCGCTACAACAACGCCTCAAGATCCCCAGGGTAACGGAGGAGGCCATCATCTCTGCCTTCTCCGACGGCGTGCGCGACGTCAAGATGAAGGAGGAGCTGGCGATGCATGAAGACCTGTGCACCTCCCTGGAGCTGTTCAACTTGGCGACCAAGTGCGCCAGGGCTGAGGAGGGGCGCCTCTCCCTCCTCGAGCTGCCTGCCGTGGATCCCGAAGAGAAGAAGCCCAAGGCCAAGGACGTGAAGCGCAAGGGGGCTGCCGTGCCCGCAGCCGAACCAGACACCAAGCGAGGCAGAGATCAGCCCGAGTCCTCTAAAGGCAGCCGGTACTGCGTGTACCACGACCTCCACACCCACAACACCAATGAATGTCAAGAACTCCGGGCCGTGCGTGAAGGAAGGGTCGGCAGACGCCCCGAGCGCAGCGACCGGGGCTACGGCCAAGGAGGAGGAAGGAATGCAGGACGCTGGGAAGACCGCGGCCCGCGCCAAGGGTGGCACGGCCAACCTCGCGAGGACCGCTGGCAAGACCCACCTCGCGAGGGGGGTTGGAGGGATCAGCCTTGTGAGGATCGTCTGCAAGGGAACGCAGGCCTCCCTCCGCTGCCGCCGCCACCAAGGAGAGTCGAAGACCGCCATCAGGACGAGGGGGCTGGGGGCTTCCAGGAAGCGCGTGCGATCGCCTGCATGCTAGGCGGAGCTCAAGCCCCAGCCTCTCGGCGCATCTTCAAGCAGTTAAGCCCCGAAGTGAATGCAGTCCTCCCCAAGCTCGAGTCCACGCCCTCTCGGTGGTCGGCTTGCGCCATCACGTTCAGCTCAACGGATCAGCTCAAGTGCGCAGCCACAACCAGAGTTCTTCCGATGCTTTGATCCCCAATCATCAGCAACGTGCTGGTCACTAAGACCCTCATCGACGGTGGAGCAGGGCTCAACGTCCTGTCCGTGGAGACATTCAACAATCTTCAAGTGCCTTACAGTCAGCTTCAGCCAACCAAGCCCTTCTCCGGAGTCACCGACGGCTCCACGGTCCCGATCGGGCAGGTCCGCCTTCCTGTCACCTTCGGGGCCCGCGACAACTACCACACCGAGCTCATCGACTTCGGCGTCGCCCACATTACTTTGCCCGTACAACGCCATCCTATGGTACCCAGCGTTGGCCAAGTTCATGGCCGTAACCCACCATTGCTACAACATCCTCAAGATGCCAGGAAGCGGCAGAGTCATCACGGTGCCTTGTGAAGAGAGAGATGCAGTGTGCTCCCTGGAGCGAGCTTTTCGAGCCGCATCGCCTGGAAGACCCAGACCACAAGAAAGCAGGATGCCTCCCGAGGCAGCACCCAAGAAGAAGAAGACATCGACCGGCCCGGCTCTTCAAGAGACAGGCCCCTCAGGGCCCGCACCGGGCCAGGGGAGCCTCCTTCCATCGCATAGGAAGGCGCGCCCGGCGCCCTCCTCAGGCAGGGCTCGGGGGCTCTCCCTTGGAGGGCCGCCGACCTCGCCAAGGTCTCGAGGAACGCGCTTGGGCACCACGTGGAGGCGTGTTTCGAAGCATGTTTCCCGCAAGCAGGAGCAAGACCAGGAGGACAGAACCCTCAAGAGTTCATCAGCAAGGCCATCCAGGAGCTACAGGAGTCAAGGGTCATTAGGGGCAGCCGCCACCTACCCGCTGTGTCCCCCCATCCAGGCGAGGATGGTGGGCTGCGCGTCTGCATCGACATACCAGGGATCAACCGAGCCGCATCTCAAGAGCGCCTCTGGCCATCGCGAGTGGGACGCTATGGGGTCCGCCCCATTACCACGTGACGCATGCCTTATGGCTCGCTAAACGCGGGTCAGCCGGGCGCACCAAGATCTCATGAGGACCATCCACGGAGGCTCAAGAGGTCGTGCACGCCTGCAGCCCCGGCGGAGATGGAGATGGCCCATGAGGAGCCGCCAGCGCCTCGGAGCCTCCCAAGGCCCCGGCCTGGGGGCTCGTGAGGATCGGCTCCGTAGCCCACCGTGTCAGCTACAACAACAACCCATCATCCCCCACATCACCAGCGAACAACTTTAAGTTTTATTTCCGGCTGGGAGCGCCTTCAGGGCCGCATTATTCCCAGGCCGCGTGGGTCCGTCCCTGCGGCATGTATCCCTTTTATTGCATGTCTTTAGCTTATCCTGTTGGGGGCGACCCTCGGGCTGCATCATCCCCAAGCCGCTCGGGCCAGTCCCAGCGCGGTCGAACTCGTGAAGGCTTGCGAGGCTTGCCAATTCCATGCCAAGCAGATCCACCAGCCAGCAGGAGGTCTGCAAACCATCCCCCTCACTTGGCCGTTCGCGGTCTGGGGGCTGGACATTCTTGGCCCTTTTCCTCGGGCACCAGGGGGCTATCGCTACCTCTACGTTGTCGTGGACAAATTCACCAAGTGGGCCAAAGTCGAGGCCGTCCGCGCCATCCCCGCTGGTTCTGCTGTCAAGTTCATCAAGGGCATTGTGAGCCGGTTCGGAGTGCCAAACCGCATCATCACCTACAACGGTTCGTAGTTCACAAGTAACCTTTTTAAAACATACTGCGCTAACCTTGGAACGCAGATATGCTACGCTTCGGTGGCACACCCCCGCAGCAATGCACAGGCCGAGCGGGCCAATGCAGAGGTCCTGAGAGGCCTCAAGACCAGGACGTTTAAGAAGAAGCTGGAAGCCTGCGGTAGAGGCTGGTACGACGAGCTCCCATCCGTGCTGTGGTCCATCCGCACAACCGCGACCAAGCCAACACGAGAGACCCCTTCTTCCTGGTCTACGGAGCCGAAGCGGTCCTCCCTCACGAGGTCAAGCATCGATCCGCGCGGGTCCTGGCGTTCGATGAACGCTGCAGACGCCATGCGGGGACGGCTCTTGTGCCGGGGAGGAGCGCCCGTCGAGGAAGCTGCACCTTGAAGGCAAGGTACCAGCAGGCACTCCGGCGATACCACCGCTGCAACATCCGCCTGTAACTCTCGAGGTAGGAGACCTCTTGCTCGACGGGTCCTCTCCAGGAGGGACTGCATAAGCTCTCTCCCATGTGGGAGGGCCCATTCAAGGTTGTTCATGTTTCCAGGCCTGGCTCCGTGCGCTTGGAGACGCAAGAGGGAGTACCTATACAGAAAGCGTGGAACATCCAGAACCTCCGGAGGTTCTACCCCTAAAAGGCCCAGAGCCTGTGAAGAAGGCGAACGCCTGTGGAGCTGTCTCGTCTTGGAAAAGGCCCGGAGCCTGTGAAGAAGGCGAACGCCTGTGAAGCTGTCGCATCTTGGAAAAGGCCCAGAGCCTGTGAAGAAGGCGAATGCCTGTGAAGTTCATCTTTTTGGAAAAGGCCCAGAGCCTGTGAAGAAGGCGAATGCATGTGAAGTTCATCTTTTTGGAAAAGGCTCAGAGCCTATGAAGAAGGCGAATGCCTGTGAAGTTCATCTTTTTGGAAAAGGCCCAGAGCCTGTGAAGAGGGCGAACGCCCGTGAATCTTGCTTCCTGAAGGAAAGGCCTGGAGCCTGTGAAGAAGGCGAACGCCTGTGAAGCTCGCCGCCCGTAACACTCTCACGTAATAATGAGTTGGGGCTGTACACGCCCCGGAGTCTCAGGAGTGCCGGCCTCAGGCCCTGGGGCTCCCTCCCACGCCCAGTGGCAGCACTTAGCTCCGCGCTGGTGAGAAGACGTCGAAGACTAGACTAGGTGCCGGACGCGGCTTTTTCATTTGCTTTCTGCAGTTGACTGGTTATTCCCATTTGAAGTTTTTATCGAAACTATCGCCCTTTTTTGGCCCGTGGTTCTTCGATCTTTTTCACCCTCCTGCCTTGATTTCTCTTGCGCGGGGACTCGCGCGGAAGCCTCAGGAGCCCCCGCGAGCGTTCCTACCCCTATCGCTCAAGTTTTCACGGCCCCGGGTTCTGCAGTGGAGCACCCTCTCGACCATGCCTCACGGGCAGCACAACGCGAACACGGGGCCTGGGTCGGTCGCCCCCGCGACCACGGCCGGGGTTCACTTACGAATGGGCGCACGGCAGAAGGGAACAGTATCAGGATAACAAAAGCATTACAATAATTAACGGTGTTGCCCTAAATGCTCCCCCACGGGGCCACACATTGTTTCCTTTTTATGGAGGAGAAAAGGAAGGAAAAGGATGTATGGTGAAGCACGCCACGCTCTCTTGGAAGGCCAGCGCCGCCTCCGAGCTCGGCCGGACTCCATCTCGCACTTCACCGGGCGTGGCGGCGAGCGGACCCGCTGCCACCCCCAAGCGGCGCGGCGTGGGGGCTGGCCATGATCCTTTGGAAGAATCGCCACCGAAGAAGAGCTGGTGAAGCGTGGCCAGTCGCGGCATCGCCCGGCCGTCTGCGCCGGGCTGAGTCCTCGGCCATGCGTCGCCCTCGTGGCAGTACCCCATGCGGCCGTCTTCCCAAACACCCTCACGTAGAGGGTGGCATCGCCATCATACTTGAAGTGCAGGGAGCACCGCGGCCGAGACCACGCAGCGGCGAACGTCTGCCACCATGGGCCAGAACAGGTTCCTGCAGCAGTGACCTCCAAAGAAGCCCACGAAGCCCGGCTGCAGCAGCCATCTGCCTGGAGCCAGAGGCCACTCAGGGCGCCATCTGGGAGCTCACCCAGGAGGAAGCACGGGAGCTGGAGCCTGACGCCGGACGGCTCCTCCGCCACCACCATGAACTCTGGCAGCGCTTCAGCAGCATGAAGGCCCGGCCTCGGGGCCTTGGCGCGGCAGGCACGCCTCGACCATGGCCAGCCACTCGTCGCCCGGCTGAGAGCCTCCCCCACGACCGTGGGGACCGCCGTGGAGGCCACGGGTGCTTGCGGCGACCTCTACCACGCTTAGGCGGAGGAGAGGAAGATTCGACCTGGCGGCCCTTCCCCTTCTCTGCGGCCGAGAACTTCCTTGGTGGAGCCATGGAGAAGAAGGAAAGACAAGAAGGATAGACTGGAAGGGCGCACACCGTTCCATACTTATAGCCGGCGAAGGCCAACCGCCGGCCTCCACGATCACCGATCATTATGACCAACTCTGCATGCAAGGACCTGACGAATCCGGGTGGTTACCAAGGCATTGTTGGGGAGCAAGCGTCGCCCACGCCCAATCAATCAGCCACGCGGCGCCTTGGCGCGAAGAGCTATTAGGGCCTGGCGACGCCCGCACTTGCCCTTCGCCTCTCTGCTCGGCCAAGTCCGGAGCGCCACGGGCCCGGGGCTCTCATCGGCGTTACAGGAACGGGGTCCCCAGACTTGCACTGTGCCTGCGGCGTGGCTCAAAGGAGGCCCAGGACAACCCATCTTCACCAACACAAACTCAAGACCCTCGCGAGGGGCCAAGCCTCGCGGGGCGGGCGACAAGGAGCTTCCTCAGGCGCGGCCTCGTCAGGCTGGCTCATGAGGAGGCGGAGAGTTCAAGGCAGGGTACCTTGCGAGGTGCCCATGACGCAAGCCATGACGACCAAGGGCGCCCGGGAAGTAGCTCACTGAAGGCGTCCTCCTTCCTCTTTGGTGCAAAGGGAGCAAGCGCGGCGAGAGCATCAAGCAAAGGCATCCGTTTGATTGCAACAAGACCAAGACCAGCCCAAACCACTGGAAGGGAGTCATCGTGGAGCCCAAGCAAAGGCCATCACCAGAGCATTTGGCAGGCGAGGACCAACTTTAGTCAGGATAAGTGTACCGATGTTCCCCTTCAAAATGGCCAATTGTTGGCGCCCTTCCCGCTCAATATTTGGGGAGAGGCCCAGGGCCTTCGTATATATAAGTAGAGCTAGCCACCAAGTAGAGAGGAGAGAGGATCCGGCATTCGGAATCCAGAGAGAGAGATAGAGACCCGATCCTCAAGCTAGAGCGACGGGACACCACCTAGCGGTTCATCACACCCACCAAGAACAGACACTCATGAGGCTGTTCTTCCCTCTTATTCTTCATCAGCCCTAAGAGGCAATCCACCACACCACAAACTAGAGTAGGGTATTACACCTAGCGGTGGCCCGAACTAGTATAAATCTTGCGTCTCTTGTGTTGTTCTTGCTAGTAGTTTAGGTCCCTGCGATTCGGCGAGGTGCGAGACGGTGGAGGGTTGGATCTCCGCGCGCACCCCAGAGTTCAAACCTTAAGGGTCTGCCGGAACCCGTAATCCTACAGTCTTGAGCTTGTGTTCATGAAGATGGGCTGTCCTGGGCCTCCTTTGAGCCATGCCGCAGGCCGCAGGCAGGCAAGTCTGGGGACCCCCTTTCCTAGAATGCCGACACTCACCTTTCCATCATTGCTAGCCTCTTCGGTACCGTGCATTGCCCTTTCTCACATTGAGAGTTGGTGCAAACTTCGCAGGTGAATCCAAACCCCGTGATATGATACGCTCTTTCACACATAAACCTCCTTATATCTTCCTCAAAACAGCCACCATACCTACATATTATGGCATTTCCATAGCCATTCCAAGACATATTGCCATGCAACTTTCCACCATTCCGTTTATCATGACACGTTCATCATTGTCATTTTGCTTAGCATGATCATGTAGTTGACATAGTATTTGTGGCAAATCCACCATTCATAATTCTTTCATACATGTCACTCTTGGTTCATTGCATATCCCGGCACACCGCCGGAGGCATTCATATAGAGTCAAACTTTATTCTAGTATCGAGTTGTAATCATTGAGTTGTAAATAAATAGAAGTGTGATGATCATCATTTAATAGAGCATTGTCCCAATAAAAAAAGAGAAAGGCCAAATAAAAAAAGAAGGCCCCAAAAAAAAGAAAAAAATGGGCAATGCTACTATCATTTTTTCCACACTTGTACTTCAAAGTAGCACCATAATCTTCATGATAGAGAGTCTCTTGTTTTGTCACTTTCATATACTAGTGGGAATTTTTCATTATAGAACTTGGCTTGTATATTCCAACAATGGGCCTCCTCATGTGCCCTAGGTCTTCGTGAGCAAGTAAGTTGGATGCACACCCACTTAGTTTCTTTTGTTGAGCTTTCATACATTTATAGCTCTAGTGCATCCGTTGCATGGAAATCCCTACTCCTTGCATTAACATCAATCGATGGGAATCTCCATAGCTCATTGATTAGCCTCATTGATGTGAGACTTTCTCCTTTTTTGTCTTCTCCACATAACCCCATCATTATACTCTATTCCACCCATAGTGCTATATCCATGGCTCACGCTCATGTATTGCGTGAAGGTTTATAAAGTTTGAGATTACTTAAGTATGAAATAATTTCTTGGATTGTCATCGGGGTTGTGCATGATGAGAGCATTCTTGTGTGACGAAAATGGAGCATGACTAAACTATATGATTTTGTAGGGATGAACTTTCTTTGGCCATGTTATTTTGAGAAGACATAATTGCTTAGTTAGTATGCCTGAAGTATTATTATTTCTATGTCAATATTAAACTTTTGTCCTAAATCTTTCGGAACTGAATATTCATACCACAATTAAGAAGAGTTACATTGAAATTATGCCTAGTATAATTTCGCGTCAAAAATTCTGTTTTTATCATTTACCTACTCGAGGACGAGCAGGAATTAAGCTTGGGGATGCTTGATACGTCTCCAACGTATCTATAATTTTTGATTGCTCCATGCTATATTATCTTCTATTTTGGACATTATTGGGCTTTATTATTCACTTTTATATTAATTTGGGACTAACCTATTAACTGGAGGCCCATCCCAGAATTGCGGTTTTTTGCCTATTTCAGAGTTCCGCAGAAAAAGAATATCAAACAGAGTCCAAACGGAACGAAACCTTCGGGAACGTGATTTTTGGAACGAACATGATCCAGGAGACTTGGACCCTAAGTCAAGGAAGCTTCAAGGAAGCCACGAGGTAGGGGGCGCGCCTAACCCCCCAGCCGCTCCCTCCACCCTCGTGGGCCCCATGTTGCTCCACCGACATACTCCTTCCTCCTATATATACCTACGTACCCCCAAACGATCAGAATACGGAGCCAAAAACCTAATTCCACCGCCGCAACCTTCTGTACCCATGAGATCCCATCGTGGGGCCTGTTCCGGAGCTCCACCAGAGGGGGCATCGATCATGGAGGGCTTCTACATCACCACCATAGCCCCTCCGATGAAGTGTGAGTAGTTTACCTCAGACCTTCGGGTCCATAGTTATTAGCTAGATGGCTTCTTCTGTCTTTTTGGATCTCAATACAATGTTCTCCCCCTCTCTCGTGGAGATCTATTCGATGTAATCTTGTTTTTGCAGTGTGTTTGTTGAGGCTGATGAATTGTGGGTTTATGATCAAGTTTATCTATGAACAATATTTGAATCTTCTGAATTCTTTTATGTATGATTGGTTATCTTTGCAAGTCTCTTCGAATTATCAGTTTGGTTTGGCCTACTAGATTGATCTTTCTTGCAATGGGAGAAGTGCTTAGCTTTGGGTTCAATCTTGCGATGTCCTTTCCCAAAGTGATGAGGGGGCAGCAAGGCACGTATTGTATTGTTGCCATCGATGATAACAAGATGGGGTTTTTATCATATTGCATGAAGTTATCCCTCTACATCATGTCATCTTGCTTAAGGCGTTACTCTGTTTCTATGAACTTAATAATCTAGATGCATGCTGGATAGCGGTCGATGTGTGGAGTAATTAGTAGTAGATGCAGGCAGGAGTCGGTCTACTTGTCTCGGACGTGATGCCTATATACATGATCATACCTAGATATTCTCATAATTATGCTCAATTATGTCAATTGCTCAACAGTAATTTGTTCACCCATCGTAAAATACTTATGCTCTTGAGAGAAGCCACTAGTGAAACCTATGGCCCCCGGGTCTATCTTCATCATATTAATCTTCCAACACTTAGTTATTTCCGTTGCCTTTTTACTTTACTTTTATTTTAATTTGCATCTTTATCATAAAAATACCAAAAATATTATCCTATCATATCTATCAGATCTCACTCTTGTAAGTGACCGTGTAGGGATTGACAACCCCTTATCGTGTTGGTTGCGAGGATTTATTTGTTTTTTGTAGGTGCGAGGGACTTGCGCATAGCCTCCTACTAGATTGATACCTTGGTTCTCAAAAACTGAGGGAAATACTTATGCTACTTTGTTGCATCACCCTTTCCTCTTCAAGGGAAAACCAACGCAATGCTCAAGAGGTAGCACCCACCACATGGCACTGTGCGCGAACCCCTCATCATCTCTTACGACGACTCTGCTGGCTCTGAGGACATGCATGTCCCTCTCCTGCATGGCGTTGTTGGGGACTCAGTGGACGCAGTGCATGCACCTGCTGACTCTGTGCTGCCCCCTCCTGTCATCCACCTGGTTCCTCAGGTTGGACCTATTGCAGCACCAGCACCGCCCGTTGGCCTGTGGATGCTGCCCCGTGTGATGGCCCGTTGGCGCCGTCAGACACGTCTGCCTTTACTTCATTAGTGTTGCACGTACTCGCCCCTGCTGCCTTTACCTCTATCATCTTCTATGTTGGGGAATCGTCCCGTGCAAACGGTAACTCCCCCTCCTCTCCTAAGCTTATTCAATCAACTCCCTTAGCTATTGTTACGATACTCTGACCTCTGCCACGACGGACGCAGCTCTCTCCCTCCAGAATCTTGACACTCACGAGAGCACCATACGCATGGAGCACCGCAAGACATCTCGTGACCACTCCTTCTCCAAATACAAGTTGTGTCGTAGCGCGCGGCTTGCCGGCAAGGAGGCCAAGTACTCTCCCATCATCACCAAGGCCATCAAGGCCAAGGCCGCTCGCCTCTCTGCTGTGGACGTGGACACAACCATTGATCACGCCATCTAGAATGCGCGCCTCGATGCTCCTGATGGCCCTCCTGCCTCTCCTGAAGATCTGGCCAACATTGCGCTGCTCTGTGGTGTCGATGACGGCCACGTTGCAGCTATCCTTGGCTTTGAGGCCTCTGGCTCCAGTGAGGAAGACACACCATGATCCGCATCCCGGGCATGCTCTATTCCTCGGCATCGGGGCACAATCAGACATTGTCGCCCATCTCTGCTACATCTTACATACTAAGTGTGTTGTTTCTCTTTTCTTCACCGTGTCTGTTGTCACTAGGCCTAGTAATGTCTTCGCTTCACTATGTAACTTTTGCTCTCGCAAAACTATTGTACTCTTGCTTATCCAATCGGTGTATGAATCATCCTATTGAGTAATGCTGCAATATCTATTTGCTCTTGGAATGTACGTGGCTTGGGTGATGATGCCAAGTGCTCGGACATCCTATCTGAATTGCTCGTGATCAAACCACACATTGCCCTCCTGTAAGAATCGAAACTCGATACTTACTGCGACACCAAACTAAGATCATTCTTACCACGTCACCTCGACCAAGTCTTCTCGTAACCCGCTATTGGCACGGCTGGCGACACATTTCTTCGATTAACACAACTTCTCTCCAAGTTATCTCATACACTCACCTCACCTTCTCCTCCACCCTAATTCTAAAATCAACGGCATGTGCTTGCAACATTGCCATTACAATTATCTACGCTCCCTCCTCATGTGTGCTCAAAAAATCCTTCCTGGATGAGCTCTTAGCTATCTCACAACCGGATGGTTCTCCCTAGTTAATTCTTGGAGACTTCAACCTCCTTCGCTTCCCCTCCGAGAAAAACAACAATGCCTTTCGATAGTCAGAGGCCAATGCGTTCAATCATACGATAGAGGACCTAGTTCTTATCGAGCTACCACTCCTTGATTGCCCATTTACATGGTCAGACAATAGAGCAACACCCACCTTAGAATGGATCGACCGTGCTTTTTTAACCTAGCTTGGGCCAATCCCTTTCCTAACACATCTCTATCATCGGTCACACGATTCATGTCTGACCACATCCCTCTCCTCATACACATCACCACAACGATCCCTCGGTCTAAAATTTTGAAATTTGAGCCTGGTTGGGCCAATTTCCTTCCATGTAATGATATTGTTAGGAAATGTTGGGCACCAACCCAGCCCACAGCAGCCAACTCGGCCGCCACCCTTGCTTCCTCGCTCAAAAAGGCCTGCCTCAAAAAATGGGCATATTCACGCATCCCTACACCCCTCCGCGAATCTCGTTGCAAAACTGCAATCTCTGCCTTAGACCATGCCGAGGAATCCATGGCTCTCTCCCAATCAGAACTCCTCACTCGTAAGATCATCATCTCGATCCTTAAATGCACAATCCAGGAGAAAATGACATATTGGAGATGGCGTGCTAAAGTTTCTCAGGCCATCCATGGTGGGGAAAACACAAATTTCTTCCGCATGTATGCCTCCCAACGTTTAAGGAAGAACAAAATCTTTACACTCACACATGACGGTAATGACTTCACTTCTCACCACCACAAAGCCGAGATCTTATGGGATTTTTTCGTCTCCCTCATTGGTACACCAGCAAATACATCTTGGGCCTTTGACCTGAATGCTATCTACCCATAGCCTGTTGCCGGCCTCCACGTCCTTGATGAGAATTTCTCGGAAGATGAAATCAAGCTTGCATTCTTCCAAATGAACCCCCAGGCCAGCACTGGGCTAGACGGCTTTGAGCCCTCCTTCTATAGAACATACTGGCCCCTAGTCAAACGCCTCGTACTTCCCTTCTTCTCCCAATTTCATCAAGGTGTGGCAGATACAGAATGTATAAACCATGCTCACATCGTCCTTCTTCCAAAAAAGGATATGCCAATCTCACCCGATGCCTTGAGACCCATCTCACTCCAGAACTGCCCAATCAAAGCTATTTCTAAAGTCCTAACGTCTCGCCTCAAGCCGCTCATACCTATGCTAGTTCATGGTAATCATACTGGGTTCATCTCTGGAAGGAATATTGCTGAGAACTATGTTTTCATAGCAGACCTCATTATCTCTTTTCACACATGCAAATGGCCAACCACGGTCTTTAAGCTTGACTTTCGGAAAGCCTTCGATTTTGTGGCATGGCCTACCCTAGACAAGATTCTGCGCGTTTGTGGATTCTCCTAATCCTTCCGCAACTGGATCCAAAACATACTTCACAGGGGAAAAGCTGCCATCTTCTTGAATGGTGTCCCAGACAATTGGATCGAGTGCAAGAATGGCCTTAGGAAAGGTGATCCGGCTTCTCCCTACCTTTTTTGCATCATTGCTGACCTGCTCCAACAGCTCATCTTCCAGAACACAGAGGCTGCTCTCCACCACCCCATCTTCTCTCGCTTACCTCCCACCGTTCTCTCGTTCGCTGCCGCAGCTCTCAAAGCAATCCTAAACAACTTTGCGCAAGCTACAGGCCTAAACATCAACTTATCCAAAACCACCCAAGCCACTTTCCACACAGATGAAACCATGGCCACTGCCACTGCCCTTGCCATGGGCTACACCCGCACCCCCTTTCCTCAAACTTACCTCGCCTACCTCTTGCCCCAACAAAACCTCCAGCCAATGCCTTCACTCCTTTGATCGAACGCTCTCACAAATTAATGATGGGTTGGCGTGCCAAACTGCTACACAAAGGTGATCTCTCATCCTCATCTTCGCGGTTCTAGACTCCCTCCTTACCTACTTCATGTTGGTGTTGCACATCACGAAAAAATTCCTCAAAACCATCGACTCCCTCCGAAGGGCCTTCTTTTGGGCGGTGGAAGATTCTTGCTCAGGAGCTCAATGCCATATTGCATGGCAAAATGTGTGTGTACCTAAAAAGTATGGTGGTTTAGGGCTAAAAACCTGCATGTTCAAAACAATTTCTTATTCATGAAATTCGCAGCCAAGGCCCTATCCTCTGCTCCGGCCCCTTGGTTGGAGTGGCTAGACCTTCAACACCCAAACACACTATTCTACTCCTCCCCAAAAAACTCGATTCTTTGCCGAACCATATCACAACAAATCCCCACCCTACAGACAATCTCCTTTGTTCTAACAAATAGTGGTTCACATACATACTTATGGCTTGACACTTGGTTGACCCCAACACCTCTAGATACCACCTCCCCAATCTCTTCTCACACTCCACCCTAGAGCTAGTTAAAGTGGCTAATATTTTGCGTTTTCGTATCGAAGCTAACCTCCGTAATCGCCTCTCCCTTACGGAAGAACAGAAGCTTGTTTCGCTTTTGGCTATTTTGCAGGACTTCGTACCTTCGGTGGAGGAAGACCAAAGGTTCCTACATCAAGGTCATGACTTCTCCACCAAGCACACATACGTCGCCCTCATAGCTAGGCCTAACAACGATCCCCTTGCCCCTCTCATATGGTGTTCCAAGGCTCCACGCAAGATCAAAATTTTTGCTTGGCTACTCTTCAAGGACCGTCTCAACACTAGGGTCAACCTCGCTGTCACGCCCAATATGCAACTCTATCCTAAAGGAACTCAAAGGTCCCATCAAGGGTAGAACCACATATTAACACACTATTGCAAGGTGGATATTATTACATCGTACCATTAGATAATAGTTGGGGATACAGACAAAAGCATACAAATGCCGCATGGATACATCAAACATCATACATGAGACTAACATATGACTACGGATGAAACAAAACTAGAAACTCAAACGACATACACCCTGCTAGCCTAGGCAGCCGACCGGGAACCTATCCCCTGAACGAAGGAGAAGCAAAACAAGAACTCCAAAACAAGTAAACATCGCTCTCGCGTCATGATCATCGCATTACCTGTACCTGCAACTATTGTTGTAGTAGTCTGTGAGCCATGAGGACTCAGCAATCCTATTACCATGGGTATCAAGACTAGCAAAGCTTAATGGGTAGGAAAGGGTAAGTGGCGAGGTTGCAGCAGAAGCTAAGAAATGTATGGTGGCTAACTTACAAGTACAAGAGTAAGATGAGAAACTACGCAAACGGTCGCAAATTAGTAATGACCAAGAAGTGATCCTGAACTACTTACGTTCAAACATAACCCAACCGTGTTCTCCTCTCAAACTTCCCCAAAAATAGATAGTCCCGGTTACGCACGCGGTTGGTGTATTTTCGTTGAGTTTACTTCAAGTTCACTAGAACCGGATATTAACAAATTCCCTTCTGCCATATAACCGCGGGCACGGCTCTCGAAAGTTTAAACCTTGCAGGGGTGTCCCAACTTAGCCCATGACAAGCTCACGATCTGCGGAGACAATCCTCCATCGCGGGACCCTCCGATTAGACTCGGAATCCCGGTGCCCAAGAAATTTCGACAATGGTACAACAAGTCCAGCAAGACCTCCCGACGTGTTGACACCCTCATATAAGCCGCGCGTATCTCGTCTCAGGCCACAACCGGATGGGACAAGCTATGAGTAAAACCAGCCCTCAAGTTTCCCTGAGGTGGCCCCGCAGGCTGCCCGTTTGGGACCAACACCATCAGCACTGCCCCCCTGTTTATGTAGAAAGAATCCCTGGGTTCGTGCCGCCCTATGCCAATTAATTATTTAGTTCAATATTATTATGGCAAATGTTAAAACCAATGTTCTGCCTTGCTGGAAGAGTTTTATTCAAAGCGAACAGTCAAGAGCGGCCCATAAACCCTCACTTTGTTAGGGACGCAAAATCAAGAAACATAACACCGGTATGACGGAAACTAGGGCGGCAAGAGTGGAACAAAACACCATGCAAAAGGCCGAGCCTTCCACCCTTTACCAAGTATATATGTGCATTAATTAAATAAGAGATATTGTGATATCCCACAGCCTGGGTTACAAACTCCTTGTACTGTTGCTGGTTTGTTATGGCGAGTCGTTGTTAAGAAATACAGAGAAAAGGCTGTGGATGTTTGTTCGGCCAAGCCACCAAATATCACGCCCTCTCCTTCTTTTACCTCTAGTCCTGAGTGAGAGAGAGAGCCAGTCTAGGGCTACGCCAACAAAGGAGTGGGTGGTTGTGCTATTTTTTCGAGCATCTGCCTGGTGAAAGGAAGCAACTTCACATGCTACTAATTTTGTCATCTGCTGCAGCCATCTTCGGAAGTTCACCTAGACTTAATGTCATGGCAATGTGTAAACCTAAATATAGCAGGGTCTATTTCCCCAAGAGTCACTTTTCAGCGATGGAACACCATGAGCTGCGTACCGTCTGAAATACTGACCATAATATCTGTTGCTGCTACTAGCAGAGAGCTACAACAGCAAGTATTTTGCGATCCAGCAACTATGGAGATGAAGGAAACTGGCTAGAAGACATAATTTAGTGAGAAGGATTGGATTACCTACTAGTTTGGAATGTGCAGTCTGAGTGGCATTTGTTGGCTTGCTGTCGAGTTCTTGGGGTGTAGGATCGAAAGTAGGTCTAGAGGGGGGTGCTTAGACTGCTTGACCAAATAAAAATCTAGCCTTTCCCAATTTTAAGTCTTGGCGGATTATAGCAACTTAGCACAAGTCAAGCAATCGACCTACACATGCAATTCTAATAGTATAGCAGCGGAAAGTAAAACATTGCATATGAAGGTAAAGGGAATGGTTTGGAGAAGGCAAACGCAATGTAGACACGAAGATTTTTTGCGTGGTTCCGATAGATGGTGCTATCGTACGTCCGCGTTGATAGAGACTTCAACCTACGAAGGGTAACGGTTGCGCGAGTCCACGGAGGGCTCCACCCACGAACGGTCCACGAAGGAGCAACCTTGTCTATCCCACCATGGCCATCGCCCACGAAGGACTTCCCTCACTTGGGTAGATCTTCACGATGTACGCGATCTCCTTGCTCTTACAAACTCCTTGTTTCAACTCCACAATCTTGTCGGAGGCTCCCAAGTGACACCTAACCAATCTAGGAGAGACCACTCTCTAAAAGGTAATAGATGGTGTGTTGATGATGAACTCCTTGCTCTTGAGCTTCAAATGATAGTCTCCCCAACACTCAACTCTCTCTCACAGATTTGGCTATGGTGAAAAGATGATTTGAGTGGAAAGCAACTTGGGGAAGCCTAGAGATCAAGATTCTTTTGGTTGGATTGGAATGTCTTGGTCCCAACACATGAGTAGGTGGTTCTCTCTCAGAAATTGATTAGTGGAAGTGTAGGTACGTTCTGATGGCTCTCTCTTGAAAAGAGAAGGGGGTGGAGGGGTATATATAGCCTCCACACAAAATCTAACCGTTACACACATTTGACCCAACTCGGTCAGACCAAATAAGTGAACTCGGTGAGACCAATTAATTTCAAAATGTGAACATTAGGATTTATGGTGGGACTGTCATGATCAACTCGGTGGGACCGATGCACTAGGGTTAGGGCAAAACCTCATCTCGGTGTGACTGATTGCATGAACTTGGTGGGACCGATTTAAACAATGAGTAAACAAAGAGTTGGTCTGGCAAACTCGATGGGACCGATTCCTCATTTCGGTAAGACCGGAACGTTGCAAAAGAGAAATAGAGAGTTTGCATTGCGAACTCGGTGGGACCGATTGCTCATTTCGGTGGGACTGAAACATTATAAAAGGAAACAGAGAGTTTGCAATCCCATCTCGGTGAGACCGAAATCCCTATTGGTGACATGGGACCGATTAGGATTTCTGGCTATGGCTATATCAAAAGAACTCAGTGGCGCCGTATGGATCAAATCGGTGGGGCCGAGTTTGACTTTAGGTTTATGACATATTTGGATTTGAGAAAGTGGTGGAGGGCTTTAAAGCATATCACTAAGCATTTTGAGCAAGTAGACCATTAAGCAACACCTCACCCCCTTTTAATAGTATTGGCTTTTCCTATGGACTCAATGTGATCTTGGATCACTAAAATAGAAATGAAGAGTCTTGAGGTTTTCCAATATTTCTCCTTAGCATTTTGAGGGGTCTACATCTCTAGTCCATGCCATGCCAATCATTGAACTTCCTGAAATAATCAACTTAAATGGATATTAGTTCAATGAGCTATATGCTGTTATGAATTACCAAAACCACCCGGGGATTAGTTGCACTTTCAATCTCCCCCTTTTTGGTAATTGATGACAATATATAGATCAAAGCTTCGACAAATGATAATATGAATGAAATACATCGTCGCTTTGAGAAGTATGTGATAAGCAAGAGCTCCCCTAAATTTGTGCATTATTTAAATTTTGCTTTGGAATGCAAATGCACAATCGATTAGGATCATGGGTTACTCTTCCATTTCACATAAATCAAGTGGAGATCTCAAAATGATAGAATATAAATAACATGCACTCATCACCAAGGCAAACATGATTGATTATACACATGTATTAAGATATCATCGTTCAAGCACATATTGAAGCATAGTATGATCAATCACATGATCATAAGAGTATCTCACACAAGCACAAATATTGTAGCAAGCAAACAATCAAACGACAAGTAGAAGGAGAGGCAAAAAAAGTGCAAAACACACACTCTCTCTCGAAGCCTATGATCACTTTCTCCCCCTTTGGCAACAACTTACCAAAAAGGTTGAAAATGCATAGTGCTATGCGACACTCTAGGCATGATCTCTGGGATCTCCTGAAGTGGTCTTCTGGCTGGTCGCCCCGGTGTGCGTAGATGGTGTGGAGAGGATAGAATCTGCAAACGATTCCGAGGATGTCTGAGGAACTGCAGGAGTTACAACTGGAGGAACAACAGTGGCAATTGCAAGCTCTGGAATCTCTGTCAACTGGCACAACTATAGACCTATGTGCTCTTGGCACTCTCTGAAATGCATCTGTAGTTGGCATGTCACTCCTGTCCTCAAGGTCTTCCTATATCTTCTCAATTGTGGTCTGGATCTCGGTTACCTTCACATCTAAATCATGAATCTCTGTCTCAAAGATCCTCTCAAGGCTCTCTTATTTTCGAGTCAGGGTGGCTAGTCCTTTCTCTATTCTCACAGTTGTCTCAAGCAGATAGCTGAGCTGATCTTTCTTGGTCTTGAGATTCACAGCTGAGACATCTGGAACTTTGGAAGTCTTTGCTACCTTTGCTTTCTCTCGCTTCTCCTGAGCCTCTATAGAAGTTGGATGTGATGCATCCATGACAACAACATTGTCCTCAAAGTATGGCCTCGGCGGAAGGTGCCCTTTGTCTAGTAGATATGTCCCTTTTCCCATCTTGGAGTTGATGAGCATATGAGTGTGGGGGGCATATCCACATGACCTTTTCTGATCTGCAACAGTCCTCTTGATAGTTTCAACAATCAAGGTCATCACCTTGAACTTCTCTGGCACATCAAACATATGCAGCAGATTGATTGAATGACCATGGATCATCCTATGATCTCCTGATTTGGGAAAAAGAGTGTGCCTCAGTATAGTGTTAATAGTGGTCAAACCTGACAATAGATAGTAAATTGACCAAAACTTGTGAGTCTTAGAGTCATCATCAGGAATTTCCTTGTACATATGTGCCATGGAGTTATGATCTTTCCTGGGCTTGGCATAAACATATGTGTCATCTTCACCTTCTTGAGGGGCATTTATCAACTTGGCCCACTTAGCAATGGATGATTGGTATCTTGTGCCTTCTGTCATACAGACTATCTTGCCATCTGGATAGAAATGTGCAGTTGGATAAAATTGCATGACCATCTCATCATTCCATGTAGTCAGCTTCTAACCAACAAAAGTGTCAACTCTATTCATTCTGAAGCTCTCACGAACTCCAGGGAAGTAGTCTTCATTCTCATCAATGAAATTCCAGCCAACCCATCTCATGTCACTGACTATGGGCTTCTTAGCCAAAAGAAATGTCTAATAAAAATATTGCTGCTCCTTGGTGTGAAATCTGTAGTCCACAGCAGTCCTTCTCCTCACAGCATATGGATCAGCTTTTCTCCTAGTCTGAGACCTGCATCCTTTCTCACTTTCATGTTCTCTGCTACTGGATGATTGTCATCATGATCTTGAAACTTTGGTTTGAGCTTTCTGAGCACTTGGTGCTCTTCATCCTCTTGAACTTCAGGCATTGGGGCCATGTTCTTCTCTGCAGCTGGAATGTTTCTTGTGGATCTCTTGGGTGTAGTTGGCTTTGAAGCGTGAGCTTGTGAAGATGGCTTGGGAGTTGTCTTGGGCTTAGATGATGCAGCCCCTGACTTGATTGCATCTCCCATCAATTTCTGAGATTTTGGTGCTGGCTCTTCATCTTCCTCATCAGATTCCCTCATCATGGAATGTTTTCAAATCACTCAGGCCATGGTTCTCTTGACCCTTTCCTTTCTTTTCTTGCCTCCAGCAGCCTCTTCCTCTAAAGTTTTCAAGGTTTCAAGAGTGGAGGCTCTGAATTTTGTCATGTGCTTCCTTTGAGCAGGTGCCTTCTTATGCATGTCAGGCTTGATGGCAGCAGCAACAGCTTGCTCTTTCTTGGTCACTTTCTTCTTTGAGGTGACCTCATCATCAACCACAAAGTCCTCATATTCATATTCTGAGGTTCTCTTCTTCCTTTGCCTAGTTGCAGCCTTAGGCAGATGGATTGGGGTGCTTCTGATACCCTCATCATAGCTGCTGTTTGAGGGACTAGTGCCCTCATTGAGATTTTGTTGCTCCTCTGACATGTTCTGGTTGTCACTGTTGTCTGACATGGCTGACACTAACACTGTGAATAAATAAGTATAGGTATAGTAGATGAGCATCACAAAGCACAACTATTTTGGCAAAAAGTTGAATCAGTAACTTAATTTTAGTTTTCTACGGAAAGGATTTCGGAGCTACCGATATGACCAACTCGGTGACACTGAAGCAAATTTAGAGTCTAAACATGTGAATTCGGTCAGACCGAGACACAGTTCGGTGACTCCGAGATGCTAGGGTTTCACAGAGAAAGTGAACTCGGTCACACCGATTTGTACACTTCGGTCAGGCGGAGTAGTACATGTGCAATGGCCTGGGCCAAATCGGTGAGACCGAATACTCCAAATCGGCCGGTCCGAGATGAGTTTGGCAGAAACCTAACCCTAAGTTTTTGCATCAAAAGTAATCTAGAGGAAGTTTTGGTTGGATAGAATGATCTCAATTGTGGCTAGAAACATGGCATTAACCTTTGTGCAAGAGTCAGAGTTAAGGAATACACAAAGGGATCGAGTTCGTACCCTAACTTGGCAATGAACTCGCTACGGCAACAATAGCAGCGAAGATACCCGTTGATGGCGCCAGAGACCAGCGGCAGGAGGGCGCTGGCGACGACGAAAATGATCCGGAGACCAGGAGGGGAGGCAGAGCTGGGCAGGCGCGGTTCGAGGTTTGATGTAAGTTCCAAAATTCAACCCGCGGATATATATACCGATTCATTGTACGTGTGTCCGACTGGAACGACTCGGTGGCACCGAGATGCAGAATCGCAAGTGGTTACCGCAAGTCGGTGAGACCAAACTGTTCTAATCGGTTGCACCGAGGTGAAAACTTAGATCAACTCAATGAGTTCAGTGAGACCGAAGGGAATGTATCGGTCAGACCTAGAACCATTGAGAGGTTTTAGAAGTTTAAGCCCTTGACAAATCGGTGGGTCCGAGTGCTCCTTGCCCAGAGGGTCCGAATTTGACTTGGTCAAACTTTGTGATGTAGAATGAATAGAGTTTGAGACGAGAAAAGCATAGATAGCTAGAGGGAGTACTTAGGCATTCTTGTCCATCCATTTCGCCAAAAGAAAAGCCAAACAATCAAACAACACATGGATGTCATCGAATGGGAAAAATATGCAACCAACATGCTCACACAATAAGATAGTAAATGAAATATGTGGAAAAGCATGCACAAACACTCTAGCATCTGTCAAGCAATTGGTGATGACTAGGTCATCTATATATGAGTATATTGACTGAGGAGTCAAATGAGAACATTTGATCGTAGGTCATACTCATCATTTTAAGCACAAGAGGGGTTACCACTTTTACATAAAGCATTGTTGTGTTCACACCATTAGAGTTTCTTTAGCTCAATTCTTAGAGCAAAGCTCCCCCTAGATGTGATATCCCCCCTAAGAGGGATCAACTAACCTTAGGTTTTGTCGATGATGACTTCATGTATGTGTTGAATATGTAGATGCTTAATGATGATGTAGATCATTTGGAGCAATCCATTAGAGTGAGTTGCAGTTTCAATACCTACATGGGTTAGTCCCACAAGGAACACACAAGGATATCCATAGACATAGTGTGAATTTCACATATAATGATGTCCATGAAAGCATTAGGTTAGCTTGTCCCTTGTCTTACCAACAAGAGGGTTTGTGACTCGTTGAACTACTGCAAGATGTGAAAGTTGATTGTGTCGGCGTTCTTGGAACGGGGGTCCCCAGACATGCCTGCCTACGGCCCAAGGCGTGGCTCTGCGAGCTGGCCCGTACGACCCATCTTCACCATCAAGCATTCAAGACCCTCACGAGGCGGACGACACAAGACCTCCTCGGGAGCGGCCTCAAAATGCTGGCTCGCGAGGGGCAGAGAGATCAAGGCAAGGCGAACCTCGTGAGGTTCCAATGATGCAAGCCATGACGATCGAGACCAGGCGGGCGCCAGCGTGCATAGTGTCCTCGCTTCCTCTTTGGTGCTAGGGAGGCAAGCGCAGACGAGGAGTACCGAGGCATCAGGCAAAGGTTTCTATATTGGTGCAACGAGACCAAGACCAGCAGGATAGCAGGACAGAGGTCATCGTGGAGCCTAAGCCGGCGTCACCACCGGAGCCTTTGGCAGGCGAAGACCACCTTTAGTCAGGATAGCTTGTACTAGTTGTCCCCTTTAAAATTGGCCATTGTGGCATCCCTTCGCGCTCAATATTTGGGAAGAGGACCAGGGCCTCTATAAATAGGATTAGTCATCACCATAGGTGGGACAGGTCTCCAACTCGTCTCGAACTCATTCAGTTCATCCTCACACCCACCAAGCACAAGAACACCTCACCTTAGGAGGCTGTTCTTCCCCTTGTACTTTTCATCCTCAGCCCGAGAGGCAATCCACCACACCACACTGGAGTAGGGTATTACACCACAATGGTGGCCTGAACCAGTATAAATATTGTGTCTCTTGTGTTGCGAGTTTGTCAAGTTAAGCTGAGAGATCCCGGTGAGGCTGAGGGCATGGTCTGGTGAGGGGAAATCTTCGTGCGCACACAAGTGTTCGAACATCGAGGGTTTTGCCCGAACCCGAAATCCGACATTTGGCGCGCCAGGTAGGGGTGCACCGAAGCTCTCCTTCCGTTGATCCGCGTTCCGTCGCCTCGTCATCTCCATGGCGAACGCTCACCGAGCCCGCGCTGAGCGCCGGGCCGCCCTCGCCGCCCGCGTTGCTCAGACGGCTCCTGTCGGCGGGCCACCCCATCGTTCCCCGTCGCCAGCCGCCACCAGCCCGACGGGGAACGAACAGCAAGCATCCTCGCTGCACCCCTCGGTGCGGCGGGACGGCCGCACCGCCACTCCATCGCTGACCCAGGCCGGTTCGTCGTCCCACGCTCGTCGCGCTCCCACGGACGCGCAGGCCGCGCTGCTCATGGCACGCGAGCTCCTGTGCTACCGCCCCGTCGACGACCTCTACGAGGACTGGGTCGACCGCATCACCGAGCTTGTCAGCGCCGGAGGGGGCTCCCATGTGTCGTCCCTCTCGCTGCCTCGCCCTCCGCCAGCTACAGCTGACGTGGCTCATGGAGTGCCTCCACCACCTCTGCCCCAAGACGGCGTCCTGGCGCCAAGACGCGCGGCCCCCCGGCGCGACCCACCATGTCCAGCGCCCGCGCGAGAAGGAAGAAGCTTCCAAGAAGTCCCACGGCCGCGGGAGAACGCTCCTGCACTCCCGGCACCAGTATGACAAGACCGTGCGCCACCCGCGGTAGCGATGCGCGGGCATCAAGGCCAGGCTCCACATCAGCAAAGGGTCCCGGTGGCCACCGCGGGCTACCGCGCCTTCACTCCTGAGCTGCATAGCGTCGCATGGCCGGGCAAGTTCAAGCCAGACCTGCCTCCGCGCTACGACGGCACGCCCGACACCGCAGAGTTCCTGTAGCTCTACGAGCTGAGCATCAAGGCGGCCAACAGCGACGAGAAAGTCATGGCGAACTGGTTCCCCATGGCTCTCAAGGATGGCGCACTCTTGTGGCTCCTGAACCTGCCTCCCGACTCCATCTCCTCCTGGAACGAGATGCACGACCGCTTCGTCGCCAACTTCCAGGGCACTCGCGACCGCCCCCCGACCGCGGGTGACCTGCGCCGCGTCAAGCAACAGACAGGGGAGACCCTCCAGAAGTACATCCAGCACTTCAACAACGTTCGCCTCAAGATCCCCAAGGTGACAGACGAGGCCATCATCTCGGTGTTCTCTGATGGCGTCCGCGACGTCAAGATGAAGGAGGAACTCGCCATACACGAGGAGCTATGCACATCTCTGGAGCTGTTCACCCTGGCGACCAAGTGCACAAGAAGTGAGGAGGGACGCCTTTCCCTCCTCGAGCTCCCCGCTGCCGACCCGGAGGAGAAGAAAGCCAAGGCCAAGGACGTGAAGCGCAAGGGAGTGGTTGTGCTCGTGGCGGAGCCAGACATGAAGCGCGTAGGGACCAGCCTGAGTCATCCAAGAGCAGACGACCGTTCTGAGCCTTCCACAACTTGCACAGCCACAACACCAACGATTGTCAAGAGCTCAGGGCCATTCACGACCGGAGGCTTCGGTCGACGCCCCGAGAACAACGACCGAGGATACGGCCGAGGAGGAGGACGCTGGGAGGACCGTAGCCCATGCCAAGAGTGGCGCGACCGGCCACGTGAGGACCGCTGGCAAGATCAGCCTCGTGAGGATCGCCCTCAGGGCAACGCCAGTCTTCCTCTGCTGCCGCCACCACCAAGAAGAAACGACGACCACCATCAAGATGAGGGGGTTGGGGGCTTCCAGGAACCGCGTGCTATCGCCTGCATCTTCGGCGAGCTCAAGCCCCAGCCTCACAGCGTATCTTCAAGAAGTTTGCTCGTGAGGTGAATGCAGACCTCCCCAAGCTCGAGGCCACATGCCCGCTTAGGTGGTCCAAGTGCGCTATTACCTTCAGCTCGGCAGACCAGCTCAAGTGTGCGGCTACCGCTGGTGCTCTCCCGATGCTCTGTTCACCCATCATCAGCAACGTGCAAGTGACCACGACTCTCATCGACGGCGGCGCAGGGCTTAACGTCTGTCCATCGATCAGCTTCAGCCTACCAAGCCTTTCTCAGGACTGACCGACGGCTCCACCACCCCGATAGGACAGGTCCGCCTCCCAGTCACCTTCGGACAGCGTGACAACTACCGCACCGAGCTCATCGACTTCGACGTCGCCCACATACGTCTGCCACACCATATCATCCTTGGGTATCTAGCCCTGGCCATGTTCATGGCGGTGACCCACCATGGCTACAACGTCCTCAAGATGCCAGGATGCGGCGGAATCAACACAGTCCCCTGCAAAGAAAGATATGCGGTGTGCTCCCTCGAGCGTGCCTTCCAAGCTGCAGCAATCAAAGACCCCGACAACAAGGGTGAGTACCCTCCTGCGGCCATCCCCAAGAAGAAGAAGCAGCTGCTCCGCACAGGGCCTCAGGGGAGCAGCGCCTCAAGCGGTGCCACGTCAGGATCGGCAACCGCACTTGGGGCGCCTCCCTCTATCGCATAGGAAGGCGCACCCAGCACCCTCCTCGGGCAGGGCTCGAGAGCTCTCTTCTGGAGGGCCTCAGAACTTGCCAACATTACGAGGGAGGGGCTCAGGCACCATTTGGAGGCGTGCTTCGCGGCACGATTCCCTCAGGAGGACACAGGGCGAGGAGCGCCCAGCGCTTAGGAGTTCATCACCAAGACCACTCAGGAACTGCAGGATGCAAGGGCCGTGCACGGCAATCGCCGCTCACCAGGCGCAGCCCCCCATCCAGGCGAGGATGCTGGGCTGCGCGTCTGCGTCAACGTCCCAGGGCTCAACAGGGCCGCGTCTCAGAAGCTCTTCTGGCCTTCGCGCGTGGGATGCTGCGAGAGCCCACCGCACAGCTGTGTTCGCATGCCATTTGGCCTACCGAGCGTGGCATCCGCCTACCAGTGCAACTTGCGGCGCGTTCTGGCGGCTCAGGAGGCCAGGCACCATGCAGTCCTGGTGGAGATGGAGGCGGTCCTCAAGGAACCGCCCGGACCCCCCGAGCCCCCGAGGCTCAGGGCCCCGGAGGGTCGTGAGGAGAAACCCCTTCGCCGTGCACCTTCAGCTGCCCCAACACCCCTTCTGCAACGGAACCAGGTGACATTTCCCAAGTTTATTTAGCTGGGAGTGCCCTCAGGGCTGCATCATTCCCAGGCCACATGGGTCCGTCCCTGCAGCATGTATCCCTTTTTATGTATTTAGCATACCTTGCTGGGGGCGCCCCTCGGGCTGCATCATCCCCAAGCCGCTCGGGCCTGACCCAGTGGCATATATCTCCCCTGCGTTTACTTAAGCCAGTTTGCTTTCATGCTTAATCTATCTATGAATATCACCTGCTTGATTGTCACCTACCACGGGAGCTACTCACGCTGGCACGGCGCTTGTGCTTGGGTCCGTCCCTGCAACATCGACAAATCTGAGCGGTCGAGCTCTGGCTGCGGCACGCCCCGCGCGCGCCACCTCACCAGGCCCTCAGTGCCTTCATTCTCTCGCGGAGCGACCAGTGGCCGGCCGGAGATTATAATTGCAATCTGCGCCCTTCCTCGTGCTGACTTGCAGGAACCTCCTGAGGACCACGGCAAGCGGCACCGCAGGCTCCCTCTTCTCCCATGTAATCTACTTGCGCATTAAAAGGGGGGCTCCTGAGCATCGCGACTCAGGAGCTCTTACTAGCTCTCCAGCCCTCAGCCCCTAGCCTTGACCACGGCATCGGGACCTGGCATACCAGCGGCGACTGAGCTTGCTCAAGGGCCGGGACCTAAGGACATAGAGCATGAAGGAGAGCGTGGGGAAGAGGAGGAGACTTGTACGAGCCAGTCTTGGCTATGCTACGACCGCCTACGCACGAGTCTGGCGCCTCGTGAAGGACCGACCCTAGACTGCCAAGATAAGTTTCACGCTCGGGTCAACCAATCGCTACGGCATAGAGTTCTCATTTGTGTTGCCCCGCGACGGCAACGTAGTATCCCTTTCTTACCTCTCAGTGGTCGCTTGCACGCTAAAGGGGACCTCCTGAGCATCACGTCTCAGGGGCTCTTACTGGATCTCGGGCTGCTCAACTCCTGGCCTTGACAACGGCAACGCGACCTGGCATACCAGCGATGGCTGCAGCCTGCCTGGGGACCGGGACCTGTCAGCGTAGAGCACCAAGCCATCACGAGGTTGGAAAGGGGAAACCGAGCCAGAACGGGATACACACACGCACAATTTCATAATAAGGATAATATCAACAATGGACATTGCGGACCCTTTACATGCCCCCGCGGGGTACTTCTCGATTCCTCGCAGGGAACAACAGGAAAGAACTTCTAGGAGCCCTTTCTATACGCGCCCCAGTGGACGACGCCATCATCAACAGTGGGCCACGGGAAGCTGGCGCAAACCTCATCCAGATCAGCGGCGTCGATGGCCCGACGTTGCAGCCTTGCTCTGGGCGCGGCGAGAGCTTGGGGGCATGTAGCTGTCGTTGCTTGTCTCCGGACTCTCGTAGAGCTCGGGAGAATCGCTGGACTCCCAAGCGTCGCTGCTGCTACCAGAGGATCCGTTGGTGACACGGACAGCAGGCCCTGCCTGTGGGGACCCCGACTCATAAGCCGTGATCACCGAATGCACGTGTACAGTGATCCCAGAGATCAATGCTCACTGAACACACATAAGCTGAATATCAAGAGTCTTACATCCATACATACCGTATTACATAAGTAGGACCATTATGGTCAAGTCTTGACTATAACATTGCAGCGGAAATCTTCGTCGATAACTTGCACCCATGCCATCTGCCTTAACCCTACAGGCATTCTGACTGGGAAAGCGTCCTAGCTCGCAGTATCGTCACCAAAGAACTCTTCAGTATGCCTTGTCTTTCGGGCCTGGCCAATAAAATAACCAGTGCAAGCCAATGAGTACTTTGAATGTACTCGCAAGCAACCCATGATTTGGTTCAGAGTAACAATGCAGTTGTATAACAAGTAAGCAACCTAGCTTCAAGCTAGTAGAGATGTCCTATCAACTTGTGAGACATGCATCAATAAACATGGGTAACCTTGAGAACAGGTTACAGAGATCAACATAAAAAGAGTTTGAATCAATGCCATGTCATTCAACATGTCAAGTCACCACCTTGACACAATTAGTTCCTTTCCACACACACATGCACCGAGATTGTAAAATTTCTGGACATAGTTTAAGTAGCACCTCCCAACTGTCCATGACTGTGGACACGGCTATTCCAATAGTTTGACACTCTGCAGAGGGTGTGCACTTTACCCACAATATCCGGGAAGCTTTCGTGTCATCCACGATCCCGCAGTACCTCAAATACTCGGGGGAAGCACCCCATCATTACCTTTCCCTAGACGACACTAACATAGGGTCCACTCGGTGATACACGGCCCTCGTGTATAGGAAAAAGATCGTGGGACTATGCCCTTTCTCACATTATCACGCATACACGAAGGGACCAACGGTGTGTCCGGTGCCCTGTGAAAACAGTCATGGCCGCCTATCCAAGCACGACCCCGTCCCGAGAGTGACCTCAAGTCACCCCCGTCACTAGTAATGTGGGCACCATGCTAGTATCAGTCCAAGTAATCAATAATGCCCCGTCCCATAAAGGGGTAGAGTGGTTGCACATGTTTGGTTGGGACGGTAATCACACATCAATCTAATCCATCATTTTACACACTCCAAAAGCTCTCTTCGGTACACCACTTCTTCCTCAAGTGGTGACCTTAGTTCAACATCTCCCAAGGGCATTAGGGGCACCCGAAGGGGTTTTTGAAAGAATGTAACCACGAAGAGTTCATGGTACACATGCATCATTATGCATCGACTAGTCTCTTGACAATGCATTCATGAACAAGGTAAGGTCATAAGTAGGGGTATGCATCATGTGGTGGTTCACAACAAGTTTACCACCGTCATATTTCATCATCGTGCAATCGGAAAAAGGGTACCGATGAACAAGAGGGGTGTCATGGTCAAAGGGTTGCTTGCCTGGTTCATCAGAGTCTTCAAGTCTTCTGGTCCATCTCCGAGTATTTCATCTACTTCGTCAACTATCGTCGAAAGAAACCATAATAAGCAATACAACAAGGAGGAAAATAAAAGTGCCCTAAAATATTAATTTGACTTTTCTAGGACATCTCGGGTTATATGGAAAATAACCAGAGTGGTTTCATTGGGATTGGACCAATGGGTATTTCTAAACATTTTGATATGATGGAATCAAGGGGTTTATGGATTTGCAAGAAGTGCACAGAAATATATTATTGAAAAATGAGAAAGGGCACCCATTTAACAAAGGATGATTCTAGAAGCATCTAGGATTTGGTTTCACTGGGTTTGGAGTTCAAATGATTTCTCTATGAATTTGCAAAGTTGGATATACATGAAGAAATAGACCATTATTTGAGATGATACAGAAAGTATTACTTAAAATGTTCAAAAACTAATTTTTGAACTTATAGACATCTAGGATTTTGAACCATGTAATTTGGATCAAAAATAGGCTCTTTGTGATTTTCTGAAGTTCATTACAGAAATGGGAAAACAAGGTTTGATAAATGTTTGTGAAGAAAAAGTTTCTGGAAAAATGTGCATGTTGCACCAACAGGTAGAGCATGATTTTATGAGTTACCAGAAATTTGAATCATCCAATTTGGAGGTAATATGAATATTTGGGAGATTTTACAAGTTGTACAGAAAAGAAAAAGGAACAAGGTTTTTACCCAAACGGGCTGGATCTGGGCGGCGACAGCGTGCACTGGGTGAGACAAAGCGGGGCAGCGCACTGGGCCGGCCCAGCGGCTCGGCCACGCGGGCGACAGGGCAACGTCGAAGGCGTCATTGCCGGGTTGTCTCCACTTAACGGGCGGGCCTGCCCACTGGGCGGCTGACGCTGGGCCCAGTGCAGTCGCCTTCAACCTCTCAAGGCCGGCCCAGGGAGGAACGGCTCCTGCCGGCGATTGCCGGGGCTACAGAGCGTCTCCGGCGATGCTCCGCCCACCGGTGTGCTCAAGAGGCCAGGCCGCAACCATCCATGTGCTGCACGCATGCCGTGGAGGGCTGCAGCAGCGATGGCTTGGGTGGCCGCGGAGGAGGCCGTCGGCGAGGTTTGGGACTGCGTGGCAGGCGCGGGGAGGAGGGAATGAAGTGGGGGGCGAGTTGGCGGTGGTGGTGAGGGGGGCGCTGGAGTGGTCTAGAGGGGAGGAGGAGGAGTGGGGGGGGGCACGAATTTAGGCGGAGTCCGGCGGCTCGGCTCCGGCCATGGGGAGCGACGGAGGGCTCGGCGAGAGGTTCGGCTGGGTCTGGGTGACGTAGGGGAGGGAGAGAGGGCGAAAGGGCTCCAGAGAGAGGCCTCGGGCGGCCTTATATAGCAAGGCCGTGGCTCATCGTGGACGTGCCTTACGGGCACCCACGGATATGGCCGCAGTGGCCATGGGAGGAGGCTCGGGGTTGTCTACGGCGTTCATGGGAGTCGAGTAGGGCACCAGGAAGGGAGAGAGGGTGCGGGGACGGGACAGAGGCGTCGCGTGTGTGAGGCTGCCCATTGGAGCCCTCGGGCGGCCGGTGCGCGTGCGAGAGGAGGCAGCAGGAGGAAGAGAGAGGAGGGGGCCTGCACGGCTGTCGTGTTGCGGACGTCGAGGACCTCGACTGGCGCGAGGGGGAGGCTCGAGGTGGTCGGGGGATGCAGCATCAACGGTCGGGAGCACGCTGACGTGCTCCAGAGCGCGCAAATGGCCGGCACCCGCAGCTTTTTCTCGCGTCCTCACGCGCCAACTTGTGTCTGGCAGCTGCAAGGGGGAGTAAACAATGCGGCAATGGCATTGGATGCCCTGGGGTTCCACTGGAGGGGAGAGGGAGTTGAGAGAGAGAGGAAATGCTGCTGCCTAGAGTAGAAAAGTGGAGTTCTTCCCCCCTCCATCATTGCTTCCTCGGGCAGAAAAGCATCCAGGTGCTAGAGGGGGACTAGGAGGGGTCGTGGTAAAAAGTAGAGTCCATGGAGATTAGTGGAAGAGGCCAAAAAATGGGATTTTGGTAAAGTGGCAGAAGGTGTTTGATGCTGGTTTGGGCAAGTAGATGATTTCCATTTGTAATGAGACTCCACAGGGTGAAATGGCACATATAATTAGGGCCTTCCACGATGTTTGGGCTCATTTGGGTAAAGTTGCAAATGCAACTTTTGTAAACCCTAGAAATCAACAGAGAAGGACTTCCCAAGATTTAGTCATGCAAATCTGTTCTCCTTGATGCACCACTTGGTGTAGTGTCATCATTTGAGGTTCTGAACATGTCCACAAAAGTTGAGATCAAAAGGAGAAAGTTGACAATGTAGAGTTGTTCAAATTTGGTTCTGGACAGGAAGGGTTTTTGGGCACATTGATCAAGATAACATTTTCTCCAACTTGTGCCATTTGGTCTAGATGAATTATTAGACCATTTGAGCATGTTCACAAGTTTTGAGAACATTTGGACATGTTTGGCAATGTAAAGTTGCTCAAACTTCAAAATGGACAGTTTGAGGGGATTTCATGGGGTTATACTATTCTCCATGACATGATACTTGTCAAGATCATCAAAGCCTTTAAATAAAACAGGAAAATAACTTTTAAAATTATATTTTTATGGTTTCTGGGTATCCTATATCTAATAGGAGTCAAATATATTTTTGGAAAGATTTTTGCTGCCCTTAATTAAGTACTTGCAGCGCAAATCTCAATTCAGGGGTTTTTGGAAAACTATTTTTATTAAATACTATTTGGCCAAATTATTTTTGTAAGAAATTATTTTTATGTCCTATACACATGGCATGATCATTGGGCAAGGTTTTTTTGGATCAAGGATAAGGAGTATAAGAGTTGGAGGTTTTATTTGATTTTTAGAGCACTTGCAAACAGCAGACAAAAATCAAATCAAGCAAAGACCAAACACTCAAAAGTTTTTTGTCAAACCACAATTTATCTTGATTTATTAGATTAGTTGTTGTGGCATGATATTCAGGGTGTGACAGACCTGCCCCCCCTTACAAGAATCTCGTCCCTGATATTCCCAAACTTGGCGCGGAAAGGGATACAAAAACTTGGATCTGGGGTAGTCTTCAAGTCCTCACGTTGCTTCTGCTTCCGTGTGGTGCTCCATTGAGCTTGAAGTACTTGATGGTGTGGCTTTGTGTATGACGTTCTTCTTGATCCAGGTTGCTAAAGGGGTAGCTCGCGGTAGGTTAGATTGGGCTAGGGGTCGACGGCTCGGTGGTCGATGCCCTCGTAGAGATCAGGCTAGTTAGGAAGTTGGGAACACTTCCGGGGGTGTGTCACATGGGAAAACGCTATGCATAGTGGGTAACTGAGGTGGTAACTTCAGCCGGTAGCCATCTACTCTTCATCTCGAAGTGATCTTGGAGGGGGTTGTTAAACCTTAGAGTGATCTCGAAGAGGCCGATAAACCTTGGTGTGAGCTTCCTTGTCATGGAAATGCTTGGTGCCTTTGAGAGGTGTGGTTTGCAGATACATCTGGTCTTCATTGAGGAAGTTCACTCCTTGACTATGGTGGTTCATATAGTTCTTCCTCCTTGACATGGCGGTCTTCAGATGTTCCTTAACTAGCTGAACGTTTCTTCTTCCGTCTTCGGGTACCAGTATGTCATCAAATAACGATGACAACCAGCTTGTTCGAGTACTCAGTGAAGAGTTGCCCACGTGGTACATAGGGTATAGGTTGGGGTATCGGTGGTGGTCACGGTTGAGTATTGGCCAAATTCTTCTCGTCTTAGGTCCAAAGCCCATGGTCATGATCCAACCATGTTGTGGCTTGGTAGGGCTTAAGGGTTTCAGGGATTCCAGGGTGCGAGTGAACGTTTATCATCTTATCCTTGAGCACAGCTTCTGAGATGCCAATTGTTCTATCTAGTCCTTTAAACAAATCACATCATATCACCAATAGCATCATCTCTTATAGGTCAACTCCAATCATCACTCATGCTATTCATATCATCATGACTCCTGAGAGGAGGTCTAGCAAAATCATATATGTCTACGATCCCTAAACTCATATGTATGGCTACCCCTAAAAATCCATGGGTAGAGCATACAAGCTTCCAAGCTGGAATAAAAAATGATAATCCAAGTGCTCATCCTACTCTTCCAAGGTCTAAGGCATTTCAACCCTAAGAAAACACGTCGTATTCCACTCCAAGATCTTGTTTCCTTCCTATAAATCAACTCTAATAGCCCATCATCTACCATCAATCACTACATAATCCATTAACCCTACAAATCCAATGTTTATGGTGTTCCAAATGATCTCTTAATGTCCTATAATCCCCAGTGTAACACCCAAAGATTTTTAACCTTGTTATATTCATTAAAATTTTGCCAGGAACTTAAAAATTGTTTTCTGGGTTTCTTGTTGATTTCAGAACCTTTCTTTTCTCTATTATTATGGAGTTTTTACCCCTAGTAAAAACTTTTCAATCATTATTGGACTCATTTACCCTCTCAAATAAAACAATTCTTTTATCAGTAGGATTATTTATATAATTATTTTCCCCTGAGCTCTATTTCTCTAAATTGGTTTTTCATAAGTTTAGGGTCCCATTTGCACTGCAACCCTTTTATAAATTCACTCAAAAATACCACCAAAATTTGTGGATGTCATGTGATGTTTTTAGAACACTTTTATGCAAAAAGATATTTCATTCTTTGGATATTTTGAGCTCTACATCATAATTTCAAATCTGGTCCAGTGGGCAATTTTACACTGCAACCTATTTAAATATTTCTTTAGAACTTCTACCATAATTTTGGGATGTCAGTAGGAGGATATTATTCAACTTTATGCCAAAACCCAGCTATGTTCTTTGAAAAATTTGAGTGAATCAACCTCTTTTCCATTCTGGTCCAACTTGATGAATTGTACTACAACTATATTTTAACTTGCTCCTTTTGCTGTGATTCCTTTTCCTACTTATAACCCACCCTACAATACCCTTAAGTCCAAGAGTATGAACCCATTGGGATATTTTTGGTCCATGTAATGACAGCCTCTAGTTTCTGCCAAAAACTGATTTTCTCAAATAATTGCACAAACAAGTTTCTACATTTGGCAAACTAACCTCACCACCCTATCATTCATCTAAAGAGACCCCACTCTGGAACATTTGACCACCCCAAGTACTGCCTAGATGCCTCTGGCATTTTGTCAAACACCCTGTGTGCATAGACAGATTTGGCATGGTTGAAAGTTTTGTGTTGTGAACTTCCCCCTTGTCCAAACCAGGTTGTCTAGTAACCTTCTAACTATCTCTAACCTAGGCCTGTGCATTTTCATTGGCTCTCTAGCAATTTTGGTCGCCCTGGCATTTCGTCGAACGAGTGCCATGCACGCCCGGAGCGCGAGCAGAGCACGCGTTTTGCACGTGTCGCGCCCGAGCCGCCGCGTTGCGCTCCTGGGTCTTGCCCGCTCTGAAGAGCCGCGCCATCACTCGACTACTCACCGCATAACGCCAACCAGCCCCTGGTGCCCTACAGCACCGCCGTCAGAGCCCTTGGCGGCACGCCGGCGTCTGCAGCGCGTCTCTGCACGGTCGGTGCCGCCCAAGCCACACACGCCCGCTAGCTCGCCACTTGAGCAACATGGAGTGCGCCGACCATCTCCAACCGCCTCCACATCGCCCCTAGCTACAGAATGACGGTTTGCCGGTGAACTTATCCCCAGCCACCGTAGAACCACCTTGACTCGCCTATTTAAGGAGCCCCGCACCTCTCCGAGCCCGCAGGAAGCCTCAAGCCACTCCACTAGCGCTCCCCTAGCTCACAATCGACCAGGAGAGGCCGTCCTCCCCGTCTCCGGCCAGTTCGGCCACCGCCGCCTCCCGGCTCCGTTCGGCACAACCAGAGCCTCCCCGGCCCTCCCAACGCCACCAAACGACTCCACTTCGTCTTGCCGAGCCACCCAGAACCCCAGCCGCGACGGAAAGCCACCGTAGCCCCAAACCCACTTTGCCACCGAAGCCACCGGCCGCTGCGAAGCTCGCTGCCGGCGACTCCCTCCGTCTCCCCTTGAAAAGTCGACCACCGATAGGACCGCCTTGACCCCCGAGCCCGCAGATGGCCTCGATTTCCCGAACGGTGCCGCTGCTTCGTCGAAAGCATCGCTGAGTCCCGCCCTTCACGGGCAGAGGAAGAAGGGGGGAGGTCGACTAGTCAAACCTGACCAGTGGGCCAGGCGGGCCCACTGTCAGTGACCCACAAGTGAAGGCGTAAAGGGCAAAGTACGTATTCGACGTATACCTGTTCGAAGCATTTCCTTTTTTCTGTTTTATTTTTTAAAACAGATTTTGACCACAACTTTGACTGCCTATAACTTTTTAATTATAACTCCAAATGAGTTGATTCTTTTTCCTACCTCTCTCAAATTTAGTCTAGTTTATTTTAAGGTTTATCTGAAAAAATTTCAGACAACTTTTTGGTACTGTTTCTGAAACTATATATTGATTCGAAAAAAATTTAAATAGGATTTTTGGAGAGAGGAGAATGCTTTCAAAAGTTTTGGAGTGCACCTTGCCTCCCCCACAACTTGAAGGCAAGCATTCTGAACCCTGGCATAATAATTTTTCATGCATGGTTTGTCACGATTATGATACCACCTCGATACATAAAACTCGTTATTTTATGTGGAGATATGATCATTTGCATGAATGCTTATTGGAAATTTCCTTGCTGTTGGAAATGGACATGCTTGTGATAATGATCATTCTCGTATGCCTTTCGTGCCTACCGGAAGCAAAACGAGAAAGTCTCTGTCTTGGGTAGACCCGAGCTTGTCCCTAGTTCCTCGTCGAGACGAGTGTGTCCGGCATGGCAAGAGGGGTATGATGAGTGGTGATTACGCATTGGATGAAATATATTCGTTATGCTAATCATGCAGGAAATACTTAAACCTCCTGAGTCGACCATAGATCGAGTCTTGTTCCAGTAACCCCCATACTTGTTTCGTACTACCACTTGTCTCTACAACAACTAGAGTACGGTTCAGTATGTCGTCAACCCCTTTCTAGCACACACCGTACAGAGAGGCCATGGTAGAAGATACCGGTTGTAGCTGGTAGGCAGGCCACCTGGTCCGGGGGCATGGGTGTTTCCGGTTGAGACCGAGAGGGGAGGCCACCCCTTAGAGCGCGCGATATAAATTTGATCCCATGCTACGCGAGGTTGTAGCCTCCCACTTAGAGTTTTGCTTGACAAAGGCCGTGGGTGATTCCTGCACACCGTAATTTAAGCTGGTGTGTGCAAGTTAGGTGTGTTTTCAACTAAAAGGCCGTAGACGGAATTAGTCCCGATGGACTAAAGGAATCCATTACTCGTGGGTAAAGAGTATACACCCTCTGCAGAGATTAAACCTATTCGAATAGCCGTGTCCATGGTTAAGGATTTCAGTCCGGGATGGGTCAAGTGTCGATCTTAGTGTGGGTCTTCGGAGGAGAAACTGTTAAACCAAACTTGGGGTCCGACTTGTGACTTGTGAGGACCATGATTTTTTTATGGACTAACCCCTTATATTATTTGAATTATCGAGTATCCCTGGGATGGTTCTACCTCCTGGATATTCACTGTGATTATTTTATAAGCCCTTTACGTGGTGTCGCTGAGACGCCCGACTGTGGCATGCTTGTTACTTATTTACTTTATAAGCCCTTTATGTGGTGTCGCTGAGACGCCCGACTGTGGCTTGCTTGTTATTTATTTTACTTTATAAGCCCTTTATGTGGTGTCGCTGAGACGCCCGACTGTGGCATGCTTGTCATTTATTTTACAATATAAGCCCTTTATGTGGTGTTGCTGAGACGCCCGACTGTGGCATTCTTGTTATTTATTTTATTTTATAAGCCCTTTATGTGGTGTCTCTCAGACGCCCGACTGTGGCATGCTTGTTATTTATTTTGCTTTATAAGCCCTTATGTGGTGTCGCTCAGACGCCCGACTGAGGCATGCTTGTTATTTACCATCAATTCAAGACGTCGCTTCAGACATCAGAATGGTGCATTTTATTCCTACTCTGTCATTACATATTCATTGTTACATATTAATAACTTGCTTGCATGCATCAAGGATTTTATTTTCATGACTGGCGTTGTGATCATAGAATACCTTCAGAGCATGATTATCGGTTGTTATATTATACCTGTGTTCATAATGTTTGCAAGTACATTCAAAGTACTCACTGGCTTGTCCCTGGCTATTGTCCTGGCCAAATTTATTGCGTGGAGAGGAGCGTTGCGATGACAGCCCCGGAACCTACGCAATGGTGATAGCAGCCTCGCGAAGATAGGAGTTAACCTGGTCAGTTGTTCTTGTGGGAAATGGAGTCCCATAGACGCTGATGATCCACAAACCGCTTCCGCCGTCAACCACTGGAAGCCAATTGTTGTACTCACAGGCCAGAATGGTCTTGTATCACATATTTTGTATTTTTGCTTGGAATTTCTGTATCGAGTTGGTGCCTCATCAGCTAACAGTAATCCTGGGGCTGGTGAGCACAACAGCCATTTTATGGAATTTAGTACCCGGAACACCGGTCGTGACAAACTTGGTCTGATACCTGTGGGTGATTCCAGACACCGGTAAGTTAAGCTTGTGTGTGCAAGTTAGATGTGTTTTCAACTAAAAGGCTGTAGACGAATTAGTCCCGATGGACTAAAGGAATCCATTACTCGTGGGTAAAGAGTGCACCCTCTGCATAGATTAAACCTATTCGAATAGCCGTGTCCATGGTTAAGGATTTCAGTCTGGGATGGGTCAAGTGTCGGTCTTAGTGTCGGTCTTCGGAGGAGAAACTGTTAAACCAAACTAGGGGTCCGACTTGTGACTTGTGAGGACCATGATTATTATTTTGTTATGGACTAACCCGTTATATTATTTGAGTTATCGAGTATCCCTGGGATGGTTCTACCTCCTGGATATTCACTGTGATTATTTTATAAGCCCTTTACGTGGTGTCGCTGAGACGCCCGACTGTGGCATGCTTGTTACTTATTTACTTTATAAGCCCTTTATGTGGTGTCGCTGAGACGCCTGACCGTGGCTTGCTTGCTATTTATTTTACTTTATAAGCTCTTTATGTGGTGTCGCTGAGACGCCCGATTGTGGCATGCTTGTTATTTGTTTTACTTTATAAGCCCTTTATGTGGTGTTGCTGAGATGCCCGACTATGGCATGCTTGTTATTTATTTTATTTTATAAGCCCTTTATGTGGTGTCGCTCAGAGGCCCGACTGTGGCATGCTTGTTATTTATTTTATTTTATAAGCCCTTTATGTGGTGTCGCTCAGACGCCCGACTATGGCTTGCTTGTTATTTATTTTACTTTATAAGCCCTTATGTGCTGTCGCTCAGACGCCCGACTAAGGCATGCTTGTTATTTACCATCAATTCGAGACGTCGCTTTAGACATCCGAATGGTGCATTTTATTCCTACTCTGTCATCGCATATTCATTGTTACATATTAATAACCTGCTTGCATGCATCAAGGATTTTATTTTTATGATTGACGTTGTGATCATAGAATACCTTCAGAGCATGATTATCGGTTGTTATATTATACCTGTGTTCATAATGTTTGCGAGTACATTCAAAGTACTCACTGGCTTGTCACTGGCTATTGTCTTGGCCAGATTTTTTGCGTGGAGAGGAGCGTTGCGATGACAGCCCCGGAACCTACGCAATGGTGATTGCAGCCTCGCGAAGATAGGAGTTAACCTGGTCAGCTGTTCCTGTGGGAAATGGAGTCCCATAGACACTGATGATCCACAAACCGCTTCCGCCGTCAACCACTAGAAGCCAATTGTTGTACTCACAGGCCAGAATGGTCTTGTACCACATATTTTGTATTTTTGCTTGGAATTTCTGTATCGAGTTGGTGCCTCGTCAGCTAACAGTAATCCTGGGGCTGGTGAGCACAACGGCCATTTTCTGGAATTTAGTACCCGGAAAACCGGTCGTTACAAACTTGGTCTGATACCTGTGGGTGATTCCAGACACCGGTAAGTTAAGCTGGTGTGTGCAAGTTAGGTGTGTTTTCAACTAAAAGGCCGTATACGGAATTAGTCCCGATGGACTAAAGGAATCCATTACTCGTGGGTAAAGAGTACACCCTCTGCATAGATTAAACCTATTCAAATAGCCATGTCCATGGTTAAGGATTTCAGTCTGGGATCGGTCAAGTGTCGGTCTTAGTGTCGGTCTTCGGAGGAGAAACTGTTAAACCAAACTTGGGGTCCGACTTGTGACTTGTGAGGACCATGATTATTATTTCGTTATGGACTAACCCGTTATATTATTTGAATTATCGAGTATCCCTGGGATGGTTCTACCTCCGGGATATTCACTTTGATTATTTTATAAGCCCTTTACGTGGTGTCGCTGAGACGCCCGACTATGGCATGCTTGTTACTTATTTACTTTATAAGCCCTTTATGTGGTGTCGCTGAGACGCCCGACTGTGGCATGCTTGTTATTTATTTTACTTTATAAGCCCTTTATGTGGTGTTGCTAAGGCGGCCGACTGTGGCATGCTTGTTATTTATTTTATTTTATAAGCCCTTTATGTGGTGTCGCTCAGACGCCCGACTGTGGCATGCTTGTTATTTATTTTATTTTATAAGCCCTTTATGTGGTGTCGCTCGGACGCCCGACTGTGGCATGCTTGTTATTTATTTTACTTTATAAGCCTTTATGTGGTGTCGCTCAGACGTCCGACTGAGGCATGCTTGTTATTTACCATCAATTAGAGACGTCGCTTCAGACATCCGAATGGTGCATTTTATTCCTACTCTGTCATTACATATTCATTGTTACATATTAATAACCTGCTTGCACTCGTCAAGGATTTTATTTTTATGACTGACGTTGTGATCATAGAATACCTTCAGAGCATGATTATCAGTTGTTATATTATACCTGTGTTCATAATGTTTGCGAGTACATTCAAAGTACTCATTGGCTTGTCCCTGGCTATTGTCTTGGCCAGATTTCTTGCATGGAGAGGAGCGTTCCGATGACAGCCCCGGAACCTACGCAATGGTGATAGCAGCCTCGCGAAGATAGGAGTTAACCTTGTCAGCTGTTCCTGTGGGAAATGGAGTCCCATAGACGCTGATGATCCACAAACCGCTTCCGCCGTGAACCACTAGAAGCCAATTGTTGTACTCACAGGCCAGAATGGTCTTGTACCACATATTTTGTATTTTTTCTTGGAATTTATGTATCGAGTTGGTGCCTCATCAGCTAACAGTAATCCTGGGGCTGGTGAGCACAACGGCCATTTTCTGGAATTTAGTACCCGGAAAACCGGTCCTGACAAACTTGGTGCCAGAGCCAGGCTGACCATTCGCTAATCCTATCTTAGCCAGGTCGAAAGACCTGGGTAAGCCAAACCACCAGACCTTAACCAAAACCCAGCCAAGCTTCTCGTGCAAGATAGCCACACAGTGACCCCGACACTTTTGGCAGTCGGTGCCCAACCTATCAACCTAGCCTGTTGATCACGTGCCAGTGACCGACGCCTATAATGTCTCATTCGCAAGTGTGCGAAGGAAGACTTTGTCCCCTTTTTCTATAAGAAGGGCACGCTCGCCTCAACCCAGCACAGCACAACCTCTACCCCAAACCAAACCATAATGCCTGGCCCCGTAGTGCATAATGAGACCACAACAACCAACCTTGGAGGTTTTGGGACCATACTCGCAAACCTCACCCATCGTGCCTATGCGTTAGAAGAGCCTCCCGAATATGTTGTGTACCAAGGGTCCATGAGCGGTGAGAGTCGTCAATTCTGGGCCACTGTACACATCTACGGTAGGGGTCTGTCGCCAGCCCTACAGGTTCACCGGAAGGACAACTTCCTTCGAGCCACAAGCCATCCAGCTAGCTGCTCGAGAGGCTATAGTTCAACTCCGGCAGTTGTCGCCCGAGTTAATCGTCGCCGTTCTACTACTACCCCAGACGCGAAGGGTATGGTAGACCACCCCAAGTTGCCAACGGAGATCACGAGACGGATCCTGCGTTGTTGCACCTAGTGCGCTATGTAGGTGCACTAAAGGAACTGTTCGATCAAATCACCATTGATATGATCGCAGCTCGTGGAGAGCTGGTTCGTCGAGCCCCGGCGAGAGGAGAAGATGAGCCCGACGCCGACAGCACAGTCGTGCTGTTCAGACAACCAATCAAGACCTTGAGGTCTGCCCCAGCCATCAACCAAGGTGCTTTGATGACCCCAGAAGTGCTTCGTCGCCTTTTGGGAGCACACTCCAACGGGATTGTGGCCAACAATCCCCGCGATGGTCATCATCGCCACCCCGACCCTGCAGTTCCTCAACCACCTCCAGCTTATCCCGACGATGAGACCCGTGGAGAAGCCTCGACGTCCACAAGGCAAGCTCGTTTGGATATAAACGAGGTAGACTAAATCACTCGAATAGTACTGAGTCTCAGTGTATCCACGCCTTATAGTCATGCGACCTTGTAAATTAACGCAGCATGTCGATGTGCCTCTATTTTAGATAGTAACCTTGCATATTTATGTCAGCACGCAGTTGCATATTTTTTCGGGCACAGCTACCAAAACCACCCCGACGACACCAACAGTAACACGTCAGTTTAGTGAGATATGTATCTGTGGCTTTGACCCCGACCCTTTGAGCTGAGCTGGCAAATTAATTACCTTTCACCAAGGTAAAATGACCCAGCTCCAGTGCTATAAGAAGGCCACCTCGTGACCTTGCCAAGCACCCCTCACCTTGTGCACCATCCTCACAACCAATTCTTGCCATGCCAAGCCCCAGTATTTATCTGAGAACCCCAGATGCAACCCCGGGTAGTTTTGTCAAAATATTGTGGGACTTTACCTACAGTACCATGGTTCTACCCAGCCACCCTAGTACGAGCTGTTCAAATCGAGAATCACCCCATCCACCTCGAAATATTGGGCAGTAGTACACATTCCTCCCGTAAATCCAAACCAAGACCCAACGGAAGTTTCCTTCGTGGGGAAATCTATGCCAGCTCCACTAATGGCCATAGAAGCGGCTGCACACGAAGCACTTGCCCGCCTTTGATTCGCAGTACCCTATGCCAGTGAAAGGGGGTATTATTACTTTCCGAGCTGTGCTGCACCCGGAGGAGTAATATTATTTCCCGGTGGACGGATTGAGAGAGACCCAGTACTGGCCAACCTGGTCCAATACGTTAGCGCTCAAGAACGTTTGACCCAACAAGTAATGGGTTATCTCCAGAGTCTCGCGGATTTAAATCCTCAGATCGCCATCGGCAGACCACTGAGGCCCGACCAGGAGAGACACATTCATCGGCTGGTCAATCCGCTTTCCCCGATAGAACAGGAGTGCATCCCAGTACCAGAGACGTTTTCTCGGGACCCCGTCTAGTTACCGTTTGCATTATAGACGTCGCTGCTGTGTTTATTATTGCAACATTTATTTATGCATTGTAACTTATGCGTGGTAGACCGAGTTTGTGTGGCGAGTAAATTATTTAGTTTCTATTAATGTGAGTAGTTCTGTTGCGGTTTGACTCTAATATATTACTATTGTTCTCTCGCGAAAAATCCTGGAGTGAGTTTTCTTTTCCCTGAGTTGCTGCATCGTATATCTTCTCACAGCATGGATTATTCTTTTTATTCACGCAGCACCACAACTACTCGAACACATACACTGCTTGTAAAAAACCCGTAACCGTGGAGTATTTGTTTTTCAAAACAACTCTTAACAAATCTCGAGGACGAATTTTTTTTTTCTGAAGGGGGGTAGTGTTGTAACACCCCAAGATTTTTTAACCTTGTTTTATTAATTAAAATTTTTCCAGGAACTTAAAAATTGTTTTCTGGGTTTCCTGTTGATTTCAGAACCTTTCTTTTCTTTATTATTATGGAGTTTTTACCCCTAGTAAAAACTTTTCAATCATTATTGGACTCATTTACTCTCTCAAATAAAACAATTCTTTTATCAGTAGGATTATTTATATAATTATTTTCCTCTGAGCTCTATTTCTCTAAATTGGTTTTTCATAAGTTTAGGGTCCCATTTGCAATGCAACCCTTTTATAAATTCACTCAAAAATTCCACCAAAATTTGGGGATGTCATGTGATGTTTTTAAAACACTTTTATGCAAAAAGCTATTTCATTCTTTGGATATTTTGAGCTCTACATCATAATTTCAAATCTAGTCTAGTGGGCAGTTTTACACTGCAACCTATTTAAATATTTATTTAAAACTTCTACCAAAATTTTGGGATGTCAGTAGGAGCATATTATTCAACTTTATGCAAAAACCCAGCTATGTTATTTGAAAAATTTGAGTGAATCAACCTCTTTTCCATTCTGGTCCAACTTGATGAATTGTACTACAACTATATTTTAACTTGCTCCTTTTGCTGGGATTCCTTTTCCTACTTATAACTCACCCTACAATACCCTTAAGTCCAAGAGTATGAACCCATTGGGATATTTTTGGTCCATGTAATGACAGCCTCTAGTTTCTGCCAAAAACTGATTTTCTCAAATAATTGCACTAACAAGTTTCTACATTTGGCAAACTAACCTCACCACCCTATCATTCATCTAAAGACACCCCACTCTGGAAGATTTGACCACCCCAAGTACTGCCTAGATGCCTCTGGCATTTTGTCAAACACCCTGTGTTCATAGACAGATTTGGCATGGTTGAAAGTTTTGTGTTGCGAACTTCCTCCTTGTCCAAACCAAGTTGTCTAGTAACCTTCTAACTGTCTCTATCCTAGGCCTGTGGATTTTCATTGGCTCTCTAGCAATTTTGGTCGCCCTGGCATTTCGTCGAACGAGTGTCGCAAGACGCTTCCGAGCGCCTTGAAAGCAGAGCATCGCGTTTTGCACGCGTCCGCCGCCGAGCCAGCCTACTCGACTTGCCCGCTCTGCAGAGCCGCACCACTCACTCGACTACTCACCGCATCACGCCAAGCAGCCCCTAGTGCCCTACAGCACCGCCGTCAGAGCCCTTGGCGGCACGCCGGCGTCTGCAGCGCGTCTCTGCCACGGTCGGTGCCGCCCAAGCCACACGCGCGCGCCAGCTCGCCACTTGAGCAGCATGGAGTGCGCCCACCAGCTCCAACCGCCTCCACGTCGCCCCTAGCTACAGAATGACGGTTCGCCGGTGAACTTATCCCCGGCCGCCGCGGAACCGCCTTGACTCGCCTATTTAAGGAGCCCCGCACCTCTCCGAGCCCGCAGGAAGCCTCAAGCTACTCCACTAGCGCTCCCCTAGCTCGCAATCGACCAGGAGAGGCCGTCTTCCCCAACTCCGGCTAGTTCGGCCACCGCCGCCTCCCGGCTCCGTTCGGCACAACCAGAGCCTCCCCGGCCCTCCCAACGCCACCAAACGACTCCACTTCATCTTGCGGAGCCATCCAGAACCCCAGTCGCGATGGAAAGCCACCGTAGCCCCAAACCCACTTTGCCACCAAAGCCACCAGCTGCCGCGAAGCTCGCCGCCGGCGACTCCCTCCGTCCCCACCAGAAAGTCGACCACCGATCGGACCGCCTTGACCCCCTGAGCCTGCAGATGGCCTCGATTTCCGGAACGGTGCCGGCGTTCGTGCGAAAGCATCGGCGAGTCCGCCGCTTCGGGCGAGAGGAAGATGGGGGAGGTCGACTAGTCAAACCTGACGATGGGCCAGCGGGCCCATCTCGATGACCCACCTGACCGATCCACGTGGGTTAAGTGAAGGCGTAAAGGGCAAAGTACGTATTCGACGTATACCTGTTCCAAGCGTTTTCTTTTATCTGTTTTATTTTTTAAAACAGATTTCGACCACAACTTCGACTGCCTATAACTTTTTAATTATTACTCCAAATGAGTTGATTATTTTCCCTACCTCTCTCAAATTTAGTCTAGTTTATTTTAAGATTTATCTGAAAAAATTTCAGACAACTTTTTGGTACTGTTTTTGAAACTATATATTGATTCGAAAAAATTTTAAATAGGATTTTTGGAGAGAGGAGAAAGCTTTCAAAAGTTTTGGAGTGCACCTTGCCTCCCCCACAACTTGAAGGCAAGCATTCTGAACCCTGGCATAATATATTTCATGCATGGTTTGTCACGAGTATGATACCACCTCGATACGTAAACCTCATTATTTTATGTGGAGATATGATCATTTGCATGAATGCTTATTGGAAATTTCCTTGCTGTTGGAAATGGACATGCTTGTGATAATGATCATTCTCGTATGCCTTTCGTGCCTACCGGAAGGAAAACGGGAAAGTCTTTGTCTTGGGTAGACCCGAGCTTGTCCCTAGTTCCTCGTCGAGACGAGTGTGTCTGGCATGGCAAGAGGGGTATGATGAGTGGTGATTCTGTCTGTTGGATGAAATATATTCGTTATGCTAATCATGCAGGAAATACTTAAACCTCCTGAGTCGACCATAGATCGAGTCTTGTTCCAGTAACCCCCATACTTGTTTCGTACTACCACTTGTCTCTACAACAAGTAGAGTACGGTTCAGTAAGTCGTCAACCCCTTTCTAGCACACACCGTACAGAGAGGCCATGGTGGAAGATTCCATACACCGGTAACAATTTGTAGCTGGTAGGCAGGCCACTTGGTCCGGGGGCATGGGTGTTTCCGGTTGAGACCGAGAGGGGAGGCCACCCCTTAGAGCGCGCGATATAAATTTGATCCCATGCTACGCGAGGTTGTAGCCTCCCCACTTAGAGTTTTGCTTGACAGGCGTCGTGGGTGATTCCATACACCGGTAAGTTAAGCTGGTGTGTGCAAGTTAGGTGTGTTATCAACTAAAAGGCCGTAGATGGAATTAGTCCCGATGGACTAAAGGAATCAATTACTCGTGGTTAAAGAGTACACCCTCTGCAGAGATCAAACCTATTCGAATAGCCATGCCCATGGTTAAGGATTTCAGTCTGGGATGGGTCAAGTGTCGGTCTTAGTGTCGGTCTTCGGAGGAGAAACTGTTAAACCGAACTTGGGGTCCAACTTGTGACTTGTGAGGACCATGATTATTATTTTGTTATGTACTAACCCGTTGTATTATTTGAATTATCGAGTATCCCTGGGATGGTTCTACCTCCTGGATATTCACTGTGATTATTTTATAAGCCCTTTACGTGGTGTCGCTGAGACGCCCGACTGTGGCATGCTTGTTACTTATTTACTTTATAAGCCCTTTATGTGGTGTCGCTGAGACGCCCGACTGTGGCTTGCTTGTTATTTATTTTACTTTATAAGCGCTTTATGTGGTGTCGCTGAGACGCCCGACTGTGGCATGCTTGTTATTTATTTTAATTTATAAGCCCTTTATGTGGTGTTGCTGAGATGCCCGACTGTGGCATGCTTGTTATTTATTTTATTTTATAAGCCCTTTATGTGGTGTCGCTCAGACGCCCGACTGTGGCATGCTTGTTATTTATTTTACTTTATAAGCCCTTATGTGGTGTCGCTCAGACGCCCGACTGAGGCAAGCTTGTTATTTACCATCAATTCGAGACGTCGCTTCAGACATCCGAATGGTGCATTTTATTCCTACTCTGTCATTACATATTCATTGTTACATATTATTAACCTGCTTGCATGCATCAAGGATTTTATTTTTATGACTGACGTTGTGATCATAGAATACCTTCAGAGCATGATTATTGGTTGTTATATTATACCTGTGTTCATAATCTTTGCGAGTACATTCAAAGTACTCACTGGCTTGTCCGTAACTATTGTCTTGGCCAGATTTCTTGCGTGGAGAGGAGCGTTGCGATGACAACCCTGGAACCTACGCAATTGTGATAGCAGCCTCGCGAAGATAGGAGTTCACCTGGTCAGCTGTTCATGTGGGAGATGGAGTCCCATAGACGCTGATGATCCACAAACCGCTTCCGCCGTCAACCACTAGAAGCCAATTGTTTTACTCACAGGCCAGAATGGTCTTGTACCACATACTTTGTATTTTTGCTTGGAATTTCTGTATCGAGTTGGTGCCTCATCAGCTAACAGTAATCCTGGGGCTGGTGAGCACAACGGCCATTTTCTAGAATTTAGTACCTGGAAAACCGGTCGTGACACCCAGATACTTGAAAGGGCTATCTTTGCTATAGTCAGTCCACCGATTCCCATTATCGGGGTCGAGTAACCTCCAAGGTCAAGTTTATATCAACTCCGATAATTAATCCAATCTCCCAGTTATTTTCCACCGAAAAACATGGTATCACGATCAAGATTATCGGTCTAATTCCAATTTACTCTGAACCATGTAGACTTACTCAGCATCTATACTCCACTAGGCCCTCCTATTTAAATCCAATTTTCTCAGGAGCAATGAGAGTTACGTTACTCTATTAGTTGATCCCACCCAGTTCATCTACCAACATGAGAGCCTCACAATCCATCAAAAGTCTCAATACTTCCTCAAGGTATCGAATATAAACTCATCAAGTCATCTGTCCTCTGTTCATATATCATCAATTTGGTCCACCCTATGGCATCGCCAGTTCTGGTACTATCTTAGGATGATAATGTGCTCGTTCACTACGTCCACTAGTTCCATAATGAACCCAAAGGTCTTTGTGCAAGGTTACGGAGGCTTAACTGGTTCTCTTGCAATTCTGTGGGTTAAGCACATGGTGAAGTCTCGAAGGGTCTAGAGATGGGTTTTCAGTCTTGAGGGGTAAGCATAATTCTACGGGGTTGCAATTGGTCGAGTATGAGGGAGTCCTGGATTAGGGGGTACCGGGACAGCCGGACTGTTTACAACGTCCGTACTATTGAAGCGTGAAGATGCAAGACTCAAGACTTCGGCCCGTGTCCGGATGGGACTTTCCTTGGCGTGGAAGGCAAGCTTGGCGATCCGGATATTATATTACCTTCCTTGTAACCGACTCCATGTAAACCCTAGCCCTCTCCGGTGCCTATATAAATCGGAGAGGTTGGTCCTTAGAAGGCCGATCACAATTACAATCATACCATCATAGGGTAGCTCTTAGGGTTTAGCCTCTATGATCTCGTGGTAGATCTACTCTTGTACTACCCATATCATCAATATTAATCAAGCAGGAAGTAGGGTTTTACCTCCATCGAGAGGGCCCGAACACAGGTAAACACCTGTGTCCCTTACTTCTTGTTACCATCAGCCTTGACGCACAGATCGGTACCCCCTACCCAAGATCCGCCGGTTTTGACACCGACATTGGTGCTTTCATTGAGAGTTCCTCTGTGTCGTCGCTATTGGGCTCGATGGCTCCTTCAACCATCGTCAATAACACGATACCGGACAGTCACGACGAGCATGGCTTAGACCTGCTGTCGGACAAAGCTTGGGGTATCGCCCCCGCATTAGCCTCGGACCTAAATCCGGAGCAGGCTGCGTTGCTCGAGGACGGAGGGCTGGACCCTACCCCGCAGGTCGCGCACTCATCGGCGTTGGAGCAGAACACGGGCCTTACCTCTGTGGTGGCCTATGACTCCGGACCCCCGGAGTCATATCCGGATGTTGAGTCTGGTCCGTGCACTCCCGAACCGGTCGAGCCAGATTGGGCTCCGGTAATGGAATTCACCGTCGCAGACATTTTTCGGCACTCGCCCTTTGGCGACATGCTGAACTCGTTGAAAACTCTCTCTTTGACAGAAATTTCTGGGCCAAACTACGTCCGGTTCGAGTGGGAAGCAGACGACGAAGAAATTCGCTGCCAACCAACCACCCACTTCATAGCCATGGTCGATGATTTAACCGACATGACTGACTTCGACTCCGAAGACATCGACGGTATGGACGACGATGCAGGAGAGGATGCGGAACCTATGGGGCGCCGGACTTCCCCCTCGTCACACGACATATACATGGTGGATACGCCCAAAGTGGACAAAGGCGACAGTCCGGATGATAAAACCCCCGGACAAAAGCCAAAGCGACGGCGCAGACGCTGTTCTAAGTCCAGCAACAGTAAAAATAGTGACAAGAGCGCCAGAAGGATCGATAATACAATCAACTCCGAAGGAAACAACAACCATACGGACCCAGCGATGGAGCAGGACGAACCAGGTCACCCTGAACACAGTTCGGAGCAGACGCCCGAGGAAAATGATCCCAACGGACGAGGTCATCAAGACGAACCAGCACAGGAAAACGGTCCAGATAACGATTCAACTCCGAAAAAACACGTGGAACGAGATAACCTCCACAGAAAGCTTATGGCCACCGCAAGAAGCCTAAAGAAGCTGAAGCAACGGCTCAAGGCCGCACAGGAAACGCTCAACCGTAGATGGAATAAAGTGCTAGACACTGAAGAAAGATACGGCGATGATCGCCATACAAAGAGCTATCCAAAGCGCAAGCTACCGCTGTAATTCGGACGACGGTTGTACCACTTAGAATCGCAACAAAGCGGCTACCGATCCACATGAACACCTGAATAAGAAAGCTGGCGTGGCTAGGTCCATTTATGGATCCAAAGGATGCACCCCGGCGAAGGACTATGGTCGCCAAAACGATTTTACGCCAATCGAATACCAGTCCGGAATAAAGACCGGACACAACAACATCCGACGACATGCCATAGCACGTCCAGATACAGAGGGGCTGCTCACCCCCTGTGCTTTATCGATGAAGTACTGGACCACGAATTCCCACAGGGCTTTAAACCTGTGAACATAGAGGCATACGATGGAACGACAGACCCAGGGGTCTAGATCGAGGACTTTATCCCCCACATACACATGGCTCGTGGGGATGTCCTTCATGCCGTCAAATACCTCCCCCTCAAGCTGAAGGGACCAGCTCGGCATTGGTTGAAAAGCCACCCCGAAAATTCAATTGGGAGCTGGGAGGAACTCGAGGACGCTTTCAGGGCCAACTTTCAAGGGACCTATGTCCGTCCTCCGGATGCTGACGACTTAAGTCACATAGTCTAACACCCCGGAGAATCCACCCGCAAGTTTTGGAACAGATTCCTCACTAAGAAGAATCAAATTGTTGATCGTCCAGGATGTCAAGCCTTAGCAGCATTCAAACATAGCATCCGTGACGAGTGGATCACCAGACACCTCGGCCAAGAAAAGCCAAGGACAATGGCAGCCCTAACAAGCCTTATGACCGCTTTTGCGTGGGAGAAGATAGCTGGCTAGCCCGTAAAGGCACCAGCGACCCCAGCACATCCGAAATAAGGGATGGCAACGGGAAGCCACGGCGTCATAAAAACAAACGCCAAAACAAGGAAGAGAGCCCGGATAACACGACGGTTAATGCCAGATTCAAGGGCTCTCGACCTAATCAGCAAAACAAGCCATCTAAAGGTAGAAAAGAGGGACCGTCTGGTCTAAATAGAGTCCTAGACAGACTATGCAAAATTCATGGCACCCCTGACAAACCTGCAAACCACAAGCACAGAGAATGCTGGGTCTTCAAGCAGGCCGGCAAATTAAACGACGAACACAAGGAGAGGGAAACACCAAGTGAAGACGAGGATGAACCTCGCCAGCCGAACACTGAAGGATAGAAAAATTCCGCCAGAGGTTAAAACAGTGAACATGATCCACGCGACTCACACATCCATGAGGAGAGCCGCGAGCAGCAGCGCGCATAGAGACGCACTCGATATAGAGCCCATCGTACTCACGCCTAACCGCTGGATGCCTTATCCGATCACTTTTGATAACTTGGATTACCGAACTAGTATTCAGCATGGAGGACCAAAGGCGTTCGTGCTTGATCCAATAATCGACGGATACCGTCTCACCCGCGTCCTTATGGACGGCGGCGGCAGTCTCAATTTAATATATGAGGACACTTTCCGCAGGATGGGGATAGACCCATCCAGCATTAACCAAAGCAACACCACCTTTGAAGGGGTGATACCAGGCGTTGAAGCCCATAGCAGAGGCTCCATCACACTCCTTCATGGACCAAGACGTTGGATCAAGTGTGATTAAGCATATTTTTTTCGAACACCCCCGCATTGCCTGCGTAGGGGGATGAAGCCAACACCTGCTATCTTTCGGATTAAACATTCATATACATATATGTAAACGGACACACAAGGGACACACTAATACTTTCGGGAGAAAAGTATAAATATAGCCTTATAACCAAACTAACATTGTTTCTTACAATGATTCAATTCATCACTCGAATGTGGGGACCCCGACTCATAAGTCATGATCACCGGCTGCACGTGTACAGTGATCCCAGAGATCAATGCTCACTGAACACACAGAAGCTGAATAACAAGAGTCTTACATCCATACATACCGTCTTACACAAATTATGACCATTATGGTCAAGTCTTACATAGATAAAGCCACAAGGGTTGAATATCAAATAAACTTAAGCAGCGGAAATCTTCGTCGATAAGTAGAACCCATGCCATGTGCCTTAACCCTATAGGCATTCTGACTGGGAAACGTCCTAGTTCGCATGTTCGTCTCCAAAGAACTCTTCTTCAAACTCTGGTTCTTCCATGCCTGGCCAATTAAATAACCAGTGGCAAGCCAATGAGTACTTCGAATGTACTCGCAAGCAACCCATGTTTTGGTTCAAGATACAACAATGCATGATATAGGTAAATTTTTGCAGAAAGCTAGTTTTGAGTGCAACGACATGCTCAACAACTTGTAAGACATGCATCGGGAGAATTCAAGTAACCATGAGGACATGTTACAGATATCAACATAAATAGACTGGGCATCAACCCAACTCAATCATGTCAAGTCCTTTGACTTGACCCACCTAGATCTTCCCACTTATCCAAACACACACACTAGTTTGTAAACATGTGGACGTAGCCCAAGAGCGGTTACCCAACTGTCCTTGACCGTGGACACGGCTGTTCGAATAGTTTTACACTCTGCAGAGGTTGCACACTTTACGCACAAGATCCGGGGAACTTCCGTGTCATCCACGACCCGCAATACCTCAAGTACCTGGGGTAAGCACCCGGTCACTATCTTTCCCTAGACAACACTAACAATGAGTCCACTCATTTTCCATATCCTCACGATGTACATCATACGAGACTCACTCGAGATCGTAACATCCGAGAGGGGACACAATGGTGTATCCGGTGCCCTGTGAAAACAGTCATGGCTGCCCTACCTAGCATGACCCCGTCCCAAGAGAGAGCACCAACTCTCCCCCGTCACTAGTAATGCGGGCTCCAAGCTAGTATCGGCCTAGGTAATCAATAATGCCCTTTCCCATACAAGGGTAGAGTGGTTGCGCATGTAAGGTTGGAATAACGGTCGCTACTTAAACCAGTCCGTTTTGAAAACAACACACACACACTTGCCTCGGTACACCACTTCGTCATCAAGTGGCTACCCAACTCATCATCTCCCCCGGGCATAAGTGGCACCCGAAGGGGTTTTCGAAAAGTCTTTTGAAAATGCCTTGTCTCCATTACCATGCATATCCCCGTCCCTTTTTGTGTTGAAACTCTTATATATGGGAAATATATGCCCACTAAGGTTCCTTGATTTTTGTCAAATATTTTTAAAACAATAAAATAATTTTCCTTATTAAAGACCATTTCTGGCCTTAAGAAAAAGCTTTTAAATAAAATAGGAAAATAACTTCTAAAATTATATTTTTGTGGTTTATGGGAATCCTATATCTAATAGGTTTCAAATATACTCTTTGAAATATTTTTCATACCCCAAATCAGGTACATGCAGTGCAAACCTCAATCCAGGGGTTTTTGGAAAACTAATTTTTGAAAATACTATTTGGCCAAATTATTTTTGTACGAAAATACTATATTGCACTATACACATGGCATGATCATTGGGCAGAAGTTTGGGGCAAGGAGATGAAGTACAGAAGGTGGAGTAGTTGACTTTAAAGAGCACTTGAAAATGTCAGAGAGGAAACCAACTCCAAAATAAAAGCCAAATAGTGCAAAAGTTTTTGTTGGTCTAAATTTTTATGCTTTATTAATGCAAATGAAATGTTACAAAATGTAGGGTGTGACAGACCTACCCCCCTTACAAGAATCTCGTCCCCCATATTCCTAAACATGGCTTTAAAGAGATACGGAAACTCGGATCTAAGGTAGTCTTCACGTTCCCAGGTTGCTTCTGCTTCAGTGTGGTTGCTCCACTGGACCTTGAAGTACTTGATGGTGCAGCTTAGAGTGCGTTGCTCAGCCTCATCCAAAATGCAGATGGGCCTCTCACGGTAAGTCAAATCAGGCTGAAGGTCAATGGCTTGGTGATTGACGTCCTTGTAAAGATCAGGCTTGTCTGGGACTTGGAGACACTTCCGGAGTTGTGACACGTGGAATACGTTGTGCACATCGGATAGTTCAGGTGGCAGTTCCAACTGGTAAGCCACTTCTCCTCGTCGGTCAGTGATCTTGAAGGGGCCGATGTATCTTGGGGCGAGCTTTCCTTTGACATGGAAGCACTGGGTTCCCTTGAGAGGTGTGACCCGGAGATAGACATGGTCTCTGACTCGGAAGTTCATGTCTCTATGACGTGAGTCAGCGTAGCTCTTCTGTCTTGACTTGGCAGTCTTCAAACGCTCTCTGACAAGCTGGATTTGCTCTTCTACTTCACGGAGGATATCGTGCCCAAAGACTAGTCCTTCTCCGGTCTCTGACCAATTGAGGGGTGTGCGGCACTTCCGTCCGTATAACACCTCAAATGGTGCCATCTGAAGGCTTGACTGATAACTGTTGTTGTAGGAGAACTCGGCGAAAGGGAGGCAATCTTCCCACCTAGCTCCATATGCTAAGACACAGGCTCGGAGCATGTCTTCGAGTATCTGATTCACTCGTTCTGTCTGACCTCCGGCCTCAGGTGGAAAGCGGTCTTTGAAGGACAACTTGGTCCCCATGGCCTCTTGGAACTTCTTACAGAACCTTGAGGTAAAGTGGGTTCCTCGGTCTGACAAAATCTCCTTGGGAACACCATGAAGGCTTATGATTCTGTTGATGTAGAGGCTGGCTAGCTGGTTTCCCTTGTAAGTCGTTTTGACAGGAATGAAATGGGCTACTTTGGTCAAATGGTCGACTATGACCCAGATGGAGTCATGTCCCTTATTTGACTGGGTAATCCAGTGATGAAGTCCATTCCGACTTTATCCCATTTCCATTCGTGCACCTTGAGAGGTCAGAATAACCAAATGGGTCGCTGATGTTTAGCTTGTACTCTTTGGCATATGTCACACTTAGCGACGAAAGTGGCTATCTCTCTCTTCATGCCATGCCACCAGAATCTTTCCTTTAGGTCTTGATACATCTTGGTTCCTCCGGGGTGGATGGAATACAGGGTGTCATGAGCTTCTTGCAAGATCAAATTCTTGAGCTCAATCTTGTTGGGTACGCAAATGTGATTCCCAAACCACACAATTCCTTGCTCATCCTCTGAGAATCCTGGGGCCTTGCCTGCCTTGATCTTCCTCTTGATGCCTTCAATACTTCGTGTCCCTTTTGAGCTTCCTTAACATCATCTATCAAGGTAGGCCTAACTTCGAGGTTGGCCAAGAATCCTGGTGCAACCAGTTCCAACCTGAAGCATTCAAGGAACAAGCCTTTCTGCTTAATGCATCTGCTACCACATTAGCCTTTCCAGTGTGGTATTGAACACTAAGGTCACAATCCTTGACCAACTCTAGCCATCTTCTTTGCCTCATGTTCAATTCCTTCTGAGTGAAAATATACTTCAGACTTTTGTGATCCGTGTATATCTCACACCGCTTCCCTAGGAGGTAATGTCGCCATGTTTTCAGGGCATGAACTATAGCTGCCAACTCGAGGTCATGAGTAGCATAGTTCTCTTCATGAGGCTGTAGTTTCCTTGAAAGGTAAGCTACGACTATGCCTTCTTGCATCATAACACCTCCCAGTCCGGTTCTTGACGCATCACAATATATCACAAACTCCTTGTGTATATCTGGTGTGGCCAGAACTCGGGCGGTGTTTATTCTCTTCTTCAACTCCTGGAAGCTTTCTTCACACTTCAGCGTCCATTCAAACTTCTTGTCCTTCTTCAAGAGTTGAGTCATGGGTCGGGCAATGCTTGAGAATCCTTCAACAAACTTGCGGTAATATCCTGCGAGTCCGAGGAAGCTTCTGACTTCCTTCACATTGCGTGGGGATTGCCATTCAGTCACAACTTCAATCTTAGCGGGATCGACCGACAATCCTTCTTCGTTCAAAACATGACCCAAGAATCCAACTTCACGCAGCCAAAATTCGCACTTGCTGAACTTGGCATACAGTTGGTGCTCTTGAAGCTTGTCTAGGACCATCCTCAAGTGTTGCTCGTGCTCTTCTTCCGTCTTTGAGAAGACAAGAATGTCATCAATGAAGACGACAACAAACTTGTCCAAATATTCCATGAAGACCTTATTCATGAGATACAGGAAGTAAGCTGGGGCATTGGTCAATCCAAAGGACATGACCGTGCACTCATACAGGCCATATCTGGTTGCAAATGTCGTCTTCGGAATATCCTGGGGTCTGATTTTCAGCTGATAGTACCCAGACCTGAGGTCGATCTTGGAGAACACCTTGGACCCATTGAGTTGGTCAAATAGATCTTCAATCTTGGGAAGTGGATACTTGTTCTTGATTGTAACTTCATTGAGGGAGCGGTAGTCAATGCACAAGCGGATGGTACCGTCCTTCTTTGCCACAAACAGAACAGGTGATCCCCAAGGGGAGGCACTAGGGCGGATAAATCCCTTCCTCAACTGCTCTTCCAATTGCTTCTTTAATTCTGCTAACTCTTCCGATCCCATTCTATACGGCTTCTTATAGATGGGTCCTGCTCCGGGTATGAGCTCGATGATGAACTCAATGTATCGGTCAGGAGGCATTCTCGGTAGCTCATTAGGAAAGACATCGGGGTATTCGCATACTACCGGCACTTGCTCCAATCCAACTTCAGTCAGACAGTTGACTTGGTTGGCTTGAGCAGAGGTGGGGTTGGAGGCAAATTTAACTTCGACTCCTTGGTCATTGGTCAAAGTGACAGTCCGGTTGGCACAGTCTAACAAGCCTTGGTGCTTGATGAGCCAATCCATTCCTAAGATCACATCCAAGCATTGTGATCTTAAGATGATAAGGTCTGCTAGGAAGTCTACCCCATTAATGACAATCCCGACTCCTTTGCATCCTATCTTGGCTCTCATCTCTGCTCCGGGGGTTTGTACCACCATAGGGTTATTCAGGGGTGTAGGGGTCATGCCACTTTTTAATGCAAACTTTCGGGTGACAAATGAATGCGTGGCTCCAGAATCAAACAAGATAGTTGCAGGTGCTGAGTTGACAAGGAACGTACCTAGCACGACGTCCGGGTCTTCCTGGGCTTCTTCTGCAGTGACATGATTCACACGACCCTTGCCGTTGTTGGGCGGGTTGCGTGGAGCTTGGTTCCTTGGTGGCATTCCATGGCCTTGTCCTGGGTTCTGCGCATTGGGGCGCGGGGCGTCGGGCTTCTTGTTGGGGCAATTCTTGGAGTAGTGTCCTGGCTGACCACATCCAAAGCTAGTGACTTGGTTGGGGTTGCTGCTTTTGCCAGCATTGTTATTGCGGTTGTTGTAAGCTGGCCTGGGGTTGGCATACTGCTGAGGTGGATAGTTTGTGCGGGGTGCAGGAGCTCTTGGCTGCTGATAGGTTGGCTTGACCGAGGCTGGCTGCCACGGGCGAGCCTTCTGGTTGCTGGAGCTACCCTTGCTGATCATCTTGCGCTTACGGGTATCATCCAAAGCACGCTGCTTGTCCTCAAGCATGAGTGCCTTGTTCACCAGATCAGGAAAGGTCGGGCAGTCACACACAACAAGCAAGTACTGCAGAGTCTGGTTAAGGCCTTCCATGAAGCGCTCCCTTTTGGCAGCATCAGTGCTGACATCTTCAGGGGCATATCTTGAGAGAACACTGAACTTCTGCATGTACTCCTTGAAAGTGCTACTACCTTACTTCGGGGCTCGGAACTCATGCTTCTTGATGGCCATGATTCCGGAAGGAATGTGGGCCTTGCGGAATTCTTCCTTGAAGTCATTCCAAGTGATGTTTTGCTCAGCATGCATGGCCTTGAATCCATCCCACCAAGCTCTAGCAGTGCCCCCGAGACAGTGAGCAGCATACGCCACCTTCTCACGGTCCTCAGTGCATCCGACTAGTTCCAGCAGATCCTCAATGGTGCGGACCCAGTCGTCTGCATCCAGGGGTTCAGCAGTCTCGATGAAGGTGGGTGGTGCATGCTTCTTGAACTCCACCAACGTGGAACGTCCATTGCCATTTCCCGCCGGCTGGCGATTGACAGCTTGAGCAATCATCTAGAGGGATGCAGTGTTGGCTTGGCATTCTTCTCGGAAGGCTTGGAGAAGCTGAGCCATGCCCATGATTGGAGGTGGTGGCGGTGGTGGAGCTTGTCCTTGGGTTTGGTCCTGACTGGCTCCTGCTCCAGCTTCTTGCTGCTGGGTAGAGGTACCAGTACGTGTTACAACAGGCATCCTGTTGGAGCGGCCAAGGTCTCATGATTGGAAAAGATGGGGAAAGCAATATAGATGGGACGCCTAGTAAGGGGGTTGGTATGATGCTAATTGTTTTCATGCAAGGGCCAAAAGGGCAAACACATTCATTAAAGTCCAAATGGGTGATGTAGTCGCTTACAAGTTCCCGAAGGAAAGCACGACGTCCATCAAACACATCAAAAGCAAACACAACACTACATGGTTTCGTATGAACCATTACAAGGACTCGACTTCGCATAGGGGTACACGACCTATCCTACCGCAGGGGTTACTAACGGGCATATCCGGGTTGCGAATGATGCCTAAGTGGTGGAATGCTCGGTCGCATAGTCTGGCTCTTCTGGATCTTCCTCATCATCATCAGCATCCTGACTTTCCTCTTCACTTGAAGGGGTGGGGGAGTGGAGGAGCTCAACACGGCGTTGCTTTGCCGGTGGTGCGAAGAGCTTGCGGTATTCCTTTGCGCTCATGCGGTGTTGCTGTGGGGGTCCTCCATCCTTTGGGGGTCTTCCGCCTCGGTATGCGATTGCGGGCTGTCCAGGGGGAGCACCTTCCTTCTTGATCCTATCCGTCTTCCCTTGTGCTTGGAGAAGAAGTGCCTTGGTCTCATGAAGTTCCTTTCGGAGCTCCATTGATTCCGAGGCCAAGTGTTGTGCCAAACTATCGGCACAAAGGCTGAAATAGGTCCGAATCGGAGTGGAAGTCCTTCTAATGGTGGAGCTGGTGCACTGCTCTCATCCTCACCTTCCTTCCGATAAGGCAAGAAGCGGGTTGCCAACTCATCTGCCATCTCTGGAAGAAGGTCTCGGAGGCGGGTGAGTGCCTTGAGGGTTGCCGTCTCAACGGCAAGAACCAGAGTTGCCATCTGGGGTCCCTCAAAGAACCAGCTTGTTGGAGAGTCATTAGCCTTCACGATCACTTTCACATGATACTCCGTCTCGGTGTCATTGATCCAGTGCTCATGGTAGGTGAAAACGGGGGCTCGGTGAAACTGGCACTTCTTGAGGCTATCCTCGAGAAGCACGAGAAATCCGGTGGTCAGGAAGTCTTCGGGTACAGCAGCCATCTACAAAGGTTGAATGGGAGAGGTTAATAAGGGAAATATATCTTGGGTGGTGTAAGCTTTAGAAAATAAGATAAGTTTAGATGGTCTCAAGCTAACTAACGTCCATGCTAACTGAGGCTTCCTACAGTCAGGATGGCTCTAATACCAGCTCTGTGGGGACCCCGACTCATAAGTCGTGATCACCGAATGCACGTGTATAGTGATCCCAGAGATCAATGCTCACTTAACACACAGAAGCTGAATAACAAGAGTTTTACATCCATACATACCGTCTTACACAAATTATGACCATTATGGTCAAGTCTTACATAGATAAAGCCACAAGGGCTGAATATCAAATAAACTTAAGCAGCCGAAATCTTCGTCGATAAGTAGAACCCATGCCATCTGCCTTAACCTTACAGGCATTCTGACTGGGAAACGTCCTAGTTCACATGTTCGTCTCCAAAGAACTCTTCTTCGAACTCGGGTTCTTCCATGCCTGGCCAATTAAATAACCAGTGGCAAGCCAATGAGTACTTTGCATGTACTCGCAAGCAACCCATGTTTTGGTTCAAGATACAACAATGCATGATATAGGTAAATTTTTGCAGAAAGCTAGTTTTGAGTGCAATGACATGCTCAACAACTTGTAAGACATGCATCAGGAGAATTCAAGTAACCATGAGGATAGGTTACAGATATCAACATAAATAGAGTGGGCATCAACCCAACTAAATCATGTCAAGTCCTTTGGCATGACCCACGTAGATCTTCCCACTTGTCCAAACTAGTTTGTAAACATGTGGACGTAGCCCAAGAGCTGTTACCCAACTGTCCTTGACCGTGGACACGGCTATTCGAATAGTTTTACACTCTGCAGAGGTTGCACAAGATCCGGGGAACTTCCATGTCATCCACGACCCGCGATACCTCAAGTACCCGGGGTAAGCACCCGATCACTATCTTTCCCTATACGACACTAACAAGGAGTCCACTCGTTGTTCCATATCCTCACGATGTACATCATACGAGACTCACTCGAGATCGTAACATCCGAGAGGGGACACAACGGTGTATCCGGTGCCCTGTGAAAACAGTCATGGCCGCCCTACCTGGAATGACCCCGTCCCGAGAGAGAGCACCAACTCTCCCCCGTCACTAGTAATGCGGGCTCCAAGCTAGTATCGGCCTAGGTAATCAATAATGCCCTTTCCCATACACGGGTAGAGTTGGTGCGCATGTAAGGTTGGAATAACGGTCGCAACTTAAACCAATCCGTTTTGAAGACAACACACACACTTGCCTCGTTACACCATTTCGTCATCAAGTGGCTACCCAACTCATCATCTCCCCCGGGCATAAGTGGCACCCGAAGGGGTTTTCCAAAAGTCCTTTGAAAATGCCTTGTCTCCATTACCATGCATATCCCCGTCCCTTTTTGCGTAGCACTACTTAGCATCCTATCTACTCCCACCGGCATAACCCTCATAAGATGGTAGGGTCATGCACAATGCAAGTATCAACGAGGAAGTAATGGTGGAAAACCACCCCATGTGGTCATCACAGTATCATGTCTCCGATGCAAGCAATAAGAGTGCTATATGACATGCATAAAAAGGGTTTCATAGACATGGTCAAAGGGCCGCTTGCCTGGCTCAACAAAGTCTTCTAGGTCTTCAAAGTCTTCTGGTCCAACTCCTTCGTCAGCGACGCTATCTATCGTCGCAAAATAATAACGAGAAAAATAAGGCAATAATAAAACAGAAAAACCAAAGTGCTCAGAAAAATGTCAACTCATTTTTGTTAAATACTAGGGTGAAAACTAAGAAGGGGAAAATTCCTAATTTTGGATTTGGAGTAGCAGAATAGGAGAAATGGATTTACAAAGGTATATTTAAATGCTTAAAATCACATTTAAATATTTACAGTGAAGAAAAGGTTGTTGGATTTGGATGAAAGTTGCACCATTAAATAGGTTGCAATACTTTAGGAATTTAGGAGTTGGAATTAACTTATTTGGACATATATTTTATCCTGTGGAATTTTTGGAAAAGTGACAGAAAAAGAAAAAGGGGAAGGGGCACTGTGCCTGCTGGGCCAGAACAGCCGCAGGGCAGCGGCCCAGCCAGCGACGCGGCCAAGCCGAGCCGACGCGCGCGCGCGCCAGGTTTGAACCTGACGGGCGGGGCCCAGCTGCCAGTGGGAGAGAGAGAGGGGGCGAGAGAGAGGTGAGGATGACAAGCGGGGCCCGCCTGTCATCTCTGACCTCGCGACCAGAGGGCCAGCGTGCTCACTGACGGCGAAGCAGGGCACGGCGGGGTGAGATGATGGCACCATTGGACTCAATGCAGAGTCGCCGTTCAGGTGGAGGTGGTTGCGGTTGCCGGGGTGGCCTGGTTCGTCGGCGATGAGGTCTTGCGGCGGAGGAGCTTCGTGTGGTGGTCGTTCCGGTCGACTCCGGATGCAAACGAGGCGGGGGAGAGAGGGGAAATGATCAGTGGGAGGAGGCGGTTTCAGATCGGGGCAGAGGAGGAGCGGGGAAGGCCTGTACCTCGCAAACTCCGGCGAGCCGAAGCGGCGGAGCTCGAGCCCGATCTCGAGCTCGGGTGCTCCTGGAGACGAACTGGGGGTGCAGGGGGATGATTAGGGGAGTGAGAGAGCGAGTGGTGAGGAGAGGAGGGCTCGGGGAGGCCCTTAAATAGGAAAATGGCGGGGTGCCGTGGACCCGTGCGCCGGGCGAAGCCTCGTTGCTGCCACAGGGCTCGGGAGGAGCTGGCGCCGTGTCTGGGGTGTTGCTGGGTGTGGACTACGCCGAGGGGAGCTAAGGGAGAGAGCGGGGAGGGGTCAGAGACGCCGCGCGTGTGAGCCGTGCCATTGGCGCGCTCGGGCGGCCAGCGCGCGTGCGAGCTGGGGCGAGAGGAGGGAGAAGGAAGAGGGGGACCAGGGTTTAGCATGCTGCGGACGCCGAGGCGCATCGTCAGGCGTGCTGGGGAGGCCCGAGGTGGCCGGAGGCGGTTGGAAGGGGGCGGCTACAAGGCGGAGCGCATCAGAAGGCCCAGAAGCGTGCAAATGGCTAGCATAGCCATTTTTTATGCAACGTGGGCACGTCCAAAGGTGTCTGGTAGCTCTAGGGGGAAGTAAAGAAGTGGGTTGTAGCCTTGGATGCCCTGGGGAGCCAGTAGGAGATGAGAGAGGTAGAAGAAGAGGGAGAGAGGGGCTGTCCAGGGAGGTAAATGGGGCTATTTTACCCCTTAATCATTGAGCAATGGCCAGGGGAGAGTTACTGGAGGTAGGAGAGGACTAGGAGGAGCTGTGATAAAGAGTTGAGTTCAAGGAGAATAGTGTTAGTGGTCAAAATGGTGATTTTTGAAAAGTGGCAGAAGGTGTTTTATAATGGTTTTGACCAGCAGATGATTTCCAACTGCCATGAGACTCCACAGGGTGAAATGACACATATAATTAGGGCCTTCCACCAAGTTAGAGCTTATTTGGGCAAAGTTGCCAATGCAACTTTTGTAAACCCTAGAAATTTGCAGAAATGAACTTATGTAGATCTAGTTGAGCAAATCACTTCTCCTTGATGCACCACATGGTGTCGTGGCCTTATTTGGTCACGTGAACATGCTCACCAAAGTTGGGGTGAGGGAGAGAAAGTTGGTAGTACAAAGTTGTTCAAATTTGATTCTTGTCAGAGAGGGTTTTGGGGCATTTTGGTGAACCAAAATGACTTTAATTGACACGAGGCTTTGCAAGGTGATCACAATATGCATTTGTGACTTGCTGGATTTTCCTTGGATTTTTATGAAAATATTTCCTGTAGAAATATTTCAAATCCTTGAAATGGGCAGAAATGGTTTTGGGTGGTTTTGTCCAATATTTTGAACATGACCATGTGTTGAAACTCTTATATATGGGAAATATATGCCCACTGAGTTTCCCTGATTTTTGTCAAATATTTTTAAAACAATAAAATATTTTTCCCTATTAAAGACCATTTCTGGCCTTAAGAAAAAGCTTTTAAATAAAATAGGAAAATAACTTTTAAAATTATATTTTTGTGGTTTATGGGAATCCTATGTCTAATAGGTTTAAAATATACTCTTTGAAATATTTTTCATACCCCAAATCAGGTACTTGCAGTGCAAACCTCAATCCAGGGGTTTTTGGAAAACTAATTTTTGAAAATACTATTTGGTAAAATTATTTTTGTATGAAAATACTATATTGCACTATACACATGGCATGATCATTGGGCAGAAGTTTGGGGCAAGGAGATGAAGTACAGAAGGTGGAGTTGTTGACTTTAAAGAGCACTTGAAAATCTCAGAGAGGAAACCAACTCCAAAATAAAAGCCAAATAGTGCAAAAGTTTTTGTTGGTCCAAATTTTTATGCTTTATTAATACAAATGAAATGTTACAACATGCAGGGTGTGAAATCGAATAAGACATTCTTCAAGCACTACGCCTCTATCAGGTGGGCACCTTCTGTGACCTGCGCCAAGTAGTGCTCGGCCGGACACTGGCCCCCCGCCGGATCTTGGGTCGCTATAATATTGGCCTCCATATCCGTCCAATAGGCTTTAACGCGGGCAAGAGCCATCTGGGCACCCTCTATGCACGCCGACCTCCTCATGGCGTCGATCCGAGGCACGGCCCCAAGGAACTGCTGCACCAGGCCAAAGTAATTGTCCGGCTTAGGCCCTTCCGGCCAAAGATGGTCTATCACAGACCGCATTGCAAGACTAGACAACCTGTGAAGCTCCGCTACAACAGCCATCTTGTCGTTTAACGGCAGCGGGCGAGTGGGAGCATTGAATTGCGACCAGAAAAGCTTCTCCACCTCCTTATCACCCTGACCATCAAAGAAATTGGCAGCGTGAGCCATACTCTTCGCCACATCTGCATACGCGTCCACGGGACTCTAGCGCCCATCCAGGGGAGCGTACTTCGGATCGAAAAACTTCATCCGCAGCATGTAGGAACCTCCAGCTACGATTTTACCGGCCTGTTGAAGCTCCTCCCGCGCACCCCTGAGCTTGGTCCGTATTTCCTTGGTGCCATTGCGTGCCTTGTCCAGCTCGGCCAAGTTATCCTTATGCTCCTTTTTAAGGAGCTCATACCGGTCAGTGGCATTTCTTAACTCCATAGCCATTTCGGCCATCTTTTCTTCGCTTCGGCGTTGAGCATCATGTTCGGCTCTTAGTTCCTCGGTCGCCTTTAGGGCAGCCGCGTTGCTAACCCGAGCTTGTTCCTTGGCTTGGACAAGTTCTACCCATAGGGCCTCCACGGCAGCAACACCATCTGCAGTCCGAACATCTTACATTAATATCATGCCGCCTCCATATTTTCCTATACAAAGGAAGGTAGAGCACATACCTTGTGACTTTTCCAGCCGCTCGTTTACCAGCGTGATATCGGCATCAATCGATAGAATCTGCCTGGTCAGTTCGGAAACTTCCACGGACTGGTCGGCAGCCGGACTCATAGGTACCTGCACACATTTATAGCGCAATCATTGATCTATGATCCCCCGTTTGCCCCCTAGGGTGGGCAACCAGTGTCTCAGGGGCTACTATCTATATGGAGCACACCTAACGCGTGCCTCACAGCCAAAAACAGTGTATTCTTCAATACATACCTCAAAGCCTCTGAGCAAACTTGCAAATGCTTCATTCAACCCGCTTGTAGCGGATGAAATCTTCTGGAGCACCGTGCTCATTAATGAGCGGTGCTCCTCCGAGAGCGCAGCCCGCTCCAGTAGGCACATCAGTATGTCCGGCCGGACATCGAACTGTGCCGGACCCTTTCCATTGCCCCTCGCGGGAGCCAAACGCTGCGAGCTCAGGGCGGCTGACGCGTTGGCCTTCGGCTTCGGCAGATCCGGACTCCTCCGTGAGGACACTTCGGTGTCGCCCGCTTCGCGAGCCGGAGAGGTAGGTGGGGTCTTGTAACACCCCAAAAATTTAACCAGGTTTTAGTTATTAAATTTTTTCCAAGAGTTTAAAATTTTTGCCTGCAAGAATATCTCTGTTGATTTCAAAACTTTTCCTTTAATATTAAGGAATTTATCCCTAGTGGATCCCTCCAAAATATATTGGACTTCTACGACCTCTCATTAAAACAAATTTCCTAATCAGTAGATCTATTTATTAAATTATTCCACCCTGAGCTATATTCATTAAAATGACTTGTTTTTAGTTTTGGAGCTCTTTTTGTACTACAACCATTTGATAAATTTAACTAAAAATCCAACCAAAATTTGGAGATGTCATGTGATTCTCTAAATCACTTTTGTGCAATAATATATTTCATTCATTGCATATTTTGAGAGCTACACATGTTTTTCTTCTCTGGTCTAGTGGGCAATTTTTCACTGCAACCCTTTTAAATATTAGTTTCTAGCTTCCACCAAAATTATGGGATGTCAGTAGCAGCATATGATTCCATTATATGCAATAATCCAAGGATGTTCTTTGAAAATTTTGAGTGAATCAACCTAATCTTCATTCCGGTCCATCATGATGGTTTGTACAATAACCATATTATTGCTTGCTCTTTGGCCCTTGATTCCTTCTCCTACTTGTAGTCCTCCATACTAAACCCCTAAGTCCAGGAGCATGCAACCATTGGCATATTTTTGGTTCATGAAATAATGCCACTCACATCCTGTCCAGAATTGAAGTTACGCAAAACTTGCACTAGCAAGTTTGTGCTTTTCACCAACTAACCTCACCACCCTCTTGTGCACCCACAGAGACCCCACTGGAAGTTTTGGTCAATCCAAGAAATGCCTAAGTGCATCCGGCATTTTGTCGAACACCTGTGGGCATGGACAGTTTTGGCATGATTGTAAGTTTGTGTTGTGAACTTTCCCATCTGTCCAAACCAAGTTGTCTAGTAGCTCGCTAATGGTCTCTAACCCGACACTGTGGATTTGCATTTGATCTCTAGCCGTTTGGCCATCCACGGCATTTCGTCGAAAGCAGACGCTGCGCACGCCCGGAGCGCCGAAAGCAGAAAGCACGCTTTGCACGCGTGCCACCGAGCAAGCGCTACCGATAAACCTCCCGAGCTCACCTGATCCTTTCCCCCTCGCGCGTCGTGCCAAGAGCCCCGACCGCCCCACAGTTCGCTTCTGATGCGCGGCAACAAGCTCCTTGGCGGCACGCTTGCGGCCGCATCCATGGACGGCGCCGCCCAAACCTCCTCCGCTCGCCAGCTGCCCCCTAAAGCATCTCCAACTCAGCCGCAGCTTCGTCCTCTAGCGCGCGTTGCCGCCACGTCGCCATTGCTACAGAATGACGGTTCGCCGCCATCCTTATCGTCGGCCGCCTCGGAACCGACCTCCACCGCGTATATAAGGGCCCCGGAGACCAATCGAGTTCGCGGGCAACCTTTTCTGATCCCCCTAGAGCTACCACAGCCCAACATTCAAGGAGGGAAGGCCTTCTTCCCGAGTCCGGCCAGTTCGGTCGCCGCCTCGCTCCGGCCGATTCGGTCGCCACCAGTGCCCCTCCCTCTCCATTCTCTCCACCAAGAACTCGCCCTCCCTCTCGCGAGTGCAACCCCTCGATCAATTTTGGTCGGAGACCTCCGCAGCCCCAAACTCACTATCCACCCGAACGCCGGCTCCGCCCTTGAAGCTCGTCGCCGGCAACTCCGTCCACGTCGGGCGACCATGGCGGGTACCCACACTCGTCTCGACCCCTGAGTACACCCATACCCTCAGATCACCAAGAGACGCCCCCATTCGCGGCAAAACCTCGGGAGCTCCGCCTCCGTTCGGTCAAAGGGGAGGCAGTGCTTGGCGTGGCTGGTCAAACTGACCCGATGGGCGAGCGGGCCCACCGTCGGCGACCAGCCTTTGTCCACGCAGGAGTAAGTGGAAGCGCCTTTTCGAATACGCTTCGGCGTGTATGTTTTATTTGAAACGTTTTCTTTTACATTTTATTTTAAAAATAGATTTTGACCAAACTTTGACCTCTTTGTATCTTTTAAAATACAACTCCAATTAAATTGATTCTTTTTCCTACCTATCTCAAATATTGTCTAGTTTATTTTAAGAATTATTTGAAAAAATTCAGAAACAACTTTTTGTGCTGTTTTTATTTTTGTGTTAATTCATTTATATTTCCAAAATAGGATTTTTGAAGAGAGGAGAAGTATTTCAAGAGTTTGAAATGCACCTGCCTTCCCATGACCTGAAGGCAAGCATTACGAACCCCGCATAAATATTTTTGTGTGTTTGATGACACGTTTATAACATCACCTCACTTTGGAGAAACTTGTTATTTCATGTGAGATGATCATGTGCATGGATGCATATTTGTGATTTCCATGTTGTTGGGAATGATCACACTTGTGATAATAATCATCCTCATGTGCCTTGCTTGCATGCCTAAGGAATCCCGGAAAGCCTCGCCTTTGGTAGGCATGAGGTTGTCATGGTCCCCATTGGGACGGTCATGTCTCGGTATGGCATAGTGAGGTATGGTGAGCGGTGATCGTGTTGGTTGAGATATATTTGTTATACATGTCATGCAGGGAAATACTTAAACCTCCCGAGTCGATCGTAGATCGAGTCTTGTTCCGATAACCCCATACTTGCTTCAGATTACCACTCGTCTCTACAACAAGTAGAGTACGGTTCGATAAGTTGTCAACCCCTTTCCAGCACACACCGTCTTTGAGAGGCGAGGTGGAAGATACCGGTTGTAGCTGGTAGGCAGACCACAGTCCGGGGCATGGGTGTTTCGGTTGAGACCGAGAGGAGGCCACCCTTAGAGCGCCATAATATAAATTTGATCCCATGCTACGCGAGGTTGTAGCCTCCCACTTAGAGTTTGCTTGACAGGTGTCGTGGGTGATTCCAGACATTGTGATTTAAGCTAGTGTGTGCAAGTTAGGTGTGTTTTCAACAAAAAGACCGTAGACGGAATTAGTCCCGATGGACTAAAGAAAACCGTTACTCGTGGGTAAAGAGTACACCCTCTGCAGAGATTAAACCTATTCGAATAGCCGTGTCCATGGTTAAGGATTTCAGTCTGGGATGGGTCAAGTGTCGGTCTTAGTGTCGGTCTTCGGAGGTGAAACTGTTAAGTCAGAACTGATATTACGACTTGTGTCATGTGGTAATAATGATTATTATTTTGTTGTAGACTAACCCGTGATATTATTGGTATTATCGAATATCCCTAGGACGGTTCTACCTCCTGGATATTCACTATGATTGTTTTTCTTTTTAAAGCCCTTTTATGTGGTGTCGCTTAGACGCCCGACTGTGGCATTTCTTTTAAAGTTCTTTATGTGGTGTCGCTCAGACGCCCGACTGTGGCATTTCTTTTAAAGCCCTTTATGTGGTGTCGCTTAGACGCCCGACTGTGGCATTTCTTTTAAAGCCCTTTATGTGGTGTCGCTTAGACGCCTCGACCGTGGCATTTCTTTTAAAGCCCTTTATGTGGTGTCGCCGAGACGCCTGCATCGTGGCATTTCTTTTAAAGCCCTTTATGTGGTGTCGCCAGACGCCTCGACCGTAGCATTTCTTTTAAAGCCCTTTATGTGGTGTCGCTCGACGCCTGATCGTGGCATTTCCTTTAAAGCCCTTTATGTGGTGTCGCTTAGGCCTGACCGTGGCATTTCTTTTAAAGCCCTTTATGTGGTGTCGCTCGACGCCTTATCGTAACATTTCTTTTAAAGCCCTTTATGTGGTGTCGCTCAGACGCCTTGATCGTGGCATGCTTGTTATTTATTTCATTATACCTTTTATACTTCTTTGATATTGCATATTCATATATAACATGCTTACACGTATCAGAGTTATATTTATATTGTTGTGACTGACGTCATGAGTATAAAATATTTTTAGCACATCATTGCCATATTATCCCTGTGTTCTTAATGTTTGTGAGTACATTCAAAGTACTCACTGGCTTGTCCCTGGCTATTGTCTTGGCCAGATTTCTTGCGCGGAGAGGAGCGACCATGATGATAGCCCCGGAACCTAAGCAACGGTGATAGCAGCCTCGCGAAGATAGGAGTTATCCTGGTCAGCTGTTCCCGTGGGAAATGGAGTCCCATAGACACTGATGATTTTCAACCCGCTTCCGCCATCAACCACTAGAAATCATTGTTGTACTCCACAGACCAAAATGGTCTTGTACTACATATTTTGTATTTGCTTGGAATTTCTGTATCAAGTTGGTGCCTCATCAGCTAACAATTATCCTGGGGCTGATGAGCACAACGGCCAGTTTTCTGGGAATTTGTACCCGGAGAACCGGTCGCCACAGGTCTCGCTCTCCATCATCTCCGGAGGAAGGTCCCCCGAAGACGAACTCTGTTGAGAGGGGCTCCTAGTCGAACTGCGAAAGAAGAATCCTGGTTATTGATCTAGGAGGAACGCAGTACCTTCGAATTAAAAATTAACTTACAGCTCGTTGGAGGGCTGGCCCGTTGGTGGGCACGATGCGGTGAGGGTGCCCGTTGGGGAAGAGCCCCCTGGTGTTATCTTTTTCCCGGGTTTGGGCATCTCCGTCTCCGAGTCTCCAGAGGCGGCCCTCTTCTTACCGCGTAGGGAGGAGGCCTTAGCCTCCCTTTCCCGACTATCTTCCTTAGGGGAGGTAACAATTACCCAGGTTCGGATGCGTAGCGTGTGGGGTTCGGATTCTTCGTCCTTCCCCTTGTCTTTCCCCGGGGGCATCCTGCTGAGTACTCGGTCAAGCATCTTGGCCATGGTGGGGGCGGGTGAGCCTTCGGGAAGTGGCGCTGGACACCTAATTCTCTTCGCCTTGCTGAGCCATTCTTGGACGAGGATGATTTTCAGAATAAACAATCATAACAAATACAAAACACGGTGTCCGGTATCAAGTTTACTTACTTGGGTATCTAGGCGATTGCAGCTTAGGCCCGCATCCTCGGTGGTGTCCGGACACTTTACTTTCCGTCCGAAGAATAATTTGCACATCTCTTCGAGCTTTAGGCCAAAGAAGTGCTTCACGGACGTGGACCCTCCGGATTGAACTCCCACATCTGGAGAGGCCAGCGTTGGCACGGCAACATCCGTCGGATCAACATCACTTGAATTTTGCTGACAATATTAATGTCCCTTGCAAGAAGCTCCCGGATGCGATTCTACAGTACTGGTATATCACCAGCAGGTCCCCAATTCTGCCCTACTGGGACGGAGGGCCTGAACGAAACTAGAGGGCAGCCGCCCACTTTGTGCCTCTGGGAGCCGTGACATAGAACCACCTCCGCTGCCATACATCGGATACTTCTAGGAAAGAACCCTTCCGCCACGGGCATCGCTGCTCACCTTATTATAGCACCTCCGCACTCCACATGTCGCCTCGATCATCTTCGTGTCACATTGAAGGTCTTGAGCCATAAGCCAAAGTGTGGGGTGACATGGAGAAAAGCCTCGCTGCGATGATAAGCGGCGAGATATGGAGGATAGCGTCGGGAGCCAGATCTTGAAAATCCAACCCATAATAGGACATGAGCCCCCTAACGAAGGGATCGAGGGTGAAACCCAGACCGCGGAGGAAGTGTGGGACGAAAACGTCACACTTGTTGGGCTCCGGCATCGGGATGACCTACCCTGGAGCAGGGAGCCTGTGCCGGATATCTGCGGTCAAGTATCCGACCTCCCTAAGCTTGACAATGTCCTTCTCTTTGATCGAGGAGGCCACTCACCGGCCCTGAGGGTCAGATCCAGACATATTGGAGGATTCCGAAGGGCTGGAGCTTAGGTTTTGGGTGTTAGAACTCGAGGTGCAAGAAGATGAAGGTGAAAAAGGAGGCGTAGGTCTCGACCCCTTTATAAAGAGAGTGAATATCAAGAGTCCCCGGTATGACCGTTTGAGGCTTATCTAAAAAACACACGGGTTATACCAACGGCTGTCGCGGGGTCACGCGTGCTCATATTGATGGAAAATCCCGTAATAAGAGGAACACGATCTCTGCCTCGGCGGGACGTGCCAATAAAACCGCCTCGCAACACGAGTCGTGGTGGGGCAGGAAACGTCAGTTCGCGTTGGACCAAGCCACGATGCAAGGGCATGACGTACGAAGATTGCCAACAAATCAGATCTATACCATACGAAGATCATCTTGCAGATCCGGACACGGTTTACGTATTCGATGACCACTGTGGAGTATTCGGAGGACGAACCCGCCCTGCAATGCCGAAGACAATACTGCGCGTCGGACTCATCATCATTAAAGCCTGGTTCAGGGGCTACTGAGGGAGTCCTGGATTAGGGGGTATCTGGACAACCAGACTGTGTACAACGTCCGGACTATTGAAGCGTGAAAATGCAAGACTCAAGACTTCTGCCCGTGTCTGTATGGGACTTTCCTTGGCGTGGAAGGCAAGCTTGGCGATCCAGATATTATATTCCCTTCGTTGTAACCGACTCCATGTAAACCCTAGCCCTCTCCGGTGCCTATATAAACCGGAGAGGTTGGTCCCTAGAAGGCCGATCACAATTACAATCATACCATCATAGGCTAGCTCTTAGGGTTTAGCCTCTACGATCTCGTGGTAGATCTACTCTTGTACTACCCATATCATCAATATTAATCAAGCAGGAAGTAGGGTTTTACCTCCATCGAGAGGGCCCAAACCTGGGTAAACACCTGTGTCCCTTACTTCTTGTTACCATCAGCCTTGACGCACAGATCGGGACCCCCTACCCGAGATCCACCGGTTTTGACACCGACAGAGGAGGCTGCGACAAAAGTCTCCAGTGCTAGTTGGTCGCCGAGGTGAAACCCTTGGTGCATCTTGTTTTGTTGGTCTTTGGTTGATGAAAGAGGTGAGAGGGGAAGTAGCATATATGGGGAATGCCTAAAGGGGGTTCTATAGTGCGGGTGCAACAAACAAGTGCCAAAAGAGCCAAGCACAAGCTCAAGATAAGGAAGGTGATATTGTCACATACTTGTTGCATAGGGCAAAAAGAGCGACTGGTATCAAAACACAAACAAATAAAAACAAGCAACACACGATCATGGTTCTATTCGAACCATCATACGGACTCGACTGCGCATAGGGGGTACACGACTCATCCTACCCTAGGGGTTCTCGGATTCAGTAGTCGTGCTTTCCTCCGTGTCTCGTGCAGTCTTCTGTGTTTCCTTCAGGTGTCGCTACGTCTCCTGTAGTTGTTTGATGAAATGATCCAGGTTGAGCCTGAAGAGTCCTCAACAACTTCTCGCATGTTGAAGTGATGGGGTGAAGGTGGCTCCTCGTAGCTGGCATTGACTTGGTCTCCTCTTGTCTTCTTAATCATGACGATCACTTTTGCCTTTTTAAGGTGTCGATGGTACCAAGTAGGTAATCCTTTATGCAATGACATTAACAAGGCATAGTAGAGGTACAACATATCGGTTACGTTGATGACTACATCGACACCAAGAGCGGGGGATGAGGAGAACCGTTTTCCTGCTCACTATAGTGAGACGGACCAAATGGCGAGGTTCTCATCCACCGGTGGTTTCCGATACAACAACGGTAAGGACATGGTTGCTCTATTAGAGATGTATATCATTATCTTGCATATTCTATGCCCTGATCATCGTAGGCCAAGGTTGCATCATCCTGGGGCAGTGTCGAGGGTGTCACCGCCTTCGAGGTCTTGATGTCCTCATTCCTTGAGAAGGTATCTTCTATTGGTACCATCTTCTCGTGGTGTCGCCAAACTTGTGTTCAGAAGATGTGGGTGAATGTCCGACAAGGCATCTTCCTTCTAGATTATCCACGAGGATTACAAGGAATCTAGTGGTCAGGGGCATAAGGGTTCTAGCGACCAAAAGTTTTGAAGGGGAAGAGGAAAGTATATCATAGTTTTCGAAAAACTCAGAAGAGGAAGAGAAGTATAGATAGTTTTGAAAATTAGTAATAGTTTTGAAAATATCTTTACCCTAACTAACGACCATGCTAATTAAGGCTTGCTACAGTTAGGATGGCTCTGATACCAGCTCTGTGGGGACCCCGACTCATAAGTCGTGATCACCAAATGCACATGTACAGTGATCCCAGAGATCAATGCTCACTAAACACACAGAAGCTGAATATCAAGAGGCTTACATCCATACATACCGTATTACACAAGTAGGACCACTATGGTCTAGTCTTGAGTATAACATTGCAGCGGAAATCTTCGTCGATAACTTGGACCCATGCCATCTGCCTTAACCCTACAGCATTACGGTAAAGCGTCCTAGCTCGCACGATCGTCACCAAAGAACTCTTCAATATGCCTTGTCTTTCGTGCCTGGCCAATAAAATAACCAGTGGCAAGCCAATGAGTACTTTGAACGTACTCGCAAGCAACCCATGATTTGGTTCAAAGTAACAATGCAGTTGTAAAACAAGTAAGCAACCTAGGTTCAAGCTAGTAGAGATGTCCTATCAACTTGTGCGACATGCATCAGTAAACATGGGTAACCTTGAGAACAGGTTACATATATCAACATAAATAGATTTTGAATCAATGCCATGTCATTTAACATGTCAAGTCACCACCTTGACACAATTACTTCCTTTCCACACACACATGCACCGAGATTGTAAAATTTCTGGACATAGTTTAAGTAGCACCTCCCAACTGTCCATGACTGTGGACACGGCTATTCGAATAGTTTTACACTCTGTAGAGGTTGTGCACTTTACCGACAAGATCCGGGAAGCTTTCGTGTCATCCACGATCCCGCAGTACCTCAAATACTCGGGGGAAGCACCCGATCATTACCTTTCCCTAGACGACACTAACATAGGGTCCACTCGTTGATACACGACCCTCGTGTATAGGCAAAAGATCGTGGGACTCTGCCCTTTCTCACATTATCACGCATACACGAAGGGACCAACGGTGTGTCCGGTGCCCTGTGAAAACAATCATGGCTTCCTATCCAAGCACGATCCCGTCCCGAGAGTGACCTCAAGTCATCCCCATCACTAGTAATGTGGGAACCATGCTAGTATCAGTCCAAGTAATCAATAATGCCCCGTCCCATAAAGGGGTAGAGTGGTTGCACATGTTTGGTTGGGACAGTAATCACACATAAATCTAATCCATCATTTTACACACTCCAAAATCTCTCTTGATTTTCACTTCTTCCTCAAGTGGTGACCTTAGTTCAACATCTCCCAAGGGCATTAGGGGCACACCAAGGGGTATTAGAAAGAATGTAACCACGAAGAGTTCATGGTACACATGCATCATTATGCATCGACTAGTCTCTTGACAATGCATTCATGAACAAGGTAAGGTCATAAGTAGGAGTATGCATCATGTGGTGGTTCACAACAAGTTTACCACCGTCATATTTCATCATCGTGCAATCAGAAAAAGGGTACCGATGAACAAGAGGGGTATCATGGTCAAAGGGCTGCTTGCCTGGTTCGTCAGAGTCTTCAAGTCTTCTGGTCCATCTCTGAGTATTCCGTCTACTTCGTCAACTATCGTCGAAAGCAACCATAATAAGCAATACAACAAGGAGGAAAATAAAAGTGCCCTAAAATATTAATTTGACTTTTCTAGGACATCTCTGGTTATATGGAAAATAACCAGAGTGGTTTCATTGGGATTGGACCAATGGGTATTTCTAAACATTTTGATATGATGGAATCAAGGGGTTTATGGATTTGCAAGAAGTGCACAGAAATATATTATTGAAAAATGAGAAAGGGCACCCATTTAACAAAGGATGATTCTAGAAGCATCTAGGATTTGGTTTCACTGGGTTTGGAGTTCAAATGATTTCTCTATGAATTTGCAAAGTTGGCTATACATGAAGAAATAGACCATTATTTGAGGTGATACCGAAAGTATTACTAAAAAATGTTCAAAAACTAAGTTTTGAACTTATAGACATCTAGGATTTTGAACCATGGGATTTGGATAAAAAATGGGCTCTCTGTGATTTTCTAAAGTTCATTACAGAAATGGGAAAACAAGGTTTGATAGATGTTTGTGAAGAAAAAGTTTCTGGAAAATGTGCATGTTGCACCAACAAGTAGAGCATGATTTTATGAGTTACCAGAAATTTGAATCATCCAATTTGGAGGTAATATGAATATTTGGGAGATTTTACAAGTTGTACAGAAAAGAAAAAGGAACAAGGTTTTTACCCAAACGGGCTGGATCTGGGCGGCGACAGCGTGCACTGGGCGAGACATAGCGGGGCAGCGCATTGGGCCGGCCCAGCGGCTCGGCCATGAGGTCGACAGGGCGATGTCGAAGGCGCCACTGCCGAAGCCGTCTCCACTTAAACGGCGGGGCCCGCCCACTGGGTCGTTGACGCGTGGGGCCCAGCTACAGGTCGCCTTCAACCTCTCGTGCGCGTTCCGGCCACGGGGAGGAGAGGCTCCCGCCGGCAATTGCCGGGGCTACAGAGCGTCTCCGGTGACGCTCCGCCCACCGGCGTGCTCAGGAGGCCATGCCGCACCCATCCATGTGCTGCACGCATGCCGTGGAGGGCTGCAGCAGCGATGGCTTGGGTGGCCGCGGAGGAGGCCATCGGTGAGGTTTGCGACTGCGTGGCAGGCGCGAGGAGGAGGGAATGAAGTGCGGGGCGAGTCGGCGGTGGTGATGAGGGGGGTGCTGGAGTGGTCTAGAGGGGAGGAGGAGGAGTGGGGGCGCGAATTTAGGCGGAGTCCGGCGACTCGGCTCCGGCCATGGGGAGCGGCGGAGGGCTCGGCAAGAGGGTTGGCTGGGTCTGGGTGACGTATGGGAGGGAGAGAGGGTGAAAGGGCTCCAGAGAGAGGCCTCGGGCGGCCTTATATAGCGAGGCCGTGGCTCATCGTGGACGTGGCCTACGGGCACCCGCGGAAATGGCCGCAGTGGCCACGGGAGGAGGCTCGGGGCTGTCTACGGCGTTCGTGGGAGTCGAGTAGGGCGCCAGGAAGGGAGAGAGGGAGCGGGGACGGGTCAGAGGCATCACGCATGTGAGGCTGCCCATTGGAGGCCTCGGGCGGCCCGTGCGCGTGCGAGAGGAGGCAGCAGGAGGAAGAGAGAGGAGGGGGCCTGCACGGCTGTCGTGTTGCGGACATCGAGGACCTCGACTGGCGCGAGGGGGAGGCTCGAGGTGGTCGGGGGACGCGGCGTCAATGGCCGGGAGCACGCTGACGTGCTCCAGAGCATGCAAATGGCCGGCACTCGTGGCTTTTTCTCGCGTCCTCACGCGCCCACTTGTGTCTGGCAGCTGCAAGGGGGAGTAAACAATGCGGGAATGGCATTGGATGCCCTGGGGATCCACTAGAGGGGAGAGGGAGTTGAGAGAGAGTGGAAATGCTGCTGCCCAGAGTAGAAAAGTGGAGTTCTTCGCCCCTCCATCATTGCTTCCTCGGGCAGAAAAGCGTTAGGTGCTAGAGGGGGACTAGGAGGGGTTGTGGTAAAAAGTAGAGTCCATGGAGATTAGTGGAAGAGGCCAAAATGGGATTTTAGTAAAGTGGCATAAGGTGTTTGATGTTGGTTTGGGCAAGTAGATGATTTCCATTTGTCATGACACTCCACAGGGTGAAATGGCACATATAGTTAGGGCCTTCCACCATGTTAGGGCTCATTTGGGTAAAGTTGCCAATGCAACTTTTGTAAACCCTAGAAATCAACAGAGAAGGACTTCCCAAGATTTAGTCATGCAAATCTGTTATCCTTGATGCACCACTTGGTGTAGTGTCATCATTTGAGGTTCTGAACTTGTCCACAAAAGTTGAGATCAAAAGGAGAAAGCTGCCAATGTAGGGTTGTTCAAATTTGGTTCTGGATAGGAAGGGTTTTGGGGCACTTTGATCAAGATAACATTTTCTCCAACTTGTTCCATTTGGATTAGATGAATTATTAGACCATTTGAGCATGTTCACAAGGTTTGAGAACATGTGGACATGTTTGGCGATGTAAAGTTGCTCAAACTTCAAAATGGACAGAAATGGTTTTGAGGGGATTTCATGGGGTTATACTATTCTCCATGACATGATACTTGTCAATATCATCAAACATGTCATATGTGACATGCTAGAATTTTCTTGGAATTTTTGGAGAATAATTCCTTTGTAAATATTTCAAAAGCTTGAAATATCCAGAAAGGGTTTTTGAGGTATTTGACCAATAATTTGAACATGACCATGTGTTGAAACTCTTATATATGGAAAATATATGTCCACTGAGTCTCCCTAATTTTTTCCAAATATTTTTAAAGCTTTAAAATAATTTTAACCTATTAAAGACCTTTTCTGGCCTTAAGAAAAAGCCTTTAAATAAAATAGGAAAATAACTTTTAAAATTATATTTTTATGGTTTCTGGGTATCCAATATCAAATAGGAGTCAAATATATTTTTGGAAAGATTTTCGGTGCCCTTAATTAAATACTTGCAGTGCAAATCTCAATTCAGGGGGTTTTGGAAAACTAATTTTTTTGAAAATACTATTTGGCCAAATTATTTTTGTAAGAAATTATTTTTATGTGCTATACGCATGGCATGATCATTGGGCAAGGTATTTTTTTGTATCAAGGATAAGGAGTATAAGAGTTGGAGGATTTATTTGATTTTTAGAGCACTTGCAAACAATAGACAAAAATCAAATCAAGCAAAGACCAAACACTCAAAAAAAATTTGTCAAACCACAATTTATCATGATTTATTAGCTTAGGTGTTGTGGCATGAAAATCAGGGTGTGACACTGCCCTTGCTGCGACGCCGTCCTGGCGGCCCCTTCCGGAGCAGCACTCCAGGCAGCGGCCTTACGCGTCGAAGACCTTGAAGGACGGCGTGGAGGCGCCGTCGTACTCGAAGTGGATCGCGAGGGCACCTTCCGCGCGGCACACTTGAGCGACCTCACCCCAGCCTCGAGTCATGAAGGTCTTGCCCGAGGAGATGGCTTCAATTTCCGCTCCAGTTGTCGGCGCGTCGTAGTCGGCGTGCTGCAGCCAAAGCTCGAGGGGCCCCCTCGGGGGCATCTCGGCAGAAAAAAGGAAGGGAAGCGGATCCAAGTCCGCGGAGGCATCACCGCCCACAGCGCAAGTTCGAGGAGCCATGGCGTGTACTCGAGGCTGACTATCGCGCCACCGTGGTGCTTAACCATGGCCTTGGCCTGTGGCGCGCTCAGCCTCTTCCTCCTAAGCCCTCGGCTTGGGCGTACAACGGTAACGAATACCCAGGAGGAGGCCGCTCGCACTAATGCCTTGTCGCCTCCTGCATCACCACCACGTTACGGAAGTGGACCGGCCTCTTCTTCTGCGGAGGTGGCCCTGGCTCATCGCGGGGAGTCTTTCCCTTCTCCGCAGCGGAAAACCTTCGGATGGGCGTGTGGGGACCCCGAGTCATAAGTCGTGATCACCGAATACACATGTATAGTGATCCCAGAGATCAATGCTCACTGAACACACAGAACTGAATAACAAGAGTCTTACATCCATACATACCGTGTTACACAAATTATGACCATTATGGTCAAGTCTTACATAGATAAAGCCACAAGGGCTGAATACCAAATAAACTTAAGCAGCGGAAATCTTCATCGATAAGTAGAACCCATGCCATCCGCCTTAACCCTACAGGCATTCTGACTGGTAAACGTCCTAGTTCGCATGTTCGTCTCCAAAGAACTCTTCTTCGAACTCCTGTTCTTCCATGCATGCCCAATTAAATAACCAGTGGCAAGCCAATGAGTACTTTGAATGTACTCGCAAGCAACCCATGATTGGAACAGGGCACAATAATGCAATGATATAGGTAAATTTTTGCAGAAAGCTAATTTTGTTGTGCTATGACATGTTCAATAACAGGTAAATCATGCCTCGTATGAATTCAAGTAACCATAGGGACTGGTTACAAATATCAACATAAAGGGAGTGGGCTCCAACCCAGCTCCATCATGTCAAGTCCTTTGACTTGACCCAAGTAGTTCATCCCACACAGACACTGGTTTGTAAACAAGTGGACGTAGCCCAAGAGCGGTTACCCAACTGTCCTTGACCATGGACACGGCCATTTGAATAGTTTTACACTCTGCAGAGGTTGCACACTTTACCCACAAGATCCGTGGAACTTCCGTGTCATCCACGACCCACGGTACCTCAAGTACCTGGGGTAAGCACCCGATCACTATCTTTCCCTAGACGACACTAACATAGAGTCCACTCGGTTGGTAGTAACCCCCGTGTCCAACATTTCACATCTTAAAATTGTGGAGTCTTGCTCCCATATTCATCTAATACCACAAGCACGGGGTACCAACGGTGTGCCCGGTGCCCTGTGAAAACAGTCATGGCCGCCCTACCTGGCACGACCCCGTTCCGAGAGAGCGCAACAACGACTCTCCCAGCACTAGTAATGCGGGCTCCAAGCTAGTATCAGCCTAGGTAATCAATAATGCCCTTTCCCATATAAGGGTAGAGTGGTTGCGCATGTAAGGTTGGAATAATGGTCGCAACTTAAACCAATCCGTTTTGAAAACAACACACACACTTGCCTCGGTACACCACTTTGTCATCAAGTGGTTACCCAACTCATTATCTCCCTCGGGCATAAGTGGCACCCGATGGGGTTTTCGAAAAGTTTTTGAAAACAATCTTGCTTCCATCACCATGCATATACCCAACCCATTTGTGGAGCAGCTACTTAGCATCTTAACTACACCCACTCGCATAACCCTCATAGAAAGGTAGGGTCATGCATCATGCAACTGTCAACGAGAAAAGCAACGGAGGCAAAGCACCTCAAGTGGTCACCACATTATCATGATTTCGATGCAAGCAATAAAAGTGCCATATGACATGCATAAAAAAGGTTTCTTGGACATGGTCAAAGGGTTGCTTGCCTGGCTCAGCAAAGTCTTCTGGGTCTTCAAATTCTTCTGGTCCAACTCCTTCGTCAGCAATGCAATCTATCGTCGCAAAATAATAACGAGAAAAACAAGGCAATAATAAATAGAAAAACCAAAGTGCTCAGAAAAATGTCAACTCATTTTTTTTAAACACTAGGGTGAAAACTTAGAAGGGGAAAATTCCTAGTTTTGGATTTGGAGTAGCAGAATAGAATAAAAGGATTTTTAGAGGGGTTTAATTATATTCAATTTTGAATTTGAATATGAACTGTACATAAAAGTTGGTTGGACATGAATGAAAGTTACACCATTAAATAGGTGGGAATTTTAACAAGAATTTAGGAACTGGAATTATTGCATTTGGATTAATATTTCGTCCTGAGGAATTTTCGCAAGTTTATAGAAAAAGAAAAAGGAGAAGCAGCACTCTGCAACTGGGCTAGAAGGACCACAGTGCAGCAGGCCCAGAGAGTATCCAGCCCGCGCGAGGCTGCCACGTCGAAGGTGTAAATGCAAAATATGCCTTCAGCCGACGGGCGAACCGGTACGCGCACACGTGCATTTTAAACCTGACAGGTGGGGCCCACCCGTCAGAGTGTGATGCTGACCGACGGGCCCCACGGCCGTCGTCTTCAACCTCGGCCAGAGAGGGAGGCGAGCTCTCCGGCGTCGCTGTGGTCGACGGCGAGGCGATCCGAGGGCACCGGCGTGCTCATGGCGGAGTCACCGTTCGGGTGGAGGTGGAGGCGGTCGCCGAAGTGTAGGGGTTCGCCGGTGATGAGGAAACCGGCGGAAGAGCTTCGGGAGGCGGCGGTTCCTCTCGTTTCCGGCTGCAAAAGAAGCGGGGAGTAAAGGGGAAATGATCAGTGAGCCGTGGCGGTTCCAGATCGAGGAACAGGAGCGGCGGAGAGGGCCTGTACCCTGAGATCGACCTCGACCCGAGGCGGCCGAGCTCGAGCTCGATCTTGAGCTCGGGTGCTCCTGGAGAGGAGTCGGTGGTTCAAGGGGTGTTTTGGAGCTGCACAGGTCGAGTGGTGAGGAGAGGAGGGCTCGGGGAGGTCTTATATAGCCGGGCCAGGGCTTGCCGTGGACCCATGCGCCGGCGAGGTCGTTGCCGTTCCTGTGGGTCACGGGGGCGCGCGTGGGCCTGTCTGGGGTGCTTGTGGGGTTGGTCCAGGGCGAGGGGAGAGAAGAGAGGGAAAGCAGGGGGCCAGGGCACTGCAGTGAGCTGGGCCACTGGTGCGCTTTGGCCGGCGGCAAAGCGATGTCGGGGCAAGAGGAGGGAGAGGGAGGAGGGGGGCAGAGGCGTGGCGCGACGCAGACGTCGAGGCGCATCGTCGGGCGTGCTGGGGAGGCCAGAGGTGGCTGGATGTGGTTGGTAGGGTGTGGCTACACTGCCTGGCCGCACTGTAGCACGCTCCAGAGCGCCCAAATGGCTTGGCATGCCATTTTCTAAGCAGTGTGGGCGCCCCCAAGCATGTCTAGCAGGTCTAGGAGGGAGTAAAGAAAAAGATCTTGGCCTTGGATGCTTTGGGTGGCTAGTTGGTGAAGATAGAGGAAGGAGAAGAGTGGAATTGGGGCTGTCCAGAATAGAAAATTGGTGGTTTCATCCCCTCAATCATTGAGCAATGGCCAGGCGAAAGTTACTGGGGGTAGAAGAGGGTCAGGAACAGCTGTGGTACAAAGTTGAGCCCATGGAGATGATTGAGGAGGTGTTTGATAATGGTTTGGGAAAGTAGATGATTTCCATTTGTCACGAGACTCACATGGTGAAATGACACATATAATTAGGGCCTTCCACCAATTTGGAGCTTATTTGGGCAAAGTTGCCATTGCAACTTTTGTAAACCCTAGAAATTAGCAGAAATGAACTTGTGTAGATCTAGTTGAGCAATTCACTTTCCCTTGATGCACCACTTGGTGTAGTGGCCTCATTTGGTCATGTGATCACGCTCACAAAAGTTGGGGTCAAGGAGAGAAAGTTGGTAGTACAAAGTTGTTCAAATTTGATTCTGGTCAAAGAGGGTTTTGTGGGATTTTGGTGAACCAAAATGACCTTGATTGATATGATGCTTTGCAAGGTGATCAAAATATGCATTTGTGACTTGTTGGATTTTCCTTGATTTTTTATGAAAATATTTCCTGTAGAAATATTTCAACTCATTGAAATGGGCAGAAATGGTTTGGGAGGTTTTGTCCAATATTTTGAACATGACCATGTGTTGAAACTCTTGTATATGGAAAATATATGTCCACTGAGTTTCCCTGATTTTTGTCAAATATTTTTGAAACAATAAAATAATTTTCCCTATTAAAGACCATTTCTGGCCTTAAGAAAAAGCTTTTAAATAAAATAGGAAAATAACTTTTAAAATTATATTTTTGTTGTTTATAGGAGTCCTATATCTAATAGGATTCAAATATACCTTTTGAAAGATTTTTCACACCCCAAATCAAGTACTTGCAGTGCAAAACTCAATTCAGGGGTTTTTGGAAAACTAATTTTAGAAAATACATTTTGGCCTAATTATTTTTTGTAAGAAAATACTATATTGCTCTATACACATGGCATGATCATTGGGCAGAAGTTTGGGGCAAGGAGATGAGTTATAGAAGGTGGAGTTGTGTTGACTTTAAAGAGCACTTGAAAAATAGAGAGAGAAAACCAACTCCAAACAAAAGCCAAATAATGCAATTTTTTTTGTCAAACCACACTTTATCTTGATTTATTAGCTTAAGTGTTGCGGTATGAAAAATCAGGGTGTGACAGGGCGTCATTAGTGTCGTACTAGCAATGGAGCAAAGGGGGAGAAGCAAGCGGAATGGGAAGAGATGGGCGACGGGGGCTCCGCCCCCCTCGTCATTTATAGCAGGAGAAGACCAAACAGCACCCCCACAATCACAGGTAATGATGGTTTTTCCTTGCATGCAGCAGGGACTCGTCAAGTCGGGCAGTTGCCGAGGCAGTCTGGGGAAGTGGAGACGCCCACGTCCAATCAACTGCCACGTGTCGACCAAGGCCGTAGGCTGTTGGGGCTCGCGGCGCTCCGCACTTGCCCTTTGGCTTTGCCTCGAAGCCAAGTCTGAGCGCGCCGTGGGCCCGGGGGCTACTGTCGGCGTCCTAGGAGTGGGGGTCCCCAAACTTGCCTGCCTGCGGCCCACGGCGTGGCTCTGCGAGCAGGCCCGTACGGCCCATCTTCGCCAACAAGCATTCAAGACCCTCGCGAGGGGCCAAGCCTCGCGAGGCGGACGACACAAGACCTCCTCGGGATTGGCCTCACCAAGCTGGCTCGCGAGGGGCGAAGAGATCAAGGCAAGGCGAACCTCGCGAGGTTCCAATGATGCAAGCCATGACGATCGAGACCAGGCGGGCGCCAGCGTGCACAGTGTCCTCGCTTCCTCTTTGGTGCTAGGGAGGCAAGCGCGGATGAGGAGTACCGAGGCATCAGGCAAAGGTTTCCATATCAGTGCAATGAGAGCAGGACCAGTAGTACGGCAGGACGGAGGTCATCGTGGAGCCCAAGTCGGCGTCACCACCGGAGCCTCTGGTAGGCGAAGACCACCTTTAGTCAGGATAGCTTGTACTAGTTGTCCCCTTTCAAATTGGTCGTTGTGGCATCTCTTCCTGCTCAATATTTGGGAAGAGGACCAGGGCCTCTATAAATAGGACTAGTCATCACCGTAGGAGGGACGGGTCTCCAACTCGTCTCGAACTCATTCAGTTCATCCTCAAACCCACCAAGCACAAGAACACCTCACCTTAGGAGGTTTTTCTTCCCCTTGTACTGTTCATCCTCAGCCCGAGAGGCAATCCACCACACCACACTGGAGTAGGGTATTACACCACAATGGTGGCCCGAACCATTATGAATCTTGTGTCTCGTGTGTTGCGAGTTCCTCGAGCCAAGCTGAGAGATCCCGGTGAGGCTGAGGGCGTGGTCTAGTGAGGGGAAATCTTCGTGCACACCCCAGTGTTCAAACCTCGAGGGTTTTGCCGGAACCCGAAATCCAACAGATTGCACTTGTCCTTGCCAAAATAAATATGAGTGAAGTATGTTGGCGGAGTCACCTTCAAGAACTCTCTAGTTCTTCTTCTTTGGGATCCACATCATTTTGATGGGAATCCTTGGAGTTGTAGTCGTACTTGATGTAGTAGAACTTGATCTAGTCTTGGGAACACACTTGACCAAGGCCTTTGGAGCTTCTTCAAATGCATCAATCTCTTCTTGAAGCTTGTCCTTGCCTTTTAGCTTGTGGTCTAGTTGTGGAAGATCATCTTGAGCTTGTGTTCCCTTGAAAGAAGTAGGATCATACTTCTCTTGTTGAGGAACAAACTTCGTCTTGGGGTATTGATCTTCTTCCCACTCAACTCCATTGGCATTGAACTCGCGTTCAAAACCAACACCTTGATTCTTCCGGTGCCTTCCTTGTTGGTGTACAATTTCCTCAAATTGCTTACTTTTGGAAAGGCTCTTGTAAACAACTTTCTCTATAATTTCCTTCAATAAGCTATTTTCTTGCTCAAGTGTAACTGGGCTAAGAGAATTATTAGTGGAATAAATAGAACTACTAGAAGCAACAATGTTGAATTTAACATGATTATTGTCACTACTAGAAGAAGAATCTTTCTTGCTCTTGTTGCTAGATTTTACTTGTGGCATGTAAGTAGACAAGAGTAAATACTTGGCAATGTAATAAGAACTTTTCTTACAAAGGTCATCATTGATTGCTTTTAAGAACCCATGCTCTTGCTCTAGATTGACCTTTTCAAAGCATAGCTTCTCATGAGTCTTTAAGAGCTCTCGATGATCCTCTAAGATAGTTTCATGAGCTACCTTAAGAGTGTTTAGTTCTTTAGTTAGACGCTCAATCTCCTTCTTATCATTCTCATTCATTTCATCTTGATTAATATGATTAATAGCAGTTTCATCATAGTTTTCATCACTAGAGTTGTCAACAAGTAAATCATCATCACCTAGCAAATCATCTTCATCACTATCGAAATCAACATACTCGGGATGTGATACCTTGGGGCCTCCAGCCATGAAGCATCTTCCAATCCCTTCATTTGGTGAATCAAATATGTTGTAGGAGTTGGATGACACAAGTGCAAGACTGGCAACTCCTTCATCTTGAGTATATTCAGAGTCGGAGTGATAGCTTCTTTCGGAGTAGTTGTCGTAGTCAGAACTGGATACCCATTCACCAACATGAGCTTGATGTCTTCATCTTGTGTATCTCTTTGAGGACTTGTCCTTCCTTTTCGAATCCTTGCTTCTGCGAGAGGGTCTTCATTCATAACGATCATCTCTACTCCTTCTCTCTCTTTTGTAGGGAGCCGTACACTCACTAGAGTAGTTTCCGGGCCTTCCATAATTGTAGCAATTGCGATCACGACTAGAAGATCTTTTTTCATTGTAGGAACTTGACTTGGAACTTCTCTCTTTGCTTCTACTCTTTGTAGAACTTGTTGAAGTTCTCCACCATTAAGCTCAATTCTTCATTGAAGGCTTGTTTCTCACTTGATGTTGTAGGAGCATCACATGTAGCTTTGTAAGCACCACTAGACTTGTTGTGAAGCTCTTCTTTATCTTTGAGTGACATCTCATGATCAACAATTCTACCAATGACTTCCATTGGCTTGAGATCTTTGTAATTGCGCATCATTTGGATCAAAGTGCACACGGTATCATATTTTCCATCCAAGGCTCTTAAGATCTTCTTGGTGATGAATCTGTCGGTCATCTCTTCGCTTACTAAGCCAGCAATCTCATCTGTGATGAGAGCAAGCCCAGAGTACATTTCAGCGATACCTTCACCATCCTTCATTTTGAACTTGTCAGGTTGACTTTAAAGCACATCCAATTTGGATTCCTTCACGGACTCGGTACCTTCGTGCATATCGACCAAAGTATCCCAAATTTCCTTTGCATTCTCAAGGCGGCTGATTTTGTTGAATTCTTCGGGGCACAGTCCGTTGAAGAGGATATCACAAGCTTGAGAATTGTATTCCAACATCTTCAATTCTCCTGCGGTTGCTTCACGATTCGGTTCTCTTCCATCTTTGAAGAATTCACCTTGCAAACCAATACACACAATCCCAAACGGCGGGGTTATGTCCAAGAATATGCATTTTCACCTTATGCTTCCAACTAGCAAAATTAGTACCGTCAAAGTAAGTACCTCTACGGTGGTAATTTCCCTTGCTAAACGCCATACTCTCTAGGTTGTCAATCCAAGGCTATGATCAGCAAACCTATGGAAATCAAGGCAAATCGAGACCAAAGCTCTGATACCACTTGTAGGATAGAAAGTAGGTCTATAGAGGGGGTGATTAGACTACTTGACCAAATAAAAATCTAGCATTTTCCCAATTTTAAGTATTGATGGATTTTAGCAACTTAGAACAAGTCAAGCAATCAACCTACACATGAAATTCTAAGAGTATAGCGGCGGAAAGTAAAACAATGCATCTGAAGGTAAAGGGAATGGTTTAGAGAAGGCAAACTCAATGTAGACACGGAGATTTTGGGCGTGGTTCTGATAGGTGGTGCTATCGTACGTCCACATTGATGGAGACTTCAACTCATGAAGGGTAACGGTTGTGCGAGTCCATGGAGGGCTCCACCCATGAAGGGTCCACGTAGAAGAAACGTTGTCTATCCCACCATGGCCATCGCCCACGAAGGACTTGCCTCACTTAGGTAGATCTTCACGAAGTAGGCGATCTCCTTGCCCTGAAAAACTCCTTGGTTCAACTCCACAATCTTGTCAGAGGCTCCCAAGTGACACCTAACCAATCTAGGAGACACTACTCTCCAAAAGGTAATAGATGGTGTGTCGATGATGAACTCCTTGCTCTTGTGCTTCAAATGATAGTCTCCCCAACACTCAACTCTCTCACAGATTTGTTTATGGTGGAAAGATGATTTGAGTGGAAAGCAAGTTGGGGAAGGCTAGAGATCAAGATTCTTGTGGTTAGTTAGAATTTCTTGGTCTCAACACATGAGTAGGTGGTTCTCTCTCAGAAAATTAGTAGTGGAAGTGTAGGCACGTTTTGATGGCTCTCTCGTGAATAGAGAAGGTGGTGGAGGGGTATATATAGCCTCCACACAAAATCTAACTGTTACACACATTTGACCCAACTCGTTTGACCGAATAAGTGAACTCGGTGAGATTGATTCAGTTCAAAATGGTAATGTTAGGATTTTCGGTGGGACCGACATGATCAACTCGGTGGGACTGATGTGCTAGGGTTAGGGAAAAACCTCATCTCGGTGTGACCGAGTGCATGAACTCGGTGGGACCAATTTCAGCAATGACAAACAGAGAGTTGGTCTGACAAACTTGGTGGGACCGATCGCTCATTTCGGTAAGACCGGAACATTATGAAAGAGAAACAGAGAGTTTGCATTGCGAACTCGGTGGGACCAATCACTCATTTCTGTGGGACTGAAATGTTACAAAGGGAAACAGAGAGTTTGCAATCCCATCTCGGTGAGACCGAAATCCCTATCGGTGAGACCGAACTGATTAGGGTTTCTAGCTATGGCTATCTCAAAGGAACTCAGTTGCGCCGGATGTATCAAATCGGTGGGTCCGAGTTTGACTTTCGGTTTAGGAAATATTTGGATTTGAGAAAGTGGTTTAGGGCTTTGGAGCATGTCACTAAGCATTTTGAGAAGTAGACCATTAAGCAACACCTCATCCCCTTTTAATAGTATCGGCTTTTCTTATGGACTCAATGTGATCTTCGATCAGTAAAATAGAAATGAAGAGTCTTGAGCTTTTGCAAATATTTTTCCTAAGCATTTTGAGGGGTCCACATCTCTAGGCCATGCCATGCCAATCACTAAACTTTCTGAAATATTCAACTTGAATGGATATTAGTTCATTGAGTTATATGTTGTTATGAATTACCAAAACCACCCGGGGATTAGTTGCCCTTTCATGGGGTCTGCTGTGGATTCTTGTAAAACGGAAGCTAGCCTTGTCTCCTCTGCCTGCAAGCAATGTTCATCAGCAGCTGGTCACTGAAAAAAGATGTCAAATCGACTCTGGAATATGGACTCAGGGCGGTACTTTATGTATATTTCTGGGAAGACAATGGGTGGTATAGATCCACATGTGAGCCGACGGCCTCGAGGATGAGTCAATATTCCAAACGTGAAGAACCAAGCTAGTGCAAAGTACTAGCAAGGCCAGTACCAATGGATTAACAGGGAAAATATGCATATAACGCTGCACATCAAGGCATTTGCAACCAATGCAAACACAAAGAAAACCTCTGTAGACTCGCCGAACAAAAACAATCAAATGCTATTTTTCTAGCTCTTGCTTTGTATAATTAAATATTATTAAACAGTTTTTTCGAGTTGTGCTATTATGCACGTAGGTGGATTAACTCATGGCCGAAGTATGATCCGGTCCTTGTGTGCTGGTGTCGGAGGCCACGTTTACATCTGTGCCAAGTGGCACTGTGCAATAAGCGCGTGCAAGCCGCAGCTTCTGCCGCCCAGTCTACATCAACATGATGCGACTGACTCGCTCGTCCACATGGCATACGCCTGCGATTGACTCATCCGTCCGCACCGGCTTACAACACCACGGCCGACCCATCTGTCAGTGCATGTGGTCGACTCGCCTGCATATGTGCCGCTTCTGATGTCGCGGCTGTCTCTACTGTCCGCCCCATGTGGTACGGTCTATATCAACACGCCGGAGCCGCACCTGTCTGCATGGGCTCCTTATTGAATACAAGCAAGTCACTACTCCTGCTGCCTGGTCTATTCCAAGAACTTTGAAGTAAGTCATGATGTATTATCAGCCTCTGCCTCCACCTGATGGCTCAATGGATAGGCGTACAAGTTGATGTCACTATGGTTTGGTTAACTTCAAACAACCAGCTAGGATGAACCACTGGCTGGATTACTGAGACAACTCATATGGGATCATTTAGAACCCGCCATGGTCGACCTCAACCTTCTGTGGATTCATCTCGTGTTATCAACACCAAGGATATACAATGAGTGTTGCGAAGATCATCAACATGCCATTTTGCCTCCGGCTTCAACACTTTCCAAGCGTTCTGCTGTTCAACTATATGCCGGTTTATATCACAGTCAAGTATGGAGAATTTCAAGCCAACTCCTCGAGTCGTTTTAAGCAAACTACTCACGCTTCATCAGAGAGGCTATGGTGCTGATGTAGAAGCCCTCTGTGACCGATTCCCCCTCCGGCAGATCGCCGGAAAAGGCCCAAAGATGGGATCTCACGGGTACAGAAGGATGCGGCGGTGGAAAAGTGGTTTCCTGGCCCCCCCCTGATGTTTTTAGGGTATAAGAGTATATATAGGCGGAAGAAGTACGTCGGTGGAGCTACGAGGGGCCCACAAGGGTGGGGGCATGCCTACCCCACTTGGGCGCACCCTCCTGCCTCGTGGCTGACTTGTGGCGTTCAAGACTTCAACTCCAAGTCTTGTTGTTTGTTTTCGGTCCTAGAAAGATCATCGCGAAGGTTTCATTCCGTTAGGATTCCGTTTGATATTCCTTTTCTGCGAAACACTAAAATAGGCAAAAAAAATAGAAACTGGCACTGGGCCTCCAGTTAATAGGTTAGTCCCAAAAATAATATAAAAGAGCATATTAAATCCCATTAAACATCCAAAACAGATAATATAATAGCATGAAACAATAAAAAATTATATATACATTGGAGACGTATCAAGCATCCCCAAGCTTAATTCCTGCTCGTCCTCGAGTAGGTAAATGATAAAACAGAATTTTGGATGTGGAATGCTACATAACATAATTATCAATGTAAGTTTCTTTATTGTGGCATGAATGTTCAGATCCGAAAGATTCAAGATATAAGTTTAATACTCCCTCCGTTCCTTTATGTAAGGTGTATTATTTTCGGCACGGTGACCAAGGCGCATAATTATAGACGCGTTAGGACAAAATTACCCCTGGCAAATTTGTTGGTTAGTGGCAAGTAAATCGGTGAGTTGAGGAAAGTAATAGAGACATGCAATCGAGAGAGAGATAGTTTCATTCTTTTGATACAAGGAGAGATATAGAAAACAAGAAAGAGACACTTTCCTCTTTCTGGGGGGATAAAAAGAGAATTATGTGGATTTAGAAGAAATGCACCTTACATTGTGAAATTTTGTCAAAAAATAAATACACCTTATATAAAGGAATGGAGCGAGTATTGACATACAAATAATAATACTTCAAGCATACTAACAATTGTTTGGCTATGCTCCATCTTCGTCACACAAAATGCTCAAATCATGCACAACCCCGATGACAAGCCAAGCAATTGTTTCATACTTTAGTATTCTCAAACTTCTTCAACTTTCACGCAATACATGAGCGCGAGCCATGGACATAGCACTACAGGTGGAATAGAATGGTAGTTGTGGAGAAGACAAAAAAGGAGGAATATAGTCTCACATCAACTAGGCGTATCAATGGGTTATGGAGATGCTCATCAATAGATATCAATGTGAGTGAGTAGGTATTGCCATGCAACGGATGCACTAGAGCTATAAATGTATGAAAGCTCAACAAAAGAAACTAAGTGGGTGTGCATCCAACTTGCTTGCTCACGAAGACCTAGGGCATTTGAGGAAGCCCATCGTTGGAATATACAAGCCAAGTTCTATAATGAAAAATTCCCACTAGTAAATGAAAGTGACAAAATAAGAAACTCTCTATCATGAAGATCATGGTGCTACTTTGAAGCACAAGTGTGGAAAAAAGGATAGTAGCATTGTCCCTTCTCTCTTTTTCTCTCAATTTATGGGCCTTCTCTTTTTTTGGCCTTTCTCTCTTTTTTTATCTCTTTTTTCCTCACATGGGACAATGCTCTAATAATGAAGATCATCACACTTCTATTTACTTACAACTCAAAAAATTACAACTCGATACTAGAACAAAATATGAATCTATACGCATGCCTCTGGCGGTGTACCAGGATGTGCAATGAATCAAGAGTGACATGTATGAAAAAATTAAGAATGGTGGCTTTGCCACAAATACGATGTCAACTACATGATCATGCAAGGCAATATGACAACGATGGAGCGTGTCATCATAAACGGAATGGTGGAAATTTGCATGGCAATATATCTCGGAATGGCTATGGAAATGCCATAATAGGTAGGTATCGTGGCTGTTTTGAGGAAGGTAAATGGTGGGTTTATGGTAACTGTCGGGGAGGCTGATCGTACCCACGGACACCTATGGGGCCGGCGGACCAGGCCCCTTGTGGTTCGGAGGGGGGCGGAGATCGCACGAAGAGCGGATCGAGGCGATGCACACGAGCGGTTAACCCAGCTTCGGAGCTCTTCGGAGAGATAAAACTCCTAATGCTGCTTGTTTGATCTATTGTGTTCTTGCCAAGGAGCAATGCGAGCTACAAAACCTAGCGTGAGTGTCTCTGGCCTCCGGTCGGTCGAATGAACCGGACCAGCCGAACCTTGCGAAGAACGCGAACCGAACCCTTTCTACGTTGCACTCGGGCCTCCTTTTATATGCTCAAGGGGTCTCCGACAGGTGGCAACATAGGCGGGGGTACAAATGTAAAAACAGGAGTTGGTACACCTACTTGAACAGTGTACAGTGCAAAATACCTAACTCAGACGGCAAGGGACAAAAGCAATAAATGCCCGTCGTTGTCGCCCAAACAGTGTAACAGAGACCGTCAGGTGCGCCTCCGCTCGCCACGATGGCGAGCCTGTCAGCGCCGCTTATCGCTGCTCTCCGCTGGCTGCACAGCCGCTCGACACACGCCCATGGAACGGTCCCATGGCGACACGTCGCTGGGTGAGCTGGAGCGGAGACGGAGAGAAGTTGCATGCCATGGCAAGCGCCTTGCCGCGGCGAATCCTTGTCGCGTCCGGAGACTTGTCGCGCCCGAGCCTTCCGGCAAGCTCCTCTTGCCGGGCCTTGTCTTCTGCGTGCACAGGTGGCCTTCCCGACAAGCTCTTCTTGTCGGGGCCTTGTCTGTGCCTAGAGAGGCCTTCCGGCAAGCTCCTCTTGCCGGGTCTTGTCTTCGAATGGTCTGCGGAGGGTCTTGGCGGGCCTTGGCCGAGGCTTGCCAGGGACGCCTGCGACTGCCCGTGCACAAGTTCGGGTACTAAGGTACCCCTATTTTAGTACACCGACAGAGCCCCGGTCTGGGCCATACACGGTGCCGAGCTGTTGGGCCAGGCCCAAAACAGGCACGGGCACGCAGCGGCTGGGTCCAAACCAAACCCACTCCGTATCCGCCGCGTTCCCCGTGAACGGCACGCGTCAATTGGCGGGCGTCGTGGGGGAGTGGGCGGTGTCTTGAGTCGCTTCACCCGTCGCCTCAGTTCTGCATCCCCGCCACGTGGTTCCCATGCTTTTGGGTTCATGGACGGTGGAAGTGGAAAACTGGGCGTTCTGGCAGAGGCAGCAGGTCGGCCCCGATTCCCTGCTCTTCCTATGCCCCTGATTTGTCGAAAGGGCGGTCGAGCCCCCACCTTGCTTCCTTAAAAGAGCGGAAGGGGAGCGCAGGCCCGCACTCTCCCATCTCCTCCTGTCCTCAGCTTCTGCTCCCCTTTCTCTCATTCGTCATGGAGAAAAGGAACCTTGGTTCTTCATCGGTGGCGGCGAGGGTCGCCGCTAGACAGCGCTCCCCTCCCAACCCCACGCCCGGGGGGGCAGAGCCAGCCACAAGAGGAAGAGGGAGGGGGCGAGGTCGTGGACGAGGTCGAGGCACTCGGGGAAGAGGCGGACGGGGCGGCGCGCCGTCTCCGCTTCCGCCGGCGGTTCCCCTCCCTGCGGCGGTCCATACAGGGGACGACCCTTGCGAGTTCTTCGTCAGGCTGCGCCGGGTGCCTCGTCGTTGCCTCCGGCTTCCAGCTCCGTTCGCGAGCGCGATGGAGTCGAATCCGCCCGAGACACTGAGACTGCACATGAGGGGCTGTGGAATCAGCGGCATCCGAGTCCGTGTTGTACTCCCCTCCCCTAATGTGATGTATCTTGATCGTGGGTGGAAGACGTTCACTCGCATCCACAGCCTGAGGGCGGGATTTACCCTCCATTTGAAGTTAATGGAGGGTGATCTCCTCTCCGTCAAGGTCTTGAGGATCTCGGTACTCGGGCGAAGTGCTGCGTGGATAGCTCCTCCGGCGGTGAAGATTCCCCTCGAGAGAGTGACGAGGAGGAGAGGCGGCAGCGGCAGCGAGGGTAGCGGGCCCGATTAGTTGTCGGCGCCGCCCGTCGTCACCGGCGACCCCATCATCCGCGTCGCGGCTCCTTGAACTCCCGAGGTCGTCTCCTTGGGCGGCCCAGGCGTGGGGAGGCTGCGGAAGGGAAGAGGGGTGGCGACAAGGCCGTCAAGTGTCGGAGTACGAGGCGTAGTGCCCTCGACAGCGTGCTGGCGTCCTGCCGCCCCGTCTTCGAGCCCCGCTTCCGGCGCTGCCATCTCCGTCAAGCCCTCGGGGAGCTCCCGGGATGTTCCTTTGGTGCCTTCTGGCACATGTAGCTCGCCTAGGCGTTTCTTTTGCCCTTCTCGCCTCCATGACCTACCTCCACGAAGAGAGGGGAGAAAAAGGATTACGGGCATCTTATCTTTTTAATTTGTAAGCCTTCGGCCTTATCCGCATTTAATACTTGTAATCTCCCCTTTCATGTTTTTCATTCCCCACGGATTGTATCCGAGTAGAATGTTTTTAATGAAAAAGGGATGCTTGAAAAAAGACGAAGGGCTTATCTGATATCTCAGCCCCCGGCAACTCTGGCTTGCCGCAGCTCCCGGCAACTCTATCTTGCCGCAGCCCCCGGCAACTCTGGCTTGCCGCAGCCCCCGGCAACTCTGGCTTGCTGCAGCCCCCGGCAACTCTGGCTTGCCGCAGCCCCCGGCAGCTCTGGCTTGCCGGGGCTTGGGTACCAGCGCGCCCTTCTTCTCCTCTTCGCTGTTATTTCAGTTCTGAGAACGATTTAGCCAGTGCCGCGATAAGTTATTTTTGTAATATAACTTTATTCTGGGCAACATTTGCTACGTTACTTCCTTTACTCGACTCTTGGCTTTGTATGTTATTACCCTACGCTTTTCAGGGAAACTTGCCGGTGCAGGCACCCTTGTCATGGCGCCCGGCGGAACTTGACTTCTTTGGCGGGTCGCTACCGACAAGCAACCTTGTCACGGACTAGCCAAGCAGCTCACTTAAGTTGTTGAGCGGACTCGAAACAAAGTAAGGCGCGACCGATCACGATTTGGTTCCTCTGCGCAGGTTTTCCATACAAAGTACTATCGTTCGAGGAAGATAACGAAAATTTAAAATTGATTGCTCAAACTTTGGCAACTTAGCTTTTCTATTTCTTGCTTCCCGATGAGGTGAAACTTCCTCGGCGGTGCCTGGTCCATAGTATTATCTCCTCCTCCCCTGGTTAACTTGTGCGAGGAGCCTTCTTTCCTTTGAGAAAAGAAAAGAAGAGGAAATAACATTATGGAGCCTAGCGGCTCGATTCTGCTTACCGGGTGTGGTTGCTGCACAAAGTGTTAGCCAAAGCATGCAATAAAATGATGAAAGCATGAACTTGACAAGCTATGCGCAACACATGAGCTTTCTTGATGCAGGTCTGCGCGGCTTTGTCTGAAGGATTACATGCAACAGCGGCAAGACTTGTACAAAAGGTGGTTGCGGAACGGATTCCGACAACCGCGCCCTATGAGTAAAACTTACGAAGATGCTCAATGTTCCAGAGTTGCTCACCGAATGCCATCTTCGGTCTCAAAGCGGACAGCGCGAGCCTAGTGACTCGTTTCACCCGATAAGGGCCTTCCCACTTCAGCGTCAACTTGTTTGAATTCTTGGCGGACTGAGCAGCGAAGAACAAGGTCGCCTTCCTCGAGACTTCTGGCACTAACCCTGCGGCTATGGTAGCGACGCAGGGCTTGCTGGTAGCGAGCGGCTCGCATAGCGGCCTGAAGACGATCCTCCTCGAGGAGCAGCGCGTCATCTTGTCGCAGCTGCTCTTGCTCAAGCTCTTCATAAGTGAGTACTCGAGGCGATCCGTATACGAGTTCCGTGGGGAGAACTGCCTCTGCTCCATAGACTAGAGCAAAGGGTGCACGGCGATTGGCTCGATTTGGCGTCGTCTGATCGACCAAAGAACCACCGGCAGCTCCTCGATCCAGTTTCTTCCGCACTTGTGCAGCCTGTCGAAAGTTCTGGTCTTGAGCCCGCGCAACACTTCAGCATTTGCCCTCTCTGCTTGACCGTTGCTTCTCGGGTGAGCAACGGAAGCAAAGCAGACCTTGGCGCCAAGGGATTCCGAAACGGCGAACAATCGACCTGAAGAACTTGACTGGCGGTCTTTGTCACCTTCCTCATCGCTTCCACTTCCGCCACTTTGTGAACTTGTTGATGGCGGCGTACAAGTACTCAAAGCCCCGACAGCTCGGGGAAGGGGCCGAGGATGTCGAGCCCCGGACCGAAAATGGCCGGGATAAAGGGATCGTCTGGAGAGCTTGAGCTGGCTGGTATATCTGTTTGGAATGGAACTGCACGCTTCACACTTGGTTACTTGTGCGCTTGCATCCTGGAGGGCTGTCGGCGGAAGAAACCTTGCCGGAAAGCTTTGCCGGCAAGTGCTCTTCTTGCCAATGTGGTGACCACATATGCCTCCATGTATCTCTGCCAACAGCTTCATCCATCTTCCCCGGAATACACTTCAATTTCACACCGTTGAGTCTTCTTACATGCAGTATCTTTGTCGACAAACTGGTACATACTTGACCGCCGGGCTACTCTTTCCGCTTCTTCCTGTTCTTGGGAAGTTCTCTGTCTGAAGGAAATGGACAATCTGCTGCGCCCATGTTGGAGCTTGCGGCTCGACAACAAGGACTAAAGGCACATCTCTTGCTGCGGGAACATCAGCTTCTCTGGCAAGAGCACGTGGCTCTGCGAGTTAGATGCTCCCGACAAGCTTGCCGGAGCAAGACTTGTCGGGAGCGCCTGCTTCAACGAAACAAACCTGGTCTGGCAGCAGACTGCTCCTCAAAGACTGTTGGTGTTGATCTTGGGGACCTTTGCAACGACGGCTTTGAAGCTCATCGAAAATAGTCACCAGAGGCCAACTTCCTCTTCTTATTCTGCCCTGTTGATGGTGTTACAGTTGGTTGAGTCAGCTTGAGCACAAAGATCCCTGGTTCCACAGGTAGCTTGAGTGCGGCGCACTTTGACAGACCATCAGCAATATCATTTTGAGTTCTTGGAACATGTTCCATTTGCAGGCCGTCAAAGTGCTCTTCCAGCTTCCTCACTTCATCGACGTAGGCTTCCATCAATGGACTCTGGTAGTCTTTGTTGACTTGGCGGATGACGAGTTGTGAGTCACCCCTGACAATAAGCTTCTTGATCCCAAGGTCCACTGTGATCCTGAGACCGGCAAGAAAACCTTCATACTCTGCAGTATTGTTTGTCGCTTGCTCCTTGGGAAAGTGCATCTGGACGACGTACTTGAGGTGCTCTCCGGTGGGTGCGATAAGCAGCACGCCGGCACCGGCGCCTTGCAGCGAGAAGGCACCATCAAAGTACATCAGCCACTCTTTGCTGGCTTCTTTGACAGGAATGCTCGTCTCCGGAATCTCTTCATCTGGCGTTGGCGTCCATTCTGCTATGAATTCTGCCAATGCTCTGCTTTGGATAGTTGATGTGCTTTCAAACTTAAGGCCAAAGCTTGACAGCTCCAGTGCCCACTCGACAATCCTGCCTGTCGCTCGGATTCTGCAGTATCCTCTTGGGAAAGCGAGTGACAACTGTGATCTCATGTGCTTGGAAGTAATGGCGCAGCTTTCTCGAGGCCATGAGGAGGCCGAAAAGCAATTTACGCACACCAATACCTTGACCTAGCCCCTTCTTTGGAGGGAGTCGACAAAATAGGCTGGCGCTGCACCATCCTTTTACATGTCTGCTCATGTGTCTGCGGACTCATCCTTGTCGGGACCAGAGCTTGTCGTGAAACCCCCGCTTGTCGCTGGATGTGTTTGCCGTGGTTGCCGGCTCATCATCCGCCTCCCTCTCCGCCACTAACGCAGCACTAACCACTTGATTGGTTGCCGCTATATATAGCAGCAACTTCTCTTGTGGCCTAGGTGCGACAAGTGTTGGAGTGGAGGACAGGTATCTCTTCAAGTCCTGCAGCGCAGCCTCCGCTTCGGAGTCCATTTTCTTTGGACCTGCCTTTCAAAATCTTGAAAAATGGCAGGGCGCGCTCAGCAGACCTAGAAATAAACCTGCTGAGAGCAGCCACGCAACCGGCAAGTCTTCGTACATCCTTGACGCGCTTTGGTGCTTCAATCTGCTCAATGGCCTTGATCTTGTCGGGATTAGCTTCAATTCCTCGCTGAGACACGAAGAACCCGAGAAGCTTGCCGAAAGGGACTCCAAACACGCACTTCTCGGGGTTGAGCTTGAGGTTGATCTTGCGGAGATTTGCAAAGGTCTCGTCCAAATCTTGAACCAGAGTTGCTTTGTCCTTGCTTTTGACCACTATGTTATCCATGTAGGCTTCTACATTTCTGTGCATCTGCGGCTCAAAAGCGTCGTGGACTACCCTTGCAAATGTTGAACCAACATTCTTCAAACCGAAAGGCGTCCGTATGAAACAGTATGTGCGACATGGTGTGATGAATGCGGTCTTCTCTTCATCTTCTTCAGCCATGAAGATCTGATGGTATCCTGAGTATGCATCAAGAAAGCGAAAAGCAAATCACATCCAGCCGTGGAGTCAACAATCTGGTCGATGCGGCAAGGGAAATGGATCTTTGGGGCAAGCTTTATTAACATCCGTGAAGTCAATACAAAGTCTCCATTTCCCATTTTCCTTGCGCATACGACTACAGGATTGGCCAACCACGTAGGATGGAGCACTCCTCGACAAGGCCGCTGCTTCCGGTTTCTTGATCTCTTGACTATGAATTCTTGGCGCTCTACTGCTTGATTCCTGACTTTTTGCTTGTGGGCCGTGCATGAGGACAAACGGCCGCGGTGCTCAATCACTTTCACGAGAAGACCGGGGATATCGGACGGTTGCCATGCAAACACGTCGACATTCGCCCGCAGGAAAGCAACGAAGCGCCTTCCTATTTGGGGTCGAGAGAGGCATCGATGGTGAAGGTACCACCAGCGCCCGTCCTCCTTGGCGGGCACCTTCTTGGTCTTGGCGGAGCCACCATCTTCTTGCACTTGCGGTGGAGCTCGATGGTGCGTCCTCGGCGGTAGCGTAGCACTTCGAAGAGGTGCGCTTGCGGAGTGAGCATCAGAGCCCTTGCCGGACTTGGACTTGGTCTTCTTCCCCCCGGGAGCTTCAGCGGCAAGTGTCTGGCAATCTGTCGCGGCTGCTGCATCCCGGAAGATCTTGTCGGCACAAATAAGGGCATCCTTCTTGTCGCCATGGACAGAGATGACGCTTATCGGGCCCAGCATCTTGAGTAGGTTGTAGGCGTAGTGAGAGGCTGCCATGAACATGGCGAGTGCTGGACGGCCAAGTATCCCATTGTAAGGCAATGGGAAATCAGCGACGTCAAACGTAACCTTCTCAGTCCTGAAGTTCAGCTCGCTGCCAAATGTGACCGGCAACGTAATCTTCCCCTTCGGCTTGCTCCTTCCCGGATTGATTCCTTGGAAGGTTCCGGTCTCTTCGAGCTTCACTGTCGAGGATTTGAAGCTTCGGAGCACCGCGGAGGATATCAGATTCAAACCGGCCCGCCGTCAACTAACATTTTGTGACCTTGAGGTTGTGGATGGTTGGAGAGACCAACATCGGCAAGCACTCGACATGATTATGCGATCGGTGGTCCTCAATATCAAAAATGATAGGCGTGCTGGACCACTTCAGAGGCTTGCGTGACTCTACGGATGGTTCCGCTGCATTGACCTCCCGCATCCATTCCTTGAGTTGGCGGTGGGAGGTATGCAGGGAAGCACCTCCGTCAACGCAGAAAACCTCTGTGGCTTTCTGAAACTACTGCTCATCGGCGTCGTCGTCCTCCATATCTTCGTCGTCATCATCATCTTCATCCTTGTCGCGGCCGCGAGGTCGATCTCCTTGTCGCTGCTTGACTTTTGCCGCGGCGTCCTCGCCGGCCGGGACGTTTCTTGCTTGCTCCCCCAGCACCTTCCTGGGCCTTCTCCTTGTCGCGCCGCTCGTACTCAGCTCTCTGCTGTTCGACGAGCTGCTCGACGAGCTGCTCGACCTTCTTGCAGCTCTGGAGATCGTGGCCCTTGGTGCGGTGGATCTTGTAATCTTGCTTGCGGAGCCGTCACGCTTGTCGTGACGCCACCGACCGGTGGTTGGCGTCGTGACAACCTCCTTGCCGGAGCCACCAGCCTTGGCGTTCTTGTCGCCGCTTCCGTTGCGGACTGCTCGACAGCTAGCACTTCTCTGCTTTTCTTCTTCCTGTTGCCTGCTTGCCGCGGCCCTTCTTTCTTGGGCGGTGTCATCCTTGTCTGATCCTGCTTCGCATTCTCTCACGAGTCTCCTCCTTCCTCGGTAGCCACAAGACACACTTGTCGGCCAAGGCGTACAGCTCATCGACGTCCTTGACTTTGCACATCGCCATCTCCTCCCTCATCCTGCGGTTCCGCACATTCGATGAAATGCGCTGATCACCGCAGCGGGGTGGACGTCACGGGATGTTGTAGTGCACTGCAGCTGAACCTCTGAATGAACTTGCGCAGGACTCTCCTTCCTTCCAGGCGAGCAAGTGAAGGTCACTCTCTTGGCCATGAGGTTTGTGGCACCGTGAAGGCGCCAACAAACCGATGGCACGAATCTGCCCAAGAGGATATGGAGCTGTCCGGCAAGTGCATGAGCCAAGATCGGCGTTGGGCTTGAGCACGGCGGGAAGTAGTTGGCGAGGATCTTGTCGTCCCGTCCCCCGCAGCCTGCACCGCGATGGTGTAGATGCGAGGAACTCCAGCGGATGCGTCCTGCCATCATACTTCTCCGCACGTCTGGTTTGAAGTTTTTCTGGGCCCTTTGGACTTGCCGCAGCTCACGAGTGAACGCAGGGCAACCTACCGCGTCTGACAAGTCGCTGGCCCCTCCGGCGCGTGCATGTCAGCGAAGGCCCAGCGCGCTTGTCGGATTGACGTCGCGCTCCTCTTCGGGCGCCGATGCGAGTTCGAAAGCGTCCTCTTGTCGTCGCTCATGAAGAACTTGGCGCTGATCGCGGCGAGCTCGCGGATCCGACGACGCAGTGGAGTCGCTGTCGAGGTGGATCCGATGAGTCAGCGATCTTGGCCTTCTTGGCTGAGAGTGCACGGTGGTTGCACCTCCGACAGTCTCGTCGCCACCGGCTCGTGCCTTGTCGTCACGCCGCAGCAACGATGGCATTGGTTGCCGCGGAGCGTCGCCGTTGGCAAAGCCGATGAGGCTCTGGATAGTGGCCCTCCACTCGTCGACCTTGTCGGCCGTTGGAGGGTAGTCGAGAGCGATTGAGCTCTCGCGGAAGCTTCGCTGGAGTAGTGGGTGGCATTGGAGAAGCAGTGCGAGGCGGGACACGCCGGACTTCTAACTATGTTAGAAGGAGCAGCACCCCGTCCGGGCGACCGTATCTCACTCGTGCCAGCATGTTGGCGCGCATGCTGGTTTTGAGGGTCTCGATCCAACGAATGTATGGCGTTGTGAACGCCATGACGTTGTTGGTCCCGCGTCTCCTGAGACGGGCGCGGGGGATGCGTGGACGCCGAGGTTTGCGGTGCCTTGTCCTTGGACTTGGCAACGTCGCGAAGACCTTCGTCGGCGCCCGTTCCTCCGCCAGCGTCTGCCCCACCACCCGTTCGCTGTGGTGAGGGTGGATGCAGCAGCGGCTCTGCTGCTGCCGAAGCCTTCTTCTTGGTGGCATGTTGAGGAAGATGTTGATGACGCTGCTCGTGTGAACGCCGGATCAGATTCACACGGCCTCGGCGCCCCTACTGGCGCGCCCGGAAGATGTCGGGGAGGCTGATCGTACCCACGGACACCTATGGGGCCGGCGGACCAGGCCCCTTGTGGTTCGGAGGGGGGCGGAGATCGCACGAAGAGCGGATCGAGGCGATGCACACGAGCGGTTTATCCAGCTTCGGAGCTCTCCGGAGAGATAAAACTCCTACTGCGGCTTGTTTGATCTATTGTGTTCTTGCCAAGGAGCAATGCGAGCTACATAACCTAGCGTGAGTGTCTCTGGCCTCCGGTCGGTCGAATGAACCGGACCAGCCGAACCTTGCGAAGAACGCGAACCGAACCCTTTCACGTTGCACTCGGGCCTCCTTTTATATGCTCAAGGGTCTCCGACAGGTGGCAACATAGGCGGGGGTACAAATGTAAAAACAGGAGTTGGTACACCTACTTGAACAGTGTAGAGTGCAAAATACCTAACTCTGACGGCAAGGGACAAAAGCAATAAATGCCCGTCGTTGTCGCCCAAACAGTGTGACAGAGACCGTCAGGTGCGCCTCCGCTCGCCACAATGGCGAGCCTGTCGCCGCTTCTTATCGCTGCTCTCCGCCGGCTGCACACCGCTCGACACGCCGCCCATGGAACGGTCCCATGGCGACATGTCGCTGGGTGAGCTGGAGCGGAGACGAGAGAAGATTGCATGCATGCAAGCGCCTTGCAGCGGCCGAATCCTTGTCGCGCCCGGAGACTTGTCGCGCCTGAGCCTTCGGCAAGCTCCTCTTGCGGGGCCTTGTCTTCTGCGTGCACAGGTGGCCTTCCCGACAAGCTCTTCTTGTCGGGGCATTATCTGTGCCTAGAGAGGCCTTCCGGCAAGCTCCTCTTGCCGGGTCTTGTCTTACGAATGGCTGCGGAGGGTCTTGGCGGACGCCCGGCGAGGCTTGCCACGGGGACGCTGCGACTGCCCGTGCACAAGTTCGGGGTACTAAGGTACCCCTATTTTAGTACACCGACAGTAACGATAAAATATGCGCGGTACTAGAGAGGCTAGCAATGATGGAAGGGTGAGAGTTTTTATAATACATGGACTCAACATTAGTCATAAAGAACTCACATACTTATTGAAAAAATCTACAAGTCATCAAAAACCAAGCCCTACGCGCATGCTCCGAGGGGGATAGATTGGTAGGAAAAGACCATCGCTCATCCCTGACCGCCACTCATAAGGAAGACAATCAAAGAAACACCTCATGCTTCAAATTTGTTACACAACGATTACCATGCATGCATTCTACGAGACTTGCAAACCTCAACACAAGTATTTCTCAAATTCACAATTAATTCAGTAGCATGACTATAATATCACCATCCTGATGTCTCAAAACAATCATCAAGCATCAAACTTCTCATAGCATTCAACACACTTTTTATGAAAGTTTTTATTATACCCATGCTGGAAGCCCATCATATTAGGACTAATTTTATAACCAAAGCAAATTACCATGTTGTTCTCAAAGACTCTCAAAATAATATAAGTGAAGCATGAGAGATCAGTAATTTCTATAAAATAAAACCACAACCGTGCTCTAAAAAGATATAAGTGAAGCACTAGAGCAAAATTATCTAGATCAAAAGATATAAGTGAAGCACGTAGAGTATCCTAATAGATTCCTATTCATGCGTGTCTCTTCCAAAAGGTGTGCACAGCAAGGATGATTGTGGTAAACTAAAAGCAAATACTCAAATCATACAAGAGGCTCCAAGCAAAACACATATCATGTGGTGAATAAAAATATAGCCTCAAGTAAAGTTACGGATAGACGAAGACGAAAGAGGGGATGCTTCCGGGGCATCCCCAATCTTAGGATTTTGGTTGTCCTTGAATTTTACCTTGGGCTGCCTTGGGAATCCCAAATCTTAGGCTCTTTCCACTCCTTATTGCAAAATCCATCAAATCTTTACCCAAAAACGTGAAAACTTCACAACACAAAACTCAACAGAAAATCTCATGAGCTCCATTAGTATAAGAAAATAAGCCAACACTTTAATTTACTGTAATGAACTCATTCTTTATTTATATTGGTGTTAAACCTACTATATTCCAACTTCTCTATGTTTCATACCCCTTGATGCTACTCATAGATTCATCAAAATAAACAAACAACACACGAAAAAAAGAATCTGTCAAAACAGAATAGTCTGTAGAAATCTGACTAAATTGAATACTTCTGGAACTCCAAAAATTATGAAATAAATTGGTGGACTTGAGTAATTTTTCTATTAATCATCTTCAAATATAATCAACCTAAAATCACTCTCCAGTAAAACATGGCAGCTAATCTCATGAGCGCTAAAGTTTCTATTTTTTACAACAAGATCGCAACGACTTCACCCAAGTCTTCCCAAAGGTTCTACTTGGCACAAACACTAATTAAAACATAAAACCACATCTAAACAGAGGCTAGATGAATTATTTATTACTAAACAGGACGAAAAAGTAAAGAACAAAAATAAAATTGGGTTGCCTCCCAACAAGCACTATCTTTTAACGCCCCTAGCTAGGCATGAAAGCAAGAATATATCTAGGTATTGTCATCTTTGGCATGCAATCCATAATTGGCTCTCATAATAAATTCATAAGAAAATTTAATTTTCCTCCTAGGAAAGTGTTCCATGCCTTTCCTTAAGGGAAATTGGAATCTCATATTTCCTTCTTTCATGACAATAATTGCACCAATCGTTCTAAGGAAAGGTCTACCAAGAATAATAGGACATGTAGGATTGCAATCTATATCAAGAACAATGAAATCTACGGGCACATAATTCCTATTCGCAACAATAAGAACATCATTAATCCTTCCCATAGGTTTCTTAATGGTGGAATCCTAAGATACAAATTTAAAGAACAACATCAAATTCACGGAAACCTAGCACATCACTCAAAGTCTTTGGAATCGTGGAAACACTAGCACCCAAATCAAATAAAGCATATCATTCATAATCTTTAATCTTAATTTTAATAGTAGGTTCCCACACATCATAAAGTTTTCTTGGGATCAAACTTCTAGTTCAAGCTTTTCTTCATGGGAATGCATTAAAGCATCAACGATATGTTTAGTAAAAGCTTTATTTTGATTATAAGCATGAGGAGAATTTAACACGGATTGCAACAAGGAAATACAATCTATCAAAGAGAAATTATCATAATTAAATTCCTTGAAATCCAAAATATTGGGTTCATTTCTATGTAATATTTTGACCTCTTCAATCCCACTTTTATAAATTTTTGCATCAAGATCTAAAAACTCCGAATCATTGGGACGCCTTTTAACTAAAGTTCAATCATCTCCAGTCCCATCTTTATCAAGATTCATATTGGGAAATGAAGATTTAATCGGAGACACATCAATCACGTTTAGAACTTCATAATTATTATCATGAAAACTAGAAGAACATGCTTTCACAAAACAATCTTTTTTAGCACGCATCCTAGTGGTTCTTTCTTTGCACTCATCTATGGAAATTCACATGGATTTGAGGGACTCATTGATGTGATGCTTAGGTGGAATAGATCTAAGTTTCAAAGAATCAACATCAAGAGAGATTATATCCACGTTCCTAGCCAACTCATCAATCTTAAGCAATTTTTCTTCAAGCAAAGCATTGAAATTCTTTTGCAAAATCATAAATTATTTAACACTAGTCCCAAAATCAGAGGGCATCTTATTAAAATTCCCATAAGAGTTGTTGTTGGAATTACCATAATTATTAGAGGAATTACTAGGGAACGGCCTAGAATTAAAGTTTCCTCTATATGCGTTATTACCAAAGTTGTTCCTACCAACAAAATTCACATCCATAGATTCATTATTATTCTCAATCAATGTGGACAAAGGCATATCATTAAGATCAGAAGAAACACTTTTATTAGGAAACAATTTCATAAGTTCATCCATCTTTCCACTCAAAACATTAATCTCTTCGATCGCATGAACTTTTTTACTAGTGGATCTCTCGGTGTGCCTTTAAGAATAATTAACCATAATATTTTCTAGGAATTTAGTAGCTTATCCTAAAGTGATTTCCATAAAAGTGCCTCCCGCGGGCGAATCTATAAGATTTCTAGAAGCAAAATTCAATCCGGCATAAAAAATTTGTATAATCATCCACAAATTCAACCCATGTGTAGGGCAATTACGTATCATTAATTTCATCCTCTCCAAAGCTTGTGCAACATGATCATGATCAAGTTGCTTAAAATTCATAATATCGTTCCTAAGAGAGATGATCTTGGTGGGAGGAAAAATACTTAGAGATAAAAGCATCTTTGCACTTATTCCATTAATCAATACTATTTTTGGGCAAAGAAGAGAACCAAGTTTTAGCACGATCCCTAAGCGAAAACGGAAATAGCTTCAATTTAACAATATCATTATCCACATCTTTCTTCATTTGCATATCACACAAATAAACAAAGTTGTTTAGATGGGTAGCGGCATCTTCACTAGGAAGGCCAGAAAATTGATCTTTCATAACAAGATTCAAAAAAACGGTATTAATTTCGCACAATTTAGCATCGGTAGTAGGAGCCATCGGAGTGCTAATAAAATCATTGTTGTTGGTATTGGAAAAGTCACACAATTAAGTATTATCTTGAGCCATCGTGACCAACAAACAATCCAACACACAAGAACACAATAAGCAAGCGAAAAAGAATGAATGAAAAAGGGCGAAGAAAAGGAAAAGGTTTTCGAAAATCGTTTTAGAAGTGGGGGAGAGGAAAAACGAGAGGCGAATGGCAGACAATGTACTGCAAGGGAGAAGAGTTTATGATGGGTACTTGGTATGTCTTGACTTGGCGTAGATCTCCTCGGCAACGGTGCCAGAAACTGGCAAGTTGACGGGCTTCACTTAGCGTAAACCTCCCCGGCAATGGCGCCTGGAATCCTTCTTGTTACCTCTCTAGCATGCGTTGGTTTTCCCTTGAAGAGAAAAGGGTGATGCAGCAAAGTAGCGTAAGTATTTCCCTCAGTTTTTGAGAACCAAGGTATCAATCCAGTAGGAGACAACGCACAAGTCACCTAGTACATGCACAAACAATCAAGAACCTTGCAACCAACGCGATAAAGGGGTTGTGAAGCCCTTCACGGCCACTCACAAAAGTGAGATCTAATAGATATAGTAAAGTAAATATTTTTGGTATTTTTGTTGTATAGATTGGAAAGTACATATTGCAAAATAGTAAACAAGATGCGATGTAAATAAAAGAGATGCAATATAATAAGAAAGAGACCCGGGGCCCATAGGTTTAATTAGTGGCTTCTCTAAAGATAGCATGTATTATGGTGGGTGAACAAATTACTGCCGAGCAATTGATCGAAGCGCGCATAGTTATGAAGTTATCTAAGGCAATGATCATGAATATAGGCATCACGTCCGTGTCAAGTAGACCGAAACGATTTTGCATCTACTACTATTACTCCACACATCGACTGCTATCCAGCATGCATCTAGAGTATTAAGTTCATAAGAACAGAGTAACGCATTAGGCAAGATGACATGATGTAGAGGGATAAACTCAAGCAATATGATATAAACCCCATGTTTTTACCTTCGATGGCAACAATACAATACGTGCCTTGCTGCCCCTACTGTCACTGGGAAAGGACACCTCAAGATTGAACCCAAAGCTAAGCACTTTTGCCATTGCAAGAAAGATCAATCTAGTAGGCCAAACTAAACCGATAATTTGAAGAGACTTGCAAAGATATCAAATCATGCATATAAGAATTCAGAGAAAAACCAAATAATATTCATAGATAATCAAGTTCATAAATCCACAATTCATCAGATCTCGACAAACACACCACAAAAGAGTACTACATCGAATAGATATCCAAGAACATCGAGGAGAAATTTGTATTGAGAATCAAAGAGAGAGGAGAAGCCATCTTGCTAATAACTATGGACCCGAAGGTCTGTGGTAAACTACTCACGCTTCATCGGAGAGGCTATGGTGTTGATGTAGATGCCCTCCATGATCGATTCCCCCTCCGACAGATCGCCGGAAAAGGCCCCAAGATGGGATCTCACGGGTACAGAAGGTTGCGGCGGTGGAAAAGTGATTTTGTGGCTCCCCCTGATATTTTTAGGCTATATGTGTATATCTAGGTGGAAGAAGTACGTTGGTGGAGCTACGAGGGGCCCACGAGGGTGGGGGCGCGCCTACCCCCCTGGGGGCGCCCTCCTACCTCGTGGTCGCCTCGTGGCGTTCCAGACTTCAACTCCAAGTCTTCTGGTTTGCTTTGGATCCAAGAAAGATCATCGCAAAGGATTCATTCCGTTTGGATTCCATTTGATATTCCTTTTCTGCAAAACACTAAAATAGGCAAAAAAACAGAAACTGACACTCGGCCTCCGGTTAATAGGTTAGTCCCAAAAATAATATAGAAGAGCATATTAAAACCCATTAAACATCCAAAACAGATAATATAATAGCATGGAACAATCAAAAATTATAGATACGTTGGAGACATATCAGCCATTTTGTCGACACCATCCGGATGTGGCTGAAGGAGAGGTTCTACATCACCGAGCTAAGGGAGGCCGCATATGGGGAGCGGCCCCCACATTCTGGTCCGGACCCCCCACCAGATTGGCCTCTGGGACCACCAAGAGTCCGGAATGGGGATGTGTTGCCGATACCAAAGTGCTGCAGAAGCGCGTCGACACTGTAATAGAGACCGGTGCGAAGCTGGTCGACGTGTTCCAGATCATGCTCCACCGGGCTCCTCCCTTGCCAGGAGGGGGCCAAACCCATGTGGGAGCATGAGCCCGAGGATCCGTCCACTGTGTGTGTCGCGGGATATCCGCGGCCACCTATGGGACCGGGTGGTCCCTTGATGGTTCAGTGGGGGTACATCACGTTGCACAAAGAGCAGATCAGCGCACGGCAGCACGACAGAGAGCACACAAGCAATTTACCCAAATTCGGGCCGCCGCGAGGCATAAGACCCTTCTCCTGCTTTAGTTGATTGGTGGTGGAATGAGTGTGGTGATGCGTAGTACACTTGCCGGCAAGGTTTGCCTCGGGGCCGCAGCGACTACGCGCGTATGGTGGCTTGGGTTCATCAACTTTATAACCCTCTAGCCCCTCCTACAAGTACCATGGGCCTCCTTTTATGGATTAACGGGTCACCATAGTGGCAAAGTGGTTATTATCCACTGATATGATAGCAAACAGTGCTATCATACCTAACGTTGCGGACTGACAGGGTGCATTTAATGCACCGCTTAGTATCACATCACTGGTTGACCGACAAGGTCTGCTGGGCTATCTCGCCAGCTCCACACCTGTTGTCTTGACACGTCGCAGGACGGGAGTCATTTGTGGGTTTCTTCTGTAGGAAATGGCTGCCATGTGGCGAATGGCTGCCACTTAATCACCTTGCGGCTTGACACCATATCGATTGACGACATGAGTCATGTTTGAGTGGTTGGCAGGGTGGTTCTGCCCCGCGAGCCCCGGCAGGCTCTGCCGGGGAGTCTTGGTTGCTTGCTTCTGGTGGTGGCCTCGCCCCTTATCGGGCTCGCCTGCCTGGCAAGGGAGACCCTTCCCTTGCCGATATCTTGCTCCTCTGGGTTGATCTTGGTCTCTCTGACCCGCATGTTGGTTCTTCAAATATCTTGGTCCTCCAACAGTATGGCTTGAGCTGGTGCTTCCATCTTGATCTTGTGGTTGTGCACAGTTGGGCAACAAACCTAGGGTTTGCTGCACCGACAGTGCGACATCTCTTCGGCACGACTCCTGACAAGATATGTGGCCAATTATTCCATCCTCAGAAGGAGTGGCCGGCCAAGGGGAAGGACATCGATCTTGATGCCACGAACCCCCAAAACAAGGTGAGTGGCATGTCTCTTTGAAGAGTGTTCGGATTTCACATTACGTGAGATTCGATCTAACCTTGTTACATGGATCCTATAGGGCTAGCTCGCCAAGTCCAAGAAGGTCAGCAGCCCGGCGCCAGTGCCAGAGGGGCCCCGATAAGGATAGCTAGAGAAGATGCTGGTAGTGGTGCCCTACAAGGTGCCTGCCAAGAAGGGAAAGAAGCAAGAAGCACAGGAGGCTAGGGAGGGCCTCCGTTGCAGGATCCGTATGGGAACCGATCCGGAGACGCTGCGGCCTCATCTGTACAGGATGGGGGCAAGGAGGAGGAGGAAGATGAAGAGGAGAGTGCCTCTTCGAACTCCAAAAAGAGGTTGTCATCCGAGGACGCCGATGAGGTCCAACCTTCCCCGGCCCCGAAGAGACACCATTGGCCTAAGCTGGTTATACCTCACAGCTCGGATGACGAGAAGTCCAAGGCATCCGAGTAGCTCCTGAAGAAGGGATCCAAGGTCAAGCCCCCTGCCAGTAGGTAAGTTGTCTGTATTTTCAGCAACTATGCTTTCAATAGTTTATTTTAGTTGAAGGTTAACCCCTCCGAATTGCAGTCTCCCACATGAGCACCCCACCGAGCAGGCCTCGGAGGGGACGTTCCCGCCCGCCGAGCTGGCGGACTATGGGTCTATGGCGCACTCCGCGCTTCCTATGATTCCCGAAGAGGCTGAGGAGGTGCGGTCCCAAAGAACTCCTCCTCCAAACACGAAGGGGGAGTTTGATGTTGTGATGGCCGAGGTCAACACCTCGGTCACCGTAGACCAGGAGGGAGAGCCCCTCCTAGCCGGCGAGGGAAAGGAGTCCCGACCATCCGAACCCCCTCCGTCGACTGCTCCCGAGCCTCCGAGGCCCTCGACGGCACGGGTTACTCCCAACAGGGAGGGGGCCGGGGAGCCAATGCCGGCGCCAAACACCTCCGCAAGGGCGGCGTTTGGCTGGCCGAACACGCTGGAGGAGTTGGGAGCAACTCCGTCATCATGGAAGGGCACCGCACTCTTGTGGGTGTGGTTATCCAGAGTGTTTGGTCTGTCCAATCCGAACTGAACGACGCTGTCCAAGGCCTTCTAATAGGCTTTGAGGTAAGTCAAGTAATGATCTTTCATCACAATGCGGTTATAGTTGTTAGTTCAAGTAGGCCGCATACATAGCAGCCCCCGAGACTCTGCCAAGACCTCGAAGAGACCTGCAGAGGATCAAATTCGGTAGGTCACTAAACAATGTCGACATTTCTAAGGCAAACACAGGCATCTTCCATGGCCGTGTCTGCTAATGGCATGGCGTTAGAGGATATGCATCGCCAGCTCAAGATTTCTGATCAAGAGCTGGATCTTGTCAACAAACGGCTTGACCAGGCACAAGGTAAGCTATGTAAAAAGATGTGTACTTGTCAGATAATGACTGGATGGACCATTTACTGATCCTTTATCTTGATGATCTTGCAGCTGCTTCCACTGAGGTTGAGGTCTTAAAGGAGGCCCTGAAGAAAGCTGAGGCCAAGGCGGCCGAAAAGAGGCCAGCCGCTGAGAAGGCGGTGTCCGAGCTTGAGCAGGCAAAGCATGCTGCTAAGCAGCATGAGTCTCGGGTGACCGAGGTGCAAGGGGAGCTCTAGGATGCCATAGAGAAGCTTAACGCCCTTGAGAAGGGGTGGGAGGAGCAATCCTCCCATCAGTCCAAGGCAGAGAAGGAGCTCCAAGAGGCAAGGAGTGATGCCCGAGGTGTCCGGGAGAAGCTTCGGCAAGCCGCGCAAATTGCCAACAGTAAAAAATATTTACTGATGAGTGTGTTCAGAGGCAATAGATTCACCCTGCTGATGAGGGTCTAGCGCTCTGTAGGCGTCTTTGTCGAACTCTCGAAGAATTCGGCGGCCCCGGCAAGGCACTATGCCACCCGCGAGGAGGACTCCACACAACGGCTCCTTTGGTCACAGTTTCCAGACTCCGAGCGTCCTCCCCTCCACAACGATCAAATGAAGCAGTTGATGGAGATGCATTGGATGTCCGAGTTGGCCTTGAAAGACCTATGTGTCAGCCTGTGGCCGACCGAGTCCATTCCGGACACCTATTTCAGCCTTGTGCAGAGGCTGCGGGAGGCGCCGCTCGAGATTGATGTCGTGAACCGGTCGGCATGCCTTGAGGGGGCGAGGCTCACATTTGCGAATACCATGGTCCATTGGCCAAGGATTAATCCAATGGAGATGGCCACTGGTCCTCTACCCCAGGGAAAGGAGCATCGCCGCCCTGAGCAGTACTTCGCGCAGATGATGACCGTAGCGCAGGCGATAGAGGGCCAGTGTTCGAAAAATGTAATGCTTGAGTAGTTGTAGAAAGTTTGTACCAAGTGGGATACATGCTTTATTATGCACACGGCAAACTTATTTGAGATTGTAGTGATTAAAGTTTGACTCTTGTGTGGCTGTATGTTTAGTTCCGAAAGCTACCAGTTGTCGGCTTCAGCCCCCAAGTGAATATCTAGAAGGGTGTTTTGTTTCCACAGTGTTACCCTTAGCCAACATCTTGGTGCCCAGAAGCGGGAGTGCTGGAACGAAACAAGGCGATCTGACTATTCGGTTTTACTGCTTTCACTTAGAATTAGGAGTTTGACAATGGGGACAAGGGACTATCCCTCGGCGTATTGTGATGTACTTAGGGATTAAAGCCTGCCCTTTCCAATCATGTGGTCTGTGTTAAAACAAACCTTTCGTGTGACGCAGCAAAATCGCCAACGATTTTTAGACTCCAACCTCGTCACTGGATCACGGACCCGTTCGCGCTTACTACGACTATCAGTTTTCGGCTTTTTCCTCCTGAGGTACTTGACCGGGCAAACCAGTAGTACAATCATAGGGGTTCTCCCTTTTCCCTCTTAGCCAAACATGCATATAGTGCAATATCCGAGACGCCGGACACCTAGCGGAAGGCGGTGCTAGACTTGAAGATACTGAGATCATATATAAATCAAACGCTTGACTAATTAGTATGTTTTAATGTCGGGCTGTTCGAAGAGCGAGGAGAGAATCGAAAAGGGAATAAACGAGTCGTAGGATGTAGATATCCGAACACCGTAAAGGGTATTTTTATTATTTCTCATAAGCTCAGGACGTCTAACCGTAAAATTTGAACTACGAAGGTAAAACTTGTAATATAGAAAAGAAAATTTATAGAGTAAAGGTTCACACGGGGCCTTGATGCGTGAGTTGAACCTTCACTGTGCCCTGCTGCATGTCTACGCCTTTTCTTCTGATAGGGGGGATTTGGACCTTCGATGAGACCTTAATGACCGAGGACCCTGCCAATGGAGCTTTAACCTTTGGGGTATCAGGAATTGGCCCCCGTGTCGTCCAAAGACGAGGCAATTCCGAAGTTCGGTTTAGCCAAACATGTATTTCGGGTTAATGTATGCCTCACGGCTGCCCATGGTATTTTGAGTGCGAAGTTGTACTGACGAGGCACGTGGAGCGCGAAGAATGTGGCATACCGTGGGGCGTTGTCCCTATTTGCGACGAACGCATGCGAGTTCCCATGATGGGGAATGGGTTCGAACCCGTTCGCTATTGTCACTGGCCCTTACGGTGGGTCGGCATCCGGACCTATAAGGGTCGGTGTGGTCTTCGGCCGCTAGAGACATAGTGTGCTCTTCGGTTCGAAGAGAGTGTTCTGTGTTGCCATTGATAGTTATGATGCTCGAAGGACCAGGCATCTTCAACTTGAGGTACGCATAATGCGGAACGACATTGAATTTAGTGAACATTGTTCGGCCAAGGAGGGCGTGATAGCCACTGCGAAAAGGTGCAATATCGAAGATCAGGTCTTCGCTTCGGAAATTATCTAGAGATCCGAACACTACTTCGAGCATCATGGTGCCCGTGCAGCGGGCCTCAACTCCCGGAATGACCCCCTTGAAGGTGGTGTTAATGGGTCTAATACTTGATGGATCGATCCCCATTTTCCTCACAGTACCATCGTATATTAGGTTGAGGCTGCTCCGTCCGTCCATAAGGACTAGTGAGGTGGAATCCATTGATGATGGGGTCTAGCACTAGGGATGCAGAACATCCATGGCGTATGCTGGTGGGATGATCCCTGTGATCGAATGTGCTTGGGCAAGCTGACCATGGATTGAACTTTGGCATTACTGGCTCGACGGAGTATACGTCCCGTAGCGCTCGCTTCCTCTCCTTCTTCGGTATGTGGGTTGCATAGATCATGTTTACCATATTGAACTCATAAGGGAAGGGTTTCTAGCCTCCACTATTCGGCATGCAGGGCTCGTCATCGTCCTTGCTTCGTCGGCTTTTGCCCGAGTCTTTGGCTGTGAGTTTGCCGGCTTCTTTGATCACCCAACAATTTCTATTGGAGTGGTTAGCGGGCTTCTCTGATGTGCCGTGGATCCCGCACGGCCTATCTAGAATTGTTTCTAGTCTAGATAGGCCGTCACCATTGCCTTTAGAGCCTTGCTTTCGGGGTTCGGACTTCTGGTTTCGGAATCCGGCTTTCACTATTGTCGATGGAAAACGACACCTATGGGATCACAAGAATCCCTACTATGGTTGCCGGGGCGCGGGGTTGTGAGAAGAGTAGGATTAACAGTCAACACAGGGATCATTTACCCAGGTTCGGGCCGCGAGGATGTGTAATACCCTAGTCCTGCTTTGGTGTGTATTTGAGAGAGTTCTTAAGCTCTCGTACTAGCTATGGTGGCTGCGTAGTACAAAAGAGCTGAATCCCTCTCCAGTAAGCCATGGGCCTCCTTTTATAGTCGGAAGGGGCTGCCACAGTGGCACACAGGAGGTGGAAAGGTATACAGTGATGCGAGCTTATCGCCCGTGTTACAGGACAAGACGCATTTAATGCGTAGCTTAGGTGTCCCTTAGCTTTATCGGGGGAGGGAACGAGGCACGTCCAGTCCGTCGCCGCCTCGCCTTGCCTTGACACGCGCCCAGGTCAGCGCTGCATGCGGCGCCATGTAGGCAGGTAGGTAGCTGAGGTGGCGTGGTGGTAGGGTCTTCACGAAGATCTGCATTCCACCACGCAGGTGCTTGCCGAGTTAGCATAGAGGCCGCCCGTCGCCGGTTCACGGGGCGACTGGAGTGACGTCGACGCCGATGATGAGAAGCTCACGGTCGCCACCACCAGGATCCTTCGCCTTACCTAGGCCAGGCTCACCCTTGAGATGATCAGGGCGGATTTCATCCGCTGCCAAATCGCTCCGCTGCATAACAAGGGGAGGCCGGCCTGGCTCTTCACGAACGTCGCTGACATCATGAGGCTTCACCCCGGCCTCGATGACAACTTCACGGTGATGGGGCATGCCCACTTCTGCCAGTGGCTCTTCTAGCTCGACATGAAACATGACGGCGAGGTCGAGCGGACCGGCAAGGCCGCGAGGACCGCTGCGAAGGCCGGCAAGGTTGCCAAGGGGCCCTTCTTCAAGTTGCCGGTAGGAGTGCTCCCGCTGAGCAACAACTCGCGCCGGACCGACATCATCGCCATGATGCCGGACTTCAACGCACATGGCCTTGACCCGAGCTGGGTCGAGCCGGAGGAAATTCAAGTGCAGGAGTTTTTCGACACCTTGCAGGAGGGGTACGTCACCGCCGATCCGCGACTCATCCAGGACACCACCCAGGCGGAGCTGGACTACATCGCCGCCAGTGCGATGGAGGCGAAGCTTGCCGAGGAGGCCGGCAGCGCTGGTGGCGTGTAGGACAAGGCCGCGGCGGAAGCGGTGGAGAAGGAGCTCGCCCAATGGGCGGAGGCCATTGGGGAGGTCAGCAGCGCAGGCACCGGGGCTCCTCTCGTCGAGGAGGTGGTCGACGAGTCGCCGTCGGAGGAGGCTGAGGCTGTCGACCCTTCGGCCACGGGGAGGGGGCGAGTCTTGCGGTGGGCCACCTCCGGCGAGCCGGTCCGGCCCGTCAAGGCCGCGCAGCGGCCAAAGTCTCTGGAGGAGTCCGCGCGCTAGAAGAGAGCCGCGGCGGCGAAGAAGGTGGTGAGGGCCGTGGCGGCGAAGAAGAAAGCAGCTGCCTCCTCTTCATCCAAGCGCGTCCAGACACTGCCCTCCTCCCCTCCTTCGGCAGCCGTTGACGCGGAGGTCACCTTTGACTTCAGGTCCGTTAGCCCAAGGAGGAAGAGGAAGGCAACAGAGGAGGAGGCCGATGACGAGTAAGTATCTTGTTCCTTTTTATCATCTCCATCTCCTTAATCTACGCCGCTTGTCTTGACTTGTTTTCAACTTGGCAGGGATGCGGAGACGCTGGCCCAGAGGGTGAAGAGGGCCAAGGCCTTGGCAGGTGTCCAGCCCCTGGCGGGAACTTCGAGGGCGTCGCTGGTGGTTTTGGGCAGCCCGGACAGCAGCCCCCGGCCCAGCCCCCAGTGTATGTTCATCACTCACCCCTCGTCAACATGTGTTGGGGGCACGATCTCTTGGTGCTGACCTTGTCGTGGTCGTAGGAGGAGGACAGCAGCAGGAGCAGCCACAGAGGGCTACCCCCAACACGCCGCCCCCATCGACCACGCCGCCCCGAGGGGCATCCCCGGCAAGGGCGCCAAGCACCGGGCCCACGCACATGGAGGAGGAGGAGGAGAACTCGCGTGCCAGTGGCTTCGCCTCAGCGCCAAATGTTGGCGAGGAGGGGACCTCTGCGTCCCAGCCCAGCAATGGTAAGTCGCTCGCCTTTCGTCCCTGTTCTTTTTCTTTTCTTGCTGACTCTTGGTCTTGGCTTTGTCTCATCCCCTTCTTGGTATCCAGATCATCCGTCGGCGGACCAGGACGACATAGACGCCATCATCGAGGATGTCGCCAAGGACGCCACGGCGGAGGCCGAGAATATCGCTGCCGAGGAGACCGCCAAGGGGCCTGCCGGGGAGCCCGGCAAGGGGCCTGCTGGGGAGGCCGACAAGGCCACCACCGAGGAGGAGGTGGTCGATGACCAGCCTTCCTCCTCCGCTGCCTCCGGCTCCGTCAGGTATCTGAGGGTGACCGACGACCTGTTCGTCCACCTCCCAGGGTCATCAAGCTCCAGGGTGCCCATTGAGGGTGAGGTGTTCGACGAGGAGGTGCTTGCTGCCGCCGGGCTCGAGGTTGTTGATGAACCAGCACCAGTGGCGGCGGCTCTCAGGAGGAGCGGCTTCTCCAGGCCATGCGCGCCAACTTCCGGAAGCTCCAGGCGCTCCACCGCGCCCGCCTGGACAAGGCCAAATCCAGGTTGGCCACGGTGGACAAGGCGGAGGCGGACCTCAAGGTGCGCGTCGCCGAGGCACAAACTTGGTTCCGCCAAGCTATCGAAGAGCTGAAGGCCGCCTAGGGCGAGCTGGACAAGCGCGACATGGAGCTCACCATGAAGCAGGCTGACATCAAGAAGACCAAGGCGACGGCGGAGAGCTTGGCCGCCGCAGCCGAGGCCGCTCGGACCCAGCACCAGGCTGCGCTGAACTCCCAGGAGGAAGACCTTGCCGCGCGTGAGGAGAAGCTTGCCGCAATGCTCCGCGGCAAGGATGAAGAGGTGGAGAAGCTCGTCGTGCAGCGGACCCAGGAGCTGGAGCAGAGGCACAGAGAGGCGCTCGATACCCAGGCTCTGGTTCACGCCGGCAAGGTGAAGGAGCTAGAGGTGGCGCAGGACGAGCTGAGGAAGCAGGCCCTGGAGCTGACGGGAGAGAGGGACGCGGCCAAGGGCGCCTTGGCAGACGCGCAGGCCGCAGTCCTCGGCAAGGCCGAGCTGCTCTCCACGGCCAACAACTCCATCCGGGACCTCAAGCTGAAGCTGGAAGGCCTTGAGGGGATGCTCTCGGAGGCCAAGGCCTAGGAGGGGACCCTGGCCAAGGAGCTGGAGACCGAGAAGCAGCTGCGGAAGAACGAGGCCGCCAACCACAAGGAGTTCGTGGAGGGCGTGAACCACTGGATCGGCCGTCTCGTGGACGTCGCTGGCAGGATCACCTCGCAGCTGGCTACCATGGGGATGCCAAATGTGAGGTACGCCCCAGAGCGTAGAGGGACTACCAACGCCAAGCCGACCATGTTCTTCGAGGGCGTCCTCGGGGCCCTGGAGCAGTTCCACGCTAACAGGGCGGCTTTACTGGCCGACGAGAACCGAAGGCTCTGCCGGGGTGCCATGACCAAGGTCCTTGAGGGAGTCCTGGACTAGGGGGTATCCGGATAGCCGGACTGTATACATCGTCCGAACTATTGAAGCGTGAAGATTTAAGAATCAAGACTCTGCCCCGTGTCCGGATGGGACTCTCCTTGGCGTGGAAGGCAAGCTTGGCGATCCGGATATTATATTTCCTTCCTTGTAACCGACTCCATGTAAACCCTAGCCCTCGCCGGTGTCTATATAAACCGGAGAGGTTGGTCCTTAGAAGGCCGATCACAATTACAATCATACCATCATAGGCTAGCTCTTAGGGTTTAGCCTCTACGATCTCGTGTTAGATCTACTCTTTTACTACTCATATCTTCAATATTAATCTAGCAGGAAGTAGGGTTTTACCTCCATCGAGAGGGCCCGAACTTGGGTAAACATTGTGTCCCTTGCTTCCTGTTACCATCAGCCTAGACGCACAGATTGGGACCCCCTACCCGAGATCTGCCGGTCTGGACACCGACATTGGTGCTTTGATTGAGAGTTCCTCTGTGTCGTCGCTGCAAGGCTCGATGGCTCGTCTCTTTTTCAAGTACAACATTACCTCTGGGGGAGCGCTGGCTGTAGGCCAAACTCTCCGACTTGGAGGCTTCATCATGGCTGCCCCATCGGCGGTTGCGCCGACGATGGCCTCTCGGGTCATCACGCATAACCTTCGCATCAATTCGGAACTCGCCGAATAGATGGATCCGATAAACTCTCCTCCTTAATGAGCTCTTGGATCGCATCGCCGCTTTAGAGTCGCTACGGACTATGACCGGATCGGGCTTAAACTCGACCAAAGGAACATTAAATCCCCGCCGGCCACCCATGAGATAGCGGTAGTGGAGGAACCACACACGGATTACCCCTCAATTCTGAGGACGAATTATGTCCAGATCACCGAGCTCCTTGAGTCGGACACCCACCCAAGGGAATAGATGACCCGAATCCCGGACTTAGAATCGAGCATTGGGCCGGAGAAATTGGGCAACACCCCGGATCCCGAGTTGTCGGGCTCGGAAGTTCCCATGCCCCTGGGTGCTAGAGCAGATCGGAGTCCGGATTCAGCCATCCCCACCCACACGGACTTAAACTGTCTCTCCCATATCAGGCAAGAGCCCCAGGAGACAGTACATCGTTACTGGGCCAGATTCCTCCTTGTGCTATACAAGGTCAAGGAGTGCCGCGAGGAGGACGTAGTCTCACTTTTCTGCAAAAACTGCACGAACAAAGGAATCCTTAATGCTATAAGTCACCGTGACATAGTACACTTTGCAGACTTTGCAACCATAGTACAGAAGTATTGTGCGATGGAAAGCGCCTGGAAGACCCAAACAAAATTTTGGGATAGTCCGGCTCTCACCAAAACCTTTGTCCGAACTAAACGGGTGAACTCTAAATGAAATCGGCCGATCAAATCCCCAAGAAACCAAAGCCCACCCCAGGTCGGGGAACCGTATTGGAAGAACGGCTCAATGGGCCATGTAAACTCCACAGTACTCCAGACACAACAACAACTCATAGCCTTAGGGCATGTTGGATACTCCGGCAGGTCACGAAAAGTGGCGAGGTCCTTCTTGCAAGCCATAAAGCAGAACAACATCCCACCAACGAACACAATATGGTACTAACAGTCTTCGAGACTTTTGCCTCAAACAATAGGCGCAAGCAAGCTCATCGAAGCTCCGCTGAAATTTGCCGTGTGGCAAAAATAAACCCAAGGGACGACACTGCTATAACTTTCAAAGCCAGTGATGAACCTCGATTCCAGACTGTCCGGGCACCAGCCGCTCTAGTCCTTAGCCCAGTCGTGGACGGCTTTCGGCTCACTAAAGTACTCATGGACGGAGGAAGCGGATTAAACTTGATCTATGTAGAAACACTCAACAAGATGGAAATTGATAAAAGCCGCATTGAACAAAGCAGCACAACCTTCAGGGGAATTATCCCTAGTCGGGAAGCGCGGTGTGCGGGAAAAATCACACTCGATGTGGTATTCGGCGCCCCGGAGAATTATAGGTCCGAAGAAATCACATTCCAAGTGGCTCCTTTTAGCAACGGATTCCACGCCCTTCTAGGGCGGGACGCGTTTACAAGCTTTCAAGCTATACCCCATTACGGGTACACGAAGCTTAAAATGCCCGGAACCAATGGAATCATCACTCTCGCCAGTGATCCGGACGTCGCACTTCGCGCCGAAAACAAGACCGCAGCACTAGCCTTGGAAGGATTATCCGAAGCCCTAGCGGCCGAAGAACTAACAACACTTAGGTCAAACGTGGACAGGGACGACGTGATACTCGACAAGCGAACCAAGTCTACCTCATTTAAACCCGCAGACGAGATAGTCAAAATCCAAGTCCATCCAACGGACCCCATGAAGACAGCTTCCATCGTGACACAGTTGAGCCCCGCAATGGATGCCGCACTACGAGACTTCTTACGCGAGAATTGGGACATTTTCGCCTGGCACCCATCGGACATGACGGGCATCCCACACAGATTGGCCGAACACAGCCTCAATATACTAAAAGGATACAAACCGGTCAAGCAGACTGTAAGGCGGTTTTCAGAGCCCAAACGACAAGCCATGGGGGAAGACCTAGCCAAATTACTCGAGGCCAAATTCATCAGAGATATCAATCATCCGGATTGGCTGGCAAATCTGGTAATGGTACCAAAGAAGGACAAATCCTGGCGCCTATGTGTCGCTTTAAAGACCTCAACAAGGTTTGTCCCAAAGATCCCTTTCCCCTCCCTCGCATCGATCAAATCATCGATGCCACAGCAGGACACGACTCGCTGTGTTTCCTTGACGCATACTCTAGATACCATCAAAAAAAATGGCAGAGTCTGACCAAGCTGCAACAGCATTCATAACGCCATATGGCCCTTTTTGCTTCAACACTATGCCTTTCGGGCTTAAGAATGCCGGTGCAACCTATCAACGCATGATTCAAACATGCCTGGAAAAGCAAATCGACAAAACAGTGGAGGCATACATGGACGACGTGGTCATAAAAACAAGACACGTCGAAACCCTAATAGATGACTTGAGGCTTACATTCGATAACCTCCGGACATATGACATCAAGCTGAACCCGGAAAAATGCGTTTTCGGTGTCCCCTCGGGGAAACTGCTGGGCATCATTGTTTCCAATAGAGGAATTGAAGCGAATCCGGCAAAAATCCGAGCTCTGTCGCAGTTGGCTATACCAACAGACCTCAAGCACATCCAGAAACTGGCTGGATGCGTGGCTGCTTTGAGCCGCTTTATCTCCAGGTTAGGAGAAAAGGCATTACCTCTTTACCGCCTTCTCCCAAGACAATCGAACACTTCGTGGATTTGGATGCAGCCGCGTCCGGACTGGATGAAATAAAGACCTTATTGGCCAGTAATCCAGTCCTAACAGCGCCAAATATCGGCGAACCTATGCTACTGTACATAGCCGCAACACATCAAGTTGTCTGCGCAGTGCTCGTCGTCGAACGAGAGATTGACGGATAGAAATTCCGCTCCAGAAGTCGGTTTATTACGTATCCACGGTCCTCACCCCATGCAAATCCCGATACCCACACTATTGAAAAATAGCATACGCGGTCTTCATGGCATCCCGGAAGTTACGACACTACTTTCAAGAGTGTTCCATTACGGTGGCCTCCGAAGTACCACTCAATGACGTAATAAATAATCGCGACGCTACGGGCCGGATTGCTAAATGGGCCATGGAGCTCCTTCCATTCGACATAACATACAAACCACGGCGGACCATCAAGTCGCAAGTACTGGCTGACTTTGTCGCTGAATGGACAGAAGCCGAACACCCTAAAGAGTACGGCGCGTACTTTAACTGGATCATGCACTTCGATGGCTCTAAAATGCTGGCCGGATTGGAAGCAGGTGTAGTCCTGACGTGTCCCACCGGAGACATGATCCAGTATGTCCTCCAAATATTATACACAGACTCCAACAATGCGGCCAAATATGAGGCTCTGTTGCACGGTCTCCGGATGGCAGTCTCTATGGGCATTCAACGCCTGGAAGTGCGCAGGGATTCAAACCTCGCAATATCTCAAATCAACGGAGACTTTGACACCAAGGATCCGAAAATGGCGGCCTACCGTAATGCCGTCCTCAAAATGTCAGCTCAGTTCGAGGGGCTTGAATTCCACCATGTGGCTCGAGAAAACAACCAAGCGGCGGACGTCCTCGCCCACATCGGCGCTAAACGCGACCCTGTCCCACCTAACATATTCCTCGAAAGCCTGTTCAAGCCATCCGTAGTATGGGAAGGGGAGTCCGGCAATACTAGCACAGATTCCGAACTATCAGACATAATCGGAGGCTCCACCACCGAAATAACATCTTCGGCCCACGAAATCATGGATGTAATCGCCCCGTGGACCAAGCCTTTCTTGGCCTACCTAAATAGGCAGGAGCTCCCCGAAGACCAAAATGAAGCACGCTGCATCGTCCGGCGTTCTAAAGCTTACAAAATCCATGAAGGCGAACTCTACAAGAAAAGTGCGACCGGAGTGCTCCAAAGATGCATCTCCGAAGAGGAAGGGCGGTAGCTCTTGGCTAAAATCCATGCCGGACAGTGCAGACACCATGCCGCGGCTCGAGCACTAGTCAGCAAAGCCTTCCGTCTGAGCTTCTATTGGCCCGGCCCGGCGAACATACGAGGACCTGGTCCAACACTGCGTTGGTTGCTAGCTCTTTGCCAATCAGAGTCATATGCCCCCTACCGCTCTCCAAACAATCCCCATAACTTGGCCCTTTGCGATGCAGGGGCTAGACATGGTCGGACCCCTTAAAGGGAAGCCATAAGAAAAAATACTTGTTGGTCATGGTGGACAAGTTCACCAAATGGATAGAAGCCAAACCAGTCAAAACGGTCGAATCCGGACCAGTAATAGACTTCATATTCGGGGTCGTACACCGATACGGCGTCCCCCACAGCATCATCACTGATAATGGCTCCAATTTCACAGCTGATGAAGTGAAAAATAGGTGCGGCAAAATGGGCATTAAGCTCGACTATGCTTCCGTCTACCATCCCCAAACAAACGGCCATCATGAGCGGCATCAAACCCAGACTAGTGCGATCCTTGACAGAGTCGGATACGCACTGGGTCGAGGAGCTCGACTCCGTACTCTGGGGGCTGCGGACCACGCCAAATCGCACCACCGGATATACACCATTTTTTATGGTGTACGGCGCGGAAGCAGTACTCATCGTCATTGAAAGCCTGGTTCAGGGGCTACTAAGGGAGTCCTGGATTAGGGGGTATCCGGACAGTCGGACTGTATACATCATCCGGACTATTGAAGCGTGAAGATACAAGACTCAAGACTCCGTCCCGTGTCCAGATGGGACTCTCCTTGGCGTGGAAGGCAAGCTTGGCGATCCGGATTTTATATTTCCTTCCTTGTAACCGACTCCATGTAAACCCTAGCCCTCTCCGTTGTCTATATAAACTGGAGAGGTTGGTCCTTAGAAGGCCGATCACAATTACAATCATACCATCATAGGCTAGCTCTTAGGGTTTAGCCTCTACGATCTCGTGGTAGATCTACTCGTGTACTACTCATATCTTCAATATTAATCAAGCAGGGAGTAGTGTTTTACCTCCATCAAGAGGGCCCGAACCTGGGTAAACATTGTGTCCCTTGCTTCCTGTTACCATCAGCCTAGACACACAGATCGGGACCCCCTACCCGAGATCCTCCGGTTTTGACACCGACAGTCCTCACCAAGGTGGCATATTGGAACCCCACCCTTGACTTTGATGCCGTGCTGGAGAGCTTGACGGAGGGTACCAACCCCGCACCGCTCAAGGAGCGTATCGAGCCCATAATCAGCCTCATCGACGGAATTCAAAGGGTGGAGGGCCAGCGTCGGGATTAGGCACCCCGTTTCTTATCACCGCTGCAGGTTCATGACCAAGACAATCTCAATCTTTAGTTAGAACCGTAGCAACAATTTGATGTAATATAACTCTGCAGTACTTTTGATCCAATACATGTTATTTTCCTGTTTGATTTTCCTTTGTATGTCCACCCTACGTTAACCGGGTAGGCTTGTCGGCGCGTAAATCCAGGGCGGCTCCTGGGGACAGATCCCCATTGGCCTGCCGGGTGTGCTTGCTGCCGGGCGAACCACCTTACCGCCCTTAGCGTGGCCGCCCAACCTGTGGAGTTTGACTCGAGTCAGAATCAAGAGCGTTGCCGGTTGCGGAAGACTACCCTGCCACTCTCGACGCGACCACTTGAGCTGTTGAGTGGACTCGAAAAAGAACAAAGGTGTTGCCAATCGTGGCAGGGCCCCTTTGCGTGCAGGTTTTCCATACAAAGAACAAGATCTCTTAGGGGAATAACATTGTACAAAAAGGAATATCTAAAGTTTTGCATGACTTAGCTTTCTTGTCGCCGAACTGGCGCCCTTCGCGTATGTGGGCGGCGCCATCCTCTGGGCCATCTTCTTCTCTGGAAGCCATGGCCACGAGAGACTGCTAGGCCGGCTGCTAAACCAGATTCTCACAACTGTGACCCCTACCTGGCGCGCCAAAGATGTCGGTGGAAAACAACACCTATGGGATCACAAGAATCCCTACTATGGTTGCCGGGGCCTAGGGTTGTGAGAAGAGATGGACTAATAGTCAACACATGGATCGTTTACCTAGGTTTGGCCGCGAGGATGCGTAATACCCTAGTCCGGCTTTGGTGTGTATTTGAGAGAGTTATTGAGCTCTCGAACTAGCTATGGTGGTTGCGTAGTCCAAAAGAACCGAACTCCTCTCCAGTACGCCATGGGCCTCCTTTTATAGTCGAAAGGGGCTGCCACAGTGGCACACAGGAGGTGGAAAGGTATACGGTGCTGCGAGCTTATCGCCCGTGTTACAGGACAAGACGCATTTAAAGCGTAGCTTAGGTGTCCCTTAGCTTTATCGGGCGAGGGAACAAGGCCCGTCCCGTCTGTCGCCACCTTGCCTTGCTTTGACACGCGCCCAGGCCAGCGATGCATGCGGCGCCATGTAGGTAGGCAGGCAGCTGAGGTGGCGCGGTGGTAGGGTCTTCACGAAGATATGCATGCCACCACGCAGGTGCTTGCTGAGTTGGCGTAGAGGCCGCCCGTCGCCATGCCAGTGCACCTTGACTGTTTGAGCTAGCAGCTGGTTGGGGACGGCGGTGGAGTCTTGGTCGATGCGAGCCTTGCTGTGGCCCCGCTGACACCCTCGGCGAGGGCCTTGCTGGGGGCCCGGCAAGGGTCTTGCCGTGGCTTTGCAGTCGTCCCCGGCAAGGCGCTTGCTGGGGGTCTTGTGGATCTCCTCGGCAAGGATCCCACCGAGGGTCGCCATCTTCTGGTTCTCATCTAATCTCACATCTCTATGGTATTGACAAAGATCTACATGCCACCACGGAGGTGCCTCCCGAGCCCTAGTTCCAGTGTAGTTGGTTGGGTTGGAACCCGTGGGCTCAAGGGTGGCTCAATCTGTTGGCGTCGGGCGTGCTGCCCCGACAAGGCCCTTGCCGGGGTTGCCGAGGTTGCCCCGAAAAAGGGTCTTGCCAGGGGAACCTGCTTCGCCCTTATGTCCTTTGTGTTCTTGGTCTTGGCGTTGCCTTGGCCATCTTCTGCTTTGGCTTCTCTCTGGCTTCCCTCCTTTGCACTGCTACGTGAGGCCGTGGCGCGCGGCTCTGACTGCCCGTGCACAAGTAAAGGGGTCAAAAGGAGAACCCCTAATTTTGTACATCGACAACTGTCGTATCCTCACTCTCGCCGTCATTGTGGCGATGTTTATTCTTGCTCCGTCGGGGATTTCTGTTTTTTCGCGAACATCGGAGGTACCTGGTGCATCTGGGTTTGTGCTTTTGTGAGCAAGCCAAATGTCTTTGCCCGCGCAAAAGCGGGTCATGAGGGATGTAAGGGCTACCATAGTTCTTGATTTGTCCTGGCCGAGCTGCCTTACAAGCCATTCATCCTTGACACTATGCTTAAAGGCAGCCAAGGCTTCAGCCTCTGGACAGTCGACGATCAGATTTTCCTTGGTCAGGAATCAGTTCCAAAACTGTTGGGCAGATTCTGCGGATTGTTGCGTGATGCGATTTAGGTCGTCAGCATCCGGAGGCCGGACATAGGTGCCCTGAAAGTTTGCTCGGAAAGCGTCCTCAAGCTCTTCCAAGGAACCAACAGAGTCTTCAGGAAGGCTGTTCAACTAGTGTCTAGCTGGGCCTTTAAGCTTTAGCGGCAAATATTTGATGGCATGGAGGTCATCTCCTCGCGCCATGTTGATCTGCAGGAGGAAATCCTTTATCCATACGGCTGGATCTGTACTTCCGTCGTATGATTCGATATTCACAGGCTTGAAGCCATCCGGGAATTGATGCTGCATTACCCTCTCTGTGAAGCACAAGGGGTGTGCGGCGCTCCGAACTCGGGCTACGTCACATCAGAGGTCTTCGGCCCTCCTAACCTGCTGCTACTACCGGACTCTATCGTTTCGGTTTAACCGATCATAGTATCCTTCCCGGTATGCGAGCAGGTCCTCTCTGGGTCCATAGATGGAACTGGTAAGGTCTCCACGAGCATCTAGGTCATGGCGGAGGTCGTACTCATAAATGGGCCACACTTGATCCTTGCCGTGACGACGAGGTGGGGCGGCTGGGTGTTCGGCCTCGTCAGCTTCCCTGTACCACACTCTAGGGGGTGGTTCGGTTGTTCGGCATTTGTGTACATCGGTTGTGTTGGCTCTGCAGCCTCGTCATCGAGCTGGGGCAAAAGCCTTCACTTTGGAATAACTCCTGGTTGGCAGATTGCGACCGTACCCCTCTTCGGCAGCTAGGACTTTAGTCCAACGGTCGTTGAGGGTGTCATGTTCAGCCTTGACTTTGCATTTTTGCTTCTTTAGGTTGTGGGGGGTAGCTAAAGCCGCCGCTTGAACCATTCTTGCTCCGAAGGGTCTTCGGGGACGATAAAATTGTCCTCCCCAAGACTGGCCTCCTCTTTAGAGAGTGGCAGGTTCTTCCTATCCTCAGAGTCTCCATGGCTTTCCGGATTGAGCGAGTCCTCTTGCCCCAGGGGATCATCCTGATGATGCTCGTTGGCTGCATCTCTGGTGAGGTCATCCATATTATGTATGGTGTTGTTCTCTGTCGAGTTCATGTTGCTTGCGTGGCTTCGACGTGGTTTTGATCGATGGTGCTATTTTCGGCATTTGGGAGGCTCATCTCTGGGCTTGCCTCTGTCCTCATTGGAGGTGCTGTCGTCGTCCTTGGGGGTGTCCACCATGTAACTGTCGTTGGTGGAAGTGGCCGACCAGTGGCCCATGACGGGGGGTGTCAGGACCCCGATTCTAAGTCACACCGATCTAGCATGTAACACCTCATATCACTTTGCGGTCTCAGGCATGGTATTCCCACGGGTGTCGCCTTACCTGGCCCGGGACCGTTTGTGCCTTTTAGCTCATGTATATGATAGTGTCGCTAGCATCCATATGACAGAGAACCCAGGCCAACATAACTAGTCGTGAACCCAAAGTGGCACTAACTTACGGGGACATGCATACATGAAACAACATCGAGCATGTCGGTCATCGGTGATGTGAATCAAGACGTAACAAGCTGGGCTAACAGGACTCCGGGATTCCGGGCTGTAGCAGGCTAGCAGGACTCCGAAAGTCACCGCGTGACATTTCCCCTAAGGGACAGACTCAGGAACGATGTGAATCACATGCCGGCCAGTCTAAGTGTTCCGGAGCAGTAGTGCTGGGCTAGCAAGACTCTGGTAAACCGGGCTGTAGCAGACTACCCTGGCTCAATGGAAGCACTAGACTACATTTCCCCATAAGAGAGGCTACCAAGGATAGACAACTAGGTTGTTGGATCCCACACATACCAAACATTTCAATCATACAAACAATATGCTCGATATGTGCAAATACAACATGGCATCACAACAAGACTCTACGACTCAGAGTATTTATTCATTAGGCTCCGAGGAGCCAAGTATTACAAACATGGGTCTCATGACCCAACATACAGAGCATACAAGCAACAAGCACATGCGGAAGCTTAAACATGTCTGAGTACAGACATCTACAAATGAAAAAGGCTGAGAAGCCTGGCTATCTACAAGACCCTCCCAAGGGTACAAGATCATAGCTGAGGTAACAAGCTAAACATCGAATTCCACGCGGAACTACTAGTGAGAGTGAAGTCTCTGCAAAAAGAAAAATTAAGCAAACGTGAGTACAAATGTACCCAACAAGACATACATCAGAACTAGCTACATATTCATCAGTATCAATAAAGGGGTGGTGGAGTTTGACTGTAGCAAGCCAGCTTTGACTCGGTGGCTATCCTGAACTATGACTGCAAGTAACTCTTTTGAGGTGGCGCACACGAGTCCACATATTCGCCAATCAATACATCACTATGGATCCGCTCCCGTCTCCCTATGAGAACGCCATCCATAGCACTCACACTTATCTTGCGCATTTTAGAGTATCCACTTCCTCTTGTCTATGAACTCTACAGGCAACCCAGAAGTCCTTTACCGCGGACGCGGCTATTCGAATAGATGATGTTAACCATGCAGGGGTGTACTTCTTCACGCACACTCTCGCCACTTACCACCATGTACACATCGTGTATCTCGACAACCTTCAAGCGGAAGCCTGGCGAGGGAGTCGGCCACGACCTGACTAACCACACAAGTCTCTCGTCCAGTTTTATCGCCTATTCGGGTTCCATCCGCAAGGAGATCCGGCCGGGGTGTCGCTCACGGCCCCAAACAAAGTGTACAGGGTTCCAAGCCCACCAAACGGGCGTCGCTTGGCATACCCGGCCACGGTGCCTAGTCTGTACCAAGCCCACCTATACCGGGTGCCACTTGGTAGACTACTAACACTACCTACAAACACCATAAACTAGTTTTAACTCCTGGACAGAGACAGGTTGATTAATAAGTCGAGAGAGCTTGGAGTGCCAGGAGCCCAATGTGTGGTAGTAGCTGTTCATGGATCACAAACACAGAACTCAGTTCCTAAGGACGGTTTCAATGAGACAAACAACCATGTACTCCTACATGGCCTCTCACCGCTACCTTTACCAAATCGTGTTCACACACTTAACTCTCAATAGTAGGACATGTTCACCACATTCCAATTCATCCCTGATGAATCAGACCTGACTCAACTCTAAGCAGTAGTAGGCACGACAAACAAGCATGAATGAGTAGGCACATCAGGGCTCAAACAACTCCCTCTTGATGTCGGTGGGTTTCATCTGAATTCTTTGTGGCAATGACAGGTCATGCAGAGGAAAGGGGTTCAACTACCGCAGCATGTAACACTTGAATAGTTGTGGTCCTAATGCAGTAAAAGAGAGCAGGAACAAGAGAGAGGGATCGTATCTGAATGAACAAGGGGGTTTTGCTTGCCTGGCACTTCTGAAGATAGTGTTGTGTCTTCATCAGTGCCATCGATCACATCGTCGGAACATACGTCTACCGAGGGGGAACAACCACCGGCAAACACAAAAAGGAACAACATTTACTACAATGCACTATCAAATGAATGACATGTCATGTTAAGGAATTGAATTGACCTAATGCAGTAGTAAGCCAAGTTAATTGAAGTTGAATTTAAACAAGGTTAAACTCGAACTCCAAATGCTAGTTCATAAATTGTCCTAATCATGATTTATCTTATTCAGTGAGGTTAAATTGTTCAAACATGCATGAAAGTGCCATAACCAGGTTCTTCATATTTTTCTGATAATTTTTCATATATAATTTATTTCATTTGGAGCTATAGATTATTTTCTGTGATTTTTAGAAGTTTGGGGTATTTTTCTAAAATTTATAAATCATTTCTGATTTATGATAATTCCAGAAAAGGATTTATGACGTCGGAGCGACATCAACACCATGTCAGAAAGTCAACTGTTCGGTCCAGGTCAAGCCTGACCAGTGGGGCTCGCTGGTCAATGACCCGGTGCCAGTTTGTCTCACAGACAGGTGGGGCCAGTCAATAGTGACTTCAGCGGGTCAACTGACGTGTGGGGTCCATTGTGTTTAGGTTAAAACTTAACAGGGGTTTACCCCGCTGTTAAATAGGCGGTGGGGCCCACATGTCATCAACACGTGACACTAACTAAACACGATTAACACCTAAACTAATGGCCCCACGTCAGCGTCACCAGAGTTAGACGCCAGCGACCTCAAGTCACGGCGGAAGGTCGCCGGAGCGGCGCTACGGGCGACAGTGGGTCAAGCCAAGGGCACCAGTGTGTTGCCCTTGCTCGCCCGCATCAAGGGATGGCAGCCGCTGGTTGCAGGGTGATCTGTAGCAGCAGCGGTGGCAAGTTGGGTGGCGGCCGGAGTTCGGCCAGGGCGGGGCTATGGCCTTGAGGTCAAACGCGACCAGGGAAGAAGCGGGAAATGACTCGGGGGCTCACCGCGTGTTTTTAGGAAGGCTAAGTGGGCTCGGGGACGTCCTGTCAGCGGCGAATTCGGCGACGGCGTTCGGTGGCCGAGGTGGTGAGGAAGATGACGATGGCAGCGATGCTGCAGGGCATCCGAGGCGCATTCTTCGGCTTGGAGATTCATGTCGTCGAGGCGGAGCTAGTGGACGCAGCCACGGGGCATGGGGGCGGCGGTGGACGCAGTGCTACACGTTCACGGGACGGCGGTCGGCATCTGCGCTCGGAGCGAGCGAGGAGAGAGCAGAGGGGGGAGAGCCAGAGAGCGAGGGGGAAGTGAGGGGAGGCATCGGGCGTCTCCGGGTGCGGATCAGATCGAGGGAGGCAAGCAGGAGGTGGCGGGAGCGCCTTGTGGCATCCACGCTTCCCCTCGCCTCTTGGCGGGAGGAAGAAGACGGCTCTGCCCTCGGTGGGCTGGGCCGCTACAGTGCTAGAACAGGTAGGCCGGCCCCGGTAACTCTCTCTCTGTTTTCTAATTTAAATTGTTTCTGTTTTCTATTTATTGTGTTTTGTTTTGATTTAGTAAAATACTAAACCATTTTCTTAGGTTCTGAAAATTATCATGTGGCTAGATATAATATATTCGGAGCCACTCACCATTTACATAATTATTGCATTCATAAACTAGTTATTATGAATATAAATCCAATTCAAATAATTATTGGTTTGATTCAAAATCCCAAAATAATCATTTCTGAGATTCAAAAAATATTGGTTTGAGTTTTAGCTCTTGCCAATATCTTTAGAGATTAACAGGAACATTTTTGTTGGGCTCATTTGAACAATTTCAATGTTGATCATTTTTGAAATATTTTTTTGAGGCTTGAGAATTCCCTCAATTAAATTTCACTGGAATTTAGACTATCACCCCCACTAAACAAGAAAAATTCTAGGGCTGTGACAACTCACCCCCACTAAACAAGAATCTCGTCCCGAGATTCAAGACGTGAGGTAAGAAATCAGAAGGGAAACAAAGCCAACACAATCTTCTCGATCCAACTGCCCTTCTCGAAGATGTTGATTCAATTCTCCAATTAATCTTGACGTCTTTGCTTTTGAGAACTTACCCAACACGATGACAAGGAAAGAAACTCTATAGTGATCGATCTTCACGAAGATCAAGCAAATCATGATCAACCCACGAAATGAGATGTTGAAACATCCCTTGAGCTGAGACACAAAACACATATCAGAGGTGATGGAAGGCAGATGATGAAGGGTCAAATTGGTAGGCAATGATGACCCACAAGTAAAGGGGATCTATCGTAGTCCTTTCGTTAAGTAAGAGTGTCGAACCCAACGAGGAGCAGAAGGAAATGATAAGCGGTTTTCAGCAAGGTATTCTCTGCAAGTACTAAAATAAGTGGTAACAGATAGTTTGGTGATAAGATAAATTGTAACGAGAAACAAGTAACAAAAGTAAATAAAGTGCAGCAAGGTGGCCCAATCCTTTTTGTAGCAAAGTACAAGCCAGGACAAACTCTTATAATAGGAAAAGCGCTCCACAGGACACATGGGAATATCATCAAGCTAGTTTTCATCACGTTCATATGATTCGCGTTCGGTACTTTGATAATTTGATATGTGGGTGGACCAGTGCTTGGGTGCTGTTCTTACTTGAACAAGCATCCCACTTATGATTAACCTCTATTGCAAGCATCCATAACTACAACAAAAGTATTAAGGTAAACCTAACCATTGCATGAAACATATGGATCCAAATCAGCCCTTACGAAACAACGCATAAACTAGGGTTTAAGCTTACATCACTCTAGCAACCCATCATCTACTTATTATTTCCCAATGCCTTCCTCTAGGCCCAAATAATGGTGAAGTGTTATGTAGTCGGCGTTCACATAACACCACTAGAGGTTAGACAACATACATCTCATCAAAATATCGAGCGAATACCAAATTCACATGACTACATATAGCAAGACTTCTCCCGTGTCCTCAGGAACAAACGTAACTACTCACAAAGCATATTCATGTTCATAATCAGAGGGGTAATAATATGCATAACGGATCTGAACATATGATCTTCCACCAAGTAAACCAACTAGCATCAACTACAAGGAGTAATCAACACTACTAGCAACCTACTAGCAGCACTCCCGGACTTGGAGACAAGAATTGGATACAAAGAGATGAACTAGGGTTTTGAGAGGAGATGGTGCTGGTGAAGATGTTGATGGAGATTGCCCTCTCCCGATGAGAGGAGCATTGGTGATGATGATGACGATGATTTCCCCCTCCCGGAGGGAAGTGTCCCCGGCAGAACAGCTCTGCCGGAGCCCTAGATTGGTTCCGCCAAGGTTCCGCCTCGTGGCGGCGGAGTCTCGTCCCGAAAGGTTGCTTCTGGTTTTTTTCTTATCGAAAGACTTCATATAGTAGAAGATGGGCATCGGAGAGCCACCAGGGGGCCCACGAGCTAGGGGGGCACGCCCCCGCCCCCCACCCTCGTGAGCAGGGTGTGGGGCCCCTGGACTTCATCTTTGGCGACGATTTTTCATAATTTATTTTAAGATATTCCATGGAGTTTCAGGACTTTTGGAGTTGTGCAGAATAGGTCTCCAATATTTGCTCCTTTTCCAGCCCGAAATTCCATTTGCCGGCATTCTCCCTCTTCATGTAAACCTTGTAAAATAAGAGAGAATAGCCATAAGTATTTTGACATAATGTGAAATAACAGCCCATAATGCGATAAATATCGATATAAAAGCATGATGCAAAATGGACGTATCAACTCCCCCAAGCTTAGAACTCGCTTGTCCTCAAGCGAAAAGTCGATAACAATAAATATGTCCTCATGTTTAGAGGTAGAGGCGTCGATAAAAATAAAATACGGACATGAAGGCATCATGATTATCCTCATAAGAGCAACATATATAGATTTTGTCATATGATTACTTACGTTCAAGTGATGATCTTTTCACAATGCAAAAGTATGAATCAGAAACCTTATTGGGCACCAACAAATTATAACCTCATTCATTGAAGCAATTGCAATTTATCGTAACATCGGAAAGAGTCTATGTCAGAGCTTAAAAGCAAGTCCACATACTCAACTATCATTTAGTCCTTCATAATTGCTAGCACTCACGCAATACTTGTGGTTACGGAGTTTTAATCGGACATAGAGAAAGATAGGGGCTTATAGTTTTGGCCCACAACTTTTTACCTCAAGGGTAATGTCAACAATAACAATTCATGCTCCCCTACATACAATTAGATATATATATCATGTTCTTTCCAACATGCTGGGCTTGCCAAAGGATAAAATCAAAAAGGAAAGGTGAAGATCACCGTGACTCTTGCATAAGGTAGAGGATAATAATAAAAGATAGACCCTTCGCAGAGGGAAGTAGAGGTTGCCATGCGCTTTTAATGGTTGGATGCACAAAATCTGAATGCGAAAGAACGTCACTTTATATTGCCCCTCGTGATATGAACCTTTATTATGCAGTCCGTCGCTTTTATTTCTTCCATATCACAAGATCGTATAAAGCTTATTTCTCCCACACCAATCAATCATACATGTTTAGAGCAATTTTTATTGCTTTGCACCGATGACAACTTACTTGAAGGATCTTACTCAATCCATAGGTAGATATGGTGGACTCTCATGGCTAAATTGGTTTAAGGGTATTTGGAAGCACAAGTAGTATCTCTACTTGGTGCTGAGAATTTGGCTAGCATGAGAGGGAAAGGCAAGCTCAACATGTTAGAGGATCCATGACAACATACTTTATCTCAGATACAAGAAAGCATAACTCATTATATTGTCTTCCTTGTCCAACATCAACTCTTTAGCATGTCATATTTTAATGAGTGCTCCCAATCATAAAAGATATCAATGATAATATATCTATATGTGAAACCTCTCTCTCCTTATTACTTCCTATTAATTGCAACGATGACCAAAGCTATATTTGCCAACTCCCAACAACTTTTAATCATCATACTCTTTCTATGTGAAGTCATTACTTTCAATAAGATCAATATGAACTCTTTGTTTCTTTTTACTCTTTTTCTTTTATTCACCCAAGATCATGGCAAAACAATCAAGCCCTTGACTCAACACTAATCTTTATTATATATATAGCTCACGAACTCGATTACATAGAGGGATCATAAAGCAAAACTTCAAAGCTAGATCATGCCATGACTTTATTCTACTAAATCAAGATGCTACTAATAGGATCGAACTAAAAAAAAAGGGTAAAGATAGGAGTGGTGATGGTGATACGATACCGGGGCACCTCCCCCAAGCTTGGCAGTTGCCAAGGGGAGTGCCCATACCCATGTGATTATGGCTCCTTCTTGGTTGTTGGTGTAATATTCTTGGCGATGATTCCCCTCAAGATACGGTTCTCCTCCTCGAGCTTATTGACTTGCTGCTTGAGGTCCATTATTTCCTTGCGAAGCTTTCACCATGTGACTAAAGCTCCTTGCACCCAAAGGGTGTTGCATAGCTCTTGGGAGAACAAGAGACACTCCTCCTCATATTTTCATAAGAAAGAAATCTAACATTGCAAGGGATAACCGAGTTTGGAATAGCTAAGCTCTGTAGTTCCCCCATCGTGAACCCAGCTCGGAGGCGAGAGGTGACTTCTTGGTCCTCCATGGCATCTACCCTCATCAGGTCGGCCTCCATCTCTTCCTTTGTTGCTGGCCCAAAGTGGTCAGCGTCACTATTTTCCCTTGGTTCCAGTGCTGGATTAGATACCCGGCTCTCCCCGACTGACTCTTGAGAAGACATCTTGCTCTAATCTGCAGCAGCAACGGCTTGAAACAAAAACACAGGATATTTGCGTGATACGAAAGTCAAAACCTTCGGGAGAATATATAATGAATTTTTACCAACCAAAATACGTATCGTGCAAGAAAACGGAGTCCGGAGGGCAAAAGAGGTGCTCACGAGGTAGGGGGGCGCGCCCAGGGGGTAGGGCGCGCCCTCCACCCTCGTGAAGGCCTCGTGCTCTTCTCAGACTGCCACTTATTTTTCTATTTTTCTAAATATTCCAAAACGGATAAATATTTCCTTAAAAATTGTTTTGGAGTCGGTTTACTTACCGTACCACATACCTATTCCTTTTCGGAGGTGAAGCAGTGCAGAAAGTGTCCCTTATGTATTCCTCCGGGGTTACGGTTTCAATAATATTGGTTTCAACATTTATGGGATTACCTGAGATATAATGTTTGATTCTTTGACCGTTTACCACCTTCGGATTTTTGCCCTCGAAGTTGTTGATTTTTATGGCACCGGAATGATAGACCTCCTCGATAACATAGGGACCTTCCCATTTAGAGAGAAGTTTTCCTGCAAAAAATCTTAAACGAGAGTTGTATAGGAATACATAATCACCTACATTAAACCCTTGCTTTTGTATCCTTTTGTCATGCCATCTGTTAACTTTTTCTTTAAACAATTTGGCATTTTCATAAGCTTGGGTTCTCCATTCATCAAGTGAGCTAATATCAAATAACCTCTTCTCACCGGCAAGTTTGAAATCATAATTGAGCTCTTTAATAGCCCAATATGCCTTATGTTCTAGTTCGAGAGGTAAGTGACATGCTTTTCCATAAACCATTTTATATGGAGACATACCCATAGGATTGTTATATGCAGTTCTATAGGCCCATAATGCATCACCAAGTTTTTTGGACCAATTCTTTCTAGACCTATTAACAGTCTTTTGCAAAATTAATTTGAGCTCTCTATTACTCAATTCTACTTGACCACTAGACTATGGGTGATAAGGAGATGCAATTCTATGATTAACGTCATATTTAGCAAGCATTTTACAGAAAGCACCATGAATAAAGTGTGAACCACCATCAGTCATTAAATATCTAGGGACTCCAAACCTCGGAAAAATAACTTCGTTAAGCATTTTAATAGAAGTGTTATGAACATCACTACTAGTTGGAATAGCTTCTACCCACTTAGTAACGTAATCAACAACAACTAAAATATGTGTGTATCCATTAGAGGCAGGAAAAGGTCCCATATAATCAAAGCCCCAAACATCAAATTGTTCAATAACAAGTGAATAATTCATAGGCATTTCTTGACGTCTACTAATATTACAAATTCTTTGACATTCATCGCAAGACAAAACAAACTTACGGGCATCTTTGAAGAGAGTGGGCCAATAAAACCGGATTGCAATACCTTATGTGCGGTTCTATCTCCAGCGTGGTGTCCTCCATAAGCCTCGGAGTGACACTTGCGTGAGATACATTCATGTTCATGCTCGGGCACACAACGTCTAATAACACCATCGACTCCTTCTTTATAAAGATGTGGATCATCCCAAAAGTAATGTACGCGAATCATAAAAGAACTTTTTCTTTTGTTGGTATGTGAAGCTAGGTGGTATAAATTTAGCAACAATATAATTAGCATAATCAGCATACCATGGAGTGCTACGAGAAGTGCTTATGACATTTAATTGTTCATCAGGAAAGCTATCATCAATAGGTAGTGGGTCATCAAGAACATTCTCTAACCTAGATAAGTTATCTGCAACGGGGTTCTCAGCTCCTTTCCTATCAACAATATGCAAATAAAATTCTAGCAGCAAAGAGAATCCATCTAATAAGTCTAGGTTTAGCATCTTTCTTTTCCATAAGATATTTAATAGCAGCATGATCGATGTGAATAGTTACTTTAGAATCAACAATATAGGGTCTGAATTTATCACAAGCAAACACAACTGCTAAAAGTTCCTTTTCGGTAGTAGCATAGTTTCTTTGAGCATTGTCTAGAGTCTTACTAGCATAATGGATAACATTTAATTTATTATCAACTCTTTGCCCTAGAACAGCACCTCTGACATAATCACTAGCATCACACATAATTTCAAAGGGTAAATTCAATCGGTGGCTGAACAACGGTGAGAGACTAATGTTTCTTAAGTATTTCAAATGCTTCAACATAATCATCATCAAAGACAAATGGTACATCTTTTTGTAATAAATTAGTCGAGAGGCGAGAAATTTTGAGAAGTCCTTAATGAACCTCCTATAAAATCCGGCGTGACCAAGGAAACTTCTTATACCTTTGATGTCCTTGGGACATGGCATCTTTTCAATAGCATCAACCTTGGCTTTATCAACTTCAATACCTCTTTCAGAAACTTTGTGCCCCAAGACAATACCGTCATTAACCATAAAGTGGCGCTTTTCCCAATTCAAGACAAGATTAGTTTCTTCGCATCTCTACAAAACTTGTTCAAGATTGCTCAAGTAATCGTCAAAAGAGGAACCATAGACGGAAAAGTCGTCCATGAAAACCTCACAAATCTTTTCACAAAAGTCAGAGAATATAACCATCATGCATCTTTGAAAGGTAGCAGGTGCATTACATAGACCAAAAGGCATACGTCTATAAGTATCACGAACCATAGACCAAAAGCTTAAGTATTTCTTTTCTTACCACTTCTTTCATTTTGGGATTCAAACGTCGTTGAGGATCACGAACTGGTTTGGCATCCACTTCCAAATTTATTTTATGTTGACATAGAGTGGGACTAATGCCCTTAGGATCATCAAGAGTATATCCAATAGCGGCACGGTGCTTCTTCAGAGTTTTCAATAATCTTTCTTCTTCATGCTCTAAAAGGTTAGCACTAATAATAACAGGATATATTTTCTTTTCATCAAGATAAGCATACTTAAGATTATCGAGAATGGTTTAAGCTCAAACACGGGATCACCCTTGGGTGGAGGAGGATCCCCTAAGTTTCAACGAACCAAATTGTGTTGCAGAATAGGTTCTTGTTTAAAGAATACTTCATCTATTTCCCTTCTTTCATTCATGAACATCTCATTTTCATGGTCTAGCAAATAGTGTTCTAAAGGATCACTAGGAGAATGCGGCAATAGAAGCAAGACCAATAATTTCATCCTTACTTGGCAATTCTTCTTCACGATGTTGTTTACTAAATTTATAGAAATTAAACTCATGAACCATATCATCCAAGCCAATAGTAACAACCTTCTTTTTGCAGTCTATCTTAGCATTAACAGTGTTCAAGAAGGGTCTACCGAATATAATGGGACAAAAGCTATCTTGTGGAGAACCAAGAACAAGAAATTCAGCGGGATATTTGGTTTTTCCACACAAGACTTCAACATCTCTAACGATTCCCATTGCAGATATAGTATCTCTATTGGCAAGTTTAATTGTAACATCAGTATCTTCTAACTCAGCAGGTGCAATATCATGCATAATTTCTTTATATAAGTCAATGGGTATAACACTAGCACTAGCACCCATATCACATAAGCCATGATAACAATGATCTCTTATTTTAACAGAAATAACAGGCACGCCTACCACAGGTCTATGTTTATCTTTAGCACACGGTTTAGCAATTCTAGCAGTTTCACCTCAGAATTGAATAACATGCCCATCAGTATTATCAGACAAGAGATCTTTAACAATAGCTATATTAGGTTCTACTTTGACTTGCTCAGGAGGTGTATAAGTTCTAATATTGCTTTTACGAGCAAAAGTTGAAGCTTTAGCATGATCCTTTACTCTAATAGGGAAAGGTGGTTTCTCAACATAAGAGGTAGGAATAATAGGATCATTGTAAGTGACGGTATTTTCTTCAACTTTAATAGGTGCAGCTACTTTTACTTCTATGGGAGGATGATATTTAAACCACTTCTCCTTAGGGAGATCAACATAAGTAGCAAAAGATTCACAGAAAGAAGCTACTATCTTAGAGTCAAGTCCATATTTAGTGCTAAACTTACGGAAAATATCGGTATCCATAAAAGATTTAACACAATCAAACTTAGGCGTCATACGACTCCTTACCTTCGTCGAGGTCCCAATCTTCAGAGTTGCATTTAATTCTATCCAATAAATTCCATTTAAATTCAATAGTCTTCATCATAAAAGAGCCAGCACAAGAAGTATCGAGCATGGTGCGATTGTTATCAGAAAGCCGAGCATAAAAATCTGAAGAATTGTCACTTTTGAGAGCTCATGATTGGGGCATGAATATAACATTGATTTAAGCCTCCACCAAGCTTGAGCGATGCTTTCTCCTTCGTGAGGCCAAAAATTATATATATAATTGCGATCACGATGAATAAGATGCATAGGGTAATACTTTTGATGAAATTCCAATTTCAATCTTTTATAGATCCATGATCTCGTATCATCACATAGCCAATACCATGTCAATGCATCTTCCTTCAAAGATAAAGGGAAGACCTTCTTCTTAACAACATCATCGGGTATACCTGCATGCTTAAATAATCCACAAACTTCATCCACATAGAGTAGATGTTCATCAGTATGCTTTGTTCCATCTCCTATAAAAGTATTAGCTAGCAGTTTTTCCATCATACTCGAAGGAACTTCAAAAGGAATTTAATTTTCAATAGGTTCAGTAGGTTGAGGAGCAACTCTTTAATCTACTGGACGGGGTGAAGATACCCCGAACAAGCCCCTCAGAGAATTACTTTCCATAGTAACAAGTGACAAAAAATTTCAGCACACTATATAAATTTTTCCTTACCAAATTCCACTTACCAAAGGCGCTACACTCCCCGACAACAGCGCCAGAAAAGAGTCTTGATGACCCACAAGTATAAGGGATCTATCGTAGTCCTTTCGATAAGTAAGAGTGTCGAACCCAACGAGGAGCAGAAGGAAATGATAAGTGGTTTTCAGCAAGGTATTCTCTGCAAGTATTGAAATAAGTTGTAATAGATAGTTTGGTGATAAGATAAATTGTAACGAGCAACAAGTAACAAAAGTAAATAAAGTGCAGCAAAGTGGACCAATCCTTTTTTGTAGCAAAGGACAAGCCTGGACAAACTCTTATAATAGGAAAAGCGCTCCCGAGGACACATGGGAATATCATCAAGCTAGTTTTCATCATGTTCATATGATTCACGTTCGGTACTTTGATAATTTGATATGTGGGTGGACCGGTGCTTGGGTGCTGTTCTTACTTGAACAAGCATCCCACTTATGATTAACCTCTATTGCAAGCATCCGCAACTACAACAAAAGTACTAAGGTAAACCTAACCATAGCATGAAACATATGGATCCAAATCAGCCCCTTACGAAGCAACGCATACACTAGGGTTTAAGCTTACATCACTCTAGCAACCCATCATATACTTATTACTTCCCAATGCCTTCCTCTAGGCCCAAATAATGGTGATGTGTTATGTAGTCGACGTTCACATAACACCACTAGAGGTTAGACAACATACATCTCATCAAAATATTGAACGAATACCAAATTCACATGACTACTAATAGCAGCACTTCTCTCGTGTCCTCAGGAACAAACGTAACTACTCACAAAGCATATTCATGTTCATAATCAGAGGGGTAATAATATGCATAACGGATCTGAACATATGATCTTCCACCAAGTAAACCAAATGTTGTCAACTACAAGGAGTAATCAACACTACTAGCAACCTACTAGCACCAATCCCGGACTTGGAGACAAGAATTGGATACAAGAGATGAACTAGGGTTTGGAGATGAGATGGTGCTGGTGAAGATGTTGATGGAGATTGCCCTCTCCGATGAGAGGAGCTTTGGTGATGATGATGTGATGTTTTCCCCTCTTGGAGGGAAGTGTCCCCGTGAGAACAGCTCTGCCGAGCCCTAGATTGGTTCCGCATGAGTTCCGCCCGTGGCGGAGTCTCGTCGAAAGGTTGCTTCGGTTTTTTCTCGGTGAAGACTTCATATAGGAGAAGATGGGCATCGAGAGAGCCACTAGGGGCCCACGTGATAGGGGCGGCGCCCGGGCGCCCCACCCTAAATGAAGGGTGTGGGCCCCCTGGCCTTCATCTTTGGCGACGATTTTTCATTATTTATTTTAAGATATTCCGTGGAGTTTCAGGACTTTTGGAGTAGTGCAGAATAGGTCTCCAATATTTGCTCCTTTTCCAGCCCAGAATTCCAGCTGCCGGCAATCTCCCTCTTCATGTAAACCTTGTAAAATAAGAGAGAATAGCCATAAGTATTGTGACATAACGTGAAATAACAGCCCATAATGCGATAAATATCGATATAAAAGCATGATGCAAAATGGACGTATCAGGCAACAATTACACGCTTGAGTAGGATGGTGCACGGTCTCAATGTAGCGAGGGGTTATCTGCCATGATCCTATAACAGGGCACCTACGAGGAGGTGACTCGTAGAATTATTCCCTTAAGTGGAAAAAAGAATTACTTTTGATACAGAGATCATTGAAACTCTCTATACCAGGTTAAGGAAAATCACAATTGATCATTTCAAAGAGTTCAAAGGAATGGCATACTCAGACGAGAATGGATGATGTGGACTACCTTGTTGAAGACAACGCAATGGATGATTTTTGCTTATCACCAAAAATGGATGGGACTCATGGTAAGTCCACTTTTAAAGATGATCCTGGACAGCAACTGCTGAGAAGGACAACCCAGGGGAAATTGGCACGACGGGGTGCAAGCTGGGAACAAAATGCAAATGTTGGGAATGTTTCAACCATCATATCTCCCTGAGATTCAGATCTGGTTAGAAACATGATACTTTAGACTCAACATGTCTGAAAAGAAAGTTTGCGACCAAATTTGATGAGATGACTTTGCGAGATTCTTGGGAGATGAACTATGATAGCAAGCTCCAAAACATGAGTTGGTTCTGCTACATACATGTGAACACGTTGTCCCAGACAAGCATGACCAATAGTAGCCTTACAATAAAACACTACCAAGTTCTGGTTGGGAACCATCATTGCGGATAACGAAGTCCTTGCATCAATCATATGATTAGCTCTTCTGAAGGAGCTTCTTCTCCTTGAAAAAATCAATCAGTGGCTTGGCGTGCTAGGAATCACATATGGAATGGAGACGGCCAACCTATCAAACCATAGAGTACTTCGCACAGGCATGATTGACTCAGGATGATTCCGAAGGAAGCAAAAACAAGCTTTCTCGAATCCACGGCGGCAACTTGCATCAAATGCACACGAATTAGAGGATGTCACTCCTTTCATCCAAACATATCCTTCATGAAGGGGACATGAAGAATTCTAACACAAGTTTCCAACACTAGCTTAATGGTCAACATGAATCATGGAGGAGATAAAATGCTGCTGATGGGCTCAACAGCAACTCATCAAAATTTCCATATCACTAGAGTACCACCATTATGTGAACAAGGGGATAGCATTGGTCATACCAAAAGATGTAATGGTGTAAGCCCGATGGATCAACCATAAGTAAGACAACATTACGAACATGATTTGATTTGATGATTGCCCATACTCAAATCAAAGTTTGGATAAGATGACAGGTCCATTAGCTGAACACGAAGATCAATCGATGAAGATATCATCTTTCTTCAACACACACAAACACAAGGATATCCCTTTGAAAATGAACTAAGCCAGGCAGCTTTTATCCTCCAACTCTCCAAGTTGTTGTTTAGCTTAACCAACTAGCTCAGGGTTACGTACCCAACACATATTCTTGGAGAATGGCTGGTTTAGAGAAAAACCAACATGATCACGAACTCAACATAGCGATCTGGTGACAACTTGGTAATACTTCCGAGAAGATATTCGGAAAATCACGAACCACCGATATGTTACTAAGATCGAGATCAATCTTTCTTTTTAGGGCAAGACGATATGATCAAGGGAGCGAGGTGTTGACACAATCCCATCTCATGATCGAGGAGTGCACCAGGAAATATGGACTAGGTAGCACGAACCATCTTGGAATAATGGTTCAGTAACCAACACGCTAAGAATGAAATTATCTTCCATTAACTACCAAGCAACAAGGTTGCTCGGAGTATTGACTTCACACATCATGGTTCAGCATTCTGGTTACATCAACACAGGAACCGAGGAATGAAGAATGATGGAGAGAAGTATCACTGCATCAAGAATCCATAAGAGGTGGTGCAATTCCCACAACATTTTTGATATAAAGATGGTAATACTCTAGGGTGGAACAAAACAAAAGCTGGATTGGCATTTTGATCTGCCGAATACAACTGCTTTGACCCAATCCTAGATGTGGATGGGGTACTAGAGTTTGTTTCTCCTAGTCATTCCTGAATATATATAGCCGGTCTATTCTGCTAATATTATCAGAATAACTATTCTGATAACACCTCCGCACTGCACGCTCAACGCGAGTGCACTACACTTTTAGTAGCAGTGGTACTGCAATACAAAGAGTAGTGAACTTCGTGTCAGAAATAACTGCACGCGGTGTTTTTTCGATACCTTTTTTGCTCTAATTTTTTAACCATTTGTCAAAACAAGGCACGTAATATAACTTTGAAAAGCTATGGATTAGGCGCTACTTCGCCATGTTGAACACTTTTCGAGATTCCTCATGGTTTGTGAGCAGTTTTGAAAATGGTGCGGGCCACGACCAGTGGCAGCAAGCGTTTTTTCGCGTTTGTGTCTAGACTACTCGTCGGATTGAAGCAAATGATATACTGTTGGAAAGATATCGTTGAGGCGCATGTTTTTCATATCTATTATTTTCTCTAATTCGTTATGATTTAAGAGCAGTTTCAAATTTACTAAATCGCGGAACTCTGTTTTTCAAAAAAAAAATTGAAATTTTCGGTACTGTTTTTTGCTCCAGTTTTGTAACCGGTTGTCGAAATGAGGCGTATGATACGCCGTTGGAAAGCTATGGACGACGCGCAACTTTCATATGTTGAAATGTTTTAGAGATTGCTTACGGTTTTTAATTAATTTTGAAAATCGTGCGGCCGACGATGAGAGGCAGTGGTCGTTTTTCACGAATTTTTTACAAACCTTTGGTCAAAATGATTCACATTGTACGCCGTTGGAAAAAATATCGATGAGGCACAACTTGTTCATGTAGAACACTCTCTCCGATTCCTTACGTTTTAGGAGCAATTTTGATTTTAACGAAATGCGGACACTCTGTTTTCTCGCGACACCAAAATCGTCGTATGTACTGCATCAGACAAAACCGCACTTCTTTTAGACTGAAAACTGCACTTCATTGGACAAACAAGTGCACTACATGATTTCTTTTTTGTGGGACCTAAATTTTCCTAAACGAGGTGGAGTGCACTTCATGTGGAGTGTTGGTGAACCGCAATACTATAAAAAGTGAACCTCGAGACTACCGTAGACGGGTCGTACTGCATCAGATAGAAAACCGCACTTATTTAGACTAAAACCCGCACTTCATTGGACAGACAAGTGCACTGCAAGATTTCTTTTTTCTTGGACGTAAATTTTTCCAAAGGAGGTGGAGTGCACTACTTCAGACTAAAAATCGCACTTCATTGGACAAGCAGGTGCACTGCATGATTTATTTTTTGTGGGACGTAAATTTTCCCAAACGAGGTGGAGTGCACTGCTTCAGACGAAAAACCGCACTGCATCAGACGAGCAAGCGCACTTCTGATTTCTTTTGTCGGACTTAAAAATTTTCAGGTGTGTACAAGAAAGTCCTTCGGAGCGGACTTTTTTAAAGACCAGAGTGCACTGCATTTTTATTTTTCTTTTTCTCTATAGAGTTTTGATTTTTCCTTTAATGCACTGCGTATATATATATATATATATATATATATATATATATATATATAGTGTTACTATTCATCACCCAGGGTGCAGAATAATTTATTCTTCACCGAGGTAATCTTCTGATCATTTCATAAATATAAATTACATTTCAAATACAAATAGTTACATTCATACTGATTTCTTGCATAAAATTTGTCATAACAAAAAAATATAGATCAAAAATTATATTTTATGTACATTTTACACTATGTTTTTACATTTGTAATTTTACGGAACATAAAATATTTTCTGACGATTATAGGTTTTCTTACGTTCTCTTTTTATGTCTAAAATAAGACAAAATTTACGGAACGTAAAATTACGGTGCATAGATGTTGAAATAGAGGTGGGTGAAGAATAACTATTCCTTACGTAGTGAATAAATAAGAATGTAACTATTTGAATTCCAAACGTAATTTAATTATAAAATGATGTAAGATTACCTCGGGTGAAGAATAACTTATTCTGCACCCTGGGTGATGAATAGTCACACTATATATATATATATATATATATATATATATATATATATATATATATATATCGTTTATAAAATGAAATATGCACCGCGGGGACGAAGCGAGTGGACTGCATTGTTTGTTTGCACGCTACACATTACACACAAGAATTCATCCACATCTCTTTACTCTCATTTCCTATCTGCATTTTCTCAAACAACAAAATGAACTTTCTTTTAAAGGAAAAGTGATGCTCTCTTGTCCTTCTTTATTGAGTGCACAACAAATGAAAAACATGGGTGTAGTGGGCTTCATCAATCGGCTGCAAGAACCCTTTTTTTCATCAAAATGAACCTCTCTAACATACCAATCAAACTGCACTGGACCAAACTTAAACAAAAACAAAAAGGAGTTAACATGTGAAAGAAGCGAACTACTCCAACATACACAGCAAACTGCATCATCACTGGACAAAAATATTCTTTGCACTTTTTTGAAGCTATGCCAACGAGACACAGGGAGTTCGGCGGCAAGGGGCTCGCCCACCTTCAGACACCTTTGTTGTCGATGTACTTCCTATAGGGGAAGATCAAGCTGCAGGTGCCCGTGCTATGCACTGCAATCACAAGTGAAATCTGGGCAGGATGGGGGTCGCTGGTTCTTAGTAGATCCGTGGAGGTTGGAGGAGTTGTACGTTGGCCCGAGGACAAGCGGAACTGCGTGCCTGCCCGACAACGGAGGAGGTGCAAAACCCACAGGGTGGGGGTAGTAGTTTTACGAGCCCGGCGTTGGCCGAGCTGCACTTCCCCGTTGGCACGACTGCACGCCTATGTGCAGAGTCGCAGTCGCCGGCTTGGACAGCGACGGGAGCAGCAAGGACAAAGGCGGCCTCGCCGGAGCCGCCGGAGAGGAGTGAGGGTAGGCTGCCTCCTCTTCTCATCGGGGATCTTCTCCTACCGGATCCATGGCAGAGAGGAGTAGCTAGGGTCGGGCTCACCAGATCTGCGGCAGAGAGTGAGGTCAAACTTGGTGGGGAGCCCTCTCCTCCATGGTCGTTGGGCGGCGATTGTCGGTGAAGTAGGAGGAAGAAGAAGGAAATGAGAGGGGGAGGGTTGCTCGCCTCCATTGCTGCTATGGCCGGCCAGCACAGCGGCGTGAGGATAGGCAGGACGATACGAACCCATGCGGCGGTGGCGATCTTGAGGAGGGGAAGACGAGGGGAGGTGGAGCCAGATCTGCCGAAACCGGTGGCTGCTGGGCGGGGCTTGGCCGCCGAATGTAGTTTGTTGGGCGGGGGCACAACCCGTGCAGCGGCGGCGAGCGAAATAGGAAGGTGGGGAGGGGGGATGATCCGTGGCAGCCATGATCCGGTGGTGGTGCGTCCCCTGAGGTGACGGGGACTGGGTGGGATCGAAATCGCGTGGTCGGGCATGGGCTATTGGTCGTCGGCCGTGCGCGGGGAGGCGTGGAAGGTGGGATCCATCACCGAAAGGCGCAGCGGTGGCTCATCGGGGCAGGGGTCGGTGGTTGGTGTGTGCGTGCAGGGAAGATGGTGGAGGGGGAGGCGTGGGATGTGGAATCCGTCGCCAGCAGGCACGACGGTGGATCACTGTAAGCGAGGGTATGTGGGTGGTGTGTGGTAGCGGGAAAGTAGTGGAGGGTAGGGGTGTGGTCTTTGGGAAGAAGGTGTAGGAGGATCTGGGGTATGGTGCTGGGAAGAAGGTGGGGTGGGTCGGGGGCACTGTTAGCAGAATAAGCGTACGTGTTATCAGAATAAGGTCTTAAGGGGTGTTATTAGAATAGACCCACCCTATACATATATATATATATATATATATATATATATATATATATATATATACAGCCAGTCCATTCTGCTAATATTAGCAGAATAACTATTCTGATAACAATTCCGCATTGCATGTTCAACAGAAGTGAACTGCATGTTCTTTACGCTGCGCACTACAATGCTACACCGGAGAACTGCTTCATTTTCTGGCGGTCCGCCCGCGTATTCAGTGTGGAATCGGGTGTTGCAGGATGATTTAATTTGTTTATGTATGTCAGTTGACCTTTATTCTTTGTAATTTATAGGAAAAGTGACTAAAATCTTGGTAAATCGAGGGATTTGGCGGGCGAGTGTTGCTCTGTTCGTTCGTGTTCGTGTCGGATGCGACTTTTTGGTGCTCGGATGTTGTTTGTTAGTCGGAGTTGTTTGATATCGTTCGTTTAATCACACCTTTTACTCTAGAAATTGTGTAATTTTTAGGAGTTAGTTTTCAGTTCCCGCAAATTTGGTTGTATGGGCGGGTGAGCTACGTCCGCTCCTCTATTTTTGTTGATTTTCTAAATTTTGCGCCTCGATGTGTTTTTGAATCTTGTAATTACTGTCGCTGTTGGTTTTAATTCATTGTATTGCGGGTATAATTCTCATTCTTTGATTTGCAATTTCTAAATAAAAGCTCATGTTGTTTGTCTAGTTGCCGTGTGTTCGATGTAGTTTTTTGCGGGGTATTTTTCGATAGTTTAGTTGTTGGACAATTTTTAGGCGAGTTATGTAAGTGCGATTGAATTGGCACCTCTGTTAGTCTACACCACATCTGTATTTCTACTCCTTTAATTGTATTGTTTTTGTTCTCGCATACGCTGTAGTGCACTGCATTTTCGTTAGCAGTGTACTTCGTTTTAGCTGCATTACAGTGGCCATGGCAGCTTATGAAGTTTCTGTTTTCTTAAACTGCATTCTGTATTTTAGAGGACTGCATAATATGAACTTTCGTACTGCATTAGCAGTATGGTTAATCTTATATTGCGCTATTAGAATATATGGTCCATTATATACTTTTGTTAGCTGAATAGTTATTATGACTATTTTTTTGAATTGCATACTATGAGAATTCTTTCAAACATCATATGTTAACTGCAAAGTTTCGACCATTACGCCTTTGCATTATTCTTGTTCAAATAGTACTTTTTTTATATTTAGGACCAACTATGTGTTTGAGAGAACTGCATTACTGCCAGCAACAAGTTGTCTAAAAATGGGTGATAAAATGATGCAGATGAGGTTGCATACTTTTAATAGGCACCATTCAAAGTGTCTGGTGGACATAATTTTAAAAGCATACAGCATTAGTAAAGCATTAGAAATATGCCACCAATGGCTTGCTTCATATTTAGACTGCCTACAGTGCAAATATTGTGAACTTCAAGGGGTCTTCTTCTTTGTAGAAAAATAGCATGGCCACTTCTCTGACCTCAAAGCCATTCCGGGAGACAAATTATTTCCAACCAGTAGTTATATTGATGCATTCTTCAGAGTCAATGTGGTAGTCAGCTTACATGTCTCCAAACCCATTCTTGTGTTCTGTCTCCAAAGTAACATTCCCTGAACTCGGAGCAGGAAATTTTACTGTGGATGGCAGTTTCTGCATTTTGGAAAGGATGGAAAAAGAATGTTTATAAGTAAATAACAATGTATGAACATATATATACCCATTCTTTATACTTAGCATGATCTGCTTTATGTTGAGTTAAATATGTACATATATATGACTACTATTTTTTATAAAGTAGTTGCAATGTATGAACAAACTTATATACGGAATTGACCTCTAGTTTTACTAGGATATATATTATACTGTAACATGTTTGTACTGCAAGGTCATTTACAGTGTACTTCGCTAGCATGTTAAGAGAACTGCAATATTGATCTACTGACCCTCTTTTTTGTTCGTGTGTTGTGGTACTGAAGAAAAATAGGTGGAACCATCTAGTCTTAATAGGTAAGAAATCTGAACAACAATACAAATTCTGTTTGCATCTGTTGACACTACTGAACAAATTGATGGAACTATACATTCAGATGTGAATTTGCAGCCTAGATTATGTCGAAAATTGTGAGGGGAACAACAGTACCCAACTTTCCTGCAGATCTGCGGGTGTGAGGCGATGAAGAATGGTGCCCGAAACCCCCTGTTGGGTATCATCAGGCACCGGAGCATGCTGCGCCACTCTGTGTTGGTGAGCTTTAGCCCCTCTGCGTAAACGCATGTATCCGCTACCGGCGCCATCCTTGCCAAACACCCGCACTTACATTGCATGGCGGGTTCAGTTGAATTTTAGAGAACAGCGTGTGATGGGATGAACCCTAGATCTATGATTTGAAGAAAAAAGAGGAACGGGGGAGGAGTTGTGTCAGTCTGGAGCATGAATGGATAGGTTTTTTATGCAACCAATTGAGCAATGGGAGTAATAAATGTTTGTGGTTGGTGTTAGTTGGTAGATTGATTCTGATTCAGTGTACGCGAATGCATTTAGAAGCAACATGCACTACAAAAAAATACACTTCCGTGATGATACGTGTTTGTCACAGTAGGTCGCGATTTTTGTCATGCATGTACATCCATGACAAATTTATGACAGAATCAAGATAGTCATACTGTCTTTGTCGTAGAAGTGTTCCATGACATTACCAAAATTATCATCACGGAAGTGTCCACTTCCATGACGATAAACCAGCGTCCACGAAGTGCTTTCGTCAAGGGTGACCGACATGTGGCATCCACCGTAGCACGCCGTTAAGCTATAGGGTCAGGTTTTGGATCCGATAACCCGTTAACAGCCCGACCAATGGGGATTTTCCACGTGTAAAATCATCATTGGCTGGAGGAAACACGTGTCGACTCATCGTTGGGACAGATGTCATCCACTCATTGGACAGAAGGCGCCTATGATACGTCGACACGTGGCACGGCCCAACAGAGGCCCATTACTGTGAAAAGGTCGGCCCGTTTGACTTGGCCAAAAGGTGGCGGGCCGGCCCATGGAAAGCTTGTTAACGGCCTGTTCGCATATAGCCCATTTACGGCCCGCTAACCCAAGGCTCGTTACGCCCTATCTGAATTAGGCCCAGTAGTGTCATCTGGGCCATCCAATATGATTCCAACCCGTTTTCGCCGGCCCATGTATGGCCCATGGCGTCTTCGGCCCATACGAGGCCCTATGTAACTCTTGGCCTATTAATGGCCCGTGGTAAGCGGCCCGCAATGAGCGGTGTATCACTTTACACCCATTAACGGCCCATTGTGAAACTGTCTCTGTAATGAAACGATATATCACTTTATACCCATTAAGGGCCCGTTATTCGATTGGGCGTTTCCAGCAAATGTTATCTTTCGTCCTTCTCAGAGCCCAGTTATTCTTGGGCTCATTTCCAGCATTCGTTTACTTACGGCCCGTTACTTTCATTTTCTGCTTGTGGGCCAAATACAGCCCGTGGTTACATAGGCCCGTTTGTGGTCCGTTAATACGTTGGGCTGTTTTCATAGCGTCATCAAATACGGCATATTAACGATGGCCCGTTATGGTCATACGGACCGTATAAGGCCCATTGATGATACGGCCCATAGAAGCCCCATTGTTTCTACGGCCCGTAGAAGGCCCATTGTTTCTACGGCCCGTAGAAGGCCCATTGTTTCTGACCCGTAGAAGGTCTCTTATTTCTGACCCGTAGAAGGCCCATCGCTTTCTACGACCCGTAGAAGGCCCACTGCTTTCTGACCCGTAGGAGGCCCAATGTCACTACGATAAATATTCTCCCATGGTTATTGTGGCCTAGTTTTAAAAAAGAACTGCCGCGACTACAAGCAAACAAATAAACAAGACAACAAGGAAATAAATAAGCAAGCAACTTATGCTAGGCTATCACGGCTGTTACACATATTACATCCTTTGGGCACCAAAGTTCGCCACCAAAGGTGCAAATATAGGGAACAAAGCAGCATATCATATACACTGGTTGTCAAAGTTGGCGACCAAGCGCAAATAAACGCCATGACAAAACAAATCCAGAACTGAAACCACTTCAGAAGATCTCAAGAAACAATATCCTGGGTACCCATAATGCTGGCAAGATGCTTAGCAAGCTTATTAACTTTCTCTTGTTCGGCGCTTAAATCCTCAAGCGCTTGCTGTTGCACCAGAAAATATGCATCTCAATTCTGCAGGGACTTCCTCAGTCCTTCAGCTTCCTATCGCGGCACATCTGATCGATGTCTTTCAACTTCAAGTTGAGACTCAAGAAGACGAACTGATTCAGCAATGAGTTCAAGAGCTTGTGCCAGGTAGTGGACGATGAACTCGAACACTACATCAAGACAGGACTTTTGGGTTCCCTCACTTTGTCGTCAAGATAGTTTTTATCAGCTTTCTTGGACACCAACAGGATGTCTCACTATCTTGAACCTTATCTGCATTACTTCCTTTACCATTGGATAACGCGATACTGTTCTCCAATATTTTGTCCGCATTCTAAAAGAGAAACAAGCAGACACATCACATGTTTACCTTGTTGTATAGGAAACTCATTTTGGTAAATGAGTTCTGTAGTAAAGTGGACATGATAACAGCATGAAACAAACATATATCTATGTACCATCGTCACTTTATGGTCTATATCATTCTAGTTTTTGTTGCCAAATCAAGATAGAGACACAGTTCAAATAATATTTGTTCAAGACAAAGCAGAATAGACAGAATATAAGTGTGGGTAACTATAGAGCAATAACAACACTTGTAATGTGCATGACATGGGAACATAACTGTTTCAATTGAAACTGAAATCAACATAGAGCAGGTTACAACATTAAACCAGTTAAAGAAACAGGTTTAAAACATACCTATTGCGCCATTGGAGTTTCAGTTCCATCCTTCAAATTTGAAAATAGTTGGTATGAGTAAATACAGTAATGCAAGAGTAAAGGAGTATGAACCATAGCTACAGAACCGTACCTGAGAACAAATCTTCTTCTCCTTTAAGCGTTGAGCTGGGATTCGGAGTGTTGGTCCTCGTGCTTTGGGCACTGCAGTTCCCTTACTAACCGCTCATGTTTGGGTGCTCTGTGGTGGAGACGGTGCTGTGTCAACTGGAATTGGGTTACTATGTGCCGGGGTTGGGGTTAGAAGGGGTGTAGCTGGTTCTCTGTCCAACTGGGTAGGGGTACAATCTGCGAGTCTGCAGGTTATGTGTGGTGGATCTGGTCCTTGGGCAAGTAGAACCGTGGTTCTATCTGCATCAACCAGTAGCACTATCTTTTACGAAGACCGTATTGTTACTCCCTTAGATACTGCCATCACGCTCTCCAATTCAAATGGCTGATAAACAAGAAAAGTAATTGAAAGTATAGACATTGTATGATAGATAGGTGCAATGGATAGTGGGGAATAAAAGAGGGCATGGAATAATTCATATTTATGTTGTCTAACCAAACAGGATAGCATGACACAATTTCACATATATGATGGCTAACTAAACAGGATAGCATGACACAATTTCACATTATGATGGCTAACTAAAAAGATGGAAAGACATAGTTCAAAATATGAGACTATGTAAAGCAGGATGACATTACATAACTGTATAATGTGTTTATTAAATAGGTTGGCATGCCATAATTCACATACATTCATGGATAGAATGCCATAATTCTAAATATGATGACTGTAAACACTAAAGCAGGATGAGATGATATAACTATATGATGTCTTTATTAAATGGGTTGCCATGCCATAATTCAGATAGATGATGTTTATGTACTATGTAAACATGATGGCATGATATAATTCAAATATATGATTTATATAGTAAGCAAGTAAGCAGATGGTAATCTATATATGATGTAAAAACTAAGCAATGCAAGACAACATGCATGACATGGGTAATATAACCCTGCCAAGTTTGAGCATAGACCTCGGGGAAAGAGGACTGGTCATCGGTCTCAATCCTCCTCGAGGAGCTCTCTGTAACCGACAAGATGTCTGCTTGATGGGTAGCATTATGCTCTGAATACCTTGTTTTCACTCGAGATACTTCCATCACCGCTTCAAATGGCTGATGCACAGGAAGAGTAGTTGAATATACAAGCGTTGTCGACAAATGGAACACGTGTCTGAAAAAATGATAGCATGATATAATTCACATACATGATGATTGGCTAAACAGCATGGCCTTGCATAATTCACATATATAATGCCTTTGCAACAAGATAACATTGTATAATTCACATATATAATGTCTTGCAACAAGATGGAAATGCATAATTCACATATATGGTAATTGGACACTGAACATGTGGCATTCACACAAAGCATGTCTAAACTAACCAAATGGCATAGCAATGCGAGACACCATACGCACGATATGAGCAACATAACCCTGCCAAGTTAGAGCATACACCTCGGGGGGGGGGGGGATAGGACTGGTCAACTGTCTCTGAATCCTCCTTTGAGGAGCTATCCGTAACCAGCGAGATATGTGCTTCGTCAAATAGCATAGTCTGCTCAGAAGACCTTGTTTTCACACCAGAATTTGCCATCACCGTGTCAAATGGCTGATGCACCACGAAGCGATTGAATGTACTAACATTGTTGACAAATGTAATATGTAACAAAAAAAGGATGGCCTGATATAATTTACATATAAGATGACTGGCTAAGCAGGATGGCATTGGAAAATTCACATATATGATGCCTGGCTAAACAAGGTGGCGTTGCATAATTGACATAAACGATGAATAAATTAAACAGATGGCATTCGCATAAAGGATGTCTAAACTAAGCAGATGACATATTTGATGTATAAAGTAAGCAATGCAAGACACCATATGCATGATATAACCAACATCAGCATGCCAAGTTAGAGCGAAGACCTTAGGGGGTAAATAGGAGTTATCTTCTCCTTTTCAATCCCCCTCGGAACATATATCTTCCTCTCGATTACAATCCGAAATGCGTGGATTGGGGGGGGGGGGGTTGCCTTTGCACCTACCATGGAGCGATGTCTGCATGAAATTGTATTGCCACGCAAGGCTCGTCTCTTTTGCTCTACATGTTCGGTTCCATTGTGTACAATAACTGTCATGCATAGGAATAAAACATAGTGAGATTATGTAAGGAGTGCATGCAGAAATCCAGAGTAATGGTAGCAATCTGTGGATAGACCCATAACCAATAATAGCGTGCGGATAATGGCTTGGTTAATAAATATAGATAATGGCTTCTTTCTTGTTTGTTTCCCACCCAACATGAAACTCATAGTAGACACCGAGATTAACCAGATAGTAGATAGAAACTATTGATAGCGGCCCCGATATGTACCCCACAACCATTTAAAAACTCAAGTTTGACAATTAGTTTGGAGCTGACTCAGAGTCTAATCGGTGAACAGGACGATAAAGTAGCATGTAATATTAAGCGATGCATAACGTAAGCAGACACAAAAGAGTGTGACCTCTCCTGCGGACCCGTGTAGTCCTCGAGGTCATCTGCTCGGTTGATGATGGTAATGCAGTTTTCATGGCTACCAGCGGTGGGGAAGAAGATCTGAGGCGGCGAAAGACAGTCTGGAGGCCGGATCCCTGCTGTGCTGGACCCATACATCGTTAGAGCGGTGAGCTGGGGTGGACTGACGGCAGAGGCCAGGACAAACCACGCAAGATTTTCTTTGACAACTATCTGTAAGAGAAGTAATTCTGTAAGGGCTCGTTTGAATTGGAGGATTCCAACAATGCAGAGATAGGAAATAGACAGGAATATGATAGGAATGCACGTGCAAAACAGAGAATTTAAAAACACAGGATTTGTGCCAATCTGGGTGTTTGATTCACAACAATTGGAAGATCAGAGGATGCAAAGAAGCACGGTGAGATTAAGTCAAACCACAAGAAAATGTACGGTTATAATGCTATTATGCTACTATCTCTTAGTCTTGTGCTTCATGAATAGGAATTTGAAAAGAAGGACAAGTGAAAATTAAAATTCCTACGTTTTTTCTTTCAAGGAGACACTAAAGGAACAAATCTGTGCGCTCACTGGACAATATATACAACATGTAGAGTAAAAAAGAGATGCAACAAGTGTACAACCTCTTTGC